>OX451739.1:87135765-87829126 GCA_948472305.1 Vicia faba | reverse complement strand
TATGGTTAATAAAAATAATATCGAGCTTTATCATTTAATTTTAATTATGACCAATATATAAAAAATATATGTAATTAATTTATTGCCTTTTAACATAGTTTCTTAGTGATAAATAACCTAACATTTTATGATAAAGAAGAAGAAAAATATTGAAAGTTTTTACCTCTATTACACCATATTACATTATAAATATGGTGAATAAAAAGATTATCGAACTCGATCATTTAATTTTAATTATAACAAATATACATCAAATATACATCATTAATTTAAAGACTTTTAACTTAGTTACTTAGTGATAAAGAAACCTTAAATTCTGTGACTGAGAAGATGCAACATATTGAAATGTTTTACATATTTATGCCATAAAGTAATGTGAATACGGTAAATAAAAATTATATTGAGCTTTATCATTTAATTTTCATTATTACCAATATAAATAAAATATGTGTCATTAATTTATAGTCTTTTAACTTAATTTATTAGTGATGAAGAAACCTTAAATTTCGTAATGGAGAAGAAGAAAAATATTTTAATGTTTTACATATATTTTTCCATAATATAAGGTTAATATGGTGAATAGAAATAATGTCGAGCTTGATTATTTATTTTTAGTTATTACCAATATATAAAAAATATGTTTCATTAATTTATAGTCTTTTAACTTAGTTACTTAGTGATGAAGAAACCTAAAATTTCGTGACGGAGAAGTAACAATCCTTTGTAATTTTTTACATTTATTATACAATAATATAATGTGAATATGGTAAATAAAAATAAAATCTAGCTTGATCATTTAATTTTAAATAATTAACAATATATAAAAAAATATGTGTCATTAATTTATAGTCTTTTAACTTAGTTTCTTAGTGATGAAGAAACCTAAAATTTGGTGATAAAGAAGAAGAAAAATATTGAAAGTTTTTTCATCTATTACACCATATTACATTATAAATATGGTGAATAAAAAGATTATCGAACTTGATCATTTAATTTTAATTATAACGAATATAAATCAACTATGCATCATTAATTTAAAGACTTTTAACTTAGTTACTTAGTGATGAAAAAACATAAAATTTTGTGACGGAGAAGAAGAAAACCATATAAATATTTTACATATATTATATCATAATGGAATATGAATATGGTAAATAAAAATAATATGGAGCTATATCATTTAATTTTAATTATTACCAATATATATATAAAACATGTGTCATTAATTTATAGTCATTTTACTTAGTTTCTTATAAATGAAGAAACCTAGAATTTGGTGATAAAGAAGAAGAAAAATATTGAAAGTTTTTACCTTATTTACACCATATTACATCATAAATATGTGAATAAAAACAATATCGAGCTTGATAATTTAATTTTAACTATAACCAATATATGTCAAATATGCATCATTAATTTAAAGACTTTAACTTTGTTACTTAGTGATGAAGAAACCTAAAATTTGGTGACGGAGAAGAAGCAATCTTTTGAAATGTTTTACATATATTATACCATAATATAATGTGAATATGGTGAATAAAAATAATATCGAGCTTTATCATTTAATTTTAATTATTACAAATATATAAAAAATATGTATCATTAATTTATAGTCTTTTAACATAGTTTCTTAGTGATGAAGAAACCTAAAAGTTTGTGATAAAGAAGAAGAAAAATATTGAAAGTTTTTACCTCTATTACACCATATTAAATTATAAATATGGTGAATAAAAAGATTATCGAACTTTATCATTTAATTTTAATTATAACAAATATATATCAAATACGCATCATTAATTTAAAGACTTTTAACTTAGTTACTTAATGATGAAGAAACCTAAAATTTGGTGATGGAGATGAAGCAATCTTTTGAAATGTTTTACATATATTATACCATAATATAATGTGAATATAGTGAATAAAAATGATATCGAGCTTTATCATTTAATTTTAATAATTACCAATATATTTAAAATATGTGCCATTAATTTATAGTTTTTATCTTAGTTTCTTAGTGATGAAGAAACCTTAAATTCCGTGATGGAGAAGATGCAACATATTGAAATGTTTTACATATATTATGCCATAAAATAATGTGAAAATGGTAAATAAAAATAATATTGAGCTTTATCATTTAACTTTCATTATTTGCAATATAAATAAAATATGTGTCATTAATTTATAGTCTTTTAACTTAATTTATTAGTGATGAAGAAACCTTAAATTTCGTGATGGAGAAGAAGAAAAATATTTTAATGTTTTACATATATTTTGCCATAATATAAGGTTAATATGGTGAATAGAAATAATGCCGAGCTTGATCATTTATTTTTAGTTATTACCATTATATAAAAATATGTTTCATTAATTTATAGTCTTTTAACTTAGTTACTTAGTGATGAAAAAACCTAAAGTTTAGTGACGGAGAAGAAGCAATCTTTTGAAATGTTTTACAGATATTATACCATAATATAATGTGAATATGGTTAATAAAAATAATATCGAGCTTTATCATTTAATTTTAATTATGACCAATATATAAAAAATATATGTAATTAATTTATTGCCTTTTAACATAGTTTCTTAGTGATAAATAACCTAACATTTGGTGATAAAGAAGAAGAAATATTGAAAGTTTTTACCTCTATTACACCATATTACATTATAAATATGGTGAATAAAAAGATTATCGAACTTGATCATTTAATTTTAATTATAATAAATATACATCAAATATGCATCATTAATTTAAATACTTTTAACTTAGTAACTTAGTGATAAAGAAACCTAAAATTCTGTGACGGAAAAGATGCAACATATTGAAATGTTTTACGAATTTATGCCATAAAGTAATGTGAATACGGTAAATAAAAATTATATTGAGCTTTATCATTTAATTTTCATTATTACCAATATAAATAAAATATGTGTCATTAATTTATAGTCTTTTAACTTAATTTATTAGTGATGAAGAAACCTTAAATTTCGTGATGGAGAAGAAGAAAAATATTTTTATGTTTTACATATATTTTGCCATAATATAAGGTTAATATGGTGAATAGAAATAATGTCGAGCTTGATCATTTATTTTTAGTTATTACCAATATATAAAAAAATATGTTTAATTAATTTATAGTCTTTTAACTTAGTTACTTAGTGATGAAAAAACCTAAAGTTTAGTGACGGAGAAGAAGCAATCTTTTGAAATGTTTTACAGATATTATACCATAATATAATGTGAATATGGTTAATAAAAATAATATCGAGCTTTATCATTTAATTTTAATTATGACCAATATATAAAAAATATATGTAATTAATTTATTGCCTTTTAACATAGTTTCTTAGTGATAAATAACCTAACGTTTGGTGATAAAGAAGAAGAAAAATATTGAAAGTTTTCACCTCTATTACACCATATTACATTATAAATATGGTGAATAAAAAGATTATCGAACTTGATCATTTAATTTTAATTATAACAAATATACATCAAATATGCATCATTAATTTAAAGACTTTTAACTTAGTTACTTAGTGATAAAGAAACCTTAAATTCTGTGACGGAGAAGATGCAACATATTGAAATGTTTTACATATTTATGCCATAAAGTAATGTGAATACGGTAAATAAGAATTATATTGAGCTTTATCATTTAATTTTCATTATTACCAATATAAATAAAATATGTGTCATTAATTTATAGTCTTTTAACTTAATTTATTAGTGATGAAGAAACCTTAAATTTCGTGATGGAGAAGAAGAAAAATATTTTAATGTTTTACATATATTTTGCCATAATATAAGGTTAATATGGTGAATAGAAATAATGTCGAGCTTGATCATTTATTTTTAGTTATTACCAATATATAAAAAATATGTTTCATTAATTTATAGTCTTTTAACTTAGTTACTTAGTGATGAAGAAACCTAAAATTTCGTGACGGAGAAGAAACAATCCTTTGTAATTTTTTACATATATCATACAATAATATAATGTGAATATGGTAAATAAAAATAAAATCTAGCTTGATCATTTAATTTTAAATAATTAACAATATCTAAAAAAATATGTGTCATTAATTTATAGTCTTTTAACTTAGTTTCTTAGTGATGAAGAAACCTAAAATTTAGTGATAAAGAAGAAGAAAAATATTGAAAGTTTTTACCTCTATTACACCATATTACATTATAAATATGGTGAATAAAAAGATTATCGAACTTGATCATTTAATTTTAATTATAACAAATATACATCAAATATACATCATTAATTTAAAGACTTTTAACTTAGTTACTTAGTGATAAAGAAACCTTAAATTCTGTGACTCAGAAGATGCAACATATTGAAATGTTTTACATATTTATGCCATAAAGTAATTTGAATACGGTAAATAAAAATTATATTGAGCTTTATCATTTAATTTTCATTATTACCAATATAAATAAAATATGTGTCATTAATTTATAGTCTTTTAACTTAATTTATTAGTGATGAAGAAACCTTAAATTTCGTAATGGAGAAGAAGAAAAATATTTTAATGTTTTACATATATTTTTCCATAATATAAGGTTAATATGGTGAATAGAAATAATGTCGAGCTTGATTATTTATTTTTAGTTATTACCAATATATAAAAAATATGTTTCATTAATTTATAGTCTTTTAACTTAGTTACTTAGTGATGAAGAAACCTAAAATTTCGTGACGGAGAAGTAACAATCCTTTGTAATTTTTTACATTTATTATACAATAATATAATGTGAATATGGTAAATAAAAATAAAATCTAGCTTGATCATTTAATTTGAAATAATTAACAATATATAAAAAAATATGTGTCATTAATTTATAGTCTTTTAACTTAGTTTCTTAGTGATGAAGAAACCTAAAATTTGATGATAAAGAAGAAGACAAATATTGAAAGTTTTTTCATCTATTACACCATATTACATTATAAATATGGTGAATAAAAAGATTATCGAACTTGATCATTTAATTTTAATTATAACGAATATAAATCAACTATGCATCATTAATTTAAAGACTTTTAACTTAGTTACTTAGTGATGAAAAAACATAAAATTTTGTGACGGAGAAGAAGAAAACCATATAAATATTTTACATATATTATATCATAATGGAATATGAATATGGTAAATAAAAATAATATGGAGCTTAATCATTTAATTTTAATTATTACCAATATATATATAAAACATGTGTCATTAATTTATAGTCATTTTACTTAGTTTCTTATAAATGAAGAAACCTAGAATTTGGTGATAAAGAAGAAGAAAAATATTGAAAGTTTTTACCTTATTTACACCATATTACATCATAAATATGTGAATAAAAACAATATCGAGCTTGATAATTTAATTTTAACTATAACCAATATATGTCAAATATGCATCATTAATTTAAAGACTTTAACTTTGTTACTTAGTGATGAAGAAACCTAAAATTTGGTGACGGAGAAGAAGCAATCTTTTGAAATGTTTTACATATATTATACCATAATATAATGTGAATATGGTGAATAAAAATAATATCGAGCTTTATCATTTAATTTTAATTATTACAAATATATAAAAAATATGTATCATTAATTTATAGTCTTTTAACATAGTTTCTTAGTGATGAAGAAACCTAAAAGTTTGTGATAAAGAAGAAGAAAAATATTGAAAGTTTTTACCTCCATTACACCATATTAAATTATAAATATGGTGAATAAAAAGATTATCGAACTTTATCATTTAATTTTAATTATAACAAATATATATCAAATACGCATCATTAATTTAAAGACTTTTAACTTAGTTACTTAATGATGAAGAAACCTAAAATTTGGTGATGGAGATGAAGCAATCTTTTGAAATGTTTTACATATATTATTCCATAATATAATGTGAATATAGTGAATAAAAATGATATCGAGCTTTATCATTTAATTTTAATAATTACCAATATATTTAAAATATGTGCCATTAATTTATAGTTTTTATCTTAGTTTCTTAGTGATGAAGAAACCTTAAATTCCGTGATGGAGAAGATGCAACATATTGAAATGTTTTACATATATTATGCCATAAAATAATGTGAAAATGGTAAATAAAAATAATATTGAGCTTTATCATTTAACTTTCATTATTTGCAATATAAATAAAATATGTGTCATTAATTTATAGTCTTTTAACTTAATTTATTAGTGATGAAGAAACCTTAAATTTCGTGATGGAGAAGAAGAAAAATATTTTAATGTTTTACATATATTTTGCCATAATATAAGGTTAATATGGTGAATAGAAATAATGCCGAGCTTGATCATTTATTTTTAGTTATTACCATTATATAAAAATATGTTTCATTAATTTATAGTCTTTTAACTTAGTTACTTAGTGATGAAAAAACCTAAAGTTTAGTGACGGAGAAGAAGCAATCTTTTGAAATGTTTTACAGATATTATACCATAATATAATGTGAATATGGTTAATAAAAATAATATCGAGCTTTATCATTTAATTTTAATTATGACCAATATATAAAAAATATATGTAATTAATTTATTGCCTTTTAACATAGTTTCTTAGTGATAAATAACCTAACATTTGGTGATAAAGAAGAAGAAAAATATTGAAAGTTTTTACCTCTATTACACCATATTACATTATAAATATGGTGAATAAAAAGATTATCAAACTTGATCATTTAATTTTAATTATAATAAATATACATCAAATATGCATCATTAATTTAAATACTTTTAACTTAGTAACTTAGTGATAAAGAAACCTAAAATTCTGTGACGGAAAAGATGCAACATATTGAAATGTTTTACGAATTTATGCCATAAAGTAATGTGAATACGGTAAATAAAAATTATATTGAGCTTTATCATTTAATTTTCATTATTACCAATATAAATAAAATATGTGTCATTAATTTATAGTCTTTTAACTTAATTTATTAGTGATGAAGAAACCTTAAATTTCGTGATGGAGAAGAAGAAAAATATTTTAATGTTTTACATATATTTTGCCATAATATAAGGTTAATATGGTGAATAGAAATAATGTCGAGCTTGATCATTTATTTTTAGTTATTACCAATATATAAAAAATATGTTTAATTAATTTATAGTCTTTTAACTTAGTTACTTAGTGATGAAAAAACCTAAAGTTTAGTGACGGAGAAGAAGCAATCTTTTGAAATGTTTTACAGATATTATACCATAATATAATGTGAATATGGTTAATAAAAATAATATCGAGCTTTATCATTTAATTTTAATTATGACCAATATATAAAAAATATATGTAACTAATTTATTGCCTTTTAACATAGTTTCTTAGTGATAAATAACCTAACGTTTGGTGATAAAGAAGAAGAAAAATATTGAAAGTTTTCACCTCTATTACACCATATTACATTATAAATATGGTGAATAAAAAGATTATCGAACTTGATCATTTAATTTTAATTATAACAAATATACATCAAATATGCATCATTAATTTAAAGACTTTTAACTTAGTTACTTAGTGATAAAGAAACCTTAAATTCTGTGACGGAGAAGATGCAACATATTGAAATGTTTTACATATTTATGCCATAAAGTAATGTGAATACGGTAAATAAGAATTATATTGAGCTTTATCATTTAATTTTCATTATTACCAATATAAATAAAATATGTGTCATTAATTTATAGTCTTTTAACTTAATTTATTAGTGATGAAGAAACCTTAAATTTCGTGATGGAGAAGAAGAAAAATATTTTAATGTTTTACATATATTTTGCCATAATATAAGGTTAATATGGTGAATAGAAATAATGTCGAGCTTGATCATTTATTTTTAGTTATTACCAATATATAAAAAATATGTTTCATTAATTTATAGTCTTTTAACTTAGTTACTTAGTGATGAAGAAACCTAAAATTTCGTGACGGAGAAGAAACAATCCTTTGTAATTTTTTAAATATATTATACAATAATATAATGTGAATATGGTAAATAAAAATAAAATCTAGCTTGATCATTTAATTTTAAATAATTAACAATATCTAAAAAAATATGTGTCATTAATTTATAGTCTTTTAACTTAGTTTCTTAGTGATGAAGAAACCTAAAATTTAGTGATAAAGAAGAAGAAAAATATTGAAAGTTTTTACCTCTATTACACCATATTACATTATAAATATGGTGAGTAAAAAGATTATCGAACTTGATCATTTAATTTTAATTATAACAAATATACATCAAATATACATCATTAATTTAAAGACTTTTAACTTAGTTACTTAGTGATAAAAAAACATAAAATTTTGTGACGGAGAAGAAGAAAACCTTATAAATATTTTACATATATTATATCATAATGGAATATGAATATGGTAAATAAAAATAATATGGAGCTATATCATTTAATTTTAATTATTACCAATATATATATAAAACATGTGTCATTAATTTATAGTTATTTTACTTAGTTTATTATAAATGAAGAAACCTAGAATTTGGTGATAAAGAAGAAGAAAAATATTGAAAGTTTTTACCTTATCGAGCTTGATAATTTAATTTTAACTATAACCAATATATATCAAATAAGCATCATTAATTTAAAGACTTTAACTTAGTTACTTAGTGATGAAGAAACCTAAAATTTGGTGACGGAGAAGAAGCAATCTTTTGAAATGTTTTACATATATTATACCATAATATAATGTGAATATGGTGAATAAAAATAATATCGAGCTTTATCATTTAATTTTAATTATTACAAATATATAAAAAATATGTATCATTAATTTATAGTCTTTTAACATAGTTTCTTAGTGATGAAGAAACCTAAAAGTTTGTGATAAAGAAGAAGAAAAATATTGAAAGTTTTTACCTCTATTACACCATATTAAATTATAAATATGGTGAATAAAAAGATTATCAAACTTTATCATTTAATTATAATTATAACAAATATATATCAAATACGCATCATTAATTTAAAGACTTTTAACTTAGTTACTTAATGATGAAGAAACCTAAAATTTGGTGATGGAGATAAAGCAATCTTTGGAAATGTTTTACATATATTATACCATAATATAATGTGAATATGGTGAATAAAAATGATATCGAGCTTTATCATTTAATTTTAATAATTACCAATATATTTAAAATAAGTGCCATTAATTTATAGTTTTTATCTTAGTTTCTTAGTGATGAAGAAACCTTAAATTCCGTGATGGAGAAGATGCAACATATTGAAATGTTTTACATATATTATGCCATAAATTAATGTGAAAATGGTAAATAAAAATAATATTGAGCTTTATCATTTAACTTTCATTATTTGCAATATAAATAAAATATGTGTCATTAATTTATAGTCTTTTAACTTAATTTATTAGTGATGAAGAAACCTTAAATTTCGTGATGGAGAAGAAGAAAAATATTTTAATGTTTTACATATATTTTGCCATAATATAAGGATAATATGGTGAATAGAAATAATGGCGAGCTTGATCATTTATTTTTAGTTATTACCAATATATAAAAAATATGTTTCATTAATTTATAGTCTTTTAACTTAGTTACTTAGTGATGAAAAAACCTAAAGTTTAGTGACGGAGAAGAAGCAATCTTTTGAAATGTTTTACAGATATTATACCATAATATAATGTGAATATGGTTAATAAAAATAATATCGAGCTTTATCATTTAATTTTAATTATGACCAATATATAAAAAATATATGTAATTAATTTATTGCCTTTTAACATAGTTTCTTAGTGATAAATAACCTAACATTTGGTGATAAAGAAGAAGAAAAATATTGAAAGTTTTTACCTCTATTACACCATATTACATTATAATTATGGTGAATAAAAAGATTATCGAACTTGATCATTTAATTTTAATTATAACAAATATACATCAAATATGCATCATTAATTTAAAGACTTTTAACTTAGTTACTTAGTGATAAAGAAACCTTAAATTCTGTGACCTAGAAGATGCAACATATTGAAATGTTTTACATATTTATGCCATAAAGTAATGTGAATACGGTAAATAAAAATTAAATTGAGCTTTATCATTTAATTTTCATTATTACCAATATAAATCAAATATGTGTCATTAATTTATAGTCTTTTAACTTAATTTATTAGTGATGAAGAAACCTTAAATTTCGTGATGGAGAAGAAGAAAAATATTTTAATGTTTTACATATATTTTGCCATAATATAAGGTTAATATGGTGAATAGAAATAATGTCGAGCTTGATCATTTATTTTTAGTTATTACCAATATATAAAAAATATGTTTAATTAATTTATAGTCTTTTAACTTAGTTACTTAGTGATGAAGAAACCTAAAGTTTAGTGACGGAGAAGAAGCAATCTTTTGAAATGTTTTACAGATATTATACCATAATATAATGTGAATATGGTTAATAAAAATAATATCGAGCTTTATCATTTAATTTTAATTATGACCAATATATAAAAAATATATGTAATTAATTTATTGCCTTTTAACATAGTTTCTTAGTGATAAATAACCTAACGTTTGGTGATAAAGAAGAAGAAAAATATTGAAAGTTTTCACCTCTATTACACCATATTACATTATAAATATGGTGAATAAAAAGATTATCGAACTTGATCATTTAATTTTAATTATAACAAATATACATCAAATATGCATCATTAATTTAAAGACTTTTAACTTAGTTACTTAGTGATAAAGAAACCTTAAATTCTGTGACGGAGAAGATGCAACATATTGAAATGTTTTACATATTTATGCCATAAAGTAATGTGAATACGGTAAATAAGAATTATATTGAGCTTTATCATTTAATTTTCATTATTACCAATATAAATAAAATATGTGTCATTAATTTATAGTCTTTTAACTTAATTTATTAGTGATGAAGAAACCTTAAATTTCGTGATGGAGAAGAAGAAAAATATTTTAATGTTTTACATATATTTTGCCATAATATAAGGTTAATATGGTGAATAGAAATAATGTCGAGCTTGATCATTTATTTTTAGTTATTACCAATATATAAAAAATATGTTTCATTAATTTATAGTCTTTTAACTTAGTTACTTAGTGATGAAGAAACCTAAAATTTCGTGACGGAGAAGAAACAATCCTTTGTAATTTTTTAAATATATTATACAATAATATAATGTGAATATGGTAAATAAAAATAAAATCTAGCTTGATCATTTAATTTTAAATAATTAACAATATCTAAAAAAATATGTGTCATTAATTTATAGTCTTTTAACTTAGTTTCTTAGTGATGAAGAAACCTAAAATTTAGTGATAAAGAAGAAGAAAAATATTGAAAGTTTTTACCTCTATTACACCATATTACATTATAAATATGGTGAATAAAAAGATTATCGAACTTGATCATTTAATTTTAATTATAACAAATATACATCAAATATACATCATTAATTTAAAGACTTTTAACTTAGTTACTTAGTGATAAAGAAACCTTAAATTCTGTGACTCAGAAGATGCAACATATTGAAATGTTTTACATATTTATGCCATAAAGTAATTTGAATACGGTAAATAAAAATTATATTGAGCTTTATCATTTAATTTTCATTATTACCAATATAAATAAAATATGTGTCATTAATTTATAGTCTTTTAACTTAATTTATTAGTGATGAAGAAACCTTAAATTTCGTAATGGAGAAGAAGAAAAATATTTTAATGTTTTACATATATTTTTCCATAATATAAGGTTAATATGGTGAATAGAAATAATGTCGAGCTTGATTATTTATTTTTAGTTATTACCAATATATAAAAAATATGTTTCATTAATTTATAGTCTTTTAACTTAGTTACTTAGTGATGAAGAAACCTAAAATTTCGTGACGGAGAAGTAACAATCCTTTGTAATTTTTTACATTTATTATACAATAATATAATGTGAATATGGTAAATAAAAATAAAATCTAGCTTGATCATTTAATTTGAAATAATTAACAATATATAAAAAAATATGTGTCATTAATTTATAGTCTTTTAACTTAGTTTCTTAGTGATGAAGAAACCTAAAATTTGGTGATAAAGAAGAAGACAAATATTGAAAGTTTTTTCATCTATTACACCATATTACATTATAAATATGGTGAATAAAAAGATTATCGAACTTTATCATTTAATTTTAATTATAACAAATATATATCAAATACGCATCATTAATTTAAAGACTTTTAACTTAGTTACTTAATGATGAAGAAACCTAAAATTTGGTGATGGAGATGAAGCAATCTTTTGAAATGTTTTACATATATTATACCATAATATAATGTGAATATAGTGAATAAAAATGATATCGAGCTTTATCATTTAATTTTAATAATTACCAATATATTTAAAATATGTGCCATTAATTTATAGTTTTTATCTTAGTTTCTTAGTGATGAAGAAACCTTAAATTCCGTGATGGAGAAGATGCAACATATTGAAATGTTTTACATATATTATGCCATAAAATAATGTGAAAATGGTAAATAAAAATAATATTGAGCTTTATCATTTAACTTTCATTATTTGCAATATAAATAAAATATGTGTCATTAATTTATAGTCTTTTAACTTAATTTATTAGTGATGAAGAAACCTTAAATTTCGTGATGGAGAAGAAGAAAAATATTTTAATGTTTTACATATATTTTGCCATAATATAAGGTTAATATGGTGAATAGAAATAATGCCGAGCTTGATCATTTATTTTTAGTTATTACCATTATATAAAAATATGTTTCATTAATTTATAGTCTTTTAACTTAGTTACTTAGTGATGAAAAAACCTAAAGTTTAGTGACGGAGAAGAAGCAATCTTTTGAAATGTTTTACAGATATTATACCATAATATAATGTGAATATGGTTAATAAAAATAATATCGAGCTTTATCATTTAATTTTAATTATGACCAATATATAAAAAATATATGTAATTAATTTATTGCCTTTTAACATAGTTTCTTAGTGATAAATAACCTAACATTTGGTGATAAAGAAGAAGAAATATTGAAAGTTTTTACCTCTATTACACCATATTACATTATAAATATGGTGAATAAAAAGATTATCGAACTTGATCATTTAATTTTAATTATAATAAATATACATCAAATATGCATCATTAATTTAAATACTTTTAACTTAGTAACTTAGTGATAAAGAAACCTAAAATTCTGTGACGGAAAAGATGCAACATATTGAAATGTTTTACGAATTTATGCCATAAAGTAATGTGAATACGGTAAATAAAAATTATATTGAGCTTTATCATTTAATTTTCATTATTACCAATATAAATAAAATATGTGTCATTAATTTATAGTCTTTTAACTTAATTTATTAGTGATGAAGAAACCTTAAATTTCGTGATGGAGAAGAAGAAAAATATTTTAATGTTTTACATATATTTTGCCATAATATAAGGTTAATATGGTGAATAGAAATAATGTCGAGCTTGATCATTTATTTTTAGTTATTACCAATATATAAAAAATATGTTTAATTAATTTATAGTCTTTTAACTTAGTTACTTAGTGATGAAAAAACCTAAAGTTTAGTGACGGAGAAGAAGCAATCTTTTGAAATGTTTTACAGATATTATACCATAATATAATGTGAATATGGTTAATAAAAATAATATCGAGCTTTATCATTTAATTTTAATTATGACCAATATATAAAAAATATATGTAATTAATTTATTGCCTTTTAACATAGTTTCTTAGTGATAAATAACCTAACGTTTGGTGATAAAGAAGAAGAAAAATATTGAAAGTTTTCACCTCTATTACACCATATTACATTATAAATATGGTGAATAAAAAGATTATCGAACTTGATCATTTAATTTTAATTATAACAAATATACATCAAATATGCATCATTAATTTAAAGACTTTTAACTTAGTTACTTAGTGATAAAGAAACCTTAAATTCTGTGACGGAGAAGATGCAACATATTGAAATGTTTTACATATTTATGCCATAAAGTAATGTGAATACGGTAAATAAGAATTATATTGAGCTTTATCATTTAATTTTCATTATTACCAATATAAATAAAATATGTGTCATTAATTTATAGTCTTTTAACTTAATTTATTAGTGATGAAGAAACCTTAAATTTCGTGATGGAGAAGAAGAAAAATATTTTAATGTTTTACATATATTTTGCCATAATATAAGGTTAATATGGTGAATAGAAATAATGTCGAGCTTGATCATTTATTTTTAGTTATTACCAATATATAAAAAATATGTTTCATTAATTTATAGTCTTTTAACTTAGTTACTTAGTGATGAAGAAACCTAAAATTTCGTGACGGAGAAGAAACAATCCTTTGTAATTTTTTACATATATCATACAATAATATAATGTGAATATGGTAAATAAAAATAAAATCTAGCTTGATCATTTAATTTTAAATAATTAACAATATCTAAAAAAATATGTGTCATTAATTTATAGTCTTTTAACTTAGTTTCTTAGTGATGAAGAAACCTAAAATTTAGTGATAAAGAAGAAGAAAAATATTGAAAGTTTTTACCTCTATTACACCATATTACATTATAAATATGGTGAATAAAAAGATTATCGAACTTGATCATTTAATTTTAATTATAACAAATATACATCAAATATACATCATTAATTTAAAGACTTTTAACTTAGTTACTTAGTGATAAAAAAACATAAAATTTTGTGACGGAGAAGAAGAAAACCTTATAAATATTTTACATATATTATATCATAATGGAATATGAATATGGTAAATAAAAATAATATGGAGCTATATCATTTAATTTTAATTATTACCAATATATATATAAAACATGTGTCATTAATTTATAGTTATTTTACTTAGTTTATTATAAATGAAGAAACCTAGAATTTGGTGATAAAGAAGAAGAAAAATATTGAAAGTTTTTACCTTATTTACACCATATTACATCATAAATATGTGAATAAAAACAATATCGAGCTTGATAATTTAATTTTAACTATAACCAATATATATCAAATAAGCATCATTAATTTAAAGACTTTAACTTAGTTACTTAGTGATGAAGAAACCTAAAATTTGGTGACGGAGAAGAAGCAATCTTTTGAAATGTTTTACATATATTATACCATAATATAATGTGAATATGGTGAATAAAAATAATATCGAGCTTTATCATTTAATTTTAATTATTACAAATATATAAAAAATATGTATCATTAATTTATAGTCTTTTAACATAGTTTCTTAGTGATGAAGAAACCTAAAAGTTTGTGATAAAGAAGAAGAAAAATATTGAAAGTTTTTACCTCTATTACACCATATTAAATTATAAATATGGTGAATAAAAATATTATCAAACTTTATCATTTAATTATAATTATAACAAATATATATCAAATACGCATCATTAATTTAAAGACTTTTAACTTAGTTACTTAATGATGAAGAAACCTAAAATTTGGTGATGGAGATAAAGCAATCTTTGGAAATGTTTTACATATATTATACCATAATATAATGTGAATATGGTGAATAAAAATGATATCGAGCTTTATCATTTAATTTTAATAATTACCAATATATTTAAAATAAGTGCCATTAATTTATAGTTTTTATCTTAGTTTCTTAGTGATGAAGAAACCTTAAATTCCGTGATGGAGAAGATGCAACATATTGAAATGTTTTACATATATTATGCCATAAATTAATTTGAAAATGGTAAATAAAAATAATATTGAGCTTTATCATTTAACTTTCATTATTTGCAATATAAATAAAATATGTGTCATTAATTTATAGTCTTTTAACTTAATTTATTAGTGATGAAGAAACCTTAAATTTCGTGATGGAGAAGAAGAAAAATATTTTAATGTTTTACATATATTAGGCCATAATATAAGGATAATATGGTGAATAGAAATAATGTCGAGCTTGATCATTTATTTTTAGTTATTACCAATATATAAAAAATATGTTTCATTAATTTATAGTCTTTTAACTTAGTTACTTAGTGATGAAAAAACCTAAAGTTTAGTGACGGAGAAGAAGCAATCTTTTGAAATGTTTTACAGATATTATACCATAATATAATGTGAATATGGTTAATAAAAATAATATCGAGCTTTATCATTTAATTTTAATTATGACCAATATATAAAAAATATATGTAATTAATTTATTGCCTTTTAACATAGTTTCTTAGTGATAAATAACCTAACATTTGGTGATAAAGAAGAAGAAAAATATTGAAAGTTTTTACCTCTATTACACCATATTACATTATAATTATGGTGAATAAAAAGATTATCGAACTTGATCATTTAATTTTAATTATAACAAATATACATCAAATATGCATCATTAATTTAAAGACTTTTAACTTAGTTACTTAGTGATAAAGAAACCTTAAATTCTGTGACCTAGAAGATGCAACATATTGAAATGTTTTACATATTTATGCCATAAAGTAATGTGAATACGGTAAATAAAAATTAAATTGAGCTTTATCATTTAATTTTCATTATTACCAATATAAATCAAATATGTGTCATTAATTTATAGTCTTTTAACTTAATTTATTAGTGATGAAGAAACCTTAAATTTCGTGATGGAGAAGAAGAAAAATATTTTAATGTTTTACATATATTTAGCCATAATATAAGGTTAATATGGTGAATAGAAATAATGTCGAGCTTGATCATTTATTTTTAGTTATTACCAATATATAAAAAATATGTTTAATTAATTTATAGTCTTTTAACTTAGTTACTTAGTGATGAAGAAACCTAAAGTTTAGTGACGGAGAAGAAGCAATCTTTTGAAATGTTTTACAGATATTATACCATAATATAATGTGAATATGGTTAATAAAAATAATATCGAGCTTTATCATTTAATTTTAATTATGACCAATATATAAAAAATATATGTAATTAATTTATTGCCTTTTAACATAGTTTCTTAGTGATATATAACCTAACGTTTGGTGATAAAGAAGAAGAAAAATATTGAAAGTTTTTACCTCTATTACACCATATTACATTATAAATATGGTGAATAAAAAGATTATCGAACTTGATCATTTAATTTTAATTATAACAAATATACATCAAATATGCATCATTAATTTAAAGACTTTTAACTTAGTTACTTAGTGATAAAGAAACCTTAAATTATGTGACGGAGAAGATGCAACATATTGAAATGTTGTACATATTTATGCCATAAAGTAATGTGAATACGCTAAATAAAAATTATGATGAGCTTTATCATTTAATTTTCATTATTACCAATATAAATAAAATATGTGTCATTAATTTATAGTCTTTTAACTTAATTTATTAGTGATGAAGAAACCTTAAATTTCGTGATGGAGAAGAAGAAAAATATTTTAATGTTTTACATATATTTTGCCATAATATAAGGTTAATATGGTGAATAGAAATAATGTCGAGCTTGATCATTTATTTTTAGTTATTACCAATATATAAAAAATATGTTTCATTAATTTATAGTCTTTTAACTTAGTTACTTAGTGATGAAAAAACCTAAAGTTTAGTGACGGAGAAGAAGCAATCTTTTGAAATATTTTACAGATATTATACCATAATATAATGTGAATATGGTTAATAAAAATAATATCGAGCTTTATCATTTAATTTTAACTTTGACCAATATATATAAAATATATGTAATTAATTTATTGCCTTTTAACATAGTTTCTTAGTGATAAATAACCTAACATTTGGTGATAAACAAGAAGAAAAATATTGAAAGTTTTTACCTCTATTACACCATATTACATTATAAATATGGTGAATAAAAAGATTATCGAACTTGATCATTTAATTTTAATTATAACAAATATACATCAAATATGCATCATTAATTTAAAGACTTTTAACTTAGTTACTTAGTGATAAAGAAACCTTAAATTATGTGACGGAGAAGATGCAACATATTGAAATGTTTTACATATTTATGCCATAAAGTAATGTGAATACGGTAAATAAAAATTATATTGAGCTTTATCATTTAATTTTCATTATTACCAATATAAATAATATATGTGTCATTAATTTATAGTCTTTTAACTTAATTTATTAGTGATGAAGAACCCTTAAATTTCGTGATGGAGAAGAAGAAAAATATTTTAATGTTTTACATATATTTTGCCATAATATAAGGTTAATATGGTGAATAGAAATAATGTCGAGCTTGATCACTTATTTTTAGTTATTACCAATATATAAAATATATGTTTCATTAATTTATAGTCTTTTAACTTAGTTACTTAGTGATGAAGAAACCTAAAATTTCGTGACGGAGAAGAAACAATCCTTTGTAATTTTTTACATATATTATACAATAATATAATGTGAATATGGTAAATAAAAATAAAATCTAGCTTGATCATTTAATTTTAATTATTAACAAAATATAAAAAAAATATGTGTCATTAATTTATAGTCTTTTAACTTAGTTTCTTAGTGATGAAGAAAACAAAAATTTGGTGATAAAGAAGAAGAAAAATATTGAAAGTTTTTTCATCTATTACACCATATTACATTATAAATATGGTGAATAAAAAGATTATCGAACTTGATCATTTAATTTTAATTATAACAAATATAAATCAACTATGCATCATTAATTTAAAGACTTTTAACTTAGTTACTTAGTGATGAAAAAACATAAAATTTTGTGACAGAGAAGAAGAAAACCATTAAAATATTTTACATATATTATATCATAATGGAATATGAATATGGTAAATAAAAATAATATGGAGCTATATCATTTAACTTTAATTATTACCAATATATATATAAAACATGTGTCATTAATTTATAGTCATTTTACTTAGTTTCTTATAAATGAAGAAACCTAGAATTTGGTGATAAAGAAGAAGAAAAATATTGAAAGTTTTTACCTTATTTACACCATATTACATCATAAATATGTGAATAAAAACAATATCGAGCTTGATAATTTAATTTTAACTATAACCAATATATGTCAAATATGCATCATTAATTTAAAGACATTAACTTTGTTACTTAGTGATGAAGAAACCTAAAATTTGGTGACGGAGAAAAAGCAATCTTTTGAAATGTTTTACATATATTATACCATAATATAATGTGAATATGGTGAATAAAAATAATATCGAGCTTTATCATTTAATTTTAATTATTACAAATATATATAAAATATGTATCATTAATTTATAGTCTTTTAATAGTTTCTTAGTGATGAAGAAACCTAAAAGTATGTGATAAAGAAGAAGAAAAATATTGAAAGTTTTTACCTCTATTACACCATATTAAATTATAAATATGGTGAATAAAAAGATTATCGAACTTTATCATTTAATTTTAATTATAACAAATATATATCAAATACGCATCATTAATTTAAAGACTTTTAACTTAGTTACTTAATGATGAAGAAACCTAAAATTTGGTGATGGAGATGAAGCAATCTTTTGAAATTTTTTACATATATTATACCATAATATAATGTGAATATAGTGAATAAAAATGATATCTGGCTTTATCATTTAATTTTAATAATTACCAATATATTTAAAATATGTGCCATTAATTTATAGTTTTTATCTTAGTTTCTTAGTGATGAAGAAACCTTAAATTCCGTGATGGAGAAGATGTAACATATTGAAATGTTTTACATATATTATGCCATAAAATAATGTGAATATGGTAAATAAAAATAATATTGAGCTTTATCATTTAACTTTCATTATTTGCAATATAAATAAAATATGTCTCATTAATTTATAGTATTTTAACTTAGTTTATTAGTGATGAAGAAACCTTAAATTTCGTGATGCAGAAGAAGAAAAATATTTAAATGATTTACATATATTTTGCCATAATATAAGGTGAATATGGTGAATTGAAATAATGTCGAGCTTGATCTTTTATTTTTAGTTATTACCAATATATAAAAAATATGTTTCATTAATTTATAGTCTTTTAACTTAGTTACTTAGTGATGAAAAAACCTAAAGTTTGGTGACGGAGAAGAAGCAATCTTTTGAAATGTTTTACAGATATTATACCATAATATAATGTGAATATGGTTAATAAAAATAATATCGAGCTTTATCATTTAATTTTAATTATGACCAATATATAAAAAATATATGTAATTAATTTATTGCCTTTTAACATAGTTTCTTAGTGATAAATAACCTAACATTTTATGATAAAGAAGAAGAAAAATATTGAAAGTTTTTACCTCTATTACACCATATTACATTATAAATATGGTGAATAAAAAGATTATCGAACTCGATCATTTAATTTTAATTATAACAAATATACATCAAATATACATCATTAATTTAAAGACTTTTAACTTAGTTACTTAGTGATAAAGAAACCTTAAATTCTGTGACTGAGAAGATGCAACATATTGAAATGTTTTACATATTTATGCCATAAAGTAATGTGAATACGGTAAATAAAAATTATATTGAGCTTTATCATTTAATTTTCATTATTACCAATATAAATAAAATATGTGTCATTAATTTATAGTCTTTTAACTTAATTTATTAGTGATGAAGAAACCTTAAATTTCGTAATGGAGAAGAAGAAAAATATTTTAATGTTTTACATATATTTTTCCATAATATAAGGTTAATATGGTGAATAGAAATAATGTCGAGCTTGATTATTTATTTTTAGTTATTACCAATATATAAAAAATATGTTTCATTAATTTATAGTCTTTTAACTTAGTTACTTAGTGATGAAGAAACCTAAAATTTCGTGACGGAGAAGTAACAATCCTTTGTAATTTTTTACATTTATTATACAATAATATAATGTGAATATGGTAAATAAAAATAAAATCTAGCTTGATCATTTAATTTTAAATAATTAACAATATATAAAAAAATATGTGTCATTAATTTATAGTCTTTTAACTTAGTTTCTTAGTGATGAAGAAACCTAAAATTTGGTGATAAAGAAGAAGAAAAATATTGAAAGTTTTTTCATCTATTACACCATATTACATTATAAATATGGTGAATAAAAAGATTATCGAACTTGATCATTTAATTTTAATTATAACGAATATAAATCAACTATGCATCATTAATTTAAAGACTTTTAACTTAGTTACTTAGTGATGAAAAAACATAAAATTTTGTGACGGAGAAGAAGAAAACCATATAAATATTTTACATATATTATATCATAATGGAATATGAATATGGTAAATAAAAATAATATGGAGCTATATCATTTAATTTTAATTATTACCAATATATATATAAAACATGTGTCATTAATTTATAGTCATTTTACTTAGTTTCTTATAAATGAAGAAACCTAGAATTTGGTGATAAAGAAGAAGAAAAATATTGAAAGTTTTTACCTTATTTACACCATATTACATCATAAATATGTGAATAAAAACAATATCGAGCTTGATAATTTAATTTTAACTATAACCAATATATGTCAAATATGCATCATTAATTTAAAGACTTTAACTTTGTTACTTAGTGATGAAGAAACCTAAAATTTGGTGACGGAGAAGAAGCAATCTTTTGAAATGTTTTACATATATTATACCATAATATAATGTGAATATGGTGAATAAAAATAATATCGAGCTTTATCATTTAATTTTAATTATTACAAATATATAAAAAATATGTATCATTAATTTATAGTCTTTTAACATAGTTTCTTAGTGATGAAGAAACCTAAAAGTTTGTGATAAAGAAGAAGAAAAATATTGAAAGTTTTTACCTCTATTACACCATATTAAATTATAAATATGGTGAATAAAAAGATTATCGAACTTTATCATTTAATTTTAATTATAACAAATATATATCAAATACGCATCATTAATTTAAAGACTTTTAACTTAGTTACTTAATGATGAAGAAACCTAAAATTTGGTGATGGAGATGAAGCAATCTTTTGAAATTTTTTACATATATTATACCATAATATAATGTGAATATAGTGAATAAAAATGATATCTGGCTTTATCATTTAATTTTAATAATTACCAATATATTTAAAATATGTGCCATTAATTTATAGTTTTTATCTTAGTTTCTTAGTGATGAAGAAACCTTAAATTCCGTGATGGAGAAGATGTAACATATTGAAATGTTTTACATATATTATGCCATAAAATAATGTGAATATGGTAAATAAAAATAATATTGAGCTTTATCATTTAACTTTCATTATTTGCAATATAAATAAAATATGTCTCATTAATTTATAGTATTTTAACTTAGTTTATTAGTGATGAAGAAACCTTAAATTTCGTGATGCAGAAGAAGAAAAATATTTAAATGATTTACATATATTTTGCCATAATATAAGGTGAATATGGTGAATTGAAATAATGTCGAGCTTGATCTTTTATTTTTAGTTATTACCAATATATAAAAAATATGTTTCATTAATTTATAGTCTTTTAACTTAGTTACTTAGTGATGAAAAAACCTAAAGTTTGGTGACGGAGAAGAAGCAATCTTTTGAAATGTTTTACAGATATTATACCATAATATAATGTGAATATGGTTAATAAAAATAATATCGAGCTTTATCATTTAATTTTAATTATGACCAATATATAAAAAATATATGTAATTAATTTATTGCCTTTTAACATAGTTTCTTAGTGATAAATAACCTAACATTTTATGATAAAGAAGAAGAAAAATATTGAAAGTTTTTACCTCTATTACACCATATTACATTATAAATATGGTGAATAAAAAGATTATCGAACTCGATCATTTAATTTTAATTATAACAAATATACATCAAATATACATCATTAATTTAAAGACTTTTAACTTAGTTACTTAGTGATAAAGAAACCTTAAATTCTGTGACTGAGAAGATGCAACATATTGAAATGTTTTACATATTTATGCCATAAAGTAATGTGAATACGGTAAATAAAAATTATATTGAGCTTTATCATTTAATTTTCATTATTACCAATATAAATAAAATATGTGTCATTAATTTATAGTCTTTTAACTTAATTTATTAGTGATGAAGAAACCTTAAATTTCGTAATGGAGAAGAAGAAAAATATTTTAATGTTTTACATATATTTTTCCATAATATAAGGTTAATATGGTGAATAGAAATAATGTCGAGCTTGATTATTTATTTTTAGTTATTACCAATATATAAAAAATATGTTTCATTAATTTATAGTCTTTTAACTTAGTTACTTAGTGATGAAGAAACCTAAAATTTCGTGACGGAGAAGTAACAATCCTTTGTAATTTTTTACATTTATTATACAATAATATAATGTGAATATGGTAAATAAAAATAAAATCTAGCTTGATCATTTAATTTTAAATAATTAACAATATATAAAAAAATATGTGTCATTAATTTATAGTCTTTTAACTTAGTTTCTTAGTGATGAAGAAACCTAAAATTTGGTGATAAAGAAGAAGAAAAATATTGAAAGTTTTTTCATCTATTACACCATATTACATTATAAATATGGTGAATAAAAAGATTATCGAACTTGATCATTTAATTTTAATTATAACGAATATAAATCAACTATGCATCATTAATTTAAAGACTTTTAACTTAGTTACTTAGTGATGAAAAAACATAAAATTTTGTGACGGAGAAGAAGAAAACCATATAAATATTTTACATATATTATATCATAATGGAATATGAATATGGTAAATAAAAATAATATGGAGCTATATCATTTAATTTTAATTATTACCAATATATATATAAAACATGTGTCATTAATTTATAGTCATTTTACTTAGTTTCTTATAAATGAAGAAACCTAGAATTTGGTGATAAAGAAGAAGAAAAATATTGAAAGTTTTTACCTTATTTACACCATATTACATCATAAATATGTGAATAAAAACAATATCGAGCTTGATAATTTAATTTTAACTATAACCAATATATGTCAAATATGCATCATTAATTTAAAGACTTTAACTTTGTTACTTAGTGATGAAGAAACCTAAAATTTGGTGACGGAGAAGAAGCAATCTTTTGAAATGTTTTACATATATTATACCATAATATAATGTGAATATGGTGAATAAAAATAATATCGAGCTTTATCATTTAATTTTAATTATTACAAATATATAAAAAATATGTATCATTAATTTATAGTCTTTTAACATAGTTTCTTAGTGATGAAGAAACCTAAAAGTTTGTGATAAAGAAGAAGAAAAATATTGAAAGTTTTTACCTCTATTACACCATATTAAATTATAAATATGGTGAATAAAAAGATTATCGAACTTTATCATTTAATTTTAATTATAACAAATATATATCAAATACGCATCATTAATTTAAAGACTTTTAACTTAGTTACTTAATGATGAAGAAACCTAAAATTTGGTGATGGAGATGAAGCAATCTTTTGAAATGTTTTACATATATTATACCATAATATAATGTGAATATAGTGAATAAAAATGATATCGAGCTTTATCATTTAATTTTAATAATTACCAATATATTTAAAATATGTGCCATTAATTTATAGTTTTTATCTTAGTTTCTTAGTGATGAAGAAACCTTAAATTCCGTGATGGAGAAGATGCAACATATTGAAATGTTTTACATATATTATGCCATAAAATAATGTGAAAATGGTAAATAAAAATAATATTGAGCTTTATCATTTAACTTTCATTATTTGCAATATAAATAAAATATGTGTCATTAATTTATAGTCTTTTAACTTAATTTATTAGTGATGAAGAAACCTTAAATTTCGTGATGGAGAAGAAGAAAAATATTTTAATGTTTTACATATATTTTGCCATAATATAAGGTTAATATGGTGAATAGAAATAATGCCGAGCTTGATCATTTATTTTTAGTTATTACCATTATATAAAAATATGTTTCATTAATTTATAGTCTTTTAACTTAGTTACTTAGTGATGAAAAAACCTAAAGTTTAGTGACGGAGAAGAAGCAATCTTTTGAAATGTTTTACAGATATTATACCATAATATAATGTGAATATGGTTAATAAAAATAATATCGAGCTTTATCATTTAATTTTAATTATGACCAATATATAAAAAATATATGTAATTAATTTATTGCCTTTTAACATAGTTTCTTAGTGATAAATAACCTAACATTTGGTGATAAAGAAGAAGAAATATTGAAAGTTTTTACCTCTATTACACCATATTACATTATAAATATGGTGAATAAAAAGATTATCGAACTTGATCATTTAATTTTAATTATAATAAATATACATCAAATATGCATCATTAATTTAAATACTTTTAACTTAGTAACTTAGTGATAAAGAAACCTAAAATTCTGTGACGGAAAAGATGCAACATATTGAAATGTTTTACGAATTTATGCCATAAAGTAATGTGAATACGGTAAATAAAAATTATATTGAGCTTTATCATTTAATTTTCATTATTACCAATATAAATAAAATATGTGTCATTAATTTATAGTCTTTTAACTTAATTTATTAGTGATGAAGAAACCTTAAATTTCGTGATGGAGAAGAAGAAAAATATTTTTATGTTTTACATATATTTTGCCATAATATAAGGTTAATATGGTGAATAGAAATAATGTCGAGCTTGATCATTTATTTTTAGTTATTACCAATATATAAAAAATATGTTTAATTAATTTATAGTCTTTTAACTTAGTTACTTAGTGATGAAAAAACCTAAAGTTTAGTGACGGAGAAGAAGCAATCTTTTGAAATGTTTTACAGATATTATACCATAATATAATGTGAATATGGTTAATAAAAATAATATCGAGCTTTATCATTTAATTTTAATTATGACCAATATATAAAAAATATATGTAATTAATTTATTGCCTTTTAACATAGTTTCTTAGTGATAAATAACCTAACGTTTGGTGATAAAGAAGAAGAAAAATATTGAAAGTTTTCACCTCTATTACACCATATTACATTATAAATATGGTGAATAAAAAGATTATCGAACTTGATCATTTAATTTTAATTATAACAAATATACATCAAATATGCATCATTAATTTAAAGACTTTTAACTTAGTTACTTAGTGATAAAGAAACCTTAAATTCTGTGACGGAGAAGATGCAACATATTGAAATGTTTTACATATTTATGCCATAAAGTAATGTGAATACGGTAAATAAGAATTATATTGAGCTTTATCATTTAATTTTCATTATTACCAATATAAATAAAATATGTGTCATTAATTTATAGTCTTTTAACTTAATTTATTAGTGATGAAGAAACCTTAAATTTCGTGATGGAGAAGAAGAAAAATATTTTAATGTTTTACATATATTTTGCCATAATATAAGGTTAATATGGTGAATAGAAATAATGTCGAGCTTGATCATTTATTTTTAGTTATTACCAATATATAAAAAATATGTTTCATTAATTTATAGTCTTTTAACTTAGTTACTTAGTGATGAAGAAACCTAAAATTTCGTGACGGAGAAGAAACAATCCTTTGTAATTTTTTACATATATCATACAATAATATAATGTGAATATGGTAAATAAAAATAAAATCTAGCTTGATCATTTAATTTTAAATAATTAACAATATCTAAAAAAATATGTGTCATTAATTTATAGTCTTTTAACTTAGTTTCTTAGTGATGAAGAAACCTAAAATTTAGTGATAAAGAAGAAGAAAAATATTGAAAGTTTTTACCTCTATTACACCATATTACATTATAAATATGGTGAATAAAAAGATTATCGAACTTGATCATTTAATTTTAATTATAACAAATATACATCAAATATACATCATTAATTTAAAGACTTTTAACTTAGTTACTTAGTGATAAAGAAACCTTAAATTCTGTGACTCAGAAGATGCAACATATTGAAATGTTTTACATATTTATGCCATAAAGTAATTTGAATACGGTAAATAAAAATTATATTGAGCTTTATCATTTAATTTTCATTATTACCAATATAAATAAAATATGTGTCATTAATTTATAGTCTTTTAACTTAATTTATTAGTGATGAAGAAACCTTAAATTTCGTAATGGAGAAGAAGAAAAATATTTTAATGTTTTACATATATTTTTCCATAATATAAGGTTAATATGGTGAATAGAAATAATGTCGAGCTTGATTATTTATTTTTAGTTATTACCAATATATAAAAAATATGTTTCATTAATTTATAGTCTTTTAACTTAGTTACTTAGTGATGAAGAAACCTAAAATTTCGTGACGGAGAAGTAACAATCCTTTGTAATTTTTTACATTTATTATACAATAATATAATGTGAATATGGTAAATAAAAATAAAATCTAGCTTGATCATTTAATTTGAAATAATTAACAATATATAAAAAAATATGTGTCATTAATTTATAGTCTTTTAACTTAGTTTCTTAGTGATGAAGAAACCTAAAATTTGATGATAAAGAAGAAGACAAATATTGAAAGTTTTTTCATCTATTACACCATATTACATTATAAATATGGTGAATAAAAAGATTATCGAACTTGATCATTTAATTTTAATTATAACGAATATAAATCAACTATGCATCATTAATTTAAAGACTTTTAACTTAGTTACTTAGTGATGAAAAAACATAAAATTTTGTGACGGAGAAGAAGAAAACCATATAAATATTTTACATATATTATATCATAATGGAATATGAATATGGTAAATAAAAATAATATGGAGCTTAATCATTTAATTTTAATTATTACCAATATATATATAAAACATGTGTCATTAATTTATAGTCATTTTACTTAGTTTCTTATAAATGAAGAAACCTAGAATTTGGTGATAAAGAAGAAGAAAAATATTGAAAGTTTTTACCTTATTTACACCATATTACATCATAAATATGTGAATAAAAACAATATCGAGCTTGATAATTTAATTTTAACTATAACCAATATATGTCAAATATGCATCATTAATTTAAAGACTTTAACTTTGTTACTTAGTGATGAAGAAACCTAAAATTTGGTGACGGAGAAGAAGCAATCTTTTGAAATGTTTTACATATATTATACCATAATATAATGTGAATATGGTGAATAAAAATAATATCGAGCTTTATCATTTAATTTTAATTATTACAAATATATAAAAAATATGTATCATTAATTTATAGTCTTTTAACATAGTTTCTTAGTGATGAAGAAACCTAAAAGTTTGTGATAAAGAAGAAGAAAAATATTGAAAGTTTTTACCTCCATTACACCATATTAAATTATAAATATGGTGAATAAAAAGATTATCGAACTTTATCATTTAATTTTAATTATAACAAATATATATCAAATACGCATCATTAATTTAAAGACTTTTAACTTAGTTACTTAATGATGAAGAAACCTAAAATTTGGTGATGGAGATGAAGCAATCTTTTGAAATGTTTTACATATATTATTCCATAATATAATGTGAATATAGTGAATAAAAATGATATCGAGCTTTATCATTTAATTTTAATAATTACCAATATATTTAAAATATGTGCCATTAATTTATAGTTTTTATCTTAGTTTCTTAGTGATGAAGAAACCTTAAATTCCGTGATGGAGAAGATGCAACATATTGAAATGTTTTACATATATTATGCCATAAAATAATGTGAAAATGGTAAATAAAAATAATATTGAGCTTTATCATTTAACTTTCATTATTTGCAATATAAATAAAATATGTGTCATTAATTTATAGTCTTTTAACTTAATTTATTAGTGATGAAGAAACCTTAAATTTCGTGATGGAGAAGAAGAAAAATATTTTAATGTTTTACATATATTTTGCCATAATATAAGGTTAATATGGTGAATAGAAATAATGCCGAGCTTGATCATTTATTTTTAGTTATTACCATTATATAAAAATATGTTTCATTAATTTATAGTCTTTTAACTTAGTTACTTAGTGATGAAAAAACCTAAAGTTTAGTGACGGAGAAGAAGCAATCTTTTGAAATGTTTTACAGATATTATACCATAATATAATGTGAATATGGTTAATAAAAATAATATCGAGCTTTATCATTTAATTTTAATTATGACCAATATATAAAAAATATATGTAATTAATTTATTGCCTTTTAACATAGTTTCTTAGTGATAAATAACCTAACATTTGGTGATAAAGAAGAAGAAAAATATTGAAAGTTTTTACCTCTATTACACCATATTACATTATAAATATGGTGAATAAAAAGATTATCAAACTTGATCATTTAATTTTAATTATAATAAATATACATCAAATATGCATCATTAATTTAAATACTTTTAACTTAGTAACTTAGTGATAAAGAAACCTAAAATTCTGTGACGGAAAAGATGCAACATATTGAAATGTTTTACGAATTTATGCCATAAAGTAATGTGAATACGGTAAATAAAAATTATATTGAGCTTTATCATTTAATTTTCATTATTACCAATATAAATAAAATATGTGTCATTAATTTATAGTCTTTTAACTTAATTTATTAGTGATGAAGAAACCTTAAATTTCGTGATGGAGAAGAAGAAAAATATTTTAATGTTTTACATATATTTTGCCATAATATAAGGTTAATATGGTGAATAGAAATAATGTCGAGCTTGATCATTTATTTTTAGTTATTACCAATATATAAAAAATATGTTTAATTAATTTATAGTCTTTTAACTTAGTTACTTAGTGATGAAAAAACCTAAAGTTTAGTGACGGAGAAGAAGCAATCTTTTGAAATGTTTTACAGATATTATACCATAATATAATGTGAATATGGTTAATAAAAATAATATCGAGCTTTATCATTTAATTTTAATTATGACCAATATATAAAAAATATATGTAACTAATTTATTGCCTTTTAACATAGTTTCTTAGTGATAAATAACCTAACGTTTGGTGATAAAGAAGAAGAAAAATATTGAAAGTTTTCACCTCTATTACACCATATTACATTATAAATATGGTGAATAAAAAGATTATCGAACTTGATCATTTAATTTTAATTATAACAAATATACATCAAATATGCATCATTAATTTAAAGACTTTTAACTTAGTTACTTAGTGATAAAGAAACCTTAAATTCTGTGACGGAGAAGATGCAACATATTGAAATGTTTTACATATTTATGCCATAAAGTAATGTGAATACGGTAAATAAGAATTATATTGAGCTTTATCATTTAATTTTCATTATTACCAATATAAATAAAATATGTGTCATTAATTTATAGTCTTTTAACTTAATTTATTAGTGATGAAGAAACCTTAAATTTCGTGATGGAGAAGAAGAAAAATATTTTAATGTTTTACATATATTTTGCCATAATATAAGGTTAATATGGTGAATAGAAATAATGTCGAGCTTGATCATTTATTTTTAGTTATTACCAATATATAAAAAATATGTTTCATTAATTTATAGTCTTTTAACTTAGTTACTTAGTGATGAAGAAACCTAAAATTTCGTGACGGAGAAGAAACAATCCTTTGTAATTTTTTAAATATATTATACAATAATATAATGTGAATATGGTAAATAAAAATAAAATCTAGCTTGATCATTTAATTTTAAATAATTAACAATATCTAAAAAAATATGTGTCATTAATTTATAGTCTTTTAACTTAGTTTCTTAGTGATGAAGAAACCTAAAATTTAGTGATAAAGAAGAAGAAAAATATTGAAAGTTTTTACCTCTATTACACCATATTACATTATAAATATGGTGAGTAAAAAGATTATCGAACTTGATCATTTAATTTTAATTATAACAAATATACATCAAATATACATCATTAATTTAAAGACTTTTAACTTAGTTACTTAGTGATAAAAAAACATAAAATTTTGTGACGGAGAAGAAGAAAACCTTATAAATATTTTACATATATTATATCATAATGGAATATGAATATGGTAAATAAAAATAATATGGAGCTATATCATTTAATTTTAATTATTACCAATATATATATAAAACATGTGTCATTAATTTATAGTTATTTTACTTAGTTTATTATAAATGAAGAAACCTAGAATTTGGTGATAAAGAAGAAGAAAAATATTGAAAGTTTTTACCTTATCGAGCTTGATAATTTAATTTTAACTATAACCAATATATATCAAATAAGCATCATTAATTTAAAGACTTTAACTTAGTTACTTAGTGATGAAGAAACCTAAAATTTGGTGACGGAGAAGAAGCAATCTTTTGAAATGTTTACATATATTATACCATAATATAATGTGAATATGGTGAATAAAAATAATATCGAGCTTTATCATTTAATTTTAATTATTACAAATATATAAAAAATATGTATCATTAATTTATAGTCTTTTAACATAGTTTCTTAGTGATGAAGAAACCTAAAAGTTTGTGATAAAGAAGAAGAAAAATATTGAAAGTTTTTACCTCTATTACACCATATTAAATTATAAATATGGTGAATAAAAAGATTATCAAACTTTATCATTTAATTATAATTATAACAAATATATATCAAATACGCATCATTAATTTAAAGACTTTTAACTTAGTTACTTAATGATGAAGAAACCTAAAATTTGGTGATGGAGATAAAGCAATCTTTGGAAATGTTTTACATATATTATACCATAATATAATGTGAATATGGTGAATAAAAATGATATCGAGCTTTATCATTTAATTTTAATAATTACCAATATATTTAAAATAAGTGCCATTAATTTATAGTTTTTATCTTAGTTTCTTAGTGATGAAGAAACCTTAAATTCCGTGATGGAGAAGATGCAACATATTGAAATGTTTTACATATATTATGCCATAAATTAATGTGAAAATGGTAAATAAAAATAATATTGAGCTTTATCATTTAACTTTCATTATTTGCAATATAAATAAAATATGTGTCATTAATTTATAGTCTTTTAACTTAATTTATTAGTGATGAAGAAACCCTTAAATTTCGTGATGGAGAAGAAGAAAAATATTTTAATGTTTTACATATATTTTGCCATAATATAAGGATAATATGGTGAATAGAAATAATGTCGAGCTTGATCATTTATTTTTAGTTATTACCAATATATAAAAAATATGTTTCATTAATTTATAGTCTTTTAACTTAGTTACTTAGTGATGAAAAAACCTAAAGTTTAGTGACGGAGAAGAAGCAATCTTTTGAAATGTTTTACAGATATTATACCATAATATAATGTGAATATGGTTAATAAAAATAATATCGAGCTTTATCATTTAATTTTAATTATGACCAATATATAAAAAATATATGTAATTAATTTATTGCCTTTTAACATAGTTTCTTAGTGATAAATAACCTAACATTTGGTGATAAAGAAGAAGAAAAATATTGAAAGTTTTTACCTCTATTACACCATATTACATTATAATTATGGTGAATAAAAAGATTATCGAACTTGATCATTTAATTTTAATTATAACAAATATACATCAAATATGCATCATTAATTTAAAGACTTTTAACTTAGTTACTTAGTGATAAAGAAACCTTAAATTCTGTGACCTAGAAGATGCAACATATTGAAATGTTTTACATATTTATGCCATAAAGTAATGTGAATACGGTAAATAAAAATTAAATTGAGCTTTATCATTTAATTTTCATTATTACCAATATAAATCAAATATGTGTCATTAATTTATAGTCTTTTAACTTAATTTATTAGTGATGAAGAAACCTTAAATTTCGTGATGGAGAAGAAGAAAAATATTTTAATGTTTTACATATATTTAGCCATAATATAAGGTTAATATGGTGAATAGAAATAATGTCGAGCTTGATCATTTATTTTTAGTTATTACCAATATATAAAAAATATGTTTAATTAATTTATAGTCTTTTAACTTAGTTACTTAGTGATGAAGAAACCTAAAGTTTAGTGACGGAGAAGAAGCAATCTTTTGAAATGTTTTACAGATATTATACCATAATATAATGTGAATATGGTTAATAAAAATAATATCGAGCTTTATCATTTAATTTTAATTATGACCAATATATAAAAAATATATGTAATTAATTTATTGCCTTTTAACATAGTTTCTTAGTGATATATAACCTAACGTTTGGTGATAAAGAAGAAGAAAAATATTGAAAGTTTTTACCTCTATTACACCATATTACATTATAAATATGGTGAATAAAAAGATTATCGAACTTGATCATTTAATTTTAATTATAACAAATATACATCAAATATGCATCATTAATTTAAAGACTTTTAACTTAGTTACTTAGTGATAAAGAAACCTTAAATTATGTGACGGAGAAGATGCAACATATTGAAATGTTGTACATATTTATGCCATAAAGTAATGTGAATACGCTAAATAAAAATTATGATGAGCTTTATCATTTAATTTTCATTATTACCAATATAAATAAAATATGTGTCATTAATTTATAGTCTTTTAACTTAATTTATTAGTGATGAAGAAACCTTAAATTTCGTGATGGAGAAGAAGAAAAATATTTTAATGTTTTACATATATTTTGCCATAATATAAGGTTAATATGGTGAATAGAAATAATGTCGAGCTTGATCATTTATTTTTAGTTATTACCAATATATAAAAAATATGTTTCATTAATTTATAGTCTTTTAACTTAGTTACTTAGTGATGAAAAAACCTAAAGTTTAGTGACGGAGAAGAAGCAATCTTTTGAAATATTTTACAGATATTATACCATAATATAATGTGAATATGGTTAATAAAAATAATATCGAGCTTTATCATTTAATTTTAACTTTGACCAATATATATAAAATATATGTAATTAATTTATTGCCTTTTAACATAGTTTCTTAGTGATAAATAACCTAACATTTGGTGATAAACAAGAAGAAAAATATTGAAAGTTTTTACCTCTATTACACCATATTACATTATAAATATGGTGAATAAAAAGATTATCGAACTTGATCATTTAATTTTAATTATAACAAATATACATCAAATATGCATCATTAATTTAAAGACTTTTAACTTAGTTACTTAGTGATAAAGAAACCTTAAATTCTGTGAGGGGAGAAGATGCAACATATTGAAATGTTTTACATATTTATGCCATAAAGTAATGTGAATACGGTAAATAAAAATTATATTGAGCTTTATCATTTAATTTTCATTATTACCAATATAAATAATATATGTGTCATTAATTTATAGTCTTTTAACTTAATTTATTAGTGAGGAAGAACCCTTAAATTTCGTGATGGAGAAGAAGAAAAATATTTTAATGTTTTACATATATTTTGCCATAATATAAGGTTAATATGGTGAATAGAAATAATGTCGAGCTTGATCACTTATTTTTAGTTATTACCAATATATAAAATATATGTTTCATTAATTTATAGTCTTTTAACTTAGTTACTTAGTGATGAAGAAACCTAAAATTTCGTGACGGAGAAGAAACAATCCTTTGTAATTTTTTACATATATTATACAATAATATAATGTGAATATGGTAAATAAAAATAAAATCTAGCTTGATCATTTAATTTTAATTATTAACAAAATATAAAAAAAATATGTGTCATTAATTTATAGTCTTTTAACTTAGTTTCTTAGTGATGAAGAAAACAAAAATTTGGTGATAAAGAAGAAGAAAAATATTGAAAGTTTTTTCATCTATTACACCATATTACATTATAAATATGGTGAATAAAAAGATTATCGAACTTGATCATTTAATTTTAATTATAACAAATATAAATCAACTATGCATCATTAATTTAAAGACTTTTAACTTAGTTACTTAGTGATGAAAAAACATAAAATTTTGTGACAGAGAAGAAGAAAACCATTAAAATATTTTACATATATTATATCATAATGGAATATGAATATGGTAAATAAAAATAATATGGAGCTATATCATTTAACTTTAATTATTACCAATATATATATATATATATATATATATATATATATATATATATATATATATATATATATATATATATATATATATATATATATATATATATATATATATATATATATATATATATATATATATATATATATATATATATATATATATATATATATATATATATATATATATATATATAACATGTGTCATTAATTTATAGTCATTTTACTTAGTTTCTTAGAAACGAAGAAACCTAGAATTTGGTGATAAAGAAGAAAAAGAATATTGAAAGTTTTTACCTTATTTACACCATATTACATCATAAATATGTGAATAAAAACAATATCGAGCTTGATAATTTAATTTTAACTATAACCAATATATATCAAATATGCATCATTAATTTAAAGACTTTAACTTAGTTACTTAGTGATGAAGAAACCTAAAATTTGGTGACGGAGAAGAAGCAATCTTTTGAAATGTTTTACAGATATTATACCATAATATAATGTGAATATGGTGAATAAAAATAATATCGAGCTTTATCATTTAATTTTAATTATTAACAATATATAAAAAATATGTATCATTAATTTAAAGTCTTTTAACATAGTTTCTTAGTTATGAAGAAACCTAAAAGTTTGTGATAAAGAAGAAGAAAAATATTGAAAGTTTTTACCTCTATTACACCAAATTACATTATAAATATGGTGAATAAAAAGATTATCGAACTTGATCATTTAATTTCAATTATAACAAATATACATCAAATATGCATCATTAATTTAAAGACTTTTAACTTATTTACTTAGTGATAAAGAAACCTTAAATTCTGTGACGGAGAAGATTCAAGATATTGAAATGTTTTACATATTTATGCCATAAAGTAATGTGAATACGGTAAATAAAAATTATATTGAGCTTTATCATTTAATTTTCATTATTACCAATATAAATAAAATATGTGTCATTAATTTATACTCTTTTAACTTAATTTATTAGTGATGAAGAGACCTAAAATCTCGTGATGGAGAAAAAGAAAAATATTTATTGTTTTACATATATTTTGCCATAATATAAGGTTAATATGGTGAATAGAAATAATGTCGAGCTTGATCATTTATTTTTAGTTATTACCAATATATAAAAAATATGTTTCATTAATTTATAGTCTTTTAACTTAGTTACTTAGTGATGAAGAAACCTAAAATTTCGTGACCGAGAAGAAACAATCCTTTGTAATTTTTTACATATATTATACAATAATATAATGTGAATATGGTAAATAAAAATAAAATCTAGATTGATCATTTAATTTTAATTATTAACAATATATAAAAAAATATGTGTCATTAATTTATAGTCTTTTAACTTAGTTTCTTAGTGATGAAGAAACCTAAAATTTGGTGATAAAGAAGAAGAAAAATATTGAAAGTTTTTTCATCTATTACACCATATTACATTATAAATATGGTGAATAAAAAGATTATCAAACTTGATCATTTAATTTTAATTATAACGAATATAAATCAACTATGCATCATTAATTTAAACACTTTTAACTTAGTTACTTAGTGATGAAAAAACATAAAATTTTATGACGGAGAAGAAGAAAACCATATAAATATTTTACATATATTATATCATAATGGAATATAAATATGGTAAATAAAAATAATATGGAGCTATATCATTTAACTTTAATTATTACCTCTATATATATATATATATATATATATATATATATATATATATATATATATATATATATATATATATATATATATATATATATATATATATATATATATATATATATATATATATATATATATATATATATATATATATATATATATATATATATATATATATATATATATATATATATATATATATATATATATATATATATATATATATATATATATATATATATATATATATATATATATATAACGTGTGTCATTAATTTATAGTCATTTTACTTAGTTTCTTAAAAATGAAGAAACCTAGAATTTGGTGATAAAGAAGAAGAAAATTGAAAGTTTTTACCTTATTTACACCATATTACATCATAAATATGTGAATAAAAACAATATCGAGCTTGATAATTTATATTTAACCGTAACCAATATATATCAAATATGCATCATTAATTTAAAGACTTTAACTTAGTTACTTAGTATGATCGGTGGGAATAGAACTGACTGTTTTGGAATGCTGGTTCGCGTTTTGCGTTTGTTTTCACAATATGTCGCGGTAAGCAAGAGTCGCCACCGTCTTTTATTTTATCCAACAAGGAAAGGACAAAAGCATAGAAAAATTCCCTTTTGAGATATTTCTCGGGTTCGGGAGGTAGATTATAGAAAGGGAAGGTGTTAGCGCCCTTTCTATCCGTGGTTATCCACAAGCTCTTAGGTACTTGCTCATTAAGTTTTCAAAAGTTTGCTTTTATTTGTGATTGTGGGTTCGAAAAGAGTTTTTGTTTTGAAAGGGGTGTAAGTGCGAAAAGTTTTGTTTTGTTTTTAAAAGAGCAAGTACTTAAGAACATCTACCTACTCAAAAAGGAATTAAACTGTACAAGTGTCCTTTAGACAATGCTATCCCGCTATTAAGGAGTAGGTAGCATCGTCGTTGGAGTTTTTGGGTCAATTCGATTAAGGGACGTGTGGTCACTAAAGCAATGTTAGGACGCCTTAGTGGTAACCCTAATGTCTTAGATCATTTTATCCGAGGCAACCGTTTCGAGGCAACTTATGATCTTTGGACAAGAGGGCGACCTCTAAAGCCTCCTATACTCAATGACCACGTTCGAGGCAACTAAGTGAGGTGTACCCTAGGAGTGGCATGTGCGAGTGTATTGTTTTTCAGTTATATTATCTTTGTACATGTTATGGTGAGCTACTGTTGATTTTAGGTTAAAAGTTGATCTTGTCATGCATTGCCTATTATTCAAACAGTTAACAGTTAATGGTTGTGGAAATTAAATTGCGGAAAATAAATCTAAGCTATTACAAGGCGTCGGGTATTTACATCGCCAAAGACAAACCCTTTAAAATTAAATTGCGAAAAGTAAATAAAAGCGATAAATAAATCCTAATTAAAAACTATTACATTCTCGAAGTAGTTACAATATTGAAATATGGATCAAAAGTTATTCGCGCGCGAGAAAATTAACTTGAAGTGTTTTTAGGGTTTTGACCCTTTTTATTAAATAAAGCAAATTTTTGTTGTTTTTGAATTAAAAATTAGTCTAAATCAATAATTGAATTAATTAATAAAAAAGAAAATATTTTTGGGTTTTTTTAATTTAAAGAAATAAAATAAAATGGTTAAAAGTTATTAAAAACCCTAATTCTATGTTAATTTTGATTTATTGCAAAAAGATTTAAAATTGTACCTAATTAAAAAACTAAATTAATTGATTAATGTTTATTTACAAAAATAATAAACATAGTGAAATTAATAAAATATTATTTTTTTGTTTTCTGATTTTATGGAAAAAAGGTTAATTGGTTAATTGATTAATAATAATAAAATTAAATAAATAAGAAAAGGAAATAAAATATAAAGAAATACTCAGGGGGGTGTGGGCCTGAATTTGAGTGTGAATCAGCAATTTTTGAGGCCCATCAACGTTCAGCCTGTTTGACTTTTCAGATTGCCTATGCGCTTGTTGACCTGGGACCATGGTGGTCCTTCATCCTGGGCCACTGGATCTAAATCTGGAACCACCTGGCACATTGATACTTGAGGCATATGGTTCTCCACGCTTGGAATTCTACACATGAGTACCTGAAGAAAAAATATAACAAGGTTTTAGGGGACCTGGGATTCGAACCCAGGTCCCAACGCTCATTGCCTGCACGCTCAACCACTCCAACTGGCTTGTTTTGTTGTTAATGAAATAAGAAGCAAATATTATATAAAAAATAAAACGCTAAGCCTGAAACAAAAAAAAAGAGCGCCACTGATTTGAATGGGCCAATAGCACAAGGACACGCCATCATCTTCTTCAAACGACCCTGGTTTTTTACCTGCGGATTTTTATCTGCAGGAAGTTTCGTAGGGTATCTCAAAAACCCTCTCCATGCCATGTAAATGAAATCCAGGAGTACCAACGTACTCGTATCTTCCTCCTGGTCATCCTTGTAACCACTATTCACCTTGATTTTGCCTGTACACAAAATGCCTAAAAACAACACAACAAAACCCTAGGTTCGGGTATACGATTACAGGACATGAAAACGAAATTAAATGATGAAGATTTGTTAGAAATTTGATGAGGATCAAGATTATGTTAATAGTTTATCAAAAGGATGCAAGAATGAATGTTTTCGATTTCATGTTCAGAGCAAGATTCATGGAGACTTACAGTGAGTTTCAGGCAATGAAAAGACTTGGTTTTTATTGGTATCGCTTCACTGGATGTCAAGGAAGAGAGCTATGTTGTGATTTTGGTCTGAATCAAGCTCCAATGTGGATTTCAGAATTCAAGTTTCCAAGCTTTTTTCCATAATTGTTCTGGCCGTTTCTACAGTGTTCTATGTGTATCCTAGGTCTGGCTTTCTTGTGTGAGTGTTATAGAATGGATTAGGGTTGGTCTTTTGGTCTCAAATCAAGTGCATTGAAGATTCATGATTTGGTTTTGATCACCATTATCAAACTTCCAAAAATAGGCCAAATCTGATTTTTTTATGCTTGAATGAGCCTTGATACGAATTGAGGTGTATCTTGTTGATTGCAAGTTGTAATGACCACAACAAATCTTGTTACATCAATTTTAGATTTTATTTGATTTAATATTGATTAATAATGAATTAAATCAATAAAAAATGAAATAAAATAGAAAAATAGATGAATGTCCATGAAATCAAATATGGGACACGTGTGTGGCATGACAAGACTAAATCAAGTGGAAAAAAGTGGGCCCTTTTGTCAAAAATTAGAGTTTTGAGGATAGTTGACTTTTGGCAATTTTGGAAAAATGCCTAACTTGAACAATGCATAACTTCTTCAATTTTGAACTTTTGGAGGTGTTTTTAAACTTTTTAGAAACCTTGAGATGTATTATAATCAACCCTTTTGGTCTCATCTCATTTTGATGTTCCATGCTCAAGTTATAAGCTTTGGAAAAAAAGGTGTTTTTGTTGACTTTCAAAAATGAACTATAATGTCCAAATTAGTAACTTTTTGTGAGAGCATTTCTTGATCTTGGGGTGTGAATATGGATTGTAGGAAATTGAATCCTATTCAAAATTAGCTTTGGTTGGGTCATTTCTCATAAAGTATGAGAAAGTTATGCTTGGTCAAAGTTGAGTTGACTTTTCCTACAAAACCCTAATTTAGCAACTTTTGAATCTTGATGAATCTTGAGCAATCCTTGATGAGTCATGATCAACCCTTGATCAAATGATGAATTATCCTTCAAAATGAGAATGTTGACAAAAAATCTTGAGGTTTGACTGTATTTGGGACACAGTTGACTTTTGCGCTAGCACAATCGATTTTTGGGCTTCTCAAGCAATTGGCTGACCAAACTTCCTCTGCAAGGCTTGAAATTTGACATGGATGAACTTAAGAACATATTAGGACATTGGGGAGAACTTGAGGTCATTTTTATGCAAGGACCTTGATGCAACACAAAACCCTAATTTTGACTTGACTGCCTTAGGAGGTGATTTGACTGTCCAACCCTTGAGCCAACTTGAGCAACTTGAATATTATTCTCGGCATGCCTGGAGGAATATGGGAGGGAAAATTTAGGGGTACAACAGTTACCCCTGTTCAATTTTCTTAAACCTGAGGATATAGATTGGCTTTCGAGCCTTTCGTGATCCGAAGGTGGAAGATAATTGAACACTAGAGTGCCCAAAAATTTGCACTCACATGGTGTAGTATCAGCTTTGTGATGTCGGGAATGGGCTTACAGATGCCATTTGGATACTGCTGGTAGGGGGATGGGCTTACAGATTCCATCTGCAGGGGTGTCAATCGCATAAGAGATTCCTTAGCGAGAACTTGCATACCTGCTACTGTAAAAGATTCCGTTGGGGAAGTCTAACTTTTGTTGAGATTTAGGAGCTTGCTTGTACTTCAACTGAGAGAATGCCTCGGCTGAGTCTTAAGAACCTGTCCATAATTCAACTGGGGGGAAACATCTTCATCAAGATCTAGGAACTGTCTCGTGCTCAATGGAGTATACCGTTGAGGTTATAGAACTCGTCCACACTATGACGGAGGAAAACATCAAGATCTAGGAACTGACTCGTGCTCCACGGAGTATGCCGTTGAGGTTATAGTACTCGTCCATACTATGACGGAGGAAAACATCAAGATCTAGGAACTGACTCGTGCTCCACGGAGTATACCGTTGAGGTTATAGTACTTGTCCACACTATGACGGAGGAAAACATCAAGATCTAGGAACTGACTCGTGCTCCACAGAGTATACCGTTGAGGTTATAGTACTCGTCCACACTATGACGGAGGAAAACATCAAGATCTAGGAACTGACTCGTGCTCAATGGAGTATACCGTTGAGGTTATAGTACTCGTCCACACTATGACAGAGGAAAACATCAAGATCTAGGAACTGTCTCGTGCTCCACGGAGTATACCATTGAGGTTATAGTACTCGTCCACACTATGACGTAGGGAAATATCTTCATCAAGATCTAGGAATTATCTCGTGCTCCACGGAGTATACCGTTGAGGTTATAGAACTTGTCCACACTATGACGGAGGAAAACATCAAGATCTAGGAATTGACTCGTGCTCAATGGAGTATACCGTTGAGGTTATAGTACTTGTCCACACTATGACGTAGGGAAACTGTCGAGATTGAGAACCTTATCTGAAATTCAACCGAGGATAATTCAATTGAGATTTAAGAACTGGTCAGGTCTTCGACTAAGCTGAGAACCTTAACTGTATCTTTCCTGAAAGGTAAAGGTCAGTCATATGCAATGCATGATATGGATCAGGCAATGATGTTCTCAAAATAAATGAGATTGCATTCATGATGCGTATATGCATGTATCATGATGTATGGAAATGTGATGTTTTAGCTGGGGAAGAATAAATCTCGGAGCTACTGGAGAATAAAGCTGAGTTCTTCGTTTCCGCTGGGGATGATGAACGAAGATGATAAACCTGTAGGAGAGAAGAATTCCGTTGGGGGAATAAACTGATGAAGAGATTACTCCGAGGGGAATTACTCTGTGGGGAAGAGACGTTCTGCTGAAGATTTCAACGATAACTCCGCTGGGGATTCCGTTGATAAGCTCTGTTGGGGAATTTTAATGATGAACTCTTCTGAGGATAGAAAGAACTTCGCTGGGGATGATCTTTCAGTTGTAACTTGCTGAGGATAACCTTCTGAATTTGGATGGGGAGATTTATTTGTACTCTGCAGGGGATAAGCTTCCAGAATCTACTGGGTAAGATAATTCAACTCTGATGGGGAAGCTTTTTAGACTGCACTAAGGAAATGACTCCACTGGGGTATCTTGTATTCCACCGGGGAACATTCTTATACTCCGTTGAGGAATATTAAGACTGTCGGGGATACTCTTATACTTGTTGGGGAATATTCCTATACTCTGCTGGGGAATATTAAGACCTTCTGGAGATACCAAACCTTTTTAGGGCTGATGGTAGACTAACTCTGCTTGGGGAGAGCATTGCTGATTCGTTCATAGTCACAATTCTCAGTGGGGAGAGCTACCGTTACTGTTTTACTCTGCGGGGAGTGATGGTATCTTGGTCATATTCTTTAGCTGAACCTACCTTGGTACCTTGGTGGACAAAGTAACTACACAGTTTGGACATTTCTTATGCCCCTGTCTCTGATATTACCAGTAATTCGTCCTTTGTTTCGCATGTAAATACTTATGAGCAGCAATTAATGTCATATGCATATATCAAAAATGAACATTGGACGTTCTTTGCAAAACAAAATAGATAAAGGAAAAAAAATTGAAATTTGTCTGAAAATGAATTTGTATTGATTTTGAAGTTTGCCTGTAAATAGGCGTTTTTGTACAAGAGGCTGACATCCTAATAAGAGGACGCCGCCGAACAAATAGAATTTACAATTTGTGAAAAGAAAACAAAATAGTTATGTGAATAGTCCCACTGGGTTCCAACTCTGCTATTGCCTTTATATCTTCAAGCATCTCATCACTTTGCTGCTTAGTTGAAGATGAATCTGATTGATTGGTGTCGTTCGAGCCTGATAGTTGATACCGAAGTCTGGATGCAAGGTGATCCGATGAGACATAGTGTTACGCTTTAATCCCTAACTTTTTCCTGGACCGCCCTTTCGGGTTTTCAGTCCACCGGGATACCCATTTTTGCCCAAGCTGCCTTTTCAGGTTTTCGACTTGCCGGGTGTATAGATTTTTTCATTTTCATCCCTTATTTTTTCCCGAATCCTTTTGGTTCACCGGGAAGCCCTTATTCTTGCCTAGGCCAGTCAACCTAGCGGGTCTTTGATTATGCATAGTATCTTTTTACTATGTCTGCATTGACGGGGTGAGGAAGGTCGTCACCATCCATGGTGGTTAGAATCATCGCTCCTCCTGAGAAAATGTTCTTAACCACAAATGGCCCTTCGTAGGTAGGGGTCCATTTGCCCCTGGGATCACCTTGAGGTAGAATAATGCACTTGATTACCAGGTCCCCAACTTGATACTCTTGTCGTCTGACTTTCTTGTTGAATGCCTTGATCATCCGTTTTTGGTACGTCTGGCCATGACAGACAGCAGTAAGTCTTTTTTCATCAATTAGATTCAGTTGATCAAGTCGGGTCTGAATCCAGTCATCTTCGCTCAAACCTGCATCCTTCATGATCTGGAGAGAGGGTATCTGAACTTCGATGGGCAAGATTACCTCCATGCCATAAACCAAGGAATAGGGTGTTACCCCGTTGACGTCTGTGCTGAGGTATGGTACCCGTGAAGAGTAAATGGTAACATCTCGTGCCAGTCTTTGTACGTCATTGTCATCTTCTGCACAATCTTCTTAATGTTCTTATTTGCCGCTTCGACGGCCCCATTCATCTTTGGCCGGTAGGGAGAAGAGTTATGATGCTTTATCTTGAATTGCTCGCAGAGCTTAGTGATCATCTTGTTGTTGAGATTGGTACCATTGTCCGTAATGATCCTCTCTGGTACACCGTATCGACATATCAGGTTATGCCGAATGAACCGTACCACGACGTTCTTGGTTACGGTAGCAAAGGAAGCTGCTTCAACCCACTTTGTAAAGTAATCAATCGCTACCAGGATGAAACGATACCCGTTGGATGCTGTAGGTCTGATCTCGCCGATCATATCAATGCCCCACATTGCAAAAGGCCAAGGTGCCGTCAAAACATTCAGAGGAACTGGAGGTATGTGCACCTTATCAGCATAGACCTGGCACTTGTGACACGTCCGAGAATGCTGATAACAGTCAGCTTCTATTGTGGACCAGTAATATCCTGCCCGAAGGATTTTCTTTGACATGGTATGTCCACTGGAGTGAGTTCCGAAAGTACCTTCATGTAACTCCGCCATGATCCTTTCTGCTTCATTCTTATCCACACAACGTAGTAAGGTCGAATCATGGTTACGCTTGTAAAGAATGTCATTGCTGATGAAGAACTTGGCTGCAAACCTCCTCAGAAACTTCTTGTCATTAACAGATGCGCCCTCGGGGTATTCTTGAGCTTCAAGGTACCTCTTCACCTCATGATACCAAGGCTTTTCTGTTACCTCTTTAGTCTCGAGATCACAGTAATGTGCAGGTTCGTCCAATTTTTCAATAATGATCTGGGGAGCCTCGTTGTCCCAATTGACTTTGAACATAGAAGACATAGTAGCTAGCGCGTCCGCCAACTGATTCTCCTCTCTTGGGAAGTGTTCAAAGGTTATCTCCTCGAAATGGGGAAGCAACGTCAATACATACTCCTTGTAAGGAATAAGGTTAGGGTGTTTCGTATCCCACTCGCCCTTAATCTGACTGATCACGAGAGCGGAATCTCCGAAGACACTTTGAAACATAGTCGGGCGGTAAACGGAGTATGAGAGCCTTTAGGAGATATGATCACGGTGCCAATGCCATTACCCAAAGCATTTGAAGCTCCATCAAAGTACATAGACCATCGAGATCCTTCCTCAGGTCCTTCATCCGGTCCAGGTGTCTCACAATCAGTTATCAACATGATATTCTCGTTCAGGAATTCAAAGTTCATAGACTGGTAATCATCCACTGCCTGATGTGCCAAATGGTCTGCCAATACACTTCCCTTGATTGCTTTTTGAGTCGTGTACTGGATGTCATACTCAGTCAAAATCATATACCATCTTGCTATTCTTCCGGACAAGGCAGGCTTTTCGAAGATATACTTGATTGGATCCATTTTTGAAATCAGCAGGGTAGTGTGAGTCAGCATATACTGTCTCAACCGGCGAGCAGCCCATGCCAAAGCGCAGCAAGTTTTCTCAAGCAGTGAGTATCAGGTCTCACAGTCGGTAAACTTTTTGCTAAGGTAATAAATAGCGTGCTCTTTTCGGCCAGACTCGTCATGCTGCCCCAGCACACACCCCATTGAGTTGTCAAGTACTGTCAAGTATAAGATTAGAGGTCTCCCTTCAACTGGTGGCATTAGGATGGGTGGCTCCTGGAGATATTCTTTGATTCTTTCGAAAGCGGCCTGACATTCATCGTTCCAACGTACCACTTGATCTTTCTTCAGTAGCTTGAAGATTGGTTCACAAGTAGCAGTCAGGTGAGAGATGAATCGGGCAATGTAGTTCAGTCGTCCTAGAAAGCCTCTGACCTCTTTCTTTGTCTTGGGAGCTGGCATCTCTTGTATGGCTTTCACTTTGGCAGGGTCCACTTGAATACCTTTGTCGCTTACAACGAAACCCAGCAGCTTACCAGACCTTACCCCGAAGGTGCACTTGTTCGGGTTCAATCTCAGCTTGTACAACTTCAACCTGTCAAACAGCTTCTGTAGATGGTCAAGGTGTTCATCCTCAGTCTGGGACCTCGCAATCATATCGTCGACGTATACTTCAATCTCATGATGGATCATGTTATGAAACAAAGCAACCATGGCACGTTGATATGTTGCCCCAGCATTCTTCAATCCAAAAGGCATGACCTTGTAACAAAAGGTACCCCACTGAGTGACAAAAGTGGTCTTCTCCATATCCTCGGGAGCCATCTTAATTTGATTATAACCGGAGAAACCATCCATGAAGGAGAATACCTTGTTCTGAGCAGTATTGTCAACCAGAACATCGATGTGAGGTAGAGGGAAGTCATCCTTAGGGCTCGCCCTGTTCAAATCCCTGTAGTCAACACACATTCGAACCTTACCATCCTTCTTCGGTACCGGAACCACATTGGCAACCCACTGAGGGTAAGAAGTCACTACTAGAAAACCGGTGTCAAACTGTTTCATAACCTCAGCCTTGATTTTCTCGGACATCTCTGGGCGCATTCGGCGAACCTTCTGTTTTATGGGAGGACAGTCTTCCTTGGTAGGCAGGCGATGAACCATAATGTCGGTATCCAACCCAGGAATATCTTCGTAAGACCAAGCAAAGATCTCCACGTAGTCACGCAGCATCTGAATCAACCGTTGTTTCACACTAAGCTCCAGATTTGCACCGATCTTGACTTCCTTTTTGTCTGTCTCAGTACCCAGATTCACTGTTTCCACTGGATCTTCATGTGGCTGAATGGCCCTCTCTTCCTGGAGTAGTAGTCTTGCAAGTTCACCAGGCATTTCGCAATCATCTTCACCTTCGTCTTCGGCTAAGTTGATCGGATTTTCGAAGTCATAACTGGCAGTAGCAGAGTCGTTACCAGTGAGATCCAGAGTGGATGTGGACCTGTATATGTGAGTGTGTGTGTGTAAAATAGCTGTTTTGCAATATATAATAAAGAAGAAAAAAAAGAGCGCAAAATTTGAAATGCAAGAAACGTCCAATGCTTTTATTAATGATATATGAAAATGGCACCCAAAAGCCCTCACAAATGAAGCCACGGTGCCCCGGGTAAGACACCGGACCATAAAGTTTCACAACATTGTCTGTTACAAATTCAAAACAAAGAGTTCATTACTGGTTAACAAAAGTAATAGGGATGAAGTCCTTTGATGTCCAGTTGCTTGGTCCACCGTTGGTCGTAGCATAGATCCAACTGTCGAATTCAGACTCCTCCACATCATCTTCAATGGCATTTACTCCCGAGTTGCTGATGAACACGGGAGGTCTTCCAATTCTTGCACTTCGAACAGCCCTTTGAGCTTCTGTAGTGAAACCCAAACCAAACTTGTTAGTCTTCTGAGTAAAATCAGGGAGTCGGCCCCAATTTGCACACTCACCCTTCTCAATAACAGCTCGGGCATCCTTTAAGGAAGCCATCTTCATAGGAGAATCTTCAACCACAGTCTCAACTGATGCCAGTGTCTGAGGAACCTCTTCAAAATGCTGAAATGGGGTCTCAATGAACTCCCCATCCATCTCTACGTATCTGAACGAGTTGAGGTGGTTGACCATATACTCTTCCTCCCCTTGTACTATCATAATCTTCCCTCTGATCGGGTACTTCAGCTTCTGGTGGAGCGTTGAGGTTACGGTTCCAGCTTTGTGGATCCATGGACGACCCAACAAACAAGAATAGGATGGCTGAATGTCCATCACGTAGAGTTGTACCCCAAAATTTTCCCTCCCATATTCTTCAAGATTTGTCAAGATCAATCTTCAAATGCTTCAAGATTCCTCAAGGGTTACACAGTCCAATTGCCTCCTAAGGCAGTCAAAATTAGGGTTTTGGTTCTTGCAAGGAAGTTGAGGTTTTCAGTGGCCCAATCAAGTCCCATATGCCTATATACATTTTCAAGCATCTACATGCCAAGTTTCAAGGCTCACAGCACCAAATTGCACAGTCAAAAGCCCTAGTTGCTCTACAGTCAACTACAGGGGCAAAATGGTCATTTTACAGTCAAAAGTCAAAAAAATTGGTCAACATCTTATTTTGAAGCCACAATCATCATTTGATCAAGTCTTGATCATGATTCCACAAGCATGGCTCAAAAATCATCAAAGATGCAAAAGTTGCTATTTTTGGACAGTTGAAAAGTCAACTGTAAATTGACCAGGGCATAACTTTTTCATGGTTCATCATAAAAATCCCATCCAATGCTCATTTTGAAGGGGATAATATTTCCTAAAACTCATCTTCACATTCCAAGTCCAAGAAATTCTCTCACAAAAAGTTATCAATTTCTACATTATAGGTCAATTTCAAAAGTCAACCAAAAGGCATTTTAAGTCAAAGACCATAACTTGAGATTGGTAAATCCAAATGACATGGGACAAAAGGCATTGGTTAGAGGATTTCAAGACCTTTCCAAAATGTCCAAGAACATGTTCATATGATCAAAATTAAGCAAGATATGCATTGGAGAAGTTGGGAAATTTTTGGGAATTTGCAAAAGTCAACTTTGCCCAAAACACCTCATTTTTGCTAATGGGCCCCAAATTCCTTCTTGAATCTGTACCCAAGGCTTATTCACGACCCATTGAGATTAAATTGATTTATTTTATTATTTTTAATTAATTAATTGAATTTTTATTAATATTAATTCATTTAATTGATTTAAAATGTAGAAAATATAAAGATATGGTTTTCAAATCTTTTTATGAAGCAAATAGGCCCAGGGCAAGCTGGCAATTTCGTGCATCCATCAAAGAGGCAAAAATCTCCATGTTTGGCAAGCTTTATCAATCAAAAATATGCAAAAAGATTTGATTGGAAATAAAATATTGAAAACATGAATGCAATGGATTCTTGGCCAAGATTGAACCCTAAAACCATTCTACTATAAGTGCATAACTCAACCCTAATGCCTGCAACGTGCAAAGCTGCTGTCAAAAGCCATAAGCAAATTCCAAAACTTCAAGAAAAATTTGAAAACTGAATTCAACCTTCCAGGCCAATTCAAAGCCCTTTCTTGATTCCAATACCTTGCTGGGACATTCAGGAACGCATTGCAATAAAAAACAAGCCTTAACACTCCAAGAACACACCAGAACAAGTCACACGGTTTGGTTATTTTTTCATAATCGTTAATCATAATTCATGCATTATTAATGTGATTTGTTGTGTGCTTTGCATTGCTCTAACCTTTCTGAAGCTTTTGGTATTGGTTAATTGCCTTATGGTGCCCTGAAACGCAAATCACCATTGGAGAATTCTAGGGTTTCCAAGATCTTGATTTGGGGCTTTGCTATATAGGTAAAATTAGAACCTCCAACGCCTATGGTTGAGATCGCTGGAACGAGACAAACACAAAGCTACCCTCGCGCTCAATTTATATTGCATATAGACCTAATCGCTATTAATTATGCTTCCATGTTGTGGGGGTTAAAAACCCCCACTATTTGATTGTTTTTGTTACAGGCCAAGCGAAGAAGATAATACGTGGAAGCATGCTACTGGTTCATTTAAAAAGCACGCGCGTGGTTTCATAATTCCTAGCATGTGTTGTTATTCTATATAATATATTCATTGCCTATTATTATAACAAAAGCGTGCAGTTGGCTTGGTGGATAGTGAGGTGTCTGGCAATCGTTGGGACCTGGGTTCGATTCCCAGGTCCACCCAAAAATCCTCATATTATTTTTCATAATATATTCATATGCAGCGTTTGCTCAAGATTCCATCATACACCTTCCTCATCCAGATGCCATGTGTCCTTCAACAACAAACCAATGGCTATGAAGCGCTGAACACCATGTTCTCCGGTCAACCAACAGGCATGTGATACAAAAAATTCAACGTAGGCTTGATGTTATTAGGCCTGAAATCTGCAAACAAAACCTCCATTCTTGGGTCAACACCCCCCCTGGTTAATTACTTTTCTTTTTATTTTCTTTTAACTAACTATTTTTATTATTAATATTATTTATTTAACCAACATAATTCATATTAATTTTCATAATAAACTCAGAATTAAATAATTGTAAATATTTTTATTATTTATTAAATTCACATTATTTTTGTAAATAAAATACTAATAAATTGATTTAGTTTAATTAGGTAATTTTAACTTTTTTTTACAATAAATAAAATTAGCTTAGAATTAGGGTTTTGTTTACTAACTTTTTAAATTCCTTTTATTTTATTTTCATTAAAATATAAAAAACGTAAAAACATTTTTTTTCTTTAATTAATTAATTAATTAATTAGTTATTAGGTTTAATATTTAATTTAATTGCAAAAAAAAGACAATTTTCTTTCTTTCTCTCAAAAAGGGTCAAAACCCTAAGACTTTCCTGATTAAATTTCTATTCGCGCATTATTAATTCCTTTTGATCATATTTATGTAACTGTTTCCGAGGATGTAATAGTTAATTAGGATTTACCGCTTTCTTTATTTTCTGCATTTATTTTCCAAAACGGGTTATGTTTTTGGCGATGTATAGACCCGCGCCTTGTAATAGCGTAGATTCATATTTCCGCAATTTATTTTCCGCACTCTTAACTGTTAATATGCATGAAAGACTTGTATGACGAATAAAACCAATCCGTAGCTCACAAATGACATGTTCAAAGATAAATATAAACTGAAACAACACACAAGCACATACCACTCCTAGGGTACGCCTCATTGGTTGCCTCGAACGTGGTCGTCAAGTATAGGGTGTTTCAGAGGTCGCCCTCCTGTCTATGATCCAGTTGCCTCGAAACGGTTGCCTCGGATAAAAAGGATCTAGGACATTAGGGTTACTTCTAAGGTGTCCTACTATTGCTTTGGTGACCACACCTGTCCCTCATAATCGAATTGACCCGAATACCTCCAACGACGGTGCTACCTACTTCTCAATAGTGGGATAGCACTGTTTAAAGGACTCTTACGCAGCATAATTCCTTAGAGTAGGTAGATCTCATGGGTACTTGCTCTTTTCAAAAACAAATAAAACAACTTTTCGCACTCACACTTTCAAAAAGTTTTCAAACAAATTTTTCATACACTCTTGAGGACAGATACAAGAGTTACTTAGAAATTTTTCAAACGAAACTTTTTTCAAAACCCACACACACTTGAAAAGCAAACAAATTTTGAAAACATAAGAGCAAGTACCTAAGAGCCCGTGGATAACCACGGATAGAAAGGGTGCTAACACCTTCCCTTTCTATAATCTACCTCCCGAACCGAGAAACATCTCGAAAAGGAATTTTGCTGTGCTTTTGTCCTTTCCTTGTTGGAGAACATAAAAGACGGTGGCGACTCTTGCTTACCGCGACATTTTGCGAACCAGCTTAAAAACAGTCAGTTCTATTTCCACCGATCATAGAACTGGCGACTCTGCTGGGGAATTACTAAGTGAGGTGTACCTTAGGATTAGACCACTCTTGTTTTCAATTGCTTGCTTTGATTGCTTTAATATTGTGGGCTTGTTTTGGAGTTTCATAGATCCTAACCCGGATCTGGGGATACCCTTTTAGAAGTAGTAACAAACTGTGAGGGAACTGTGCGGGGTATACCGACATGGTTGAAGCAGTTGCTACATTGATGTGGCACTTGCGTGAGTACCGGTAACCCTTGAGTCAAGTCAAGGAGAGTACGGGGCTGCCGCATGGTGTCGTGAAGCATCAACTGACCTTAGGAACCTTACTTGACCATCCTGGCCTCTTTAGGGGTAGTGAGATGACCGACTTTGGTGCAGTCCGAAGTTGGTAGATACTCGATACTACACTCATTGAGGGTTGTTTTCTTGGAATATTTTGATCGCCAGTTCAGTGGCTAAATCAAAACAATGAACATAGAAAACATCCCAATGATATTGAGCTCCTTAGAACCCGGTTACTTTTGATAGGACATGTTTTGAGCCCACCAACTTCAAGAGGGTAGTACCTAGACCCCATGCTGGCCTAAACTCTAAGGGCTGTCTGGTGTGACTTGTGTGCCTTATCTTGTTTGCTTTTTGTGAATACTTGCGGTGTGCTCTTATCATAACATCATAACATCATACAGCATCATATGCATCCACTAACCACTTCAAGGGTTCGAATCTTCATCTTTGTTCTTGTTTTGTAGGACATGGAAACTATCCGCAGAAAGACAATTCAGATAAACCTTGTAAGGATCCCTCCTCAGCTTAAGGAGCTTACATCCAGGATTCCCGAGAACTCCTCCTTCATTGAAAGGCATGGTAGACTCATCAGCTTGGTCAATACCAACATTGAAGAGGATATGATAAAAGTTCTCTTCCAGTTCTTTGACCCTTTGCACCACTATTTTACTTTCCCAGATTATCAATTGGTGCCTACTTTGGAAGAGTTTTCTCAGCTTCTGAAGGTTCCCATTCTCAGTCAACTACCCTACAACGGTACAGAAAAGGAACCAAAACTTGAAGAGGTTGCTAAAGCATTACGCCTACAACCATCTGACATCAAGGGACATTGGGAAGTTAGAAGTGGTATCAAAGGATTCTTGGCAAAGTTCCTATTTGAGAAGGCACAAGAATGTTGGAATTCCCTTGACCTACAAGCCTTTGAAGAAGTTGTGGCACTCCTTGTCTATGGGTTGGTGTTGTTCCTGAATCCGGATCAGCTTATAGATATCAACGCTATTAAGATCTTCATGTCCAGGAATCCTATACCTACATTGCTTGGGGACATTCTCCACTCATGTTACACTCGAACCATGAGAAAAAGAGGCGTTCTCATGTGCTGCACTCCTCTCCTGGCAAGGTGGTTTATTTCGCACCTTCCACAATCAGTTTTGAAGAACGAGCGGGGTTTGAGATGGTCACAACGATTGATGACTCTTACACATGCTGATATACATTGGTGTTCTCGGTCCAGAGAGAACGTCACTATCATTGATCGTTGCGGAGAGTTTCCTAATGTTCCTTTACTTGGAATCAGAGGGGGCATTACTTACAACCCATGTCTGGATTTGAGACAGTTTGGATATGCTCGGAGGGATGGCCCTCATGACATGTTGATTCCTGACATAGTTTTTGACTTCGACAACGATACGCAAGGACTTCGCCAAAGATTTATCAGAGCTTAGAGGATGCCCAACAGGGTAGATAGCAAGACACTGGGGCACAAGAACTCCACCCCCTTTAGCCTTATCTCAAGTGGGTACGAGCCCGCTCCCAGAAGTTGGTGATGCCATATCCTCATGTTCTCCCCGTGATCAAAGAGCCAGTTTTGGAAGGAGAGGTGCCCTACACCATTCAACATCCTGACATGCCAACATCTTGGGAAGAAATGCAAAAGAGCTGGATCCAACTCAAGGAAGAGCGGAATTCTCTCGAAGCTAGTTTACATGCCAGTGAGAAGAAGGTCTTGGAGCTCACCCGTCTACTGCACGAGGAAAAGACTCTCAACACTTACATAGCTCCAAAGAGGATGCGCAGTGTCTTTTGGGATTAATTATTTTGTAATGTTTTGCCCATGAGGCCCTGATGTACTGAACAGATTATTTCCTAATACAATGTGTGTTCCTTTTTTGTCTACAACGAATTTGAACTTTCGAACCCTTGAATGCATTGCATAAATAGCATATCATGCATCATGTGCATAACAGGTACTCTTTTTTACAAGTTGCTTAATCTTCTTCGCTGTTTATTTCAGCAGTCATCATGAATCCTGAATCATCCAATGAACAAGCTATCAAGGCCCTCCAGGCCCAGAACGCCCAGTTTCAAGAGCTGGTCATGAACTTAGCCCAGGGACAACAGGAATTGAAAACTCTACTGTTGAAAAAGAAGAAGAAGAGGACTGTGATGTTTAACACTGGACGAAGGTTTGGGAATACACTGCAAAATGAGGTTGATCAAGCTACTTCCTCTGTAGGGAAAGATAGTCCCCAAGGGGGAAGGGTTCCTAGTCCTGTGGTCTCCGACAACGAGACAGATTTCAATGATGAACAGTACCCTCCTGCTGAGGACAAGTATAAGCAGCTAGAGGACCGCCTGAGTGCTATGGAGATCCAACACGTGCCTGGGTTAGATTTTGGAGATCTGGGTTTATCTTCTGGGGTGGTGATCCCACACAAGTTCAAGGCACCCTCTTTTGCGAAGTACGACGGGGCATCCTGCCCTAAGCTGCATCTCAGATCTTATGTAAGGAAGATCTAACCTTACACTGCAGACAAGAATCTATGAATCCATTTCTTCCAGGATAGCCTTTCAGGGGCTTAACTCGAGTGGTTCTATCAGCTGGATGGAGCGAGTATTCAAAACTGGGAGGACTTGGCTACTGCATTTTATAAGCAGTATCAGTACAATGCCGACCTCGCTCCTACACGTACCCAACTCCAGGGTATGTCGCTAGGGACGGGAGAAGGTTTTAAGGAGTATGCGCAAAAGTGGAGAGACCTGGCTGGCAGGGTGCAGCCACCGTTGACTGACCGAGAGCTCGTTGATATGTTCCTAGGGACCCTGTCTGGTCTGTTCTTCAACCATCTGATTGGTAATTCTTCTGCTGGGTTCACAAACCTGATCTTGACTGGTGAAAGGATAGAAGCTGGTATTAAGTCAGGGAAGATACAGAAAGGTGCATCCTCAAGTTCTGAAAAGAAGCCTTTAAAGAAGGAAGCTAGTGCTGTGTATGGTCCCAGAAGACAAAATAAACCGGAGCGTCGCCAAGCTGTCAACGCGGTGGTAATCTCAAAGCCTGTTGCTGCTCCTCAGCAATATAACCAACCAAGGGGTGAGAGACCCAAAAGGCAGTACACTCGGCTCAGTATGACTCTGTCTCAGATATTGCCGCAGCTGCTGTCAACCAATCTGGTAACTGACAAAGAAGCTCCGAAGGTGGTAAGTACAACTTCTCCAAAATACAACCCCAACGCCCGCTGTGCTTATCACTCTGATAGCCCGGGGCATTCTACTGATGATTGTTGGGCTCTGAGGAATAAGGTTCAGGACCTTATTGATGCTAAAGAAATACAGTTCGAGGCGCCCGAAAGGCCCAATGTTGTGACTGCTCCCATGCCCTAGCATGGAGTGAACGTTGTGGAAGAAGACCTGTATGTAGCCTCTATGGATGATATTGTTACTCCATTATTGACTATCAAAAGGAACCTGTTGCTAGCCGGTTTATTTCCGGGATGTAGCAAAGGTTGCCTTCTATGTTCTGTTTCACCTGCTGGTTGCCCTTTGTTGAAGTCAGGCGTCCAAAACCTGATGGATAATAAAGAGATCTTGTTCGAGAAGATTGTCGTTCCTGTTATCCCTACTGAAGAAGTTTCTATTGTCACTATCTTCAACAATTCTCCTAAGGCTCCCTCAAAGAAGCCTGTCAAAATCATGTCTATTCAGAAGGTTGCACCTATCATCATTACTGTTCCGGGGCCCCTCCCCTATACATCTGACAAAGCTGTCCCATGGCACTATGGGGCAGATGTTTATGTTTTGGGAGTAAAACAAGAGTTTGATACTAGTACCGGTGTCAGCAACATCATCGGGCCTGCCAAGGTTACTCGTAGTGGTAGGCTCTTCTCACCAGATATCGCACCTCCAGCTATTCAGAGACCTCTTGTTATCACACCTGCCAGTGTGCCTGTTTCCCCTCCTGATCAAGTTTCTACCCCTGCTGCCGAGTCATCTGACGCTCGGGGCAAAGGGATTGCTACTGATGTGCCTGCCTAGAAAGAGGCACCGAAGACCGTCAATGTTGAAGCTTCCAAGCAAGAGATGGAAGAGATTCTCAAGATTATCAAGAAGAGTGATTTCAACGTCGTTGAGCAGCTGGGGCACACCCCATCTAAGATTTCTATGCTATCACTGTTCTTGTGTTCAGAGGCCCATGCCAAGGCCCTGATTTCCTTCCTGAAGACGGCCCACGTGCCACAAGAAACGTCTGCTGATCAATTTACTGATTGTGTGGCCAATTTGACTGCTGATAATGGGTTGGGTTTCTCTGACGCCGATTTGACCGCCAAAGGAAAGAACCATAATGATGCCCTGCATGTCTCCATTGAATGCAGGGGCACTACTCTTGCCCATGTGCTGGTTGACACTGGTTCTTCGTTAAACGTATTGCCCAAGAAAGCTTTAGACAGGCTGGATTGTGAGGGTTTAGAGCTCAAGCCTAGTAACATTGTTGTCCGGGCCTTTGACGGGTCGAAGAGGATGGTACATGGTGAAGTTGACATTCCAATCAGGGTTGGTTCTCAAGTTTTTGACTCTACTTTCTATGTGATGGACATTCGTCCATCCTATTCTTGTTTGCTGGGTCGTCCATGGATCCACAAGGCTGGAGTTGTGACCTCCACATTACATCAGAAGCTTAAGTACCCAGTCAGAGGGAAGATTGTTACAGTGCAGGGGGAGGAAGAATATATGGTCAGCCACCTCAACTCGTTCCGATACATAGAAATGGATGGGGAATTCATTGAGACCCCCTTTCAACATTTTGAAGAGGTGCCTCAAACATTGGCGTCAGCAGAGACTGTGACTGAAGAAGACTCTCCTTTGAAGATGGCTTCCTTGAAGGATGCCCGGGTTGTGATTGAGAAGGGTGAGTGCGCAAACTGGGGCCGACTTCCTGATTTTACTCTGAAGACTGACAAGTTTGGTTTGGGTTTCACTGCAGAAGCTTAGAGGGCTGTTCGCAAGGCAAGGATTGGAAGACCTCCTGTGTTAATCACCAACCCGGGAGTGAATGCTATTGAGGACGATGTGGAGGAATCCGAATTCAACAGTTGGATCTACCCAACAACCGACGGTGGACCAAGCAACTGGACTGCCAAAGACTACATACCTATTACTTTTGTCACTCAGTAATGAACTCCTTTGTTTTAAATTTGCAACGAACAATAATTTGAAACTTTATGGCTCGGTGTCTTACCCGGGGCACCGTGGCTTCATTTGTGAGGGCTTATTATTTGTCATTTTCATATATCATGAATAAAAGCATTGGACGTTTTTCGCATTTCAAATCTTGTGCTCCCTTTCTTTCTTTATTATATTGCAAAACAGCTATATTTACACACACTCACCCATACAGGTTCTAATCCACTCTGGATCTCACTGGTAACGACTCTGCTACTGCCAGTTATGACTTCGAAAATCCGATCGACTTAGCCGAAGACGAAGGTGAAGATGATTGTGAAGTGCCTGGTGAGCTTGCAAGACTGTTACTCCAGGAAGAGAGGGTCATTCAGCCACATGAAGAGCCAGTGGAAACGGTAAATCTGGGTATTGAGACAGACAGAAAGGAAGTCAAGATTGGTGCCAATCTGGAGGCTAGTGTGAAACAACGGTTGATTCAGATGTTGCATGAATATGTGGAAATCTTTGCCTGGTCTTACGAAGACATGCATGGGTTGGATACTGACATTGTGGTTCATAACCTGCCTACCAAGGAAGACTGCCCTCCGGTTAAACAGAAGGTCCGCCGTATGCGTCCAGAGATGTCCGAGAAAATCAAGGCTGAGGTTATGAAACAATTTGACGCCGGTTTTCTAGCAGTGACTTCTTACCCTCAGTGGGTTGCCAACGTGGTTCCAGTGCCGAAGAAGGATGGTAAGGTCCGAATGTGTGTTGATTACAGGGATTTGAACAGGGCAAGCCCCAAGGATGATTTCCCTCTGCCTCACATCGACGTTCTGGTAGACAACACTACTCAGCATAAGGTATTCTCCTTCATGGACGGGTTCTCCGGTTATAATCAAATTAAGATGGCTCCCGAAGATATGGAAAAGACTACCTTTGTTACTCAGTGGGGCACCTTTTGCTACAAGGTCATGCCTTTTGGGTTGAAGAACGCTGGGGCAACCTACCAACGTGCCATGGTGGCTCTATTTCATGACATGATCCATCATGAGATAGAAGTATATGTCGACGATATGATTGCAAGGTCCCAAACTAAGGAGGAACACCTTGACCATCTACAGAAGCTGTTTGACCGTCTAAAGTTGTACAAGCTAAGGTTGAACCCGAACAAGTGCACCTTCGGAGTGAGATCTGGAAAACTACTAGGTTTCGTCGTGAGCGACAAAGGTATTCAAGTGGACCCTGCCAAAGTGAAAGCCATACAAGAGATTCCAACTCCCAAGACAGAGAAAGAAGTCAGAGGCTTTCTAGGACGGCTGAACTACATTGCCCGATTCATCTCACATCTAACTGCTACCTGTGAACCAATCTTCAAGCTGCTGAAGAAAGATCAAGTAGTACGTTGGAATGATGAATGCCAGGCCGCTTTCGAAATAATCAAAGAGTATCTCCAAGAACCACCCATTCTTATGCCACCGGTTGAAGGGAGACCTCTAATCTTATACTTGACAGTACTTGACAGCTCAATGGGGTGTGTGCTGGGGCAGCATGACGAGTCTGGCCGAAAAGAGCACACCATTTATTACCTTAGCAAAAAGTTTACCGACTGTGAGACCCGATACTCACTGCTCGAGAAAACTTGCCGCGCTTTGGTATGGGCTGCTCGCCGGCTGAGGCAGTATATGTTGACTCACACTACTCTCTTGATTTCAAAAATGGATCCAATCAAGTACATATTCGAAAAGCCTGCTTTGTCCGGAAGAATAGCAAGATGGCAGATGATCTTGACCGAATATGACATCCAGTACACGACTCAGAAAGCAATCAAGGGAAGTGTATTGGCAGACCATTTGGCACACCAGGCAGTGGACGACTACCAATCTATGAACTTTGAATTTCCCGACGAGAATATCATGGTAGTGACTGATTGTGAAGTACCTGGACCGGATGAAGGACCTGAGGAAGGATCCCGATGGTCTATGCACTTTGACGGAGCCTCAAACGCTTTGGGTAACTGTATTGGCGCCATGATCATATCCCCTAAAGGCACTCATACTCCACTCACTGCCCGGCTGTGTTTCAATTGCACCAACAACATGGCGGAGTATGAAGCGTGCATCATGGGTCTTCAAGCTGCAATTGACTTAAGGATCAAATTTTTGAGCGTCTTCGGAGATTCCGCTCTTGTGATCAGTCAGATCAAAGGCGAGTGGGATACGAAACACCCAAATCTTATTCCTTACAAAGAGTATGTGTTGACGTTGATCCCCCATTTCACGGAGATAAATTTTGAACACTTCCCAAGAGAGGAGAATCAGTTGGCGGACGCGCTGGCTACGATGTCTTCTATGTTCAAAGTCAAATGGGATAACGAGGCTCCCCAGATCATTATCTGGAAATTGGATGAACCTGCATATTGATGTGATCTTGAGGCTGAGGTGGTAACTAAAAACCTTGGTATCATGAGGTGAAGAGGTACTTGGAAGCTCAAGAATACCCCGAGGGTGCATCTGTTAATGACAAGAAGTTTCTGAGAAGGTTCGCAGCAAAGTTCTTCCTCAGCAATGACATTCTGTACAAGCGAAACCATGATTCGACCTTACTGCGTTGTGTGGATAAGACTGAAGCAGAAAAGATTATGGTAGAGCTACATGAAGGTACCTTCAGAACACATTCCAGTGGACATACCATGGCAAAGAAAATCCTCCGGGCAGGATATTTCTGGTCCACAATGGAAGCTGACTGTTACCAACATTCTCGGACATGTCATAAATGCCAGATCTATGCAGATAAGGTGCACATTCCTCCAGTTCCTTTGAACGTCTTGACAGCACCTTGGCCTTTTGCAATGTGGGGCATTGATATGATCGGTGAGATCAGACCTACGGCATCCAACGGGCATCGCTTCATCCTGGTAGCGATTGATTACTTCACAAAGTGGGTTGAAGCAGCTTCCTACGCTACCGTAACCAAGAACTTCGTGGCACGGTTCATTCGACACAACCTGATCTGTCGATACAGCGTCCCGGAAAGGATCATTATGGATAATGGTACCAATCTTAACAACAAGATGATCACTGAGCTCTGCGCGCAATTCAAGATACAGCACCACAACTCTTCTCCTTACCGACCAAAGATGAATGGGGCTGTAGAAGCAGCGAATAAAAATATCAAGAAGATTGTGCAGAAGATGACAGTGACCTACAAAGATTGGCACGAGATGTTACCGTTTGCTCTTCACGGGTACCGTACCTCAGCACGGATGTCAACAGGGGCAACTCCCTTTTCCTTGGTCTATGGCATGGAGGCAGTCTTGCCTATTGAAGTCCAGATACCCTCTCTCTGGATAATGAAGGATGCAGGTTTGAACGAAGATGAATGGATCCAGACCCGGCTTGATCAGCTAAATCTAATTGACAAAAAGAGACTCACTGCTATGTGTCATGGTCAGACGTACCAAAAACGGATGATCAAGGCATTTAACAAGAAAGTCAGACCACAAGAGTATCAAGTCGGAGACCTGGTAATCAAGCGCATCATTCTTCCTCAAAGTGATCCAAGGGGCAAATGGACCCCTACGTACGAAGGGCCATTTGTGGTTAAACGTATATTCTCAGGAGGAGCTATGATTCTAACCACCATGGACGGTGACGACCTTCCTCACCCTGCCAATGCAGACATAGTAAAAAGATACTACGCATGAATTAAAGACCCGCTAGGTTGACACACCTAGGAAAAAATAAGGGCTTCCCGGCGAACCAAAAGGGTTCGGGCAAAAATAAGGGATGAAATGAAAAAAATCTGTACACTCGGCAAGTCGAAAACCTGAAAAGGCGGCTTGGGCAAAAATGGGTATCTCGGTGGACTGAAAACCCGAAAGGGCGGTCCAGGCAAAAATTAGGGATAAAGTGTAATACTATGTCTCATTGGATCACCTTGCATCCAGAATCCGGTATCAACTATCAGGTTCAGACGACATCGATCAGTCAGCTTCATCTTCGACTAGGCAGCAAAGTGATGAGACGCCTGAAGACATAAAGGCGATAGCAGAGTTGGAACCCAGTGGGATTATTTTTCACATAGCTGTTTTGTTTTTTTTCACAAAATTGTATAAACTCTGTTGTTCGGCGGCGTTCTCTTACTAAGACGTCAGCCTCTTGTACATAAACGCCTATTTACAGGCAAGTTCAAAAATCAATACAAATTCACTTTTCCAGATAAATTGCCAATTGTTTTTCCTTTTTCTGTTTTGTTTTGCGAAGAACGTCCAATGTTCATTTTTGATATATGCATTTGACATTAATTGCTAACTCATAAATATTCGCATGCGAAACAAAGGATTAATTACGGGTGACGACAGAAACAGGGGCAATAATGGGTTATCTAAGCGATCTAGTTGCTCTGTCCACCAAGGTACCAAGGTAGGTTCGACTGAAGAATGTAACCAAGATATCTCCACTCCCTGCAGAGTAGGACAAGACTCAACAATACTCTCCCCCGAGCAGAGTTGGTCTCCCAATCAGCCTTGAAAAGGCACAGTATCTCCAGCAAGTCAGTGACACTCTCCCCAAGCAGAGTTAGCCTACTGTCAGCCTCAAATAAGTTGGGTATCCCCAGAAGATCTCAACATCCCCCAGCGGAGTTCATTCATCAAATTCCCCAACATAACTTATCAACAGGAATCCCCAACGGAGTCATCATCAAACCTCAGCGAAGTATCTCTTCCCCACAGAGTATTCCTCGCAGAGTAATCTCTTCACCAAGTTTATTCACTAACGGAGTCAACTTCTCCTACCGGTATTCTTGCAATCAACATCCCCAGCGGAAATGAAGAACTATACTCTTCAATATGAGCCCAGGATTCAACAAGCTCCAGGCAGTCGTCAAGGATTTATTTTCCTAGACGAAAATACATTCATCACATTATCATACACCATGACGCATGCATATACGCATCATAACACACTATCTCATTTATTTTTGAGCATCCTAACATCGTGCATTTCAGGCATCATGACATTGCATACAACTGATGTTTTGCCTTTTCAGGAAAAAGGTCAATCCAAAGATGATTACTATCAACTGTCGCGATTCCAGATTCGATTCCTGTATCTAGCCAGGGCATATCTGTGAGTAACTGATTGTAGATTCGATACCTGTACCCAGCCAGGGCATGTCTGCATGGAGAGTTTAGAGATTCGATACCTGTATCCAGCCAGGGCATATCTGTAGACGACTAATTCCGGATTCGATTCCTGTATCTAGCCAGGGCATATCTGTGAGTAACTGATTGTAGATTCGATACCTATATCCAGCCAGGGCACATCTGTGAGTAATTGATTGTAGATTCGATACCTGTATCTAGCCAGGGCATGTCTGCATGAAGAGTTTAGAGATTCGATACCTGTATCCAGCCAGGGCATATCTGTAGACGACTAATTCCAGATTCGATACCAGTATCCAGCCAGGGTATATCTGTGAGTGATTGATTGTAGATTCGACACCTGTATCTAGCCAGGGCATGTCTGCATGAAGAGTTTAAAGATTCGATACCTGTATCTAGCCAGGGCATATCTGTAGACGACCAATTCCAGATTCAACACCTGTATCCAGCCAGGGCATATCTGTGAGTGATTGATTGTAGATTCGACACCTGTATCTAGCCAGGGCATGTCTGCATGAAGAGTTTAGAGATTCGATTCCTGTATCCAGCCAGGGCATATCTGTAGACGACAAATTCCAGATTCGATTCCTGTATCTAGCCAGGGCACATATGTGAGTAACTGATTGTGGATTCGATACCTGTATCCAGCCAGGGCATATCTGCATGAAGAGTTTAGAGATTTGATACCTGTATCCAGCCAGGGCACATCTATAAGCAACCTTTTGAAGTTCCGGATTCGATTCCTGTACCCAGCCAGGGTATATCTGTGAGCAATCGATTGTAGATTCGATACCTGTATCCAGCCAGGGCATATCTGCATGAAGAGATTGAAGACCAACCCCTGTAACAGGCCAGGAAACCATCTTCCTTTCTCAAAGTACGCAAGTTCTCGTTAAGGAATCTCTTACGCGATTGACACCTTCAGATGGCATCTATAAGCCCATCTCCACCACTATCCATTACATTTCCAAATGGCATCTATAAGCCCATTCCCGACAAGGTCCTATCACCTTCAGATGGCATCTATAAGCCCATCTCCTATCCACCATCTCTCCAAATGGCATCTGTAAGCCCATTCCCGACATCACATTGCTGATACTCCACTATGTGAGTGCAAATTTCTGGGCACTCTAGTGTTCAATCATCATCCACCTTCGGATCACGAAAGGCACGCAAGCCAATCTACATCCCCAGGTCTAAGAAGATTGAACAGGGGCAACTGTTGTACCCCAAAATTTGCCCTCCCATATTCTTCAAGATTTGTCAAGATCAATCTTCAAATGCTTCAAGATTCCTCAAGGGTTACACAGTCCAATTGCCTCCTAAGGCGGTCAAAATTAGGGTTTTGGTTCTTGCAAGGAAGTTGAGGTTTTCAGTGGCCCAATCAAGTCCCATATGCCTATATACATTGTCAAGCATCTACATGCCAAGTTTCAAGGCTCACAGCACCAAATTGCACAGTCAAAAGCCCTAGTTGCTCTACAGTCAACTACAAGGGCAAAATGGTCATTTTACAGTCAAAAGTAAAAAATTTTGGTCAACATCTTATTTTGAAGCCACAATCATCATTTGATCAAGTCTTGATCATGATTCCACAAGCATGGCTCAAAAATCATCAAAGATGCAAAAGTTGCTATTTTTGGACAGTTGAAAAGTCAACTGTAAATTGACCAAGGCATAACTTTTTCATGGTTCATCATAAAAATCCCATCCAATGCTCATTTTGAAGGGGATAACATTTCCTACAACTCATCTTCACATTCCAAGTCCAAGAAATGCTCTCACAAAAAGTTATCAATTTCTACATTATAGGTCAATTTCAAAAGTCAGCCAAAAGGCATTTTAAGTCAAAGACCATAACTTGAGATTGGTAAATCCAAATGACATGGGACCAAAGGAATTGGTTAGAGGATTTCAAGACCTTTCCAAAATGTCCAAGAACATGTTCATATGATCAAAATTAAGCAAGATATGCATTGGAGAAGTTGGGAAATTTTTGGGAATTTGCAAAGGTCAACTTTGCCCAAAACACCTCATTTTTGCTAATGGGCCCCAAATTCCTTCTTGAATCTTTACCCAAGGCTTATGCACGACCCATTGAGATTAAATTGATTTATTTTCTTATTTTTAATTAATTAATTGAATTTTTATTAATATTAATTCATTTAATTGATTTAAAATGTAGAAAATATAAAGATATGGTTTTCAAATCTTTTTCTGAAGCAAATAGGCCCAGGGCAAGCTGGCAATTTCGTGCATCCATCAAAGAGGCAAAAATATCCATGTTTGGCAAGCTTTATCAATCAAAAATATGCAAAAAGATTTGATTGGAAATAAAATATTGAAAACATGAATGCAATGGATTCTTGGCCAAGATTGAACCCTAAAACCATTCTACTATAAGTGCATAACTCAACCCTAATTCCTGCAACGTGCAAAGCTGCTGTCAAAAGCCATAAGCAAATTCCAAAACTTCAAGAAAAATTTGAAAACTGAATTCAACCTTCCAGGCCAATTCAAAGCCCTTTCTTGATTCCAATACCTTGCTGGGACATTCAGGAACACATTGCAATAAAAAACAAGCCTTAACACTCCAAGAACACGCCAGAACAAGTCACACGGTTTGGTTATTTTTTCATAATCGTGAATCATAATTCATGCATTATTAATGTGATTTGTTGTGTGTTTTGCATTGCTCTAACCTTTCTGAAGCTTTTGGTATTGATTAGTTGCCTTATGGTGCCCTGAAACGCAAATCACCATTGGAGAATTCTAGGGTTTCCAAGCTCTTGATTTGGGGCTTTGCTATATAGGTAAAATTATAACCTCCAACGCCTATGGTTGAGATCGCTGGAACGAGACAAACACAAAGCTACCCTCGCGCTCAATTTATATTGCATATAGACCTAATCGCTATTAATTGTGCTTCCATGTTGTGGGGGTTAAAAACCCCCGCTATTTGATTGTTTTTGTTACAGGCCAAGCGAAGAAGATAATACGTGGAAGCATGCTACTGGTTCATTTAAAAAGCGCGCACGTGGTTTCATAATTCCCAGCATGTGTTGTTATTCTATATAATATATTCATTGCCTATTATTATAACAAAAGCGTGCAGTTGGCTTGGTGGATAGTGAGGTGTCTGGCAATCGTTGGGACCTGGGTTCGATTCCCAGGTCCACCCAAAAATCCTCATATTATTTTTCATAATATATTCATATGTAGCATTTGCTCAAGATTCCATCATACACCTTCCTCATCCAGATGCCATGTGTCCTTCAACAGCAATCCAATGGCTATGAAGCGCTGAACACCATGTTCTCCGGTCAACCAACAGGCATGTGATACAAAAAGTCAACGTAGGCTTGATGTTATTGGGCCTGAAATCTGCAAACAAAACCTCCATTCTTGGGTCAACACCCCCTGGTTAATTACTTTTCTTTTTATTTTCTTTTAACTAACTATTTTTATTATTAATATTATTTATTTAACCAACATAATTAATATTAATTTTCATAATAAACTCAGAATTAAATAATTGTAAATATTTTTATTATTTATTAAATTCACTATTAATTATTTTTGTAAATAAAATACTAATAAATTGATTTAGTTTAATTAGGTAATTTTAAGTTTTTTTTACAATAAATAAAATTAGCTTAGAATTAGGGTTTTGTTTACTAACTTTTTAAATTCCTTTTATTTTATTTTCATTAAAATATAAAAAACGTAAAAACATTTTTTTCTTTAATTAATTAATTAATTAGTTATTAGGTTTAATATTTAATTTAATTGCAAAAAAAAGACAATTTTCTTTCTTTCTCTCAAAAAGGGTCAAAACCCTAAGACTTTCCTGATTAAATTTCTATTCGTGCATTATTAATTCCTTTTGATCATATTTATATAACTGTTTCCGAGGATGTAATAGTTAATTAGGATTTACCGCTTTCTTTATTTTCTGCATTTATTTTCCAAAACGGGTTATGTTTTTGGCGATGTATAGACCCGCGCCTTGTAATAGCGTAGATTCATATTTCCGCAATTTATTTTCCGCACTCTTAACTGTTAATATGCATGAAAGACTTGTATGACGAATAAAACCAATCCGTAGCTCACAAATGACATGTTCAAAGATAAATATAAACTGAAACAACACATAAGCACATACCACTCCTAGGGTACGCCTCATTGGTTGCCTCGAACGTGGTCGTCAAGTATAGGGTGTTTCAGAGGTCGCCCTCCTGTCTATGATCCAGTTGCCTCGAAACGGTTGCCTCGGATAAAAAGGATCTAGGACATTAGGGTTACTTCTAAGGTGTCCTACTATTGCTTCGGTGACCACACCTGTCCCTCATAATCGAATTGACCCGAATACCTCTAACGACGGTGCTACCTACTTCTCAATAGTGGGATAGCATTGTTTAAAGGACTCTCTTACGCAACATAATTCCTTAGAGTAGGTAGATCTCATGGGTACTTGCTCTTTTCAAAAACAAACAAAACAACTTTTCGCACTCACACTTTCAAAAAGTTTTCAAACAAATTTTTCATACACTCTTGAGGACAGATACAAGAGTTACTTAGAAATTTTTCAAACGAAACTTTTTTCAAAACCCACACTTGAAAAGCAAACAGATTTTGAAAACATAAGAGCAAGTACCTAAGAGCCCGTGGATAACCACGGATAGAAAGGGTGCTAACACCTTCCCTTTCTATAATCTACCTCCCGAACTGAGAAACATCTCGAAAAGGAATTTTGTTGTGCTTTTGTCCTTTCCTTGTTGGAGAACATAAAAGACGGTGGCGACTCTTGCTTATCGCGACATTTCGCGAACCAGCTTAAAAATAGTCAATTCTATTTCCACCGATCACACATAGAATGTAGAATTGAAGACCTGAGAACCAACTTTGATTGGAATATCAACCTCACCATGCACCATCCTTTTAGATCCGTCAAAGGCCCTAACAATGATGTTACTTGGCTTTAGCTCCAACCCTTCACAATCCAACCGATCTAGAGCTTTCTTGGGCAAGACGTTCAACGAGGAACCAGTATCAACCAACACATGTGCAAGAGTAGTGCCCCTACATTCAATGGAGACATGTAGGGCATCGTTGTGGTTCTTCCCTTTAACAGTCAAATCAGTGTCGGAGAAATCCAAACCATTATCAGCAGTTAAATTGGCCACACAATCGGTAAACTGATCAGCTGATGTCTCTTGTGGCACGTGGGCCGTCTTCAGGAAGGTAATCAGAGCCTTGGCATGGGCCTCTGAACACAACAACAATGACAACATAGAAATCTTGGATGGGGTTTGCCCTAGCTGCTCAACTACGTTATAATCACTTTTCTTAATAATCTTTAAAATCTCTTCCATCTCCTGTTTGGAAGCTTCAACAATAATGGTCTTCGGTTCCTCCGTCTGGGCAGGCACATCAGTGGTGATCCCTTTTCCCCGAGCGTTAGATGACTCGGCGACAGGGGTAGGACTAAGAACTTGATCAGGAATGGCATTAGGCACACTTGCAGATGTAATGACAACAGGTCTTCAGGCAGTTGGTGGAGCAATATCAGGTGAGAAAAGTCTACCGTTGCGGGTGACTTTAGCAGGCCCAGTAATGTTGCTGATGCCGGTATCAACATCCAACTCTTGCTTAACTTCGAGAACATAAACATCTGCCCCATAGTGCCAAGGGACAGCTTTGTCAGAGGTGTAGGGGATGGGCCCAGGAATAGTGATGATTACGGGTGCGATCTTCGGGGTAGATGTAATTCTAATAGGCTTCCTCGGGGGAGCCTTGGAAGAATTGTCGAAAATGGTAATAATGGCAACTTCTTCAGAATGAACGGATGGAACAACAGTCTTTTCAAACAGGATCTCTTTGCTATCCATCAGGTTTTGGATACCTGACTTCAGAGATGGGCAACCAGTAGGTAAAACAGAGCACATATGGCAACCTTCGCCACAGCCCGGAAATAAACCGGATATCAACAGGTTCTTCTTGACAGTCAACAAAGGGGTAACAATATCATCCACGGAAACTACAAACAAGTCTTCCTCTACAACATTTACTCCATGCTTGGGCATGGGAGAAGTCACAACATTAGGCCTCTCGGGCGCCTCAAACTCAATCTCCTTTGCATCAATTAGGTCTTGCACCCTGTTCCTCAAAACCCAACAATCATATGTATTATGCCCCGGGCTATCAGAGTGAAAAACGTAGCGAGCATTAGGGTTGTACTTTGGTGATGTGGTACTTGGATTCTTTGGAGCTTCTTTTAGAGTCACCAGATTGGTCTTCAGCAACTGTGGCAGAATCTGAGACAAAGTCATGCTGAGACGAGTGAATTTCCTTCGAGGTCTCTCGTCCTTTTGTTGACTGTGATACTGAGGAGCACCAGCAGGTTTTGAAATAACAACAGCATTGACAGCTTGGCGGTGTTCAGGTCTATTCTGTCTTCTCGAACTGTAGACAGCACTGGACTCTTTCTTAAACGGCTTCTTCTCAGTGTTCGATGAGGCACCCTTCTGATCTTCCCGGCCTTAATACCAGCTTCAATCCTCTCACCAGTCAAAATAAGATCTGTAAACCCAGTTGAAGAGCTTCCAATTAGATGGTTAAAGAATGGACCAGACAGGGTCCCCAAAAACATGTCAACAAGTTCACGGTCAGCCAAAGGTGGTTGTACCCTTCCGGCAAGGTCCCTCCACTTCTGCGCATACTCTTTGAATCCTTCACCCGTTCCTATTGACATACCCTGGAGTTGGGTACGCGTAGGAGTGAGGTCGGAGTTGTACTGATACTGCCTGTAAAATACAGTAGCCAAATCCTCCCAGCTGCGGATACTGGCTCCGTCCAACTGATAGAACCACTCAAGCTGAGTCCCTGAGAGACTGTCTTGAAAGAAATGGATCCACAAGTTCTTATCAGCAGTGTAAGGTTGGATCTTCCTCACATATGACCGGAGGTACAACTTTGGACAGGAGACTCCGTCATACTTGGCAAAGGCAGGTGCCTTGAATTTGTGGGGAATCACCACCCTAGATGATAGACCCAGATCTCTGAAGTCCAGACCGGGCACTTTCTGTATTTCCATAGCGCTCAAACGGTCTTCCAGCTATTTGTACTTATCCTCAGCATGAGGATACTACTCTTCGTCATAGTCCGTCTCGTTGTTGGAGACCATAGGGCTAGGAGCCCTCCTTTCTTGTGGACTATCCTTCCCTCCAGATGAGGTGGTCAAATCAACTTCATTCTGCAGCCTGTTTCCAAACCTGCGTCCAGTATTGAACATGATGGTCCTCTTCTTCTTCTTCTTCTTCTTATCTTTCAGAATCAAAGTCTTCAGGTCCTGCTGACCCTTAGCCAGATTCATGAACAGCTCTTGAAACTGGGCATTCTGGGCCTGGAGGGCCTTGATAGCTTGCTCGGTTGAAGGTTTAGCAGACATGATGATTGCTGAAATAAACAGCAAAGAAGATAAGAGACCTGTAATGGGGTACCTGTTTATGAAGTGCATGGGATGAAATGCGTATGATTTATGATTTCAAAGAAAATCGAGGTTCAAATTTGTAAACAAAAAAGGAAACACACTTTATTAGATTTAAACTTCAAAATTTAAATTGCTCAACAAGTTGCCCTTAGGCGTTACAAGAATGGAAACACTAAAAGGTAAACAAAAACTGTAAAAGAAATCATCAAAGGTCCCTCAATGCTCCCATGGTCTCTTCTTCTCAGTGCGGACATAATCATTCAGGATCCGCTCGTTCTCCAGTTGCCTAGTCAGCTTCTGGATCTTCTGCTCCTGTTCATTGAACCTCTCCCGATAAGAATCCCGTTCATTCCTCAATTGCATCCAAGACCTCTTCAGTGCCCCAATATCAGTGGGCATATAAGGGTGGAGAATAGTTGGAGGAACCCCCTCTTCATCAGCAACTTCAAGGGTAACAGGCCTGACAACTTCATATGGCATACCTAGCTTCTGGGCACAGATGCGGACCCATTTGAGGTATGGCTCCATTGGTAGCAAAGTCTTTGGTCCCAACTCATGTGGGTCAGATTGGTGAACTCTGTCCCAAGCCCTTATGAATCTACGACGCAGCTCGTCGCTATCTCCTTGAAAATCAAAGATGATATAGGGCATCAGCATCTCATGAGGCCCTTCTCTTCTGGCTCTTCCAAACTGATGGAGAGCTAAGCATGGGTTGTAAGAAATCCCTCCATGGAGTCCGATCAATGGAACATTAGGATACTTTCCACAATGATCAATGACAATCACCTCATCCATACCTTTGAGAGTCCAGATAATGTCATCATTAGTAAGAGACATCACCCTATAAGCCCAGCCCATTCCTTCATTATTTTTCAGCACGGACTTAGGGAGGTGCAAAATAAACCACCTTGACAATAAAGGAACACATCACATCAAAGTTCCCCGCTTTCGGGCAGTACGAGCATAGAGATGATGAAGCATATCACCCAAGAGAGTGGGTACCAGATTCTGAGAGATGAAAATCTTTATGGCATTAATGTTAACAAAAGTGTCGGGATTCGGAAACAATACCAGACCATAAATCAAAAGAGCCATAATGTCCTCGTACGCCTTGAAGTCTAAGTTGTCCCAGAAGTAATTAGCTTTGTCAACCAAAAACTTAGTCAGAAAACCCTTAGCTCCACTTCTAGTTTCCAGTTAGCCATTACCTCCTCCTTGGTCAAGTGAAGGGCTGCAACAATTTCTTCGGGCTTATGAGTCTTTTCCCAACCAGTAAATGGGGTCTGTTCCAGGACAGAAATACCGAGCAGCTCAGAGAACTCTTCTAGGGTAGGAACCAGCTGGAAGTCCTGGAAAGTAAAACAATGGTACAACGGATCATAGAATTGGACCAGAACACTCATCATTTGTTCGTCCAACTTTGAGGTGACCAAACTGAGAAGAGAACCATGCCTTCTGATGAAGGAAGTAGTGTCTAGAATCCTGACAACCAAATCTTTAAGCAGGGTAGGTACTTGGACAAAGTTGATCTGGATAGTATTCCTACGCATGGGCATCATGATGACCTACAAAATAGAGCAAAGATGAAACCCTCCTGTCTTTAAAATAGGTTAGTCCTTATGCAAAATGTATGCAATGTTATGATGTCATGAGGTCATGGTAAAAGCACACCACAAGTATCCACAAAAGGCAAACATGGTAAAGGCACATAAGTCACACAAAAGAGCCCTTAGATTTCAGGCTGGCATGGATCTTAGGTACTACCCTCTTTCAGTTCAGTTGGTTAAGACTTGTCCTAAAAATGGTAACCGGGTTCTAGAGGATCTCAATATCACTGACTACCCTCAATCGGTCATAATTCCAGTTTAGCAACCTTTTCTTGCGGCTGGAATCATCGCGAGAGTTTAGTCTCAATGAGTGTAGCATACTGCTACTGTTCTATGGCCAAGTTGGTCAATTTAAGGTTCTAAGGTCAGTTGGTGCTTAATGACTCCTTAGAAGACCCATATTCTCCTCGTTCCAACACAAGGGATATCGGTACAGACCAAGGTGCCACACCAACGTAGCTACTGCTTCATCCATGTCGGTCTACGCCGGACAGATCCCTCACAGTTTATTGCTACTTACCTAAAGGGTATCCCAGATCCGGGTTAGGATCTATAGAACTCCGATACAAGCCCACAAAATTAAAACATACAAAGCATACAATTGAAAACATAGTGATCTAATCCTAAGGTATACCTCACTTATTAGAATATCCCCAGCAGAGTCGCCAGTTCTGTGATCGGTGGGAATAGAACTGACTATTTTGGAATGCTGGTTCGCGTTTTGCGTTTGTTTTTGCAATATGTCGCGGTAAGCAAGAGTCGCCACCGTCTTTTATTTTATCCAACAAGGAAAGGACAAAAGCACAGAAAAATTCCCTTTTGAGATATTTCTCGGGTTCGGGAGGTAGATTATAGAAAGGGAAGGTGTTAGCGCCCTTTCTATCCGTGGTTATCCACGGGCTCTTAGGTACTTGCTCATTATGTTTTCAAAAGTTTGCTTTTCTTTATGATTGTGGGTTCGAAAAGAGTTTTTGTTTTGAAAAGGGTGTAAGTGCGAAAAGTTTTGTTTTGTTTTTAAAAGATCAAGTACTTAAGAACATCTACCTACTCAAAAAGGAATTAAATTGTACAAGTGTCCTTTAGACAATGCTATCCCGCTATTGAGGAGTAGGTAGCATCGTCGTTGGAGTTTTCGGGTCAATTCGATTAAGGGACGTGTGGTCACTAAAGCAATGTTAGGACGCCTTAGTGGTAACCCTAATGTCTTAGATCATTTTATCTGAGGCAACCATTTCGAGGCAACTTATGATCTTTGGACAAGAGGGCGACCTCTAAAGCCTCCTATACTTAATGACCACGTTCGAGGCAACCAAGTGAGGTGTACCCTAGGAGTGGCATATGCGAGTGTATTGTTTTTCAGTTATATTATCTTTGTACATGTTATGGTGAGCTACTGTTGATTTTAGGTTAAAAGTTGATCTTGTCATGCATTGCCTATTATTCAAACATCTAACAGTTAATGTTGCGAAAATTAAATTGCGGAAAATAAATCTAAGCTATTACAAGGCGTCGGGTATTTACATCGCCAAAGACAAACCCTTTAAAATTAAATTGCGAAAAGTAAATAAAAGCGATAAATAAATCCTAATTAAAAACTATTACATTCTCGAAGTAGTTACAATATTGAAATATGGATCAAAAGTTATTCGTGCGCGAGAAAATTAACTTGAAGTGTTTTTAGGGTTTTGACCCTTTTTATTAAATAAAGCAAATTTTTGTTGTTTTTGAATTAAAAATTAGTCTAAATTAATAATTGAATTAATTAATAAAAAAGAAAATATTTTTGGGTTTTTTTTATTTAAACAAATTAAATAAAACGGTTAAAAGTTATTAAAAACCCTAATTCTATGTTAATTTTGATTTATTGCAAAAAGATTTAAAATTGTACCTAATTAAAAAACTAAATTAATTGATTAATGTTTATTTACAAAAATAATAAAATAGTGAAATTAATAAAATATTATTTTTTTGTTTTCTGATTTTATGGAAAAAGGTTAATTGGTTAATTGATTAATAATAATAAAATAAATAAATAAGAAAAGGAAATAAAATGTAAAGAAATACACAGGGGGGTGTGGGCCTGAATTTGAGTGTGAATCAACAATTTTTGAGGCCCATCAACATTCAGCCTGTTTGACTTTTCAGATTGCCTATGCGCTTGTTGACCTGGGACCATGGTGGTCCTTCATCCTAGGCCATTGGATCTAAATCTGGAACCACCTGGAACATTGATACTTGAGGCATATGGTGCTCCACGCTTGGAATGCTACACATGAGTACCTGAAGAAAAAATATAACAAGGTTTTGGGGGACCTGGGATTCGAACCCAGGTCCCAACGCTCATTTCCTTCACGCTCAACCACTCCAACTGGCTTGTTTTGTTGTTAATGAAATAAGAAGCAAATATTATATAAAAAACAAAACGCTAAGCCTGAAACAAAAAAAAAAGCGCCACTGATTTGAATGGGCCAATAGCACAAGGACACGCCATCATCTTCTTCAAACGACCCTGGTTTTTTACCTGCGGATTTTTATCCGCAGGAAGTTTCGTAGGGTATCTCAAAAACCCTCTCTAGGCCATGTGTGATCGGTGGATCTGGAACTGACTGTTTAACGCTGGTTCGCGAAATGTCGCGGAAGCAAGAGTCGCCACTGTCTTTTATTTTCTCCAAATGGAAAGGACAAAAGCACAGAAAAATTCCTTAAAGAGATTGCTCTCGGTTCGGGAGGTAGATTATAGAAAGGGAAGGTGTTAGCACCCTTTCTATCCATGGTTATCCATGGGCTCTTAGATACTTGCTCACTTGTGTTTTCAAAAATGGTTTGTTTGCTTTTCAACTGTGGGTTTTAAAAAAAAGTTTCTTTGAAAATTTCAGTTCGACTCTTGTATCGGTCCTCAAGAGTGTTTGAAAAGTTGCTTTCGAAAGCTTTTTGAAAAGGTGTCGGTGTGAAAAGTATTTTTGATTTGTTTTGAAATTAGAGCAAGTATCTAGAGTCGTCTACCTACCCTAAGGAATTCGTCTGTGTAGATGTCCTTTAAAGTAGTGCCATCCCACCATTGAGAGGTAGGTAGCACCACCGTTGGAGGTGTTCGGGTCAATTCGAAGGTTCGGGACATGGTGATCACCGGAGCAATGGGAAGACACCTTAGAAGCTACCCTCATGCCAGGTTCCCGGATCATGAGGACTTACTAAGACATCCTCTACTCGACGATCACCTTTCGAAGCAAGGCAACAGTGAGGCGTACCCTAGGGGTGGTGTGTGATTTATGTGTCATGTTCATTTATTTTGTCTTGTCATGTCATGGGTGATCTACGCTTTGTTTTTATTTTGTCATTCATTCTTGCATGCCGTTATTAACAGTTAAAAATCGCGAGAAATATAAAATTCCTAAGCTATTACAAAGGCGCGGGTCCACATCGCCAAATTAAAATCCAGGACCCGATTTGACAGAAAGTAAATAAAGTGCGAGAAATAAAATGTCCGAGTTTACAAGGCTTTGGGAGAATTATATTAATATTATAAGAAATAAAATAAAATGCGCGAATTGGAATTAAAATTGGAAGCGAGGGCGTTGGACCCTTTTTTAATGAAATTAAATTAAATTATTAAATTAATTAAAAAAATGAAAAAAGAAATTATTTTGAGATTTTTTGGATTTATGGTTTTTTATGTGAATTAAATGAAATTAAAATATTAACCCTAATTCTAGTTGTTTTTTAATTTATTAAGAAAACATGTTAAAATTAAACCTAAGATTAATCTAATTATTTACATGGTAATTTAATTACAAAAATAATATTTAATAATTAATTATTGTGAAAGAAAAGAAAAAAGGATAAAAATATTTAAAAACCCTAATTCTACCAATTTTTAATTTATTAAGAAAAGATATTAAAATTAACCCTAAGTTTAAATCTAATTAATTAGTGAGGTTTATTTACAAAAATATTAATTAAATAAAATATATTTTGAATTTTGCCTTTTCTGATTTTTTTTGTTATTTTTATGTGAAATTAATTTTTATGGAATTAAAAGAAAATAAGGGAATTAAAACATAATAAAAATAAAACAAAGAAAATATAAAGAAATACAATACCAAGGGGGGTTCTGTCCCCAATATTGGAGGTAAAGTCCAGCATTTTTGGCCCATTGATCTTTGGCCTGGTTGACTTTCCAGGGTAGCATGAGCATGCGTTGACTACAGCACATCATAGGCTTTGACTCTGGGCCATTGGATTGAGATTGTGGGGCAGGTGGCACGCCTGGATGATGAGTATATGGTAGGCCTTTGAGGGGAAATTGCATGAGATCACGCTGAAACAAAAAATATGGAACAAGGTGAGGGACCTGGGAATCGAACCCAGGTCCCAGTGGTTACATGACAACGCATCCACCATCTGCGCTATTGGCTTTCTTTGTAGTATTAGTGGGCAACAAATAATATATGGAATAAAACACGTTAATAGCATTAACTCAAAAAACGCGCTAAGATTTTAAATGGACCTATCGTATGAAGACAAGTCATCGTCTTCCCCGTTTGAGTGTTTTTCCTGAAACATAAAAGGGGTTAGCGGGGGTTTTAAACCCCCCCAAAACATGCAGTTTTCCAAAATAGCGATTAGGCCATATGGCCACATAAATTAGGCGCGACTATGGCAATCAATTCGTCCAAGCTTCCTGATTCCAAACATGGCACTGAAGTTCTCTAATTTTACAGTATTTAGAAACGCCTAATTTGAAAGTCCTGTAACCCTAACGTCCTTTAATGGTGAATTCTTCAATAATGCACGAAAACTCAATCAAAGTATGCAGTTAGCTTCAGAATCAACCAATTAGTATGAATCCATAAAAAAATGCAATGGAAATGCTTGAATATTAAAACACGATTATGCATAAAATTGAAAACAGTTTGAATTCCCTATACCAATTCTGGGCGTGTAAGGGTTAAAAAACAATGCAGGAAGCTTCAGTAATACACGAGGAAGCTTTTGCAATTGGTCTCTTGCTCTGAATCGTGCTAGAATATTGTTTTCAGTTTTCAATTTTTTGGCAAAAAACTCAAACTTTTCTATGCTTTTCTGGCGCAGCTTTGTGGTTCTCAGCACTAGGGTTAGGTTTGCACATGTATAGAGAACGAATTTGATCAATAATCCAAGCCCATAGCCTTGCTTTTAATGATTTTCAAGATTTGATTTTCAAGAATCTTTTCCAATATTTCTTCATGCATATTTGATACAAAACATGGCCAATCACTTTAATTCCTTCCATATCTGATCATGCACGAAATCTTGAGCTTATTCCATCCATAAAAAGATTTAAAAAGTTAGGTTTAGTATTTTCCACATATTTATTTTAATTAAATGAATTATTAGTCATTAAAAATCCAAATAAATAAATAAAAATGGTGAAAAACTTCCCTTTGGGCCAAATGGTCGTGCACATGCCTTGGATGATGGATTTTGGAAGAAAAAGAGGCCCATTAGCATTTTTAAGACTTTTGAAGCAATGTTGACTTTTTGAAATATCCAAAAATTTCCCAATTTCCACAAGGCATAACTTGCTCAATTTTTAAGCTTTGCTCATGTTCTTGGACATTTTGGAAAGGTCTTGAAGTCCTCTAACCAATGTATTTGGTCCCATGTCATTTTGATCTACTAATTTCAAGTTATGGCCTTTGACTTAAAGTCCCTTTTTGTTGACTTTTGAAAATGACCTATAATGTTGAGATTGATAACTTTTTGTGAGAGCATTTCTTGGACTTGAAGTGTGAAGAGGAGTTGTAGTAAATGTCTTTATCTTCAAAATGAGCTTTGGATGGAATTTTTATGATAATCCATGTGAAAGTTATGCCTTGGTCAAGTTACAGTTGACTTTTTCAACTGTCCAAATATGGAAACTTTTGCATCTTGAGACTTTTTGAGCCAAGCTTTGAGAATCATGATCAAGCATTGATCAAATGATGTTTGTGGCTTCAAAATGATATGTTGACCAAAAATTTGAACTTTTGACTATCAAATGACCATTTTACCCCTACAGTTGACTGTAGTGCAATTAGGGTTTTTGACTGTGCAATTTTGTGCTGTGAGTCTTGAAACTTGGCATGAGGATGCTTGACCATGTTTATAGGCATGTGGAACTTGATTGGACCCTTGGAAACTTCATTTTCTTTGCCAGAACCAAAACCCTAATTTTGACTGTTTAGGAGGCCCTTGAACTGTGCAACCCTTGGGGAATTTTGAAGCTTTGACTTGGCAAATTTTGAAGAATATGGGAGGGCAAATTTTGGGGTACAACAGTTGCCCCTGTTCAATCTTCTTAGACCTGAGGATGCAGATTGGCTGACGTGCCTTTCGTAATCCGAAGGTGGAAGATGATTGAACACTAGAGTGCCCAGAAATTTGCGCTCACATAGTAGCAGTGATGATGGGAATGGGCTTATAGATGCCATTTGGAGATTGATGGATAGGATGATGGGCTTATAGATGCCATCTGGATGTCGATCGCGTAAGAGATTCCTTAGCGAGAACTTGCGTACCTGCAAAAGAAAATGATTACCTGACCTGTTACAGGAGCTGGTCTTCAAGTTCTTTGTGTAGATGTGTCCTGACTGGTTACAGGAGCTGGATCTGGATCTTCAAAAGGTGATGAATGAACCAGGGGTGGTTACTACCTCAACAGGAACGGTGAGAGAACCTTGGACGATTATTACCTCAACAGGAACGCTGAGAGAATCTTGGGCGACTTCAATCTCAACAGTAATCATTGAGAGAATCTTGGGCGACTTCAACCTCAACAGTAATCATTGAGAGAATCTTGGGGCGATTACTACCTCCGCAGTAACGGGGAGAGAACCACAGGCGACTACAACCTCAACAGTATCATTGAGAGAATCTTGGATAACTTCTGCTGAGTCTTTATCAGGGAAATCTGTTAGGGGTCGATTTAACTGGACTAGAGAAGGCCTTTGACTGGATAAGAAACAGGAAAATCTTAGGGTCGATTTAACTGAACCGGTCTAGGTCTTGAAATCTTCAACTGGATAAGAAACAGGGAGATCTTAGGGTCGATCTGACTGAACCAGAGAAGGCCTTGGACTGTAGCTGAGAACTTGCATACCTGAAAAAAGAAAGATACTTACCTGGCCTGTTACTAGGGCTGATCTTCAAGTTCTTTATGCAAGTGTGCTCTGTATGGATGCAGAAATAGAAGCTGGAATAGTCTTTCGAATGAATCTAGACTAAACAATAGAATAGTCTCCGGGTCTGGAGCATCTCTAAGTTGTTTGAGAAGAAACTGTGACTAAGCGATAGAATAGCATCCGGTTCTGGAGCATATCTGAGCCATCTTTGAGAAGAAACTTGAATAAGTGATAGAATAGCATCCATATCTGGAGCATTTCCAATCTATATCTGAATGACTTTGGAATAAGTATCAGAAGGTAGCCATATCCGGGTCACATCTGAACCATCTCTAGAAAGGTGATCTCTGAATAAACAATAGAACAGCTTCCGTGTCCGGAGCATCTCTAAGTTATCTGAGGGGGATCTGGAATAAGTGTCAGAACGTCGCCATGCCTGGGTCACATCCGAACCATATCTAGAAGGAGTGTTGAATAAGCAACAGAACAACATCCATATCTGGAGCATTTCTAAGCTATCTCTGAAAGGAAATCTGGAAGAAGTATCAGAACGTTGCCATATCTGGTTCACATCTGAACTATATCTAGAAGGACATCTGGAAGAAGTATCAGAACGTCGCCATATCTGGTTCACATCTGAACTATATCTAGAAGGAAATCTGGAAGAAGTATCAGAATGTTGCCATATCTGGTTCACATCTGAACTATATCTAGAAGGAAATCTGGAAGAAGTATCAGAACGTCGCCATATCTGGTTCACATCTGAACTATATCTAGAAGGAAATCTGGAAGAAGTATCAGAACGTCGCCATATCTGGTTCACATCTGAACTATATCTAGAAGGAAATCTGGAAGAAGTATCAGAACGTCGCCATATCTGGGTCACATCTGAACTATATCTAGAAGGAGTCGCGATAGTTGATAGTAATCATCTTTGTATTGACCTTTTTCCTGAAAAGGCAAAGCATCAGTTGCATGCAAGATCATGATGCATGAACTGCATGATTTCAGGATGTCCTCAAAATTGATGAGATTCGTGTAGTATGATGCATATGCATGCTATAATGTATGTAGATGTAATGTTCATGAATGCATTTTTGTCTAAGAAAATAAATCCTTGACGGGTGCCAGGAAGTTAACTCCTGGGCTGGTGTTGAAGAGAGAGCTTTTCGCTCTGCAAGAATGAACCGATAGGAGAAGATGACTCTGTTGGGGAATATGTTTGGAGATTACTCTGCGGGGGAGATTACTATAGCGATCTTGCTGGGGAGAACACTCTGTGGGAAGAGGGATACTTTGCTGAGTTGTTGATAATAACTTGTTGGGGATACCCTTGTTGTGCTGGAAGTGTTTATAGACTTCGCTGGGGGTAAGAAGACTTTTCCGAGGACGGTCTTTCCGTGGCTTTTGGCTGAGGATAACCCAGTTATATCCTGGTAGGGAAATAACTCTTTGAATAAAGCCGGGAGACGCGTTCGTGCTCTGCGGGGATAAGCTTCCAGAATCTACTAGGGATAAGCTTACTGCTTGGGAGATGGATTCCAACTTTCCTGGGGAAACTGGATTGGACTCTCCTGGGGAAGTATTGAACTGTATTGGTTATGTTCTTCAACGGAACCTACCTTGATACCTTGGAGGACAAAACAATCAGATTGCTTAGACAACTCATTATTGCCCCTGTTTCTGATGTGGGAGAGGAAGATACCTGTGGAGGCGCTTGGTAGTTGTTGATGGACAAACCTTCTTCTAGTAGGCAAGTGACGAGATGACAGGGCATAGTCATACGCTTTAATCCCTAACTTTTGCCTGGACCGCCCTTTCGGGTTTTCAGTCCACCGGGATACCCATTTTTGCCCAAGCTGCCTTTTCGGGTTTTCGACTTGCCGGGTGTACAGATTTTTTCATTTCATCCCTTCATTTTGCCCGAACCCTTTTGGTTCGCTGGGAAGCCCTTATTTTTGCCTAGGTGTGTCAACCTAGCGGGTCTTTGATTTTGCGTAGTATTTTTTCGACTATATCCATGCTCTCAGAATGTAGGGAGTTGCCCCTGTTAGAAGTGTTTTGCCATGCCACCAGAAGATCTTCGTTTGATCGTCCAATGCCCCAAGTAACTTAGACGGAGATTTGCCCCAGGCTGGTTGGCCTTTTGAGAGATTCTCCGAATCTTGACTTAACTGCCCCAGATGATGGACAATGATCAGGCCATGCCCCTTGATTGGAAGTACTTTTGTTCACTTAGATATTCGTCGTGCGAATTTCTCTGCTGTTCGAACAAATAGTCATATGTAAACAATGTTATATCAGAAATGCAACGCCTATGTCTGTCTTGAAGATTTTGAAAATGCATTTTTTCAGTAAAACAAGCAAATTTTGTAAAATGCGATGTCAGTTCGTTGTTTTATCGCAAGCCTTAAGGAGTCAGGATACCTTTGTAACAGTATGCTTTCGAACTAACCCGTGCCTCAGCTAGGACTTTTTGAGGGTTGTAACGTGGCCTGGTTCACAGTTTTAAGAAACAAAGGATAAAGGCTCAAATTATTTGTACCCACCCGCTCTTCGTGATGTTCTTCCAACCTAAACTCAGCTAATCGTGCGTTAGACCTTGTTCGAGTCTTTGCCTTGATGTTCCAATGATGGTTCAGATATTGATAACTTATTTTGAATAGGCAGTCATTTCCTATTTTTTCGTTGAGGGTTTGTAGGACCTCTTTCTTTTTGATTTTGTTTATCCCTATTTTTTTTCCTGAACTGTTTCCTTTTGGAATTATAGTCAGCGGGATGCCCCAGTTTTGTAAGTCTCCTTCATAGGTTTTGACTTAATGGGTTTTTAATTTGAGGAGTAATGACTGCCTTTCTTTATTGAATATTCGGAACCATCACTATCTTTTTTATAAGGATCTCTTTGGTGCCATTCGTTATGCACTTGGATCAACTGAGAGACTACCCTGCCGCAGGTTATGATTAAGGGTTTTAAATTTCGAAAAGAAAAACTCCTACTTCTTTGGCTCAGAGGGGTTGACGAGGGATTATCATCCTTATAACTCCAGTGTTTAGGGATTTGAAACAATGCCTGTACTTCATCAGCGGGGTCCGTTCAAAAGCATACTGTAAATGTTGAGGTATCGCTTTCGTCATCCTCCCTCAAGAGGCTTATAAATTATTAACCGAGAGTTGATCATCACAGAAAAATGAAAGCAATTTTGAATATAATGAAAACAATTGTATTAATTCCAAAACAGACACATGCGATGCTTTAATAGAATAAAAGAGTTTGCTATGACATTAATTGTTTGTATGAGCAAAGAAAAATACAACTCAGAAATCCAAATAAACAAAAGTCTTCAATGATTGGGTAACGGAGCAGTGATTATGTTCGGAGTCTCAGGTACTTCAAACTGAATCTCTCCAGCGTCGATCATGTCTTGAATCTTGTTTTTGAGAGGCCAGCAGTTGTCCGTAGTATGCCCCGGGCTATCAGAGTGGTAGGCACACCTCTCATTAGGATGGTAGTTCGGAGCAGAAGTGTTCGGATTCCGAAGAGGAGCCGAGCCCTTAAGGTGATCAGCCCTGCCTTCAACATTTGTTGTAGTGCTTGATCCAGCGACATGTTGATCTTGGTGAATTGTCGTTTGGGTGCGCTCTCCTTGCGCTGCTGCCCCTGTCCTTGTTGAGCAGGTCTAGGATTGGAGATCTGGGTTGCCCCTACCTCATGACGGCTCTTTTTACCGTGCACAGCATTGGACTCTTTCTTTCCATGATGAGGCTTTTTATCAGAAGGTGCAGCCTCTTGAATCTTCCCAGACCTGATGCCAGCTTCTATTCGCTCTCCAGTCAAGATAAGATCTGTGAATCCAGCAGACGAATTCCCGATCAGGTGGTTGTAGAATGGACCAGACAGGGTCCCCAAGAACATGTCCACAAGTTCACGGTCAGTCAGCGGTGGTTGTACCCTACCAGCCAGGTCTCTCCATTTCTGCGCATACTCTTTAAAACCTTCTCCCGATCCTAGCGACATACCCTGGAGTTGGGTACGCGTAGGAGCGAGGTCGGCATTGTACTGATACTGCTTGTAAAAAGCAGTAGCCAACTCCTCCCAGTTACGAACCTTGGTTCCATCCAGCTGATAGAACCATTCGAGATGAGTCCCTAAAAGACTTTCCTGGAAGAAGTGGATCCACAAGTTCTTGTCCACAGTATACGGTTGAATCTTCCGCACATAAGACCTGAGATGCAGCCTAGGACAGGATGCCCCATCGTACTTAGCAAAAGAGGGTGCTTTGAATTTGTGTGGGATCACCACACCAGAAGTTAGACCCAAGTCTCCGAAATCCAAACCAGGCACTTGTTGAATTTCCATTGCATTCAGGCGGTCTTCCAACTGCTTGTACTTGTCTTCAGCAGGGGGGTATTGTTCGTCGTTGAAATCTGTCTCGTTGTTGGAGACCACTGGGCTGGGAACCCTTTCCTCTTGATGATTGCCTTCCCCAACAGATGGAGTAGTCCTCTCAGCTTCATTTTGCAGTGTGTTCCCAGATCTGCGTCTAGGGCTGAACAAAACAGTCCTCTTCTTCTTCTTCTGAATCAGAGTCTTCAATTCCTTTTGACCCTGAGCTAGGCTCGCAATCAACTCCTGGAACTGGGCATTCTGGGCCTGGAGAGCCTTGATGGATTGCTCAGTAGACGATTCAGGATTCATGACGATCGGCTAAAATAAACAGCGAAGAAGGTAAGCGACCTGTCAAAAGGGTACCTGCAATGCAATGATATTTATGATATGCATGCAATGTTTTCAAGGATCTCGCGGGGTAAACAAGAAAACCGTTAGAATTTGAATTCAGTGGCTCGATTGAAGGAACTTCCTGTTGTTGAGAGTCCTTCTTCAAGAGTCAAGGCTCACCATATCGAGTGGGTCATAGCCCCTGACAATCTTGGCTCGGGGAACTTTCTTCAGGTGTCAAAGCTCACCATATCAAGTGGGTCATAGCCCCTGACAGCCTTGGCTAGAGGAAAACAAATCCTCTTTGCCCCTTGCTGGACAGTTGGTTCATCATGACCTGCATCACAAGCCCTTGAGATCCTTGAAATGGGTTAGGATGTATGCAATGGTATGATGTTATGCTATGCATGGGGGTAATGTGAGTAACCCTGTTATGAGTCCTAATTAAGGACTATAAACAAAACCTGCAAGCAAACTCAGTAACCCTGTTATGAGTCCCAATTAAGGACTATAAACAAAACCTGCAAGAAACTTAGTGAACCCTGTTATGAGTCCCAATTAAGGACTATAAACAAAACCTGCAAGTAGTTCATGTGTCAGATAACAAGCATGCAAGTAGTCAAATACGAAGGCACACAAGTCACACAAGAGAAACCCTTAGAGTTTAAGCCAGCATGGGGTCTGGGTATTACCCTCTTGAAGTTGGTGGGCTCAACCTGTCCTATTAGAAGTAACCGGGTTCTAAGGGTCCCAATATCACGAGATTGCTTTCATTGTTCATCGTTTCGATTTAGCCACTGAACTGGCAACCGAAATATTCCAGGAAAGCAACCCTCAATTGAGTGTAGTATCGAGTATCAACCAACCTCGGACTGCACCAAAGTCAGTTATCTCACTACCCTAAAGAGGCCAAGATAGTTCAATTAAGGTTCCTAAGGTCTGTTGATGCTTCACGACACCGCGCGGAGGCCCCGTACTCTCCTTGACTGAACTCAAGGGTTACCGGTACACACCAAAGTGCCACATCAACGTAGCAGACTGTTTCAACCATGTCGGTATACCCCGCACAGTTCCCTCACAGCCTTGTTGCTACTTTCTAAGAAGGTATCCCCAGATCCGGGTTAGGATCTATAGAACTCCCAAGACAGCCCCATAATTTAAAGCAAGCAAAGCAATACAATTGAAAACACAGTTATGAATTATCCTAAGGTACACCTCACTTTAAGTTTAAGTCCCCAGCAGAGTCGCCAGTTCTGTGATCGGTGGATCTGGAACTGACTGTTTAACGCTGGTTCGCGAAATGTCGCGGAAGCAAGAGTCGCCACCGTCTTTTATTTTCTCCAAATGGAAAGGACAAAAGCACAGAAAAATTCCTTAAAGAGATTGCTCTCGGTTCGGGAGGTAGATTATAGAAAGGGAAGGTGTTAGCACCCTTTCTATCCATGGTTATCCATGGGCTCTTAGATACTTGCTCACTTGTGTTTTCAAAAATGGTTTGTTTGCTTTTCAACTGTGGGTTTTAAAAAAAAGTTTCTTTGAAAATTTCAGTTCGACTCTTGTATCGGTCCTCAAGAGTGTTTGAAAAGTTGCTTTCGAAAGCTTTTTGAAAAGGTGTCGGTGTGAAAAGTATTTTTGATTTGTTTTGAAATTAGAGCAAGTATCTAGAGTCGTCTACCTACCCTAAGGAATTCGTCTGTGTAGATGTCCTTTAAAGTAGTGCCATCCCACCATTGAGAGGTAGGTAGCACCACCGTTGGAGGTGTTCGGGTCAATTCGAAGGTTCGGGACATGGTGATCACCGGAGCAATGGGAAGACACCTTAGAAGCTACCCTCATGCCAGGTTCCCAGATCATGAGGACTTACTAAGACATCCTCTACTCGACGATCACCTTTCGAAGCAAGGCAACAGTGAGGCGTACCCTAGGGGTGGTGTGTGATTTATGTGTCATGTTCATTTATTTTGTCTTGTCATGTCATGGGTGATCTACGCTTTGTTTTTATTTTGTCATTCATTCTTGCATGCCGTTATTAACAGTTAAAAATCGCGAGAAATATAAAATTCCTAAGCTATTACAAAGGCGCGGGTCCACATCGCCAAATTAAAATCCAGGACCCGATTTGACAGAAAGTAAATAAAGTGCGAGAAATAAAATGTCCGAGTTTACAAGGCTTTGGGAGAATTACATTAATATTATAAGAAATAAAATAAAATGCGCGAATTGGAATTAAAATTGGAAGCGAGGGCGTTGGACCCTTTTTTAATGAAATTAAATTAAATTATTAAATTAATTAAAAAAATGAAAAAAGAAATTATTTTGAGATTTTTTGGATTTATGGTTTTTTATGTGAATTAAATGAAATTAAAATATTAACCCTAATTCTAGTTGTTTTTTAATTTATTAAGAAAACATGTTAAAATTAAACCTAAGATTAATCTAATTATTTACATGGTAATTTAATTACAAAAATAATATTTAATAATTAATTATTGTGAAAGAAAAGAAAAAAGGATAAAAATATTTAAAAACCCTAATTCTACCAATTTTTAATTTATTAAGAAAAGATATTAAAATTAACCCTAAGTTTAAATCTAATTAATTAGTGAGGTTTATTTACAAAAATATTAATTAAATAAAATATATTTTGAATTTTGCCTTTTCTGATTTTTTTTGTTATTTTTATGTGAAATTAATTTTTATGGAATTAAAAGAAAATAAGGGAATTAAAACAAATAATAAAAATAAAACAAAGAAAATATAAAGAAATACAATACCAAGGGGGGTTCTGTCCCCAATATTGGAGGTAAAGTCCAGCATTTTTGGCCCATTGATCTTTGGCCTGGTTGACTTTCCAGGGTAGCATGAGCATGCGTTGACTGCAGCACATCATAGGCTTTGACTCTGGGCCATTGGATTGAGATTGTGGGGCAGGTGGCACGCCTGGATGATGAGTATATGGTAGGCCTTTGAGGGGAAATTGCATGAGATCACGCTGAAACAAAAAATATGGAACAAGGTGAGGGACCTGGGAATCGAACCCAGGTCCCAGTGGTTACATGACAACGCATCCACCATCTGCGCTATTGGCTTTCTTTGTAGTATTAGTGGGCAACAAATAATATATGGAATAAAACACGTTAATAGCATTAACTCAAAAAACGCGCTAAGATTTTAAATGGACCTATCGTATAAAGACAAGTCATCGTCTTCCCCGTTTGAGTGTTTTTCCTGAAACATAAAAGGGGTTAGCGGGGGTTTTAAACCCCCCCAAAACATGCAGTTTTCCAAAATAGCGATTAGGCCATATGGCCACATAAATTAGGCGCGACTATGGCAATCAATTCGTCCAAGCTTCCTGATTCCAAACATGGCACTGAAGTTCTCTAATTTTACAGTATTTAGAAACGCCTAATTTGAAAGTCCTGTAACCCTAGCGTCCTTTAATGGTGAATTCTTCAATAATGCACGAAAACTCAATCAAAGTATGCAGTTAGCTTCAGAATCAACCAATTAGTATGAATCCATAAAAAAAATGCAATGGAAATGCTTGAATATTAAAACACGATTATGCATAAAATTGAAAACAGTTTGAATTCCCTATACCAAATCTGGGCGTGTAAGGGTTAAAAAACAATGCAGGAAGCTTCAGTAATACACGAGGAAGCTTTTGCAATTGGTCTCTTGCTCTGAATCGTGCTAGAATATTGTTTTCAGTTTTCAATTTTTTGGCAAAAAACTCAAACTTTTCTATGCTTTTCTGGCGCAGCTTTGTGGTTCTCAGCACTAGGGTTAGGTTTGCACATGTATAGAGAACGAATTTGATCAATAATCCAAGCCCATAGCCTTGCTTTTAATGATTTTCAAGATTTGATTTTCAAGAATCTTTTCCAATATTTCTTCATGCATATTTGATACAAAACATGGCCAATCACTTTAATTCCTTCCATATCTGATCATGCACGAAATCTTGAGCTTATTCCATGCATAAAAAGATTTAAAAAGTTAGGTTTAGTATTTTCCACATATTTATTTTAATTAAATGAATTATTAGTCATTAAAAATCCAAATAAATAAATAAAAATGGTGAAAAACTTCCCTTTGGGCCAAATGGTTGTGCACATGCCTTGGATGATGGATTTTGGAAGAAAAAGAGGCCCATTAGCATTTTTAAGACTTTTGAAGCAATGTTGACTTTTTGAAATATCCAAAAATTTCCCAATTTCCACAAGGCATAACTTGCTCAATTTTTAAGCTTTGCTCATGTTCTTGGACATTTTGGAAAGGTCTTGAAGTCCTCTAACCAATGTCTTTGGTCCCATGTCATTTTGATCTACTAATCTCAAGTTATGGGCTTTGACTTAAAGTCCCTTTTTGTTGACTTTTGAAAATGACCTATAATGTTGAGATTGATAACTTTTTGTGAGAGCATTTCTTGGACTTGAAGTGTGAAGAGGAGTTGTAGGAAATGTCTTTATCTTCAAAATGAGCTTTGGATGGAATTTTTCTGATAATCCATGTGAAAGTTATGCCTTGGTCAAGTTACAGTTGACTTTTTCAACTGTCCAAATATGGAAACTTTTGCATCTTGAGACTTTTTGAGCCAAGCTTTGAGAATCATGATCAAGAATTGATCAAATGATGTTTGTGGCTTCAAAATGAGATGTTGACCAAAAATTTGAACTTTTGACTGTCAAATGACCATTTTACCCCTACAGTTGACTGTAGTGCAATTAGGGTTTTTGACTGTGCAATTTTGTGCTGTGAGTCTTGAAACTTGGCATGAGGATGCTTGACCATGTTTATAGGCATGTGGAACTTGATTGGACCCTTGGAAACTTCATTTTCTTTGCCAGAACCAAAACCCTAATTTTGACTGTTTAGGAGGCCCTTGAACTGTGCAACCCTTGGGGAATTTTGAAGCTTTGACTTGGCAAATTTTGAAGAATATGGGAGGGCAAATTTTGGGGTACAACACCATGTAAATGAAATCCAGGAGTACCAACGTACTCGTCTCTTCCTCCTAGTCATCCCTGTAACCACTATTCACCTTGATTTTGCCTGTACACAAAATGCCTAAAAACAACACAACAAAACCCTAGGTTCGGGTATACGATTACAGGACATGAAAACGAAATTAAATGATGCAGATTTGTTAGAAATTTGATGAGGATCAAGATTATGTTAATAGTTTATCAAAAGGATGCAAGAATGAATGTTTTTGATTTCATGTTCAGAGCAAGATTCACGGAGACTTACAGTGAGTTTTAGGCAATGAAAAGACTTGGTTTTTATTGGTATCGCTTCACTGGATGTCAAGGAAGAGAGATACGTTGTGATTTTGGTCTGAATCAAGCTCCAATGTGGATTTCAAAATTCAAGTTTCCAAGCTTTTTTCCACAATTGTTCTGGCCGTTTCTGCAGTGTTCTATGTGTATCCTAGGTCTGGCTTGCTTGTGTGAGTGTTATAGAATGGATTAGGGTTGGTCTTTTGGTCTCAAATCAAGTGCATTGAAGATTCATGATTTGGTTTTGTCAAAAATTGGAGTTTTGAGGATAGTTGACTTTTGGCAATTTTGGAAAAATGCCCAACTTAAACAATGCATAACTTCTTCAATTTTGAACTTTTGGAGTTTTTTTTTGGACTTTTTAGAAACCTTGAGATGCCTTCTAATCAACCCTTTTGGTCTCATCTCATTTTTATGTTCCATGCTCAAGTTATAAGCTTTGGCAAAAAAGGTGTTTTTGTTGACTTTCAAAAATGAACTATAATGTCCAAATTAGTAACTTTTTGTGAGAGAATTTCTTGATCTTGGGGTTTGAAGATGGATTGTAGGAAATTGCATCCTATTAAAAATGAGCTTTGGTTGGTTCATTTATAATAAAGTATGAGAAAGTTATGCTTGGTCAAAGTTGAGTTGACTTTTCCTACAAAACCCTAATTTAGCAACTTTTGAATCTTGATGAATCTTGAGCAATCCTTGATGAATCATGATCAAACCTTGATCAAATGATGAATTATCCTTCAAAATGAGAATGTTGACAAAAAATCTTGAGGTTTGACTGTATTTGGGACACAATTGACTTTTGCCCTAGCATAGTCGATTTTTGGGCCTCTCAAGCAATTGGCTGACCAAACTTCCTCTGCAAGGCTTGAAATTTGACATGGATGAACTTAAGAACATATTAGGACATTGGGGAGAACTTGAGGTCATTTGGAAGCAAGGACCTTGATGCAACACAAAACCCTAATTTTGACTTGATTGCCTTAAGAGGTGATTTGACTGTCCAACCCTTGAGCCAACTTGAGCAACTTGAATATTATTCTTGGCATGCCTGGAGGAATATGGGAGGGAAAATTTTGGGGTACAACACTTAGTGATGAAGAAACCTAAAATTTAGTGACGGAGAAGAAGCAATCTTTTGAAATGTTTTACATATATTATACCATAATATAATGTGAATATGGTGAATAAAAATAATATTGAGCTTTATCATTTAATTTTAATTATTACCAATATATAAAAAATATGTATCATTAATTTATAGTCTTTTAACATAGTTTCTTAGTGATGAAGAAACCTAAAAGTTTGTGATAAATAAGAAGAAAAATATTGAAAGTTTTTACCTCTATTACACCATATTACATTATAAATATGGTGAATATAAATATTATCGAACTTTATCATTTAATTTTAATTATAACAAATATATATCAAATACGCATCATTAATTTAAAGACTTTTAACTTAGTTACTTAATGATGAAGAAACATAAAATTTGGTGATGGAGATGAAGCAATCTTTTGAAATGTTTTACATATATTATACCATAATATAATGTGAATATGGTGAATAAAAATGATATCGAGCTTTATCATTTAATTTTAATAATTACCAATATATATAAAATATGTGTCATTAATTTATAGTCATTTAACTTAGTTTCTTAGTGATGAAGAAACCTTAAATTCCATGATGGAGAAGATGCAACATATTGAAATGTTTTACATATATTATGCCATAAAATAATGTGAATATGCTAAATAAAAATAATATTGAGCTTTTTCATTTAACTTTCATTATTACCAATATAAATAAAATATGTCTCATTAATTTATAGTATTTTAACTTAGTTTATTAGTGATGAAGAAACCTTACATTTCGTGATGCAGAAGAAGAAAAATATTTAAATGTTTTACATATATTTTGCCATAATATAAGGTGAATATGGTGAATAGAAATAATGTCGAGCTTGATGTTTTATTTTTAGTTATTACCAATATATAAAAAATATGTTTCATTGATTTATAGTCTTTTAACTTAGTTACTTAGTGATGAAGAAACCTAAAATTTAGTGACGGAGAAGAAGCAATCTTTTGAAATGTTTTACATATATTATACCATAATATAATGTGAATATGGTTAATAAAAATAATATCGAGCTTTATCATTTAATTTTAATTATGACCAATATATAAAAAATATATGTAATTAATTTATTGCCTTTTAACATAGTTTCTTAGTGATAAATAACCTAAAATTTGGTGATAAAGAAGAAGAAGAATATTGAAAGTTTTTACCTCTATTACACAATATTACATTATAAATATGGTGAATAAAAAGATTATCGAACTTGATCATTTAATTTTAATTATAACAAATATACATCAAATATGCATCATTAATTTAAAGACTTTTAACTTAGTTACTTAGTGATAAAGAAACCTTAAATTCTGTGACGGAGAAGATGCAACATATTGAAATGTTTTACATATTTATGCCATAAAGTAATGTGAATACGGTAAATAAAAATAATATTGAGCTTTATCATTTAATTTTCATTATTACCGATATAAATAAAATATGTGTCATTAATTTATAGTCTTTTAACTTAATTTATTAGTGATGAATAAACCTTAAATTTCGTGATGGAGAAGATGAAAAATATTTTAATGTTTTACATATATTTTGCCATAATATAAGGTTAATATGGTGAATAGAAATAATGTCGAGCTTGATCATTTATTTTTAGTTATTACCAATATATAAAAAATATTTTTCATTAATTTATAGTCTTTTAACTTAGTTACTTAGTGATGAAGAAACCTAAAATTTCGTGACGGAGAAGAAACAATCCTTTGTAATTTTTTTACATATATTATACAATAATATAATGTGAATATGGTAAATAAAAATAAAATCTAGCTTGATCATTTAATTTTAATTATTAACTATATATATAAAATATGTGTCATTAATTTATAGTCTTTTAACTTAGTTTCTTAGTGATGAAGAAACCTAAAATTTGGTGATAAAGAAGAAGAAAAATATTGAAAGTTTTTTCATCTATTACACCATATTACATTATAAATATGGTGAATAAAAAGATTTTCGAACTTGATCATTTAATTTTAATTATAAAGAATATAAATCAATTATGCATCATTAATTTAAAGACTTTTAACTTAGTTACTTAGTGATGAAAAAACATAAAATTATGTGACGGAGAAGAAGAAAACCATATAAATATTTTACATATATTATATCATAATGAAATATGAATATGGTAAATAAAAATAATATCGAGCTATATCATTTAACTTTAATTATTACCAATATATATATATATATATATATATATATATATATATATATATATATATATATATATATATATATATATATATATATGTCATTTTACTTCGTTTCTTAGTAATGAAGAAACATAAATTATGGTGATAAAGAAGAAGAAAAATATTGAAAGTTTTTACCTTATTTACACCATATTACATCATAAATATGGTGAATAAAAACAATATCGAGCTTGATAATTTAATTTTAACTTTAACCAATATATATCAAATATGCATCATTAATTTAAAGACTTTAACTTAGTTACTTAGTGATGAAGTAACCTAAAATTTGGTGATGGAGAAGAAGCAATCTTTTGAAATGTTTTACATATATTATACCATAATATAATGTGAATATGGTGAATAAAAAAAATATCGTGCTTTATCATTTAATTTTAATTATTACCAATATATAAAAAATGTGTGTCATTAATTTATAGTCTTTTAACATAGTTTCTTAGTGATGAAGAAACCTAAAAGTTTGTGATAAAGAAGAAGAAAAATATTGAAAGTTTTTACCTCTATTACACCATATTACATTATAAATATGGTGAATATAAATATTATCGAACTTTATCATTTAATTTTAATTATAACAAATATATATCAAATATGCATCATTAATTTAAAGACTTTTAACTTAGTTACTTAATGATGAAGAAACATAAAATTTGGTGATGGAGATGAAGCAATCTTTTGAAATGTTTTACACATATTATACCATAATATAATGTGAATATGGTGAATAAAAAGATTATCTAACTAGATTATTTAACTTTAATTATAACAAATATACATCAAATATGCATCATTAATTTAAAGACTTTTAACTTAGTTACTTAGTGATAAAGAAACCTTAAATTCGATGATGGAGAAGATGCAACATATTGAAATGTTTTACATATATTAAGCCATAAAATATTGTGAATACAGTAAATAAAAATAATATTGAGCTTTATCATTTAATTTTCATTATTACCAATATAAATAAAATATGTCTCATTAAGTTATAGTATTTTAACTTAGTTTATTAGTGATGAAGAAACCTTAAATTTCGTGATGCAGAATAAGAAAAATATTTTAATGTTTTACATATATTTTGCAATAATATAAGGTTAATATGGTGAATAGAAATAATGACGAGCTTGATCATTTATTTTTAGTTATTACCAATATATAAAAAATAATTTTCATTAATTTATAGTCTTTTAACTTAGTTACTTAGTGATGAAGAAACCTAAAATTTCGTGACGGAGAAGAAACAATCCTTTGTAATTTTTTTACATATATTATACAATAATATAATGTGAATATGGTAAATAAAAATAAAATCTAGCTTGATCATTTAATTTTAATTATTAACAATATATAAAAAATATGTGTCATTAAATTACAGTCTTTAACTTAGTTTCTTAGTGATGAAGAAACCTAAAATTTGGTGATAAAGAAGAAGAAAAATATTGAAAGTTTTTTCATCTATTACACCATATTACATTATAAATATGGTGAATAAAAAGATTTTCGCACTTGATCATTTAATTTTAATTATAACGAATATAAATCAATTATGCATCATTAATTTATAGACTTTTAACTTAGTTACTTAGTGATGAAAAAACATAAAATTATGTGACGTTGAAGAAGAAAACCATATAAATATTTTACATATATTATATCATAATGAAATATGAATATGGTAAATAAAAATAATATCGAGCTATATCATTTAACTTTAATTATTACTACCAATATATATATATATAAAACATCTGTCATTAATTTTTAATCATTTTACTTAGTTTCTTAGTAATGAAGAAACCTAGAATTTGGTGATAAAGAAGAAGAAAAAGATTGAAAGTGTTTACCTCATTTACACCATATTACATCATAAATATGGTGAATAAAAACAATATCGAGCTTGATAATTTAATTTTAACTATAACCGATATATATCAAATATGTATCATTAATTTAATGACTTTAACTTAGTTACTTAGTGATGAAGTAACCTAAAATTTGGTGATGGAGAAGAAGCAATCTTTTGAAATGTTTTACATATATTATACCATAATATAATGTTAATGGGGTGAATAAAAATAATTTCGAGATTTATCATTTAATTTTAATTATTACCAATATATAAAAAATGTGTGTCATTAATTTATAGTCTTTTAACATAGTTTCTTAGTGATGAAGAAACCTAAAAGTTTGTGATAAAGAAGAAGAAAAATATTGAAAGTTTTTACCTCTATTACACCATATTACATTATAAATATGGTGAATATAAATATTATCGAACTTTATCATTTAATTTTAATTATAACAAATATATATCAAATACGCATCATTAATTTAAAGACTTTTAACTTAGTTACTTAATGATGAAGAAACATAAAATCTGGTGATGGAGATGAAGCAATCTTTTGAAATGTTTTACATATATTATACCATAATATAATGTGAATATGGTGAATAAAAATGATATCGAGCTTTATCATTTAATTTTAATAATTACCAATATATTTAAAATATGTGTCATTAATTTATAGTCATTTAACTTAGTTTCTTAGTGATGAAGAAACCTTAAATTCCATGATGGAGAAGATGCAACATATTGAAATGTTTTACATATATTATGCCATAAAATAATGTGAATATGCTAAATAAAAATAATATTGAGCTTTTTCATTTAACTTTCATTATTACCAATATAAATAAAATATGTCTCATTAATTTATAGTATTTTAACTTAGTTTATTAGTGATGAAGAAACCTTACATTTCGTGATGCAGAAGAAGAAAAATATTTAAATGTTTTACATATATTTTGCCATAATATAAGGTGAATATGGTGAATAGAAATAATGTCGAGCTTGATGTTTTATTTTTAGTTATTACCAATATATAAAAAATATGTTTCATTGATTTATAGTCTTTTAACTTAGTTACTTAGTGATGAAGAAACCTAAAATTTAGTGACGGAGAAGAAGCAATCTTTTGAAATGTTTTACATATATTATACCATAATATAATGTGAATATGGTTAATAAAAATAATATCGAGCTTTATCATTTAATTTTAATTATGACCAATATATAAAAAATATATGTAATTAATTTATTGCCTTTTAACATAGTTTCTTAGTGATAAATAACCTAAAATTTGGTGATAAAGAAGAAGAAGAATATTGAAAGTTTTTACCTCTATTACACAATATTACATTATAAATATGGTGAATAAAAAGATTATCGAACTTGATCATTTAATTTTAATTATAACAAATATACATCAAATATGCATCATTAATTTAAAGACTTTTAACTTAGTTACTTAGTGATAAAGAAACCTTAAATTCTGTGACGGAGAAGATGCAACATATTGAAATGTTTTACATATTTATGCCATAAAGTAATGTGAATACGGTAAATAAAAATAATATTGAGATTTATCATTTAATTTTCATTATTACCGATATAAATAAAATATGTGTCATTAATTTATAGTCTTTTAACTTAATTTATTAGTGATGAATAAACCTTAAATTTCGTGATGGAGAAGATGAAAAATATTTTAATGTTTTACATATATTTTGCCATAATATAAGGTTAATATGGTGAATAGAAATAATGTCGAGCTTGATCATTTATTTTTAGTTATTACCAATATATAAAAAATATTTTTCATTAATTTATAGTCTTTTAACTTAGTTACTTAGTGATGAAGAAACCTAAAATTTCGTGACGGAGAAGAAACAATCCTTTGTAATTTTTTTACATATATTATACAATAATATAATGTGAATATGGTAAATAAAAATAAAATCTAGCTTGATCATTTAATTTTAATTATTAACAATATATAAAAAATATGTGTCATTAATTTATAGTCTTTTAACTTAGTTTCTTAGTGATGAAGAAACCTAAAATTTGGTGATAAAGAAGAAGAAAAATATTGAAAGTTTTTTCATCTATTACACCATATTACATTATAAATATGGTGAATAAAAAGATTTTAGAACTTGATCATTTAATTTTAATTATAACGAATATAAATCAACTATGCATCATTAATTTAAAGACTTTTAACTTAGTTACTTAGTGATGAAAAAACATAATATTTTGTGACGGAGAAGAAGAAAACCATATAAATATTTTACATATATTATATCATAATGAAATATGAATATGGTAAATAAAAATAATATCGAGCTATATCATTTGACTTTAGTTATTACCAATATATATATAAAACATCTGTCATTAATTTTTAGTCATTTTACTTCGTTTCTTAGTAATGAAGAAACCTAAAATATGGTGATAAAGAAGAAGAAAAATATTGAAAGTTTTTACCTTATTTACACCATATTACATCATAAATATGGTGAATAAAAACAATATCGAGCTTGATAATTTAATTTTAACTTTAACCAATATATATCAAATATGCATCATTAATTTAAAGACTTTAACTTAGTTACTTAGTGATGAAGTAACCTAAAATTTGGTGATGGAGAAGAAGCAATCTTTTGAAATGTTTTACATATATTATACCATAATATAATGTGAATATGGTGAATAAAAAAAATATCGTGCTTTATCATTTAATTTTAATTATTACCAATATATAAAAAATGTGTGTCATTAATTTATAGTCTTTTAACATAGTTTCTTAGTGATGAAGAAACCTAAAAGTTTGTGATAAAGAAGAAGAAAAATATTGAAAGTTTTTACCTCTATTACACCATATTACATTATAAATATGGTGAATATAAATATTATCGAACTTTATCATTTAATTTTAATTATAACAAATATATATCAAATATGCATCATTAATTTAAAGACTTTTAACTTAGTTACTTAATGATGAAGAAACATAAAATTTGGTGATGGAGATGAAGCAATCTTTTGAAATGTTTTACACATATTATACCATAATATAATGTGAATATGGTGAATAAAAAGATTATCTAACTAGATTATTTAACTTTAATTATAACAAATATACATCAAATATGCATCATTAATTTAAAGACTTTTAACTTAGTTACTTAGTGATAAAGAAACCTTAAATTCGATGATGGAGAAGATGCAACATATTGAAATGTTTTACATATATTAAGCCATAAAATATTGTGAATACAGTAAATAAAAATAATATTGAGCTTTATCATTTAATTTTCATTATTACCAATATAAATAAAATATGTCTCATTAAGTTATAGTATTTTAACTTAGTTTATTAGTGATGAAGAAACCTTAAATTTCGTGATGCAGAATAAGAAAAATATTTTAATGTTTTACATATATTTTGCAATAATATAAGGTTAATATGGTGAATAGAAATAATGACGAGCTTGATCATTTATTTTTAGTTATTACCAATATATAAAAAATAATTTTCATTAATTTATAGTCTTTTAACTTAGTTACTTAGTGATGAAGAAACCTAAAATTTCGTGACGGAGAAGAAACAATCCTTTGTAATTTTTTTACATATATTATACAATAATATAATGTGAATATGGTAAATAAAAATAAAATCTAGCTTGATCATTTAATTTTAATTATTAACAATATATAAAAAATATGTGTCATTAAATTACAGTCTTTAACTTAGTTTCTTAGTGATGAAGAAACCTAAAATTTGGTGATAAAGAAGAAGAAAAATATTGAAAGTTTTTTCATCTATTACACCATATTACATTATAAATATGGTGAATAAAAAGATTTTCGCACTTGATCATTTAATTTTAATTATAACGAATATAAATCAATTATGCATCATTAATTTATAGACTTTTAACTTAGTTACTTAGTGATGAAAAAACATAAAATTATGTGACGTTGAAGAAGAAAACCATATAAATATTTTACATATATTATATCATAATGAAATATGAATATGGTAAATAAAAATAATATCGAGCTATATCATTTAACTTTAATTATTACTACCAATATATATATATATAAAACATCTGTCATTAATTTTTAATCATTTTACTTAGTTTCTTAGTAATGAAGAAACCTAGAATTTGGTGATAAAGAAGAAGAAAAAGATTGAAAGTGTTTACCTCATTTACACCATATTACATCATAAATATGGTGAATAAAAACAATATCGAGCTTGATAATTTAATTTTAACTATAACCGATATATATCAAATATGTATCATTAATTTAATGACTTTAACTTAGTTACTTAGTGATGAAGTAACCTAAAATTTGGTGATGGAGAAGAAGCAATCTTTTGAAATGTTTTACATATATTATACCATAATATAATGTTAATGGGGTGAATAAAAATAATTTCGAGATTTATCATTTAATTTTAATTATTACCAATATATAAAAAATGTGTGTCATTAATTTATAGTCTTTTAACATAGTTTCTTAGTGATGAAGAAACCTAAAAGTTTGTGATAAAGAAGAAGAAAAATATTGAAAGTTTTTACCTCTATTACACCATATTACATTATAAATATGGTGAATATAAATATTATCGAACTTTATCATTTAATTTTAATTATAACAAATATATATCAAATACGCATCATTAATTTAAAGACTTTTAACTTAGTTACTTAATGATGAAGAAACATAAAATCTGGTGATGGAGATGAAGCAATCTTTTGAAATGTTTTACATATATTATACCATAATATAATGTGAATATGGTGAATAAAAATGATATCGAGCTTTATCATTTAATTTTAATAATTACCAATATATTTAAAATATGTGTCATTAATTTATAGTCATTTAACTTAGTTTCTTAGTGATGAAGAAACCTTAAATTCCATGATGGAGAAGATGCAACATATTGAAATGTTTTACATATATTATGCCATAAAATAATGTGAATATGCTAAATAAAAATAATATTGAGCTTTTTCATTTAACTTTCATTATTACCAATATAAATAAAATATGTCTCATTAATTTATAGTATTTTAACTTAGTTTATTAGTGATGAAGAAACCTTACATTTCGTGATGCAGAAGAAGAAAAATATTTAAATGTTTTACATATATTTTGCCATAATATAAGGTGAATATGGTGAATAGAAATAATGTCGAGCTTGATGTTTTATTTTTAGTTATTACCAATATATAAAAAATATGTTTCATTGATTTATAGTCTTTTAACTTAGTTACTTAGTGATGAAGAAACCTAAAATTTAGTGACGGAGAAGAAGCAATCTTTTGAAATGTTTTACATATATTATACCATAATATAATGTGAATATGGTTAATAAAAATAATATCGAGCTTTATCATTTAATTTTAATTATGACCAATATATAAAAAATATATGTAATTAATTTATTGCCTTTTAACATAGTTTCTTAGTGATAAATAACCTAAAATTTGGTGATAAAGAAGAAGAAGAATATTGAAAGTTTTTACCTCTATTACACAATATTACATTATAAATATGGTGAATAAAAAGATTATCGAACTTGATCATTTAATTTTAATTATAACAAATATACATCAAATATGCATCATTAATTTAAAGACTTTTAACTTAGTTACTTAGTGATAAAGAAACCTTAAATTCTGTGACGGAGAAGATGCAACATATTGAAATGTTTTACATATTTATGCCATAAAGTAATGTGAATACGGTAAATAAAAATAATATTGAGATTTATCATTTAATTTTCATTATTACCGATATAAATAAAATATGTGTCATTAATTTATAGTCTTTTAACTTAATTTATTAGTGATGAATAAACCTTAAATTTCGTGATGGAGAAGATGAAAAATATTTTAATGTTTTACATATATTTTGCCATAATATAAGGTTAATATGGTGAATAGAAATAATGTCGAGCTTGATCATTTATTTTTAGTTATTACCAATATATAAAAAATATTTTTCATTAATTTATAGTCTTTTAACTTAGTTACTTAGTGATGAAGAAACCTAAAATTTCGTGACGGAGAAGAAACAATCCTTTGTAATTTTTTTACATATATTATACAATAATATAATGTGAATATGGTAAATAAAAATAAAATCTAGCTTGATCATTTAATTTTAATTATTAACAATATATAAAAAATATGTGTCATTAATTTATAGTCTTTTAACTTAGTTTCTTAGTGATGAAGAAACCTAAAATTTGGTGATAAAGAAGAAGAAAAATATTGAAAGTTTTTTCATCTATTACACCATATTACATTATAAATATGGTGAATAAAAAGATTTTAGAACTTGATCATTTAATTTTAATTATAACGAATATAAATCAACTATGCATCATTAATTTAAAGACTTTTAACTTAGTTACTTAGTGATGAAAAAACATAATATTTTGTGACGGAGAAGAAGAAAACCATATAAATATTTTACATATATTATATCATAATGAAATATGAATATGGTAAATAAAAATAATATCGAGCTATATCATTTGACTTTAGTTATTACCAATATATATATAAAACATCTGTCATTAATTTTTAGTCATTTTACTTCGTTTCTTAGTAATGAAGAAACCTAAAATATGGTGATAAAGAAGAAGAAAAATATTGAAAGTTTTTACCTTATTTACACCATATTACATCATAAATATGGTGAATAAAAACAATATCGAGCTTGATAATTTAATTTTAACTTTAACCAATATATATCAAATATGCATCATTAATTTAAAGACTTTAACTTAGTTACTTAGTGATGAAGTAACCTAAAATTTGGTGATGGAGAAGAAGCAATATTTTGAAATGTTTTACATATATTATACCATAATATAATGTGAATATGGTGAATAAAAATAATATCGTGCTTTATCATTTAATTTTAATTATTACCAATATATAAAAAATGTGTGTCATTAATTTATAGTCTTTTAACATAGTTTCTTAGTGATGAAGAAACCTAAAAGTTTGTGATAAAGAAGAAGAAAAATATTGAAAGTTTTTAACTCTATTACACCATATTACATTATAAATATGGTGAATATAAATATTATCGAACTTTATCATTTAATTTTAATTATAACAAATATATATCAAATATGCATCATTAATTTAAAGACTTTTAACTTAGTTACTTAATGATGAAGAAACATAAAATTTGGTGATGGAGATGAAGCAATCTTTTGAAATGTTTTACATATATTATACCATAATATAATGTGAATATGGTGAATAAAAAGATTATCTAACTAGATTATTTAACTTTAATTATAACAAATATACATCAAATATGCATCATTAATTTAAAGACTTTTAACTTAGTTACTTAGTGATAAAGAAACCTTAAATTCCATGATGGAGAAGATGCAACATATTGAAATGTTTTACATATATTAAGCCATAAAATATTGTGAATACAGTAAATAAAAATAATATTGAGCTTTATCATTTAATTTTCATTATTACCAATATAAATAAAATATGTCTCATTAATTTATAGTATTTTAACTTAGTTTATTAGTGATGAAGAAACCTTAAATTTCGTGATGCAGAAGAAGAAAAATATTTTAATGTTTTACATATATTTTGCAATAATATAAGGTTAATATGGTGAATAGAAATAATGTCGAGCTTGATCATTTATTTTTAGTTATTACCAATATATAAAAAATAATTTTCATTAATTTATAGTCTTTTAACTTAGTTACTTAGTGATGAAGAAACCTAAAATTTCGTGACGGAGAAGAAGCAATCCTTTGTAATTTTTTTACATATATTATACAATAATATAATGTGAATATGGTAAATAAAAATAAAATCTAGCTTGATCATTTAATTTTAATTATTAACAATATATAAAAAATATGTGTCATTAATTTATAGTCTTTTAACTTAGTTTCTTTGTGATGAAGAAACCTAAAATTTGGTGATAAAGAAGAAGAAAAATATTGAAAGTTTTTTCATCTACTCCACCATATTACATTATAAATATGGTGAATAAAAAGATTTTCGAACTTGATCATTTAATTTTAATTATAAAGAATATAAATCAATTATGCATCATTAATTTAAAGACTTTTAACTTAGTTACTTAGTGATGAAAAAACATAAAATTATGTGACGGAGAAGAAGAAAACCATATAAATTTTTTACATATATTATATCATAATGAAATATGAATATGGTAAATAAAAATAATATCGAGCTATATCATTTAACTTTAATTATTACCAATATATATATAAAACATCTGTCATTAATTTTTAGTCATTTTACTTAGTTTCTTAGTAATGAAGAAACCTAGAATTTGGTGATAAAGAAGAAGAAAAGTATTGAAAGTTTTTATCTTATTTACACCATATTACATCATAAATATGGTGAATAAAAACAATATCGAGCTTGATAATTTACTTTTAACTATAACCAATATATATCAAATATGCATCATTAATTTAAAGACTTTAACTTAGTTACTTAGTGATGAAGTAACCTAAAATTTGGTGATGGAGAAGAAGCAATCTTTTGAAATGTTTTACATATATTATACCATAATATAATGTGAATATGGTGAATAAAAATAATATTGAGATTTATCATTTAATTTTAATTATTACCAATATATAAAAAATGTGTGTCATTAATTTAGTCTTTTAACATAGTTTCTTAGTAATGAAGAAACCTAAAAGTTTGTGATAAAGAAGAAGAAAAATATTGAAAGTTTTTACCTCTATTACACCATATTACATTATAAATATGGTGAATATAAATATTATCGAACTTTATCATTTAATTTTAATTATAAAAAATATATATCAAATATGCATCATTAATTTAAAGACTTTTAACTTAGTTACTTAATGATGAAGAAACATAAAATTTGGTGATGGAGATGAAGCAATCTTTTGAAATGTTTTACATATATTATACCATAAAATAATGTGAATATGGTGAATAAAAATGATATCGAGCTTTATCATTTAATTTTAATAATTACCAATATATTTAAAATATGTGTCATTAATTTATAGTCATTTAACTTAGTTTCTTAGTGATGAAGAAATCTTAAATTCCATGATGGAGAAGATGCAACATATTGAAATGTTTTACATATATTATGCCATAAAATAATGTGAATATGGTAAATAAAAATAATATTGAGCTTTATCATTTAACTTTCATTATTACCAATATAAATAAAACATGTCTCATTAATTTATAGTATTTTAACTTAGTTTATTAGTGATGAAGAAACCTTACATTTCGTGATGCAGAAGAAGAAAAATATTTAAATGTTTTACATATATTTTGCCATAATATAAGGTGAATATGGTGAATAGAAATAATGTTGAGCTTGATGTTTTATTTTTAGTTATTACTAATATATAAAAAATATGTTTCATTGATTTATAGTCTTTTAACTTAGTTACTTAGTGATGAAGAAACCTAAAATTTAGTGACGGAGAAGAAGCAATCTTTTGAAATGTTTTACATATATTATACCATAATATAATGTGAATATGGTTAATAAAAATAATATCGAGCTTTATCATTTAATTTTAATTATGACCAATATATAAAAAATATATGTAATTAATTTATTGCCTTTTAACATAGTTTCTTAGTGATAAATAACCTAAAATTTGGTGATAAAGAAGAAGAAGAATATTGAAATTTTTTACCTCTATTACACCATATTACATTATAAATATGGTGAATAAAAAGATTATCGAACTTGATCATTTAATTTTAATTATAATAAATATACATCAAATATGCATCATTAATTTAAAGACTTTTAACTTAGTTACTTAGTGATAAAGAAACCTTAAATTCTGTGACAGAGAAGATGCAACATATTGAAATGTTTTACATATTTATGCCATAAAGTAATGTGAATACGGTAAATAAAAATAATATTGAGCTTTATCATTTAATTTTCATTATTACCAATATAAATAAAATATGTGTCATTAATTTATAGTCTTTTAACTTAATTTATTAGTGATGAAGAAACCTTAAATTTCGTGATGGAGAAAAAGAAAAATATTTTAATGTTTTACATATATTTTGCCATAATATAAGGTTAATATGGTGAATAGAAATAATTTCGAGCTTGATCATTTATTTTTAGTTATTACCAATATATATAAAATATTTTTCATTAATTTATAGTCTTTTAACTTAGTTACTTAGTGATGAAAAAAACCTAAAATTTTGTGACGGAGAAGAAACAATCCTTTGTAATTTTTTACATATATTATACAATAATATAATGTGAATATGGTAAATAAAAATAAAATCTAGCTTGATCATTTAATTTTAATTATTAACAATATATAAAAAATATGTGTCATTAATTTATAGACTTTTAACTTAGTTTCTTAGTGATGAAGAAACCTAAAATTTGGTGATAAAGAAGAAGAAAAATATTGAAAGTTTTTTCATCTATTCCACCATATTACATTATAAAGGAAACAAGCATAGAACGATTCTTTTTTCGAGTAGGTAGATTAGCTCTTAAGTACTTGCTCATCCAAAACAAAACTTTTTCACACTTACACTCTTTTACAAACAAGTTTTCAAAAACACTTCATTACACTCTTGAAGACAGAAGCAAGAGTTAAATCGAAGTTAAAACAAAAACTTTTCAAAGCCCACAAACACAAAGAAAACAATTTTGAAAATGATGAGCAAGTACCTAAGAGCCCGTAGATAACTACGGATAGAAAGGGTGATAATACCTTCCCTTTCTATAATCTACCCCCCGTACTCATAAATATCTCGAAAAGGGAATTTTCTGTGCTTTTTTCCTTTCCTTGTTGGATAAAATAAAAATCGGTGGCGACTCTTGCTTACCGCGAAACTTTGCGAACACGAACGCAAAACGCAAACCAGCATTCCAAAAAACAGTCAGTTCTCCCACCGTATCACAGAACTGGCGACTCTGCTGGGGAATTAATAAGTGGGGTGTACCTTAGGAATAGTTCATCATATTGTTTTCAATTGTTTGATTTGTTTGCTTTATTTTGTGGGCTTTGTATCAGAGTTACTATAGATCCTAACCCAAATCTGGGGGATACCTTTTAGGTAAGTAGAAATAGACTGTGAGGGAACTGTACGGTGTAGATCGATACGGTTGAAGCAGTAGCTACATTGGTGTGGCACTTTAGTTTGTACCGATATCCCTTGTGGTGGAACAAGGATAATATGGGGCTGCTAAGGGGTCATTAAGCACCAACTGACCTTAGAACCTATAATTGACCAACTTGGCCATGGAAAAGTAGCAGTATGCTATACTCATTGAGACCAAACTCTCGCGATGATTTCGGCCGCAAGAAAAGGTTGCTAAACTGGAATTATGACCGATCGAGGGTGGTCAGTGATATTGAGATCCTCTAGAACCCAGTTACTATTACTAGGACAGGTTGAACCAACTAAACTGAAAGAGGGTAATACCTAAACTCCATGCCAGCCTGAACTTTAAGGGCTACTGTGTGACTTGTTGGCCCTTACCATGTTTGCTATCTGTGAATACTTGTGGTGTGTTCCTATCATAACATCATGCATCATGACATTGCATGCACATTTCATCAGACTAACCCATTTCAAAGACCGAGGGGATTCATCTTTGTTCTGTTTTGCAGATCATGGCATCTATGCGCAGAAATACTATTCGCATCGCTTTGTACAAGTCGCTGCTCAACTTAGAGAGTTGGTTTCTAAAGTTCCAGATACTTCTTCCTTTGTTAGAAGACATGGTCACCTCCTTGGTTCAGTCACTTCTAAGATGGATGAGCAAATGATGAGTGTTTTTTCCAGTTCTTCGACCCATTGCACCACTGCTTCACCTTCCCAGACTATCAGTTGATCCCTACTTTGGAGGAGTTCTCTGATTTACTTGGTATTTCTATTCTAGAGCAGACACCATTTACAGGTTGGGAGATAGCTCTTAGGCCAGAGGATGTTGCTACAACCCTACATCTAACAAAGGTTGATGTAATGTCTAACTGGGAGACTCGGAGTGGGGTTAAAGGCTTCCTGGCTAAGTTATTGATTGATCAGGCTCAACAATGTTGGGACAGTTTGGACTTTCAAGCATTCAAAGATATCCTGGCACTTCTCATATATGGCCTGGTTCTGTTCCCTAATTCAGATTCTTTTGTTGACGTGAATGTAGTGAAGATCTTCATGTCCCGTAATCCGGTGCCCACTCTCTTAGGTGACATTCTACATGCTCTTTATGCCCATACTGCTCAGAAACGGGTGTGATCGGTGGATCTGGAACTGACTGTTTAACGCTGGTTCGCGAAATGTCGCGGAAGCAAGAGTCGCCACCGTCTTTTATTTTCTCCAAATGGAAAGGACAAAAGCACAGAAAAATTCCTTAAAGAGATTGCTCTCGGTTCGGGAGGTAGATTATAGAAAGGGAAGGTGTTAGCACCCTTTCTATCCATGGTTATCCATGGGCTCTTAGATACTTGCTCACTTGTGTTTTCAAAAATGGTTTGTTTGCTTTTCAACTGTGGGTTTTAAAAAGTTTCTTTGAAAATTCCAGTTCGACTCTTGTATCGGTCCTCAAGAGTGTTTGAAAAATTGCTTTCGAAAGCTTTTTGAAAAGGTGTCGGTGTGAAAAGTATTTTTTGAATTTGTTTTGAAATTAGAGCAAGTATCTAGAGTCGTCTACCTACCCTAAGGAATTCGTCTGTGTAAATGTCCTTTAAAGTAGTGCCATCCCACCATTGAGAGGTAGGTAGCACCACCGTTGGAGGTGTTCGGGTCAATTCGAGGTTCGGGACATGGTGATCACCAGAGCAATGGGAAGACACCTTAGAAGCTACCCTCATGCCAGGTTCCCGGATCATGAGGACTTACTAAGACGTTTTCTACTCGACGACCACCTTTCGAGGGGCAAGGCAACAGTGAGGCGTACCCTAGGGGTGGTGTGTGATTTGTGTGTCAGATTCATTTATTTTTGTCTTGTCAGGTTATTGGTGATCTAACGTTTTGTTTTTATTTTTGTCATTCATTCTTGCATGCATTTATTTAACAGTTAAAAAGTGCGGAAAGATAAAATTCCTAAACTATTACAAAGGCGCGGGTCCACATCGCCAAATTAAACCAGGACCCGATTTGACATAAAATAAAGAAATAAAATGCGGGAAATATAAAATGTCCGAGTTACATGGCTTGAGCAATTACATAATATTTGAAAGAAAATAAATGTGCGAAAGAAATAAAAATAGAACGTTCGAGGGCGTTGGACCCTTTAAAGAAATTAAATGAAATTAAAAATTAATTAATTATTTATTGAAATAAAAGAAGTGTTTTTTTAGGTTTTTTTTTGTATTTATGAAATAAGAAAATTAAAATTAAAATTAAAAGAAACCCTAATTCTAAGTTATTTTTAATTATTTGAGAAAAATGTTAAAGTTTAACTTAATTTACTAAAGAATTTATGTACATGTTTATTTACAAAATAAATTAGTAGTTAATAATAATAATAATGATGAGAAAATTATTTATTAAAAAAATGATGAAAAAGTTAAAAAAAAACCTAATTTCTACATATTTAATTTATTAAGAAAAATATTAAAGTTTTGAAACCTAAATTAATCTAATTAATTGTTTAAAGTTTATTTACAAAAATAATAATAGTAAAATTAATATTAATAAAATAAATATTTTTTTGATTTTTTTGTATTTTATATTTATTAAGAAAATTATTTTATGGAATTAAAAGAAAACAATTAAAAAACAATTAAAAGAATAAAAAGGAAAAACAAATAAAAATTAAAAATTGAGCAAACCATAGGGGGTGTCTGGCCCAAGGGGAGGTTTTTTGAAGTATTGACTCCTGAGTACCGTGGTCTGCATTCTTTGGCCGTTGGATTGAGTTTCATGCATAAGTTGTTCTACTTTGGCCATTTGGCTTTTGGCTTTTGGCCATTTGTGTTCTGGCTTCAACGTTCCCTTAATCTCTGGCTTAATGTCTGCCTCGCCATGTATTGGTGTCATGCATAAGTTTTTCTAGTCTGGCCATTTGGCTTTTGGCTTTTGGCCTCAACGTTCCTTAATGAACCTGCCTGGGATCCTGTCTAAATCTGCAGTGTTGAATCTCACAAATACATCAAATAAAATCATAAAATGCAAATAAAACCAATATATGAAGAAATTTAATGTTTAGGCACAATATGGCATGTATGAATGATTATACCCTTTTGATCATGGAGATCAAATCAACCTTACTCTTACTGGAAAAGTAGTGACATGAATGCTTTTATGCCCTTTGGATCATGGAGATCAAGCCAGCCTTACCCTTACTGAAGAAGTAATAAGATGTTGGTTTGTAACTGAGATGGCTTGTTTGTAGTGAGAGAGGGATTTGTAATAAGGATTTCAAGGTTTTTAGGGTTCTTGAGAGAATTTGATATTCTGACAGCGTTGTGGCAAGGGTTTTCTTTTTTTCTCCTCTCTTTTCTCCTCTTTTTCCTGGTTTGTGTGACAAGAAGGTGATTATATAGTGGAAATTAGGGTAAAGAAAATGGACTTTGAATGTGCAATTGGGCCTCCAATATTCACTTGAATTCGTCACTTTCCAGGCTAAATCGCAGGGACTTAAGTGCATTTTTTGAAGTTGAAATGTGAAAACAAAATGTAGCCGACATCGAGAACTAACTCCTGTCCGAAAATCGACTCAATCGGATAAACGGTGAATTAGTTATGAATTTTTGAAGTTTCAGCTCAGACAAACTTATTTTGGGCTCCAGTGTCGGCTCTGACACGTTCTTCAATAAAAAACTGGTATTGATCGGTGCATAATTTGGTCTCGACTTTTGAAGCAAAGTTGTAGATCTATGAGTCAGTGACCTTGTGTAAAAATATGAGTCCAATCCGATAAAAATTGACCGAGTTATGAATTTTCGAAGTTTCGGCTCAGATGAAATAATATTCAGCATTCAGGATTTTCAGCGTGTCACGCACTCTGAGCAAAAAACGAAGGCCTTTTGAATACCGTTTGAACTCAATTCCTTCTGTGAAAATGTAGTCAACTCAATTTGTGAAATTTTGGCACCGGAACCAGATCGATACGATGAAAATCGACCAAGTTATGATTTTTTGAACATGACGCAAATAAACTTCTGTCACAAATTTTCTGCACGAAAATACTTGATAAATCCACATTTTTGAAGACCTTCTGATCTAAATTGGCTTCCAGCCGTGAGAGATGAAAACGTAGATAATGTCAAGACGGAATTTTGGCCACCGGAACGGGTTCAAAACGAGCCACGATCTTCAAGTTATGAATTTTTTAGCGCGTAAAAACTGCACTTTCAGCACCCTTTTTCACCATATTTCTTCGAGAAAACTCGCACATTCGGATACCTTCTTTAAAGAATTATCTCTTGAGCCGAACCTGAATTTGAGAATATGTTATCAGAGATATCTTGGCGAAAGAATACCTGAATATGACGCGCCGGGTTGGACTTGTGAATTTTTCTTGGAATATTTTGAGAAATATGGGAGGGCAAATTTTGGGGTACAACAGTTGCCCCTGTTCAATCTTCTTAGACCTGAGGATGCAGATTGGCTGACGTGCCTTTCGTAATCCGAGGGTGGAAGATGATTGATCACTAGAGTGCCCAGAAATTTGCGCTTACATAGTGGCAGTGATGGGGGAATGGGCTTTATAGATGCCATTTGGAGATTGATGAAATATGATGATGGGCTTATAGATGCCATCTGGATGTTGATCGCGTAGGAGATTCCTTAGCGAGAACCTGCATACCTGCAAAAGAACAAATGAGTACCTGACACGTTGCAGGAGCCGGTTTTCAGATGCTTGGTATAGATGGGTCCTGACTGGTTACAGGAGTTGAGTCTGGAGCTTCAAACGGCGATGAATGAGCCAGGGATGGTTACTGCCTTAGCATGAATGGTAAGAGAATCTTGGGCGACTTTAACTTCAACAACGCTCGTTGAGAAAAATCTTGGGTGACTTTAACTGCAACAACGCTCGTTGAGAAAAGTCTTGGGTGACTTTAACTTCAACAACGCTCGTTGAGAAAAGTCTTGGGTGACTTTAACTTCAACAACGCTCGTTGAGAAAAATCTTGGGTGTCTTCTACTGGGATAAGAATCAGGGAGATCTTAGGGTCGATCTGACTGAACCAGAGGAGGTTTTTTGATAAGGATGTGATGAAGGAATCTGAGACGATTGCTACTCCAAATATATGATGAAGGAATCTGGGACGATTACTACCTCAGCAGGACGATGAAGGAATCTGGGACGATTACTACCTCAGCAGAATGATGAAGGAATCTGGGACGATTACTACCTCAGCAGAATGATGAAGGAATCTGGGACGATTACTACCTCAGCAGGATGATGAAGGAATCTGGGACGATTACTACCTCAGCAGGATGATGAAGGAATCTGGGACGATTACTACCTCAGCAGAATGATGAAGGAATCTGGGACGATTACTACCTCAGCAGAATGATGAAGGAATCTGGGACGATTACTACCTCAGCAGAATGATGAAGGAATCTGGGACGATTACTACCTCAGCAGGATGATGAAGGAATCTGGGACAATTACTACCTCAGCAGGATGATGAAGGAATCTGGGACGATTACTACCTCAGCAGAATGATGAAGGAATCTGGGACGATTACTACCTCAGCAGAATGATGAAGGAATCTGGGACGATTACTACCTCAGCAGAATGATGAAGGAATCTGGGACGATTACTACCTCAGCAGAATGATGAAGGAATCTGGGACGATTACTACCTCAGCAAAATGATGAAGGAATCTGGGACGATTACTACCTCAGCAGAATGATGAAGGAATCTGGGACGATTACTACCTCAGCAGGATGATGAAGGAATCTAGGACGATTACTACCTCAGCAGAATGATGAAGGAATCTGGGACGATTACTACCTCAGCAGAATGATGAAGGAATCTGGGACGATTACTACCTCAGCAGAATGATGAAGGAATCTAGGACGATTACTACCTCAGCAGAATGAAGACTTTTATCTATTGATCGTTCTTTCCTGAAAAAGTAACGAATTAGTTGTATGCAATGTCATAATGCATGAATTGCATGATTTTAAGATGTTCTCAAAAATAAATGAGATTGGGGTGATATGATGCGTCTATGCATGCTATAATGATGTGTGTGACGTTTTATGAATGTGTTTTTCGTCTAGGAAAAATAAATCCTTGACGGGTGCCGGGAAGTCGTATCCTGGGCTGATGTTGAAGAATAGATTTTGCTTCCGCTGGGGATGATAACTGCAAGAATACCGGTAGGAGAAGATGACTCCGTTGCGGAATAAACTTGGCAAATGGAGGATTCTGCGGGGAGAGAAGTACTCTGACGATCTTGCTGGGGAGCAACACTCTGTGGAGAGAGAGGTACTTTGTTAAGCTGTTGATAATAACTTTCCGGGGATACCCTTGTTGTGTTGGAAGTGCTGATAGACTTCGCTGGGGATAAGAAGACTTCGTCGAGGACGCTCTTTCCGTGGCTTTTGGCTGAGGATAACCCAGTTATATCCTGTTAAGGAAATAACTCTTTGAATAAAGCCGGGAGACGCGTTCGTGCTCTGCGAAGGATAAGCTTCCAGAATTTACTAGGGATAAGCTTACTGCTTGGGGATATGAATTCCAATTTTCCTGGGGGAATTGGATTTTCCTGGGGAAGTTTTGATATGCTGGGGAAGTGATTCCTTTGAATGCTTGTATGTCGCCGGGGAACGATCTTTAGACCAAGACTGCCGGAGATGCTTGTTTAAGAATATATGTATTACTGCTGGGGAATTTTGAGCTCTATGGGAGGGTAACCCAACTTCCTTGAGGTTTGATAATAGCTTGGAGAAGAATGCACTGACTGCTGACTCTCTGGGGAGTTTAAGATGTACTGGTCATGTTCTTTAGCTGAACCTACCTTGGTACCTTGGAGGACAGAGCCATTAGATTGTTTGGACGACTCATTATTGCCCCTGTTTCTATGGGAGAAGGCATCTGTGGGGTGCTGATAGTGGTTGATGGACAAACCTTCTTCTCATAGGCAGGTGATAAGATGACAGGACATAGTCGTACGCTTTGATCCCTAACTTTTGCCTGGACCGCCCTTTCGGGTTTTCAGTCCACCGGGATACCCATTTTTGCCCAAGCCGCCTTTTCAGGTTTTCGACTTGCCGGGTGTACAGATTTTTTCATTTCATCCCTTCATTTTGCCCGAACCCTTTTGGTTCGTCGGGAAGCCCTTATTTTTGCCTAGGTGTGTCAACCTAGCGGGTCTTTGATTATGCGTAGTACTTTTTTCGACTATGTCCATGCTCTCAGGATGTAGGGAGCTGCCCCTATTAGAAATGTTTTGCCATGCCATCAGAAGATGTTTGATTAGGCAAGATTCGTTGTTGGGATGCCCCGAGTGACTCAGGCGGAGATTTGCCCCAGGCTGTTTGGCCTTCGAGAGATTCTCCGAATCTTGATTGGACTGCCCCAGATGATGGACCATGTTCATGTCATGCCCCTTGATTGGAGATACTCTTGTTCATTAGGCTTTCATTGTGCGAATTTCCCTGCTGTTCAAACAAAAAGTCATACGCAAACAAAGTTATATTAAAAATGCAAAGCCTATGTCTGTCTTGAAGATTTTTGAAAATGTATTCTTTTCATAAAACATGTGAATGTTTGTAAAACATGATGTCAACTCTGCATTTACCGTAGCCTTAAGGAGTCAGGATACCTTCGTAACAGTATGCTTTCGAACTAACCCATGCTTCAGCTAGGACTTTTGAGGGTTATAACGTGGCCTGGTTCACGGTTTAAGAAACAAAGGATAAATGCTCAAATTATTTGTACCCACCCGTTCTTCGTGATGTTCTCCAAACCTAAACTCAGTTGATCATGCGTTGGACCTTGGTCGAGTCTTTGCTTTGATATACCAGCGATGGTTCGGATATTGACGGTTTATTTTGATTGGGCAGCCGTTTCCTTTTCTGTTGAGGGTTTGTAGGACCTCTTTCTTTTGATTTCGTTATCCCCATTTTTTTGCCTGAACTGTTTCCTTTTTGGAATTACAGTCAGCGGGATGCCCCAGTTTCATAAGTCCCTTCTTATAGGTTTTGACTTCTTGGGCTTTTCGTTTATGATTTTTTTTTGATAATGACTGCCTGTTCTTTATTGATTATTCGGAACCATCACTGTCTTTCTTCGTTTTGTAAGGACTTCTTTGGTGCCATTCGTTATGCACTTGGATCAACTGAGAGACTACCCTGCCCCAGGTTATGATTAAGGGTTTTAAATTTCGAAAAGAAAAACTCCTACTTCTTTGGCTCAGAGGGGTTGACGAGGGATTATCATCCTTATAACTCCAGTGTTTAGGAATTGAAACAATGCCTGTACCTCATCAGCGGGGCCTGTTCAAAAGCATACTGTAGATCGTGGTATCGTTTTCGTCATCCTCCCTCAAGAGGCTTAGAATTATTAATCGAGAGTTGATCATCAGAAAAATATGAAAATAATTTGCATATAGTGAACATGAATATATTGTTTCAAAACAGACATGCGATGCATTAATGAAATAACAAAGTTTGACATGAATAAAATGTTTGAACAATCAAAGAAAAATACAACTTGAACATTTGAATGAACAAAAGACATTCTCGATGATTTGGTGTAGGATCAGTGTTCAAACTCGACTTCCTTGGCGTCAATCAAATCCTGGATCTTGTTCTTCAAGGTCCAACAGTCGTCGGTGTCATGTCCAGGACTGTCAGAATGGTAGGCACATCTCACACCCGGGTTGTACTTGGGAGAGGACGTGTCAGGATTTTGAGGAGGATCCTTTAGTGTGATCAGTTTCGCCTTCAGCAATTGCTGTAATGCTTGAGACAAAGACATGTTGATGTCAGTGTACTTCCTATCTTGATACTTTATCCTACGCCTATTGCTCTTTCTTGGTTGAACGGGCGTGGGATCAGAAATCTGGATTGCCCCTACATCATGACGACCCTTTTTACCATTTATAGCATTGGATTCTTTCGTCCCACTGTGGGGCTTTTTCTGAGCATCGGCGAGTGCGGTTTGTTGAATCTTCCCCGACTTGATACCAGCTTCAATTCTCTCCCCAGTCAAGATAAGATCTGTGAACCCAGCAGAAGAATTCCCAATCAGATGGTTGTAGAATGGACCAGACAAAGTCCCCAAGAACATGTCAACGAGCTCACGGTCAATCAGAGGTGGTTGTACCCTTCCAACAAGGTCTCTCCATTTTTGAGCATATTCTTTGAAACCTTTGCCTGCACCCATAGACATTCCCTGAAGCTGCGTGCGCGTGGGAGCGAGGTCAGCGTTGTACTGGTAATGCTTGTAGAAAGCAGTTGCCAAGTCCTCCCAGCTGCGGATGTTGGCTCCACTCAGTTGATAGAACCACTCGAGCTGAGTCCCTGAAAGGCTCTCTTGGAAGAAATGGATCCATAAGTTTTTGTCAGCTGTATAGGGCTGGATCCTCCTTGTGTAAGACCTGAGATGCAATTTAGGACAGGATGCCCCGTCGTATTTAGCAAAGGCAGGTGCCTTAAACTTGTACGGGATCACTACCCCAGAAGACAGACCTAGATCTTCGAAGTCCAGGCCAGGCACCTTTTGTATCTCCATAGCACTTAACCGGTCTTCCAACTGTTTGTACTTATCCTCAGCCGGGGGGTACTGCTCGTCGTTGAAATCTGTCTCGTTGTCGGAGACCACTGGACTAGGCACCTTTCTCTCATGGTGACTGCTTTCCCTCACAAAGGGAGTTGTCCTCTCAGTTTGATACTGTAGGGTGTCCCCAGATCTGCGTCTAGGGCTGAACAAAACAATCCTCTTCTTCTTCTTTTCCTTCTTTAAGAGCAGAGCCTTCATATCTTGCTGCCCCTGGGTCAAATTCATGATCAGCCCTTGGAACTGGGCGTTCTGAGCCTGGAGGGCCTTGATAGTGTGCTCGGTTGAAGACTCAGGATTCATGACGATCGGCTGAAATAAACAGCGAAGAAGGGTAAGCAACTTATCAAAGGGATACCTGCAATGCAATGAGATGTATGATATGCATGCAATGATTTCCAGGATCTCGCGGGGTAAACAGAAAAACTTGTTAGAGTTGAAAACCGGTAACTTGACTGAAGAAACTTCCTGTTGTAGAAAATCCTTCTTCAAGGGTCAAAGGCTCACCATATCCAGTGGGTCATAGCCCCTGACTTTAGTCATCATGTCTGGTTTTGATTTCCAAGCAACCTTGGTTAGGGGGACCTTCTTCAAGAGTCAGAGCTCACCATATCAAGTGGGTCATAGCCTCTGACAACTTTGGCTAGAGGAAAATAAATCCTCTTTGCCCCTTGCTAGATGCTGGATTTATCATGACCTGCATCACAAGCCCTTGAGATCCTTGAAATGGGTTAGGATGTATGCAATGGTATGCAATGGTATGATGTCATGCTATGCATGGGATGATGTAGGTAAACCCTGTTATGAGTCCCAATTAAGGACTATAAACAAAACCTGCAAGATAGTACACCCTGTTATGAGTCCCCGTTAAGGACTATAAACAAAACCTGCAAGTAGTTCATGTGTCAGCTAACAAGCATGCAAGTAGGCAGATACGAAGGCACACAAGTCACACAAGAGAAACCCTTAGGGTTTAGGCCAGCATGGGGTCTGGGTAGTACCCTCTTGAAGTTGGTGGGTTCAACCTGTCCTAATCAAAGTAACCGGGTTCTAAGGTTCCCAATATCACGGGATTGCTTTCATTGTTCATCGTTTCGATTTAGCCACTGAACTGGCGACCAAAATATTCCAGGAAAGCAACCCTCAATTGAGCGTAGTATCGAGTATCAACCAACCTCGGACTGCACCAAAGTCAGTTATCTCACTACCCTAAAGAGGCCAAGATAGTTCAATTAAGGTTCCTAAGGTCTGTTGATGCTTCACGACACCACGCGGAGGCCCCGTACTCTCCTTGACTGAACTCAAGGGTTACCGGTACACACCAAAGTGCCACATCAACGTAGCAGACTGTTTCAACCATGTCGGTATACCCCGTACAGTTCCCTCACAGCCTTGTTGCTACTTTCTAAGAAGGTATCCCCAGATCCGGGTTAGGATCTATAGAACTCCCGAGACAGTCCCACAATTTAAAGCACACGAGGAAAGCAATTGAAAACACAGTTATGAACTAACCCTAAGGTACACCTCACTTTATAAAGGTTCCCCAGCAGAGTCGCCAGTTCTGTGATCGGTGGATCTGGAACTGACTGTTTAACGCTGGTTCGCGAAATGTCGCGGAAGCAAGAGTCGCCACCGTCTTTTATTTTCTCCAAATGGAAAGGACAAAAGCACAGAAAAATTCCTTAAAGAGATTGCTCTCGGTTCGGGAGGTAGATTATAGAAAGGGAAGGTGTTAGCACCCTTTCTATCCATGGTTATCCATGGGCTCTTAGATACTTGCTCACTTGTGTTTTCAAAAATGGTTTGTTTGCTTTTCAACTGTGGGTTTTAAAAAGTTTCTTTGAAAATTCCAGTTCGACTCTTGTATCGGTCCTCAAGAGTGTTTGAAAAATTGCTTTCGAAAGCTTTTTGAAAAGGTGTCGGTGTGAAAAGTATTTTTTGAATTTGTTTTGAAATTAGAGCAAGTATCTAGAGTCGTCTACCTACCCTAAGGAATTCGTCTGTGTAAATGTCCTTTAAAGTAGTGCCATCCCACCATTGAGAGGTAGGTAGCACCACCGTTGGAGGTGTTCGGGTCAATTCGAGGTTCGGGACATGGTGATCACCAGAGCAATGGGAAGACACCTTAGAAGCTACCCTCATGCCAGGTTCCCGGATCATGAGGACTTACTAAGACGTTTTCTACTCGACGACCACCTTTCGAGGGGCAAGGCAACAGTGAGGCGTACCCTAGGGGTGGTGTGTGATTTGTGTGTCAGATTCATTTATTTTTGTCTTGTCAGGTTATTGGTGATCTAACGTTTTGTTTTTATTTTTGTCATTCATTCTTGCATGCATTTATTTAACAGTTAAAAAGTGCGGAAAGATAAAATTCCTAAACTATTACAAAGGCGCGGGTCCACATCGCCAAATTAAACCAGGACCCGATTTGACATAAAATAAAGAAATAAAATGCGGGAAATATAAAATGTCCGAGTTACATGGCTTGAGCAATTACATAATATTTGAAAGAAAATAAATGTGCGAAAGAAATAAAAATAGAACGTTCGAGGGCGTTGGACCCTTTAAAGAAATTAAATGAAATTAAAAATTAATTAATTATTTATTGAAATAAAAGAAGTGTTTTTTTAGGTTTTTTTTTGTATTTATGAAATAAGAAAATTAAAATTAAAATTAAAAGAAACCCTAATTCTAAGTTATTTTTAATTATTTGAGAAAAATGTTAAAGTTTAACTTAATTTACTAAAGAATTTATGTACATGTTTATTTACAAAATAAATTAGTAGTTAATAATAATAATAATGATGAGAAAATTATTTATTAAAAAAATGATGAAAAAGTTAAAAAAAAACCTAATTTCTACATATTTAATTTATTAAGAAAAATATTAAAGTTTTGAAACTTAAATTAATCTAATTAATTGTTTAAAGTTTATTTACAAAAATAATAATAGTAAAATTAATATTAATAAAATAAATATTTTTTTGATTTTTTTGTATTTTATATTTATTAAGAAAATTATTTTATGGAATTAAAAGAAAACAATTAAAAAACAATTAAAAGAATAAAAAGGAAAAACAAATAAAAATTAAAAATTGAGCAAACCATAGGGGGTGTCTGGCCCAAGGGGAGGTTTTTTGAAGTATTGACTCCTGAGTACCGTGGTCTGCATTCTTTGGCCGTTGGATTGAGTTTCATGCATAAGTTGTTCTACTTTGGCCATTTGGCTTTTGGCTTTTGGCCATTTGTGTTCTGGCTTCAACGTTCCCTTAATCTCTGGCTTAATGTCTGCCTCGCCATGTATTGGTGTCATGCATAAGTTTTTCTAGTCTGGCCATTTGGCTTTTGGCTTTTGGCCTCAACGTTCCTTAATGAACCTGCCTGGGATCCTGTCTAAATCTGCAGTGTTGAATCTCACAAATACATCAAATAAAATCATAAAATGCAAATAAAACCAATATATGAAGAAATTTAATGTTTAGGCACAATATGGCATGTATGAATGATTATACCCTTTTGATCATGGAGATCAAATCAACCTTACTCTTACTGGAAAAGTAGTGACATGAATGCTTTTATGCCCTTTGGATCATGGAGATCAAGCCAGCCTTACCCTTACTGAAGAAGTAATAAGATGTTGGTTTGTAACTGAGATGGCTTGTTTGTAGTGAGAGAGGGATTTGTAATAAGGATTTCAAGGTTTTTAGGGTTCTTGAGAGAATTTGATATTCTGACAGCGTTGTGGCAAGGGTTTTCTTTTTTTCTCCTCTCTTTTCTCCTCTTTTTCCTGGTTTGTGTGACAAGAAGGTGATTATATAGTGGAAATTAGGGTAAAGAAAATGGACTTTGAATGTGCAATTGGGCCTCCAATATTCACTTGAATTCGTCACTTTCCAGGCTAAATCGCAGGGACTTAAGTGCATTTTTTGAAGTTGAAATGTGAAAACAAAATGTAGCCGACATCGAGAACTAACTCCTGTCCGAAAATCGACTCAATCGGATAAACGGTGAATTAGTTATGAATTTTTGAAGTTTCAGCTCAGACAAACTTATTTTGGGCTCCAGTGTCGGCTCTGACACGTTCTTCAATAAAAAACTGGTATTGATCGGTGCATAATTTGGTCTCGACTTTTGAAGCAAAGTTGTAGATCTATGAGTCAGTGACCTTGTGTAAAAATATGAGTCCAATCCGATAAAAATTGACCGAGTTATGAATTTTCGAAGTTTCGGCTCAGATGAAATAATATTCAGCATTCAGGATTTTCAGCGTGTCACGCACTCTGAGCAAAAAACGAAGGCCTTTTGAATACCGTTTGAACTCAATTCCTTCTGTGAAAATGTAGTCAACTCAATTTGTGAAATTTTGGCACCGGAACCAGATCGATACGATGAAAATCGACCAAGTTATGATTTTTTGAACATGACGCAAATAAACTTCTGTCACAAATTTTCTGCACGAAAATACTTGATAAATCCACATTTTTGAAGACCTTCTGATCTAAATTGGCTTCCAGCCGTGAGAGATGAAAACGTAGATAATGTCAAGACGGAATTTTGGCCACCGGAACGGGTTCAAAACGAGCCACGATCTTCAAGTTATGAATTTTTTAGCGCGTAAAAACTGCACTTTCAGCACCCTTTTTCACCATATTTCTTCGAGAAAACTCGCACATTCGGATACCTTCTTTAAAGAATTATCTCTTGAGCCGAACCTGAATTTGAGAATATGTTATCAGAGATATCTTGGCGAAAGAATACCTGAATATGACGCGCCGGGTTGGACTTGTGAATTTTTCTTGGAATATTTTGAGAAATATGGGAGGGCAAATTTTGGGGTACAACAACGGGGAACCCTTATATGGTGTGCACCATTGCTGGCGAGGTGGTTTATTTCTCACCTCCCTAAATCTGTTTGAACGAACAAGGAAGGTATGGGTTGGGCCTACAGAATTATGTCCCTTGCTCATACGGACATCATTTGGAGTACTAAAGACATGGAAGAAGTGGATGTCATTGACCGGTGCAGGGAATATCCCAATGTTACACTGCTTGGAATTAGGGGAGGAATAACCTATAGTCCTTGTCTGGCCTTACGACAGTTTGGGCGAGCTCGAAAGGATGGTCCTCATGAGTTGCTGATTCCGAGCATTGTCTTTGACTTCCAAGAGGATGCTGAGGGACATCACCGCAGGTTCATACAAGCTTGGAATAGGGTTAACAGGTCTGATCTGCATGAGCTAGGAGCTAAGACTTCTGTATCTTCAGTGGGTTTGAGCCCGTGCTCAAAAATTGGGGATGCCATACGAAGCTGTCTTACCGGTAATTGTTGAGAGTACTAATGAAGAAGGGGTTCCTCATACTGTCCTCCATTCATACATGCCTACTGACATTGGGGAATCAAAGAGGTCTTAGATCCAGTTGAGAGAAGAACGAGATACTTACAGAGAGAAGTATCATGAACAAGAACGGAAGATCCGGAAGCTTACAAGGCAGTTGGAGAATGAGAAGGTCCTCAACGACTATTTTAGCATGGGAGGAAAACGACCATGGGAGCGCTGATGTCTTTTGCTATTTCTAGTTTTGATTTACTTTTCAGTTTTTCTTTTTGTAACTCCTTAAAGGCATTTGTCAAACATTGTTGCAAGTTTTTAATCTAATAAAAGTGTGTTTCATTTTGGTTTACAAATTTGAATATCCCTAAAGTCTTTGAAATTATATCATATGCATTCCATTCCCATGCACCTCATCACAGGTACCCTTACAGGTTTCTCATCTTCTTCGTTGTTTATTTCAGCAATCATGCCTTCTGAAACGTCCACTGATCAAGTTATTAAGGCTCTTCAAGCTCAAAATGCCCAGTTCCAGGAAATGTTCATGAACCTGGCCAAAGGGCAGAAAGATCTGAAGACTCTTATCTTGAAGGATAAGAAGAAGAAGACGGTCCTCCTGAATATGGGTCACAAGTTTGGGAACAGATTGCGAGAGGAAGTTGATTTGTCTCACTCATCTGGAGGGGGAGAAAATCAAGAAGAAAGGAGGGCTCCTAGCCCTGTTGTTTCTGACAATGACACTGACTTTGATGAAGACCAGTATCCTCCAGCCAAGGATAGGTATAAGCAACTCGAAGACCGGTTAAGTGCAATGGAGATCCAGAAGATACCTGGATTGGACTTTGGTGATTTGGGTTTGGCATCTGGGGTAGTGATCCCCCACAAGTTTAAAGCACCAATCTTTTCAAAGTACGACGGGGTCTCCTGCCCAAAGTTACACCTCTGCTCGTATGTTAGAAAGATTCAACCATATACTGCTGACAGGAACCTATGGATTCATTTCTTTCAAGATAGTCTTTCAGGGACTCAACTTGAATGGTTCTATCAACTAGAAGGAGCTAACGTCCGTAACTGGGAGGACCTTGCTGCTGCTTTTTACAAGTAGTACCAATATAATGCCGACCTTGCTCCCACGCGTACCCAACTTCAGGGTATGTCAATGGGTGCGAGCGAAGGTTTTAAAGATTACGCTCAGAAGTGGAGAGATCTTGCTGGTAGAGTACAACCCCCTCTGGTTGACAGGGAGTTGGTGGATATGTTTTTGGGGACTTTGTCTGGCCCGTATTTCAACCATTTGATCGGAAGTTCATCGTCAGGTTTTACTGAGTTAATTATGACTGGGGAGAGGGTTGAAGCCGATATCAAGAGCGGAAAAATACAGAAGGGTGCTTCGTCAAGCATAGAGAAGAAGCCTTTCAAGAAGGAGTCTAGTGCAGTTTACAGCTCGAGGAGCCAGAATCGACCTGAGCGCCGCCAAGCGGTTAATGCGGTAGTTATTTCAAGACCAACTATTGCCCCCCACAATGCAACAATCAGCAAAGAGTAGAGAGACCGCAGAGATAGTTTACTTGACTCAGCATGACTTTATCTCAAATTCTGCCGCAATTATTGAAGACCAACTTGGTGGTTCCGAGGGAAGCTCCAAAGAATCCCAACACCACATCACCGTTGTATAATCCGAACGCCCGTTGTGCTTATCATTCTGATAGCCCGGGGCATGATACCAATAATTGCTGGGCTTTGAAGAATAAAGTGCAGGATCTGATTGACGCTAAGGAGATTGAGTTCGAAGCGCCAGAAAAGCCTAATGTCATAATGGCTCCTATACCGAAACATGACGCAGGAGTAAATGCAATTGGAGATGATGAAGAAGAGTTTAATATTGACAGTTGGATTTACCCCACTACCAACGGTGGTTTGAGCAATTGGACAACAAGGGATTCCATGCCCGTTTTTTTTGTTACACAGTAATATACTTTTTGTTTTGAATTTGTAACAAACAATTTTAAACTTTACAGCCCGATGCCTTGCCCGAGACACCGTGGCTTTGTTTGAGGGCTTTGTATGTGTCATCTCCATATATCATTAATAAAAGCATTGGATGTTTTCTTGCATTTTTTTGCGCTCCTTGCTTTTCTTTTTTATCTTGCAAAACAGTTATTTTACACACACTCACATATACAGGTCTACATCCACTCTGGATCCCACTGATAACGATTCTGTTACTGCCAGTTATGACTTTGAAAGTCCGATAAACCAAGCCGAGGACGAAGGTGAGGATGATTGTGAAGTGCCTGGTGAACTTGCTAGATTGTTACTTCAGGAAGAGAGGGTCATATAGCCGCATGAAGAGCCAGTGGAATCAATAAATCTGGGTACAGAGGAAGACAAGAAAGAGGTCAAGATCGGTGCAAATCTGGAATCTAGTGTTAAGCAACGGTTGATTCAGATGTTACGTGACTATGTGGAGATCTTTGCCTGGTATTATGAAGATATGCCTGGGTTGGATACTGATATCGTGGTTCACCGATTGCCTACCAAGGAAGACTGTCCTCCAGTGAAATAGAAAGTTCGCCGAATGCGCCCGGAGATGTCTGAGGAAATCAAAGCCAAAGTTATGAAACAGTTTGATGCCGGTTTTCTAGCAGTTACTTCTTACCCTCAATGGATGGCCAACGAGGTTCCAGTGCCGAAGAAGGATGGTAAAGTTCGAATATGTATTGACTATAGGGATCTGAACAGGGCAAGCCCCAAGGATGATTTCCCTCTGCCTCATATCGATGTTCTGGTTGACAACACCGCATAGCACAAGGTCTTCTCCTTTATGGATGGTTTCTCTGGTTACAATCAGATTAAGATGGCTCCCGAGGACATGGAGAAGACAATGTTTGTTACCCAATGGGGTACCTTTTGCTACAAGGTCATGCCTTTCGGATTGAAGAATGCTGGGGCAACGTATCAACGTGCCATGGTCGCTTTGTTCCACGACATGATCCATCATGAGATTGAGGTATATGTTGACAATATGATTGCAAGATCCCAGACTAAGGAAGAACATCTTGACCACCTTCAGAAGCTATTTGACAGGTTGAAGTTGTACAGACTGAGGCTAAACCCGAACAAGTGCACCTTCGAAGTAAGGTCTGGTAAGCTGCTGGGTTTCGTCGTAAGTGATAAAGGTATTCAAGTGGATCCTGCGAAGGTGAAGGCTATACAGGAAATGCCAGCTCCCCGAACAGAAAAAGAAGTCAGAGGCTTTTGGGGACGTTTGAACTATATTGCCCGATTCATCTCACACCTGACTGCTACTTGTGAGCCAATCTTCAAGTTGCTGAAGAAAGATCAAGTGGTAAGATGGAACGATGAATGTCAGGCCGCTTTTGAAAGGATCAAGGAGTATCTCCAAGATCCTCCTATTCTGATTCCTCCAGTTGAAGGGATACCTTTGATCTTATACTTGACAGTACTCGACAATTCGATGGGGTGTGTGCTGGGGCAGCATGACGAGTCTGGCCGAAAAGAGCATGCTATTTACTACCTTAGCAAAAAGTTTACCGACTACGAGACCCGATACTCGTTTCTTAAGAAAACTTGCTGCGCTTTGGCATGGGCTGCTCGCCGGCTGAGACAGTATATGCTGACTCACACTACTCTATTGATATCAAAGATGGATACAATCAAGTATATCTTCGAGAAGCCTGCCTTGTTTGGAAGAATAGCAAGATGGCAGATGATCTTGACTGAGTACGAAATCCAATACACGACCTAGAAAGCAATCAAGGGAAGTGTGTTAGCAGATCATTTGGCACATCAGGCAGTGGACGATTACCAGTCTATGAACTTTGAATTCCCGGATGAGAACATCATGTTGGTGACTGACTGTGAAACATCTGGACCGGATGAAGGACCTGAGGAAGGATCCCGATGGTCTACGTACTTTGATGGAGCTTCGAACACTTTGGGTAATGGCATTGGCACCGTGATCATATCTCCTGAAGGCTCTCATACTCCGTTCACCGCCCGACTATGTTTCAACTGCACCAACAACATGGCGGAGTATGAAGCATGCATTATGGGTCTTCGAGCAGCTATTGACCTAAGGATTAAGTTCTTAAGTGTATTCGGAGATTCCGCTCTCGTGATCAGTCAGATCAAAGGCGAGTGGGATACGAAACACCCTAATCTTATTCCTTATAAGGAGTATGTGTTGACTTTGCTGCCGCACTTCGAGGAGATAACCTTTGAACACTTCCCTAGAGAGGAGAATCAGTTAGTGGACGCGCTAGCTACGATGTCTTCTATGTTCAAGGTCAGATGGGACAATGAGGCTCCCCAGATTACCATTGAGAGATTGGACGAACCTGCACATTACTGTGACATTGAGACTGAAGAGGTAGCAGATAAACCCTGGTTCCATGAGGTAAAGAGGTATCTTGAGGCTCAGGAGTACCCCGAGGGTGCATCTGTTAAAGATAAGAAGTTTATGAGGAGGTTCGCGGTGAAGTTCTTCATCAGTAACGGCATCCTTTACAAGTGTAACCATGATTCAACCTTGTTGTGATGTGTGGATAAGAATGAGGCAGAAAGGATTATGGTAGAGTTACATGAAGGTACTTTCGGAACTCATTCTAGTGGACACACCATGGCAAAGAAGATCCTACGGGCAGGATATTATTGGTCCACCATGGAAGCCGACTGTTATCAGCACTCTCGGGCCTGTCATAAGTGCCAAGTCTATGCTGATAAGGTGCATATACCTCCAGTACCTCTGAATGTTTTGACAGCTCCTTGACCTTTTGCAATGTGGGGCATCGATATGATCGGCGAGATCAGACCTACGACATCTAACGGGCATCATTTCATTCTGGTATCGATTGATTACTTTATGAAGTGGGTTGAAGCAGCTTCATTTGCTACTGTAACCAAGAACGTTGTGGCACGGTTCATTCGGAACAATCTGATCTGTCGATATGGTGTACCAGAGAGGATCATTACGGACAATGGTACAAATCTCAACAATAAGATGATCACCGAGCTCTACAAACAGTTCAATATACAGCATCACAACTCTTCCCCTTACCGGCCGAAGATGAATGGGGCTGTAGAAGCGGCTAATAAGAACATTAAGAAGATTGTGTAGAAGATGACGGTGACATACAAAGACTGGCACGAGATGTTACCATTTGCTCTTCATGGGTACCGTACCTCAGCGCGGACGTCAACAGGGGCAACACCCTATTCCTTGGTATATGGCATGGAGGCCGTCTTGCCCATTGAAGTTTAGATACCCTCTCTTCAGATTATGAAGGATATAGGTTTGAGCGAAGATGACTAGATCCAGACCCAGCTTGATCATCTGAACTTAATCAACAAAAAGAGACTTACTGCTATTTGTCATGGTCCAACGTATCAAAAGCGGATGATCAAGGCATTTAACAAGAAAGTTAGACGACAAGAGTATCAAGTTGGGGACCTGGTTATCAAGCGCATAATACTGCCTCAAGGTGATCCCAAGGGAAAATGGACCCCTACGTACGAAGGGCCATTTGTGGTTAAGAACATTTTCTCAGGAGGAGCTATGATTCTAACCACCATGGATGGTGACGACCTTCCTCACCCCGTCAATACAGACATAGTGAAAAAGCACTACGCATAAATCAAAGACTCGCTAGGTTGACTGGCCTAGGCAAAAATAAGGGCTTTCCGGCGAACCAAAAGGGTTCGGGAAAAAATAAGGGATGAAAATGAAAAAATTTGTACACCCGGCAAGTCAAAAACCTGAAAAGGCGGCTTGGGCAAAAAAGGGTATCCTGGTGGACTGAAAACCCGAAAGGGCAGTCCAGCAAAAAAATTAGGGATCAAAGTGTAACACTATGTCTCATTGGATCACCTTGCAACCAGACTTCGGTATCGACTATCAAGCTCGGACGACACTAATCAGTCTGATCCACCTTCAACCAAGTAGCAAAGTGATGAGATGCTCGAGGACATAAAGGCAATAGCAGAGTTGGAACCCAGTGGGATTGTTCACATAGCTATTTTTCTTTGTTTTTCACAAATTGTATAAACTCTATTTTGCGACGGCATTCTCTTACTAGGACGTCAGCCTCTTATACAAAAACGCCTATTTACAGGCTAACTTTAAAATCAATACAAGTCATTTTTACGAAGAAGTTTTAAACTATTTTCCTTTTTCTGTTTTGTTTTGCGAGAACTTCCAATGTTCATTTTTGATATATGCATTTGACATTGATTGCTGCTCATAAATATTTACATGCAAAACAAAAGAAGATTACTTGTAATATCAGAAATAGGGGCAAATGAGAAATGTCCAAACTGTACAGTTGCTCTGTCCACCAGGTATAGGGATAGACCTAGCTGGAGAAAACGATTGAAAGTACATTCATTCCCCGCAGAGTAAAGAGAAAGATAGTGGTGATTAGCTCTCCCCAGCTGAGACTCGCAATTGTGAATGAATTGGTAATATTCTCCCCAAGCAAAGTTTATCTATCATCAGCACTAGAAAGTCTTATCATCCCCAGCGAAGTATAAAAATATCCCCAGTGGAGTTTGAAAGAATCATCCTCAGTAGACTCTGGAAGATTATCCCCAGTAGAATCTAAAAGATTATTCCCCGTGAAGTCGCAACTGGAAAATCATCCCCAGCGGAGTTCTTTCCTTTCACAAAACATGAATTCAATCCCCAACAAGTTTCATTATCACCAGCAGTGGTAATTCATTCCCAGCTGAATTTATAAACGGAATCCTCGACAGAGCATCTCTTCCCCACAGAGTCATTCTCTCATCAGTTTATTCCCTAGCGGAGTTATCCTCTCCTGCTGGTTTATTCTCACAATCATCGTCATTCATTATCTCCAGCAGAAACAAAGAATCCAATTCTTTTCTCTAGCATTGATCCGGGATTTACTTTCCCCAGATAAAAACATCACATTTTCATACATCATGACATGCATACGCATCATACAACACAATCTCATTTATTTTGAGAACATCATTGCTTGATACATATCATGCATTACATACAGCTAACCTTTACCTTTCAAGAAAGATTCTCACAAAATTCAAGCTATGAAGCTTTTACCTCAGTTGAATTACGGATGATGTTCCTAAATCTCGACAGAGATGTTACCTCAGTTGAATTACGGACGATGTTCCTAAATCTCAGCGAAGATATTACCTCAGTTGAATTACGAATGATGTTCCTAAATCTCAGCAGAGATGTTTACCTCAGTTGAATTACGGACAAGCTCCTAAATCTCAACAGAGATGTTTACCTCAGTTGAATTACGGATGAGTTCCTAAATCTCAGCAGAGATGTTTCCTCAGTTGAATTACAGACGAGCTCCTAAATCTCAGTAGAGATGTTTCCTCGGTTGAATTACGGACGATGTTCCTAAATCTCAGTGAAGATATTACCTCAGTTGAATTACGAATGATGTTCCTAAATCTCAGCAGAGATGTTTACCTCAGTTGAATTACGGACGAGCTCCTAAATCTCAACAGAGATGTTTCCTCAATTTGAATTACGGACGAGTTCCTAAATCTCAGTAGATATTACCTCAGTTGAATTACAGATGATGTTCCTAAATCTCAGCAAAGATGTTTCCTCAGTTGAATTATGGACAAGCTCCTAAATCTCGACAGAGATGTTTCCTCAGTTGAATTACGGACGATGTTCCTAAATCTCAGCGAAGATATTACCTCAGTTGAATTATGGATGATGTTCCTAAATCTCAGCAGAGATGTTTCTCAAGTTAAATTACGAACAAGTTCCTAAATCTCAGCAGAGATGTTTCCTCGGTTGAATTACGGACGAGTTCCTAAATCTCAGCAGAGATGTTACCTCAGTTGAATTACGGACGAGTTCCTAAATCTCAGCGAAGACGTTTCCTCAGTTGAATTACGGACAAGTTCCTAAATCTCAGTAAAAAAAATATTTCCTCAGTTGAGTACGGACGACCAAAGTTCCTAAATATCAACAGAGACGACTCACCAGCAGAATAACGGACGACCAAAGCTCCTAAAATTTTACTTCTTTCAACGAAGATCAACCTTCCCCAGTGGAATCTTCCTCAACAATAGGTATACAAACTCTCGCTAAGGGATATCTTATGCGATCGACACTCCTCCAAATGGCATCTATAAGCCCATTCCCAGCATCACAAGACAATTACCACTTCATGCGAGTGCAAATTTTTAGGCACTCTAGTGTTCAATCCTCTTCCACCTTCGGATCACGAAAGGCACGAAAGCCAATCTACATCCTCAGGTTTAAGAAAATTGAACAGGGGCAGCTGTTGTACCCCAAAATTTTCCCTCCCATATTTCTCAAAACATTGCAAGAAAGATCCTCAAGTTGCTCAAGTAGCCCAAGGGTTGACCAGACAAGCTCCCTCCTAAGGCAGTCTACTTCAAACTAGGGTTTCATGTTGCATCAAGATCCTTGAGTCCAAGTGACCCCAAGTGCTCAAAAATGTCCTAATATGTTCTCAAGATCATCCATGTCAAGTTTCAAGCCTTGCAGAGGAAGTTTGCTCAATCAATTGCTCAAAGGTCCAAAAATCGACTGTGCTAGGGCAAAAGTCAACTGTGACCCACATACAGTCAAACTTCAAGATGTTTTGTCAAAATTCTCATTTTGAAGTATATTTCATCATTTGATCAAGGGTTGATCATGATTCATCAAGGATTGCTCACAATTCATCAAGACTCAAAAGTTGCTAAAGTAGGGTTTTGCAGGAAAAGTCAACTCAACTTTGACCAAGCATAACTTTCCCATACTTTATGAGAAGTGACCCATCCAAAGCTAATTTTTAAGAGGATGCAATTCCCTACAATCCATCTTCAGATCCCAATATCAAAATATGCACTCACAAGAAGTTATGAATTTAGACATTATAGGTCATTTTGAAAAGTCAACAAAAACACCTTTTTTGTCAAAGCTTCATACATGAGCATGGAATATTATCAAAATGAGATGAGACAAAAGGGTTTCTTATAGGACATCTCAAGCTTTCTAAAAAGTCCAATAACACCTCCAAAGGTTCAAAATTGAGGAAGTTATGCATTGTTGAAGTTGACCCTTTTTGCAAAATTGCCAAAAGTCAACTATCCCCAAAACTTCAAATTTTTCCAAATGGGCCAAATATTTTTCACTTGTTTTGAGTTGGCATTATAGCCCACGTGCTCTAACCTTGGCCACTTGTCCATATTTTATTTTTATTATTTATTTTGGTTTTTATTTGAATTAATTCAATTTAAATCAAATAAAATCCAAAAGCATTGATAACAAGGATTTTGTGATCATTTCAGGTCTTAAATCACAGCTAGCCATTATTCAAATTCGCATCAAAGCTTGTGTTCACAAAAAGATTCAAAATAATCCATGCTTGGAAAGATCTTCAAAGTGTATCAAATCAAATCCAAAATCATTGAAAGAAGAAGATTTGAATCAGTTTAACAACCCTAATTCCTTCACTAATACATAAGGAGTGCGTGCAGACCTAGAAGGAGGTTGGAAGCAGGCGATAGATCTAGAACAAAATCTAAAAAATACCAAGAAAAGTGTGAGTTCGAAATCCCCTTTAGAGGCAGTTTCAAGGTTCTTTGACGATCTCAATCGCTTCCAGGGAGTCTCCACAAGCGAAAGCAATCGAAAACAAGTGTTTTCAAGCCCTACAACACGCTATTTTTTGGAGTTTTTTTAGGGTTTTTGATTTCAGGAACAATTGGCCTTAGTAATGGGTACCACTGTGTTCAGAAGAAGGAGACGGTTCTAACCATGGCCTTGGTGGTCGTTTATATTACCTGTTGAAGATTTTGGAAACACACAGACCTATAGCAACGGACTTTGTCCGTGGGTATAGGTATTCCAGCTTTTAGCCAGAGAGAGGAAGGAGATGATGTGTTGTTACTCTCCTACTGGCCTGTTTGAATTTCACACAAAAAATCCCACTAACGCTTTGTTTTCATATATTATTATTATTTTCTATTATGTATACAAACAACAGCAAGTGATCCAGTGGCAAGCGTAGCATGAAATTCCCCTTGGGGCCTGGGTTCGAATCCTAGGTCCCCCTATTTCTCTATATCATTTTATTTCAGGTTATCATATGCATGTGCAAGCCAAGCGTCCATCATACTTCCTCATCATCCAACACGCCAGATGGCCAGATGGCCAAATCTGGTGGCCACCATTGCAAGCGCACCATAGGCTAAGTCAAACATGCCACACTGGATGGCAAAAGTCAGCGTGGACCTTCTCCTTTTGGGCCCAGAAAACTGCTTTCTACACCTCCAATTCAGGCCCATCTCACTCTTATATTTTTTGTTTATATTTTCATTTAATTACTTATTTATTTATTTACTAACCCAAAATAATTTTCTTTTTATCAAAAAATCACAAAAATATTTTTATGTCCAAATAAATTTAGAATTTTATTTTTCATCAATAAATATTAATTAAATTAATTAGGTTATTAATGTTAGATAATTTTAATTTATTTTTGCAAATAATAAAAATTAATTAGAATCAATAGGTTTTTATCACTAACTTAATTATTTTGTTTTTTTCCTAAAATAACAAAAACTCCAAAAATATGTTATTTAATTATTTTTCATTTAATAATTTAATTAACTAATTAATTTAGCATTTAATTTTAGGACTTAATTTCTTTTCTTAAAAAATATTAAAAAACAACAAAAACATTTTCTTTTAATTAGGAGGGTCAAAACCCTAATTCTCGCATTCGATCTAATTTTCTCGCGCGTTTTATTTTTACCCAATTATTGTATCTGCTTCGGGCTTGTAATAATTTAATTAGGACATTTACTTTTACCGCTTTTATTTTCAAAAGGGTTGTTTTTGGCGATGTAAATACCCGACGCCTTGTAATAGCGTAGTTTAATTTCCGCACCTTTAATTTTTGCAAATATTCAACTGCTAGATGTTTGATAATAGGGTTTGCATGACAAGAATGCATGTTTAATCTTAAAACGGTTAGATCACCCTAAACATGTGCAAAGATAAATAATCTGAAATCAACACACTCGCACATGCGCACTCCTAGGGTACACTCCCACTTGGTTGCCTTCGTAAACGGTCATTGAGTATAGGCTATTTTAGAGGTCGCCCTCTTGTCTAAAAGATCATAGTTGCCTCAGAATGGTTGCCTCGGATATTGTTGCCTCGAATAAATGATCTAAGACATTAGGATTACTACTAAGATGTCCTAGCATTGCTTTAGTGACTGTATGTCCCTTTCGAATTAACCCTCAAACTCCAACGACGGTGCTACCTACTCACTAATAGTGGGATAGCATTGTCTAAAGGAAACAAGCATAGAACGATTCTTTTTTCGAGTAGGTAGATTAGCTCTTAAGTACTTGTTCATCCAAAACAAAACTTTTTCACACTTACACTCTTTTACAAACAAGTTTTCAAAAACACTTCATTACACTCTTGAAGACAGAAGCAAGAGTTAAATCGAAGTTAAAACAAAAACTTTTCAAAGCCCACAAACACAAAGAAAACAATTTTGAAAATGATGAGCAAGTACCTAAGAGCCCGTAGATAACTACGAATAGAAAGGGTGCTAATACCTTCCCTTTCTATAATCTACTCAGAAATATCCTGAAAAAGGAATTTTTCTGTGCTTTTTTCCTTTCCTTGTTGGATAAAATAAAATTCGGTGGCAACTCTTGCTTACCACGACATTTTGCAAACACAAACGCAAAACACAAACCAGCATTCAAAAAAACAGTCAATTCTTCTACTATATCACAACAGGCATTTTGTACAAAGAGACCGACGTTCTAGTAGGAGAACGCCATCGTAAATAATGAACTATAAAAAATAGTGTACAAAGAGAAGAAAACAGCTATGTGTAATAATTCCATTGGGTTTTAATTCTGTTATTGCCCTTATGTCTTCGAGTGTCTCATCACTTTGCTACTTGTCCGAAGCTGACTGGATTGATCGGTGCCGTTTGAGCTTGATAGTTGATACTGAAGTCTGATCACAAGGTGATCCAATGGGACATAGTGATACGCTTCAAATCCCTAACTTTTGCCTGGACCGCCCTTTCGGGTTTTCAGTCCACCGGGATACCCTTTTTTGCCCAAGTCGCCTTTGTAGGTTTTCGACTTTCCAGGTGTACAGATTTTTGTTTATATCCCTAATTTTTGCCCGAACCCTTTTAGTTCGCCGGGATGCCCTTATTTTTGCCTAGGCCAGTCAACCTATCGGGTCTTTATTTACGCGTAGTATCTTTTCACTATGTCCGCATTAATAGGGTGAGGAAGGTCGTCACCATCCATGGTGGTCAGAATCATGACTCCACTAGAAAATATGCTTTTGATCACAAATAGCCCTTCGTATGTGGGAGTCCATTTTCCCATGGGATCACCTTGGGGCAGTATGATGCGCTTGATTACCAAATCACCCACTTGATATACTTGACGCCTGACCTTTTTGTTGAAAGCCTTGATCATCCATTTTTGATACATTTGACCATGACAGACAGCAGTAAGTCTTTTCTCATCAATCAGATTCAGTTGATCAAGTCGAGTTTGGATCCAATCGTCTTCGTTAAAGCCTACATCCTTTATGATCCTCAAAGAAGAGATATGGACCTCAATGGGCAGGACAACCTCCATACCATATACCAGAGAATAGGGTGTTTCCCCTGTCGATGTTCATGCTGAGGTGCAATAACCATGAAGAGCAAATGGTAACATCTCATGCCAGTCTTTGTATGTCACCGTCATCTTCTGTATGATTTTCTTAATGTTTTTGTTAGCAGCCTCCACAGTGCCATTCATCTTCGGTCGGTAAGGGGAAGAATTATGATGCTGGATCTTGAATTATTTACACAGTTTAGTGATCATTGTATTGTTAATATTCATACCATTGTCTGTAATGATTCTCTCTGGCACACCATACCGACAAATCAGGTTATGCTTGATAAACCGTGCCACAACATTCTTGGTAACAGTAGTAAAAGAGGCATCCTCAACCCACTTCGTGAAGTAATCAATGGCCACTAGGATGAAGCGATGCCCATTGGAAGCGGTAGGTTTAATCTCTCCGATCATGTCAATGCCCCACATTGCAAAAGGCCAGGGAGCCTTCAAGACATTGAAGGGAACCGGAGGTACATGCACTTTATCAGCATAGATCTGGAATTTGTGACAAGTTCGGGAATGCTGATAACAGTCTGCTTCCATAGTGGACCAATAATATCCTGCTTGTAGAACCTTTTTAGCCATGGTATGTCCACTAGAGTGGGTGCCGAAGGTGCCTTCGTGCAGATCTTCCATAATCTTCTCTGCTTCGTACATGCACTTTATCAGCATAGATCTGGAATTTGTGACAAGTTCGGGAATGCTGATAACAGTCTGCTTCCATAGTGGACCAATAGTATCCTGCTCGTAGAACCTTTTTAGCCATGGTATGTCCACTAGAGTGGGTGCCGAAGGTGCCTTCGTGCAGATCTGCCATAATCTTCTCTGCTTCGCTTTTGTCTACGCACCGAAGTAAAGTAGAGTCATGGTTGTGCTTGTAGAGGATTCCATTATTGAGGAAGAAATTTGCGGCGAACCTTCTTTATTGAGGAAGAAATTTGCGGCGAACCTTCTCAGAAACTTCTTATCATTGATAGACGCCCCCTCAGGATATTCTTGAGCCTAGAGATACCTTTTCACTTCATGAAACCAAGGTTTGTCTGCTACTTCTTCAATGTCAATCTCGTAGCAGTATGTTGGTCCATCCAACCTCTTAATAGTGGTCCGGGGAGCCTCGTTGTCCCACTTGACCTTGAACATAAATGACATAATAGCTAGCACGTCCGCTAACTAGTTCTCTTCTCGTGGAAAATGTTCAAAGGTGACTTCCTCAAAGTGTGGAAGAAATGTCAGCACATGTTCTTTGTAAGGGATGAGGTTTGGGTGCTTCGTATCCCACTCTCCTTTAATTTGACTTATTACCAATATTGAATCCCAAAAAATGCTCAAGAATTTGATCCTCAGGTCAATAGCAGCTTTGAGACCCATGATGCATGCTTCATAATCCGCCATATTGTTGGTACAGTTGAAACATAGTCTGGAGGTGAAAGGAGTATGACAGCCCTCAGGAGATATAATTACAGCACTAATGCCATTATTGAGTGCGTTCGAGGCTCCATAAAAAACCACGGTCCATCGGGATCCTTCCTCAGGTCCTTCATCCGGTCCAGGTTCTTCATAGTCAGTCACTAACATAATGTTCTCATCCGGGAATTCAAAGTTCATGGACTGGTAGTCATCCACGGCCCGATGAACCAAATGATCAGCTAGTACACTTCCCTTGATGGCTTTTTGGGTCGTATATTAGATATCGTATTCGGCCAAGGTCATTTGCCATCTTGCTATTCTTCCTGAGAGAGCGGGCTTCTCGAAGATGTACTTTATTGGATCCATCTTAGATAACAACAGAGTAGTGTGGGTCAACATATACTGTCTCAGTCGGCGAGAAGCCCATGCCAAAGCGCAGCAAGTTTTCTCGAGTAGTAAATATCTTGTTTCTTAATCGGTAAACTTTTTGCTAAGGTAATATATTGCGTGCTCTTTTCGACCGGGCTCATCATGCTTCCCTAACACACACCCCTATTGAATTATCTAACACTGTTAAGTACATTATCTAAGGTCTTCCTTCAATTGGAGGCATCAGAATTGGAGGCTCTTGAAGGTATTCCTTGATTCTCTCGAAGGCAGTCTGGCACTCGTCATTCCATTTTACCACTTGATCTTTCTTCAGGAGCTTGAAGATTGGCTTACAAGTAGCTGTTAAATGGGAAATGAACCTGGAAATGTAATTTAGGCGTCCCAAAAAGCCTTTGACCTCTTTCTCAGTGTGAGGAGTCGGTATCTCATGTATAGCCTTTACCTTTGCAGGGTCTACCTTAATAGCCTTGTCACTAACAATGAAACCCAGAAGTTTACCAGACCTTACCCCGAAGGTGCACTTGTTCGGGTTTAGCCTCAACTTATACGTCTTCAACCTATCAAACAGCTTTCGTAGATGATCAAGGTGCTCTTCCTCTATTTGAGACCTGGATATCATGTCATCAACATAAACCTCTGTCTCATGGTGAATCATGTTGTGAAACAAAGCTACCATGGCTCGTTGATAGGTTTCCCCAGCATTCTTCAATCCAAACGGCATCACTTTGTAGCAGAAAGTACCATATTGTGTGATGAAGGTTGTCTTCTCCATGTCTTAGGGTACCATCTTGATCTGATTGTAACCAGAGAAACCGTCCATGAAGGAAAAGATCTTGTGTTGTGCACTGTTGTCAACCAGAACGTCAATGTGGGGAAGCGGAAAGTCATCTTTGGGGCTTGCCCTGTTCAAATCTCTGTAGTCCACACACATCCGTACCTTGCCATCCTTTTTAGGCACCAGGATTATGTTAGCAACCCATTGGGGATAAGAGGTGACAGCTAAGAACCCAATGTTGAACTATTTCATAACTTCCGCTTTGATCTTCTCTGACATTTCAGGGCACATACGGCGGACCTTCTGCTTTACCAGAGGGCAATCTTCTTTAGTTGGAAGACGGTGAACCACGATATCTGTTTCCAGTCCTGGCATGTCTTCATATGACCAGGTGAAGATCTCGACATAATCATGCAACATCTGTATCAACCGCTGTTTGACACTAAGCTCCAGATTTGTACCTATCTTGACTTCTTTTTTGTCTTCCTCTATGCCCAAGTTTATTGTCTCAACTGGCTCTTCATGAGGCTGTATAGCCCTATCTTCCTGCTGCAACAGCCTAGCAAGTTCTCCAGGTACCTCACAATCTTCCTCACCTTCGTCCTCGGCTTGGTTGATCAGATTTTCAAAGTCATAACGTGCAATAGCATAACTGTTATTAATGGGATCCATAGTGGATATGGATATGCAGTTTGATACGTGAGTGTGTGTAAGAGCATATTGGTATAGACAAAGTAAAAGCAGAAAAGAAAAACAAAGAGCGCAATATTTTTATGCATAAACTTCCAATGCTTTATTAATTCCATATGTAATTGAAATATGATAACCCTCACAAATAAAACCATTGTGCCCCGGGTAAGACACGTGGCCAAAGAGTTTATATTGTTTATTACATATCCAAAAAACAAGAAAGACAATTACTTCTGAATAAAAGTAATTGGTACAAAGTCCTTTTCTATCCAGTTACTGGGTCCACCGTTGGTAGTATGGAAGATCCAGCTATCCATGTCATCTTCACCCTCACTATCTTCTAGAGCGTTGACCCCATGATTGCTAATGCGTAGGGGAGGTCTTCCAGCACGAGCGCGTCGAACAACCCTTTGAGCCCCTGAAGAGAAACCCAAACCATATTTATCAGACTTGTATGGAATATCAGGGATCTTTGGAAGATTGGTGATGGTTTCAGTTGCAGCCATAGTCTGAGGCACCTCTTTGAAGTCCTGACACAGAGTCTCGATGAACTCACCATCCATTTCTACATATCTAAAGGAATTCAAGTGACTGACCATGCATTCTTCTTCACTGTGTATAGTGACAATTCTTCCTTTGACCGGGTATTTCATCATCTGATGCAGAGTGGCGTAACAGCTCCCGCCCCATGAATCCAAGGGCGACCCAATAAACAAGAATATGATGGTCTAATATCCATCACGTAGAAGGTAGAGTCGAAAGTCTGAGAACCAACTTTTATGGGGATGTCCACCTCCCCGTGCACCATTCTCTTTGAACCATCAAAAGCCTTCACTACAATGTTGCTGGGTTTTAGGGTCAAACCTTCACAGTCTAACTTGTCTAGAGCTTTCTTAGGCAGCACGTTCAAAGATGAACCAGTGTCTACTAGCACATGGGCAAAAGTAGTGCCTCTGTATTCAACAGAGTCATGCAACGCATCATTGTGTTTTCTCCCTCTAGGTGTCAGATCAGCATCAGAAAAACCCAAACTGTTATCAGCCATCAAACTGGCCACACAATCTTCAAATTGGTCAGCAGAAGTTTCCTGTGGCACATGGGCAGTTTAAAGAAATTTCACTAAAGCCTTCGCACGAGCTTCAGAGCACAACAATAAGGCTAGCATAGAAATCTTTAAAGGGGTCTGCCCCAGCTGTTCGACTATGTTATAGTCGCTCTTCTTTATAATTTTCAAAATTTCTTCCTTTTCCTTCTTGGAAGCCTTTGGGATAGATAATGATTGCGCCTTCGTCTGGACAAGCTCAATCAATATGTCTTTGCCCCAAGTCTCGATCGAATCGGTCATAGGGGTGTCAGTAGGGGTAATCACAAGAATTACAGTAGTAGTATCAACAGGGACAAAAGTAGGAATGATCATAGGACCAAAAACATCTTTTGGAGGAGAAATCTCAGGGGAGAACACTCTTCCACTTCTTGTTAATTTGTTGGTTCCAACAATGTTGCCAATGTCGATATCAGCCTTTTCAAAAACCTAGTCTTCAATAGTCAGCAGGTCTTGCTTGACACCGTGGTAGTAGACATCAGCCCCATAGTTCCAGGGAACAACTTTGTCCTAGGAGTATGGGATTGGCCCTGGCATAGTGATTATCAGTGGAGCCACCTTCAGAGCAGATGTAATCCTGATGGGTCTTTTGGTGGAGAACCTGGGAGGATTGACGGAAATGGTTATTATTGAAATATCCTGGCAAGAAATGGTTGGAACGGGAGTCATTTTCAAACAAAATCTCTCTATCATCCCTTAGGCGCTGAACACCTGCCTTCAATAAATGACAACCAATCGGTAGAGATGAACAGAAGTGGCAACCTTCGCCACAACCCAGAAATAAACCGGATTTCAATAAGTTCCACTTAACGGTCAGGAGAGGAGTAACAAGCTCTTCAACAGTAGTAACAAACATATCATCTTCAATAGCGTTAACACCACGGTCGTGCTTGGGCATAGGAGCAGTGATAACATTGGGCATTTCGGGAGCGTCAAATTCAATTTCCTTCACCTTGATAAGGTCTTGCACCTTGTTTTTCAAAGCCCAACAGTCGTTGGTATCATGATCTGTACTTTCTGAATGGTAAGTACAACGAGTATTAGGGTTGTAACGGGGAGAGGAAATGTTGGGATTCTTCGGAGCCTCCCGCAAAGTTACTAGATTAGACTTCAGTAAATGTGGTAAGACTTGAGACATCGTCATCGGGTAAACTGTCTTGCCGGCCTTTCTGTTCTAGGCTGATTGTTTCTTTGTTGAATAGGTGCAGGTTTAGAGATCATGACAGCCCCTAACACCAGACAATGTTCAGTTCTATCCTGATTCCTTTGATTGTACACATCACTAACCTCTTTCCTCCCAGCAAATGGCTTCCTTACTGTACTGGAGGATGAATCCTTTTGGATCTTACCACTCCTAATTCCATCTTCCACTCTTTCCCCTGTCAAGATCAATTCAGTAAAGCCAACTGAGGAGCTTCCAATTAGGTGATTGAAAAATGGACCAAACAGGGTACCCAAAAACATATCCACTAGCTCCCTATCAGACAAGGGAGGTTGGACTCTTCCTGCTAAGTCCCTCCACTTCTGAACATAGTCTTTAAAGCCCTCACTCGAACCCATAACCATACTTTAGAGTTGTGTACGGGTGGGAGCAAGGTCTGTGTTATACTGATACTTCTTGTAGAAAGCAGCAGCCAGGTCTTCCCAATTACGGATGTTGGTCCTTTCCAGCTGGTTGAACCACTCTAACTGAGTTCCGGATAGACTATCCTGAAAGAAGTGGACCCATAAGTCCTTGTCAGCAGTGTGAGGTTGAATCTTTCTCACATAAGATCGGAGGTGCATCTTGGGACATGAAACCCCATCATATTTGGCGAACACCGGCACCTTGAACATTTGTGGGATGACAACCCTAGACACCAAACTCGACTCTTCAAAGTCCAGCCCAGACACCTTTTAGATTTCCATTGCACTCAGACACTCTTCCAGCTGTTTGTACTTTTCGCTGGTCGGAGGATACTACTCTTCATTGTAATGTCTCATTATCAGATTCCCTTGGACTGAGGTCTTCCTCTCTTGTCTCCCCTTCTTGGTTATCTCCTTCTTTGGAGGAATATGTCAGCTCAACCACTTGCCTTAGCGATCCTTTGAATCTCCTTCCCAGATTTATCATACTAGTTGTCTTCCTTGGCTTCTTAGTCTTGTCTTTAACAATCAAGGCTTTCAGTTCCTCTTGCCCCTTGACCAGAGCCATGATCATCTATTGAAATTGTGCATTTTGAGTCTGTAGATCCTTCACTGTTTTTTCTAGAGCCATTACTGAAATAAACAGCACAGAAGATGAGAAACTTGTTTTGAAACCTGCTTATGCAATGATATGTATGATATATGTATGCAATGTTTTCAAGGATCTGCAGGGTAAACAAGAAAATTTCAGAATTTTCAACTTTGATTGAAGAACTCCATATCCTTATATCCTTCTACGAGAGTCAAGCTCACCATATCAAGTGGGTCATAGCCCCTGACTCAAGATGTTAAGTTTTGATCTTTTGACGGTATTGGCTAGAGGAAAATAAATCTCCTTTGCCCCCTACTAGAAGTCTGATTTACCATAACATGCATCACAAACCCATGAGATCCTTGAAATGGTTAAGGAAATGTTGTGGCGTAATGTCATGATGTATATGATTATGCTAAGAAATCACAAATATAACAAACACAAACAAATCACACAAAGACCTTAGGTTTAAGGCTTGAATGGGTTTTAAGGTCATACCCTCTTGAAGTTGGATTGGTTCAACCTGTCCTATAAATAATAATCAGGTTCTAAGGGATCTCAATATCACTAACCTTTCCCACATGCTTCGTTCGATAGGCGACTGACTCGCAACCAAACAAAACTCAGGAGTCAAGTCTCAATGAGTGTAGCATCGAGTATCTGTCGACTTTGGGAATACACCAAAGACGGCCATCTCACTACGTCCTAATGGCTAAGTTGTTTATTTAAAGGTTCTACAGCCAGTTGACGCTTCATGACACCACGCAGCGGCCCCGTTGGTATATCCCACACAGTTTCCATGATTTATTGCTACTTACCTAACAAATTTCCCCAGATCTGAGTGTAGGATCTATAGTAACCCAAACAATCCCTTAAAAGTAAAGCAAACAAACAAGCAAACAATTTAGAAATGATCTAGACCCTAAGGTAAACCCCCACTTTTATAATTTTCCCTAACAGAGTCGTCATTTATGTGATATGGTCTCAGAACCGACTGTTAATACTGGTTTTGTGTTTTTTGTTCTCAAATGTCGCGGTAAGCAAAAGTCGCCATCGACTTTTCTTTTATCCAATAAAGGAAAGAGTGAAAAGAATATAAAAAGACCTTTTTCGAGATTTTCTGAGTAAGGGGGTAGATTATGGAAAGGGAAGGTGTTAACACCCTGTCCATCTGTGGTTTTCCACGGGCTCTTAGGTACTTGCTCATTTTTTAAAACTGTTTGTGTTTGTGTGTTTTGAAATATTTTGTTGCTTTATGATAACTCTTGTATCAGTCCTCAAGAGTGTGATAAAGCGTTTTTGAAAAAGAAGTTTGAAAGTGTGTAAGTGTAAAAAAATCAAATTTGAGCAAGTACTTAAGAATTATCTACCTACTCGAAAAAGGATGTTCTTTTCCTCCTTTCCTTTAGATAGTGCTATCCTACTATTAGTGAGTAGGTAGCCCTATCGTCGGATGTTGAGGGACTATTGAAAGGGACGCGATGGTCATTGAAGGCAACATGTAAGGATATCTTAGCATTTGAAGGGATAGTCATCATATAGGCAACATCGAGGGACAAGATCATTTCTCATAGGCAACTCGAGGGACGTTAGGGACCATGATCTTTTATGATGACTTTATACCGAGGGTCTTTTCTAAGATACCCCTACATTCGAGGGACATGACCATTGTTTTTCGAGGCAACCAAGTGAGGTATACCCTAAGGGTGCAAGTGTGCAACAATGTGTTTTTTCAGATATTTTGTCTTATGTTCATCTTGCAATTAGTGATCTACTAATTAATTGATTCTTGTCATGCACGCCTAAGTTACTAACAATTATATACAAGCATGTAAAGAAAAAGCGAGAAATAAAGTCCTACGCTATTACAGGGCTTTGGTGTAGATACATAAGTAATGGACTGAAAAGTAAATGCGAAAATAATAACCCTAATTTAGCTATTACAATTCGGGCGCAGTTACATAAATGGTAAAAAATAAATCATATGGAAAAAATAATGACGCGCAAAAATTAAAACAGGAAAAAGTTCTAAACCCTAAAAAATCTAATTGTCTATAAAAAAGATTTTTTTTGTATTTTATGAAAAATAATTTGAATCTTAACCTAATTCTCTAATTAATTTTAATTAATGAAATAAGTTAAAATAATTAAGTCAAATTAATTTATTTATCAAAAAAAAATTAATTAGAAAACCTAAGTCTATTTATTTTTTGGTGATTTTCTGATTTTGTGATTTAAAAAAAAGAATAAACTAAAAAAATATAAAACCAAATAAAAAGAAAAGGGAAATTGAGAAATGGGCCTGAGGGGGTGAAAACTCAATTGCAGAGTGTTGTTTGAATTTTTTGCAAAGCCCAGGTCTGGTTGGCCTACAGCCTTGCGTGTGATTCAATATTACTGTGGAAGGAAGGTCCACCATGGGCCTGCAAGTTTGGTGCGCTGGATCTGGACACTTGGGATCTCATGGCTAGAGAATTAATGGTGTATGGTGCATGCAGGGGAAGGCAACGCATTGGATCTGAAAGAAATAAGTTAGAAAAATATAACATTTCAGACCTAGGGATCGAATCCAGGTCTCTCCCTTTGCCAAACGCTTCCTCTACCATCTGAGCCAAGTGGTCATCCGCTTATACAAATAAACACAAAATAATATAATCAAAATAAAATGCCCAGAAATCCTTTTTACAAAAAACGTGCGATGTTTCAAATGGCCCAACCATGTCATGCCACGCCTTCATCTTCTTCAAGTGTCCGTCATTAAAGCATAACACTTTTACCTACGGACTATATCCGTCACTAAAACACCTGCAAATTTCAAAAATCTCACACAAGCAATATAAATTCAATTTAAGGTCATGGATCAACTGGGTTTGATCCTATGAGCATGATGGTACTCCTCTTATGGCTTAATTGTACCTGTATCTGAAAACCCTAAAACGAACGTTTAAACCCTAACAATGGTAGGTTATCATATATGCATCAAAATTGGAAATTAACCATTCAAACACGTTCTAAATGATCATACAAACAAGAATGCATACTCAAAATCTATTTCTAACGCATGTATGATCAAAATCGATTTCAAGAAATAATGTGCAAACCGTGATGATGTAAGTGGTGATTCTGGGTGCTTTGATGCTTTGGAATGATGCTTTTAACTTCAGAACATCCCCAGGAATGGATTGCAAGCGTCAAAACTCCTTGAATCCCTCTGCGAATATTAATCTGATTGCCACTTTTTTGTGAAAAAGTTGGAACTTTGTGTGTGTTCTAGGCGGTCAATCCTTGTTTTTCTGGTCTGGAAATGTTATGCATATATACTAGGATGCATTAGGTCAACAAAATTGGACTGAATCTTGGAGATTTATGTAGAAAATATTTGATTTGCCTATGGGATTTTAAGTTTCTAAACTTGGCCAAAACATGCTCTTTTCTTTCCAATCAGCCCTTTCACGAAATCATGACTTACTCATCAGATCCTAGACTCATTATATGATCATAAAACAAATCTTTGGATTTTATTTCATTTATTTCACTATTTTATTTGATTTATTATGATTTAAATGAATACAAATTCAAATAAATAAAAACAAATCTCATAAAAATAAAATAATGGATTTAAATATCTTAAATAAGTCCACGGATATGCTTGAGATCCAAAACCCACGCCCATTAGTCCAAAAGATCCAATTTGCTCACATTGACTTTTGTGCATTTTCCTAAAATTGGTCAACTTTAGCGATGCATATATTTCTCAATTTTAACCCTATGAGAGTGTTCTTGGACTTTTTAGAGAACTTAGGATATCCTCTAAACAACCCATTTGGTTTCATCTCAATTGTATCTTCCATGTTCATCTAAGGAGCTTTAACCCAAAAGGTATTTTTGTTGACTTTGCGAAAGGACCTGTAATGTCAGAGCTTATATCTTTTGATTGAAGAATTTCTTGAACTCAAGGTCTGAAGAGAAGTTGTAGGGAATTGGACTATATTCAAAATGAGCCTTTGAGGAAATTTTTTTGATAAAGTATGAGAAAGTTATGCTTGGTCAAAGTTTGGCTGACTTTTCCTATAGAAAACCTAATTTGCCATTTTTGCCTTTTGATGAGTTAGGAGCATTTCTTGAGGAATCATGATAAACCCTTGATCAAATGATGGATATTACTTCAAAATATTGATGTTGACAAAAAAATCTTAAAGTTTGACTGTATTTGGGCCACAGTTGACTTTTGACCTAATATAGTTAATTTATAGGCTTTTTGAGCAGTTGACTGAGCAAACTAGTTGTGCAAGGCATGAAATTTGGCATGGATGATCTTGAGGACATATTAGGACAATGGAGAACATTTGGGATCCTTTGGACTCAGACATCTTGCTTGAAGTTGAAACCCTAGTTAAGGTTTGTTGCCTTAGGAGGAGAACTTGTCTAGTCAATTCTTGGTCATCCTTGAGCAATTGAGGACCTATAGAGGCATGACTTGAGTGAAAATGGGAGGTAAGATTTTGGGGTACAACACATATATCATACATATCATTGCATAAGCAGGTTTCATAGCAGGTTTCTCATCTTCTTCGGTGTTTATTTCAGCAGTAAAGAAATGGCTCTCGAACAAACAGTGAAGGATCTACAAACTCAAAATCCCCAGTTTCAACAAATGATCATGGCTCTGGCCAAGGGGGAAGAGGAACTGAAATCCATGATTGTTAAAGAGAAGACTAAGAAGCCAAAGAATCCAGCTGGTGTGGTGAATTTGGAAAGGAGGTTCAGAGGACCGTTAAGGCAGGTTATAGCACTGGCATTTTCGTCAAAAGAAGGAGACAATCAAGAAGGGGAAACAAGAGAGGAAGACCCCAGTCCAAGGGAATCTGACTACAATGAGGAGTAGTATCCTCCTGCTGACGATGAGTACAAGCAACTGGAGGATCGTCTGAATGCGATGGAAATCCAGAGGGTACCTGGGCCAGATTTTAAAGAGCTAGGTTTGGTTTTTGGGGTTGTCATCCCGCAGAAGTTCAAGGTTCCGGTGTTCGCTAAGTATGATGGGGTCTCATGTCCCAAGATGCACCTCCGATCTTATGTGAGGAATATTCAGCCTCACACTACTGACAAGGACTTATGGGTCCACTTCTTTCGAGACAATCTATCTAGGACTCAACTAGAGTGGTTCTACCAGCTAGAAGGGACCAATATTCGTAATTGGGAAGACTTGGATGCTGCTTTCTACAAGCAATATCAGTATAATGCAGACCTTGCACCCACCCGTACACAACTCCAAAGTATGTCTATAGGTTCGAGCGAGGGTTTTAAAGACTATGCTCAGAAGTGGAGGGACTTAGCAGGAAGAGTCCAACCTCCCCTGTCTGGTAGGGAGTTGGTGGATATGTTTTTGGGTACCCTATCTGGTCCGTTTTTCAAGCAGCTGATTGGAAGCTCCTCAGCTGGCTTTACTGAGTTGATTTTGACAAGAGAAAGAGTGGAAGCTGGGATTAGAAGTGGCAAGATTCAGAAGGATGCCTCTTCAAGTGCAGGAAAAAAACCTTTTTGTGGGGAAAAAAGAGGTCAGTGATGTTTACAATCAATGAAATCAAGACAGAAATGAGCACCGTCCAACGATATGGGCTGTTATGATATCCAAGCATGCAGCTACTCATCAACGAAATAATCAGCCTAGAGCAGAAAGACCTGTAAGGAAATTCACTCGGATAAATATGACTTTGTCTCAAGTTTTGCCTCATCTACTAAAGTCCAATCTGGTTACCTTGAGGGAAGCTCCCAAGAATCCTAACACCGCGTCTCCTCGCTACAACCCAAATGCTCGTTGTGCTTACCACTCAGAAAGTCCAGGTCATGATACAAACGACTGTTCGACTTTGAAAAACAAAGTGTAAGACCTTATTGAAGCAAAGGAGATTGAATTTGAAGCTCCTGAGATTACCAATGTTATAACTGCTCCCATGCCCAAGCACGGTCGTGGTGTTAATGTTGTTGATGATGATATGTTTGTTACTTCTGTTGAGGAACTTATTTCTCCTCTTATGACCGTTAAGTGGAACTTGTTGAAAGCCAGTTTATTTTCGGGTTGTGGCGAAGATTGCCATTTATGTTTATCTCTACCGACTGGTTGTTATTTGTTGAAAGCAGGTGTTCAACACCTGATGAATGATAAAGAGATATTATTTGAGAAGACTCCTGTCCCGACCGTTTCTTGTAAGGATGTTTCACACATAACCATTTTCGCCAATCCTCCCAGGATCTCAACCAAAAGACCCGTCAGGATTACATCTGCTCCAAAGTTGGCTCCTCTAATCATCACTATGCCAGGGCCAATCCCATACTCCTCGGACAAGGCTGTTCCCTGGAACTATGAGGCTAACGTCTATTACCATGGCGTCAAGCAAGACCTATTGGCTGCTGAAAACCAAGTTTCTGGAAATACTAATCCTGACATTGGCAACATCATTGGGACCAGCAAAATAACAAGAAGTGGAAGAGTGTTCTCCCCTGAGATTTCTCCTCCAAAAGCTGTTACTATTCATGTGATCATTCCTATTATTGTTCCTACCGATACTACCACTACAACTCATGTGATTACCCCAGTTGCCACCCCTATCACCGAGTCAGCCGAGACTCGGGGCAAAGACATATTGATTGAGCCTGTCCAGACGAAGGCACATTCAGAATCTATGCCAGAGGCTTCCAAGAAGGAAATGGAAGAAATCTTGAAGATTATAAAGAAGAGCAACTACAATGTGGTCGAAGAGCTGGGGCATACCCCTTCTAAGATTTCAATGTTAGCCCTACTATTATGCTTTGAAGCTCATGCAAAGGCTTTGGTGAAATTCCTTAAAACTGCCCATGTGCCACAAGAAACCTCTACCGACCAATTTGAAGATTGTATGGACAGTTTGACGGTTGATAACGGTTTAGGTTTTTCTGATGCTGATCTGACACCTAGAGGAAGAAAAAACAATGATGCGCTGCATGTCTCCATCGAATGCAGGGGAACTACTTTGGCCCATGTTCTAGTAAATACTGGTTCATCATTGAACATCCTGCCCAAGAAGGCTCTGGACAGATTAGACTATGAAGGTTTGACCCTGAAACCCACCAACATTGTAGTGAGGGCTTTCAATGGTTCGAAAAGAATGGTGCACGGGGAGGTGGATATCCCCATCAAAGTTGGTTCTCAGACCTTTGACTCCACCTTCTACGTGATGGATATCAGACCATCTTACTCTTGTTTGTTGGGTCGCCCTTGGATCCATGGGGCGGGAGCTGTCACGTCCACTCTGTATCAGATGATGAAATATCCAGTGAAAGGAAAGATTGTCACGGTACATGGTGAAGAAGAATACATGGTAAGTCACCTGAACTCCTTCAGGTATGTCGAAGTGGATGGGGAGTTCATCGAGACTCCATGTTAGAACTTCGAAGAGGTGCCTCAGACCATGGCTGAAACTGAGAGTGTCACCAATATGCCGAAGATCACCAAACCTCCCTTGAAAATGGCTTCTCTCAAAGACGCCAAAGCAGTTATTGAAGAAGGTGGGTGTACCATCTGGGGCCAACTCCCTGACATTCAATACAAATCTGATAAGTTTTGTTTGGGTTTCTCTTCAGAGGCTCAAAGGGTTGTTCGTCGTGCTCGTGCTGGAGGACCTCCCCTACACATCAGCAATTGTGGGGTCAACACTCTAGAAGACAGTGATGGTGACTATGACATGGATAGTTGGATCTTCCCTACTACCAACGATGGACCCAATAACTGGACGGAAAAAGACTTTGTACCAATTATTTTTATTCAGAAGTAATTGTCTTGTTTTCGGATATGTAATAAACAATATAAACTCTATGGCCATGTGTCTTACCTGAGGCACAATGGTTTATTTGTGAGGGTTATCATGTTTCAATCTCATATGTCATTAATAAAGCATTGGACGTTTTTGCATATAAATTTTGCGCTCTCTATTTTTCTTTTCTGCTTTTTATGTTGTCTATACAGCTATGCTCTTACACACATTCACGTATCAAACTGCATATCCATATCCACTTTGGATCCCATTGATAACAGTTATGTTATTGTCGGTTATGACTTTGAAAATCCGACCAACCAAGCCGAGGACGATGGTGAGGAAGATTGTGAGGTAACCGGAGAACTTGCTAGGCTATTACAGCATGAAGAACGGGCTATACAGCCCCAAGAAGAGCCAGTTGAGACAGTAAACTTGGGCACATAAGAAGATAGAAAAGAAGTCAAGATAAGTGCAAATTTGGAGCTTAGTGTCAAACAGTGATTGATACAGATGTTGCATGATTATGTCGAGATCTTTTCCTGGTCATACATGCCAGGGCTAGACATGGATATTGTGGTTCATCACCTGTCAACCAAAGCAAATTGCCCTCCGGTAAAGCAGAAGGTTCGTCGTATGCGCCCTGAAATGTCAGAGAAGATCAAAGCAGAGGTTATGAAATAGTTCAACGCTGGGTTCTTAGTTGTCACCTCTTATCCCCAATGGGTTGCTAACGTAGTCCTGGTGCCTAAAAAGGACGGCAAGGTGGGGATGTGTGTGGACTACAGAGATTTGAACAAGGCAATCCCCAAGGATGACTTTCCGCTTCTCCATATTCATGTTCTGGTTGACAACACCGCGCAGCATAAGATCTTTTCCTTCATGGACGGGTTCTCTGGTTACAATCAGATCAAGATGGCACCCGAAGACATGGAGAAAACAACCTTCGTCACACAATGGGGCACTTTCTGCTACAAAGTGATGCCGTTTGGGTTGAAGAACGTTGGGGCAACCTATCAGCGAGCTATGGTAGCTTTGTTTCATGACATGATTCACCATGAGATAGAGGTCTATGTTGATGACATGATAGCCAGGTCTCAAGCTGAGGAAGAGCACCTTGATCATCTATAAAAGTTGTTTGATAGGTTGAAGGCGTACAAGCTGAGGTTAAATCCGAACAAGTGCACCTTCAGGGTAAGGTTTGGGAAACTTCTAGGTTTCATTGTCAGTGACAAGGGTATTCAGGTAGACCCTGCAAAGGTGAAGGCTATACAAGATATTTCGGCTCCTCGCACTGAGAAGGAGGTTAGAGGCTTCTTGGGACGCCTAAATTACATTTCCAGATTCGTTTCCCATTTAACTGCTACTTGTGAGCCAATCTTCAAACTCATGAAGAAAGATCAAGTGGTAAAGTGGAATGACGAATGCCAGACTGCCTTTGAGAGAATTAAAGAATACCTTCAAGAGCCTCTAATTCTGATGCCTCCGATTGAAGGTAGACCTTTGATAATGTACTTAACAGTGCTAGATGATTCAATGAGGTGTGTGATGGGGCAGCATGATAAGTCCGGTCGAAAAGAGCATGCAATACACTACCTTAGAAAAAAGTTTACCGACTGTGAAACAAGATACTCACTGCTCGAGAAAACTTGATGCGCTTTGGCATGGGCTACTCGCTGACTAAGACAGTATATGTTGACCCACACTATTTTGTTGATATCTAAGATGGATCTGATCAAGTACATCTTCGAGAAGCCCGCTCTCTCCGGAAGAATAGCAAGATGGAAAATGATTCTGACTAAATACAATATCCAATACACGACCCAGAAGGAAATCAAGGGAAGTGTACTAGCTGATCATTTAGCTCATCAGGCTGTGGATGACTACCAATCTATGAACTTTGAATTCCCGGATGAAAATATTATGTTAGTGACTGACTGTGAATAACCTAGACCGAATAAAGGACCTAAGAAAGGATTGTAACACCCCAATTCTACCCCAAGCAATTATGCAAAATAAATCAGAGTTATAAAATTTCAATCATACAAATGAATCGGGACGTCACAAATTCTTCTAACAAATTCATTGCATTCATCGTGGATATATAACACTTTTTCAAACATCGGATTAACCATCAATATAACATCTTTAATCAAATAAATCAACATCTACGCAGCGGAATTCTTAATAACATCTCTAACAAAACAGCAACTTCGAAACATCACATATTTAATAATAGTCAATTTCAAGTTCAACAACTAAAAATCATCAATCAAAACAGCAAGCGTTCATTCCCCGAGTGTTACATATCAGAGCAATGACACTGACTCGAACTACCAAAGGTATACAACCTTCACTCTCGATTACGTGCATGTTACCAACATAGGGGAAACATTCAAACAAAAGGGGTGAGATATCTAACAATATAATAAAGCGCATGATAATTAATATATTAAATTAGATCAACAACATCACCACTTCTCATCTCATAATCAACAACAATCTCAGCAATAATATACATTCATCCACATCAAAATACACTTCTTTATGAAATCATATAATGCAACTCAATACTATGCAAATGCATGTGGTACCATTGGAGCAGAACTCCCATCTCAAAAATTTTCCAATTAATAGAGGCATCAATAAGGTATAGTGTGATCGGTGGATCTGGAACTGACTGTTTGATGTTGGTTCGCGAAATGTCGCGGAAGCAAGAGTCGCCACCGTCTTTTATTTTCTCCAACATGGACAGGACAAAAGCACAGCAAAATTCCTTATTGAGAATGTCTCTCGGTTCGGGAGGTAGATTTATAGAAAGGGAAGGTGTTAGCACCCTTTCTATCCATGGTTATCCATGGGCTCTTAGATACTTGCTCATTTGTGTTTTCAAAAGTGTTTGCTTTTCAATAGTGAGTGAGTTTGAAAAAAGTTCCGTTTAAAGATTTCAGATCGACTCTTGTATCAGTCCTCAAAAGTGTTTGAAAAATTGTTTTGAAAGCTTTTTGAAAGTGTCGGTGTGAAAAGAGTTTTGTTTGTTTTTTAGAGCAAATATTTATGAGTCATCTACCTACCCTAAAGAATTAGGCTGTGTAGAAGTCCTTAAGGTAGTGCTATCCCACCATTGAGAGGTAGGTAGCACCACCGTTGGAGGTGTTTGGGTCAATTCGTTTTTAGGGACAATGTGGTCACCAGAGCAATAGTAGGACACCTTAGAAGCTACCCTCATGCCATGTTCATGGACATGAGGACTTACTAAAACGTCCTCTACTCGACGACCACGTTTCGAAGGGCAAGGCAACAGTGAGGCGTACCCTAGGAGTGGTGCGTGAATTATGTGTCATTTTCAATTATTTATCTTGTCATGCATTGGTGATCTACACATTGCTTTTATTTGGGCATACATTCTTTCATGTGATAGTTAACAGTTAAAAGGTGCGGGAATTAAAATGCGGAAAAATAAAAGTCCTACGCTATTACAAGGCGCGGGTCTACAACGCCAAATTAAACCAAGACCCGATTTGAATAAATAAAAATGCAGAAAATAAATGTCCTAATTAATCTATTACAAGGCTTTGGGATAAATACATTATATTCACAAAAGAAATAAAAATAAATGCGCGAAGAGAAATTATATTCGAAGGTGCGAGGGCGTTGGACCCGTTAAAGAAATTAAATTGGAATTGAAAATAAATTAATGATTAAATGAGGAAAAGAAGTTATTTTTTGTAGTTTTTGTATTTATGAAAAAAAAGGAAATTAAAAAAGAAAAGAAACCCTAATTCTACATGTTTTTAATTATTTAAAAATTGTTTAAGTTAACCTAATTTAGTCTTAATTAATTAATTACAAGCTTATTTACAAAATAATTAATAATTAATAGTGACAAGAAAAAAAAGATTATTTATTAAGAAAAAGAATAAAAAATGCTAAAAGACCTGTTTTTATATTTTTTAATTATCTAAGGAAAAGCATTAAAGTTAAAAACCTAAAATTAAAACTAAATTGATTATTAAATTTATTTACAAAATAAATATTATTGAATTAAATAATAAACATATTTTATTTTTTTGACTTTCTGATTTTTTTGTATTTTTATATTATAAAACTAATTTTGTGGAGTTAAATGAAACAAATAATATAATTAAAATAAAATAAAAGAATAAAAATAGAGAAAGAAAAGGCAAACATAGGGGGTTTTCTGACCCATTTGGAGGTATGTTGTGAGTAATCTGGCCCACTGAAATCTGGCCTTTTTTGACTTTTCAATGATCACGTGTGGATCTATTGACCAATGCGTATGGTAGTCCTCCCATTCTGGCCCTTGGATTGGTGTTGTTGGACATGTGGCAAGCTTAAGCGTTGAGTGCATGGTAGATCACTGAAGGGCACGCTGCATGGGAATAGGTTAAAGAAAAAATTATGAAATATGCAAGGGGACCTGGGAATCGAACCCAGGTCCCAGTACCTGTAGTACACGTTGGCCACCAACTGAACTAGCGCGTTTGCTTTTATGTTTAGTGGACAAAATTCATTATATGTGAAAAACAAGGCTATGCTGGACAGAAAATAAAACGCGCCAATGTTTGAATCCACCAACCACGTTCCTCCACGCATCATCTTCTCCAATTGCTATTTGTTTTGCCTGAAAAAATAAACTAGATAGCGGGGGTTTTAAACCCCCACAACCTGAAACCACAAATAATAGCGAATAGAAATTGGGCAATCATAAAAAAGGCGCGATGTGATGAATCAAATCGTCTGGACGTCACGATTGTAATGGTGTTGATCTTATGGTCCAATTTTTCCATGGGAAAGAAACCCCAATTTCAAACCTTTGAAACCCTAGGCAGCTTCCATGGTGGATTCACGTATAGGGCTTAAAAATTCAATCAAAGGATGCCAACAGCTTTAGAACAACCATGTTAGTATAAATCAATGCTTAAAATGTATGGAAAAGGTATGCAAAGGCAAATACGATTATGAAAATATTTGGGAACAGGGCCACGTGATTCTACCAGTTCTTTGTGTATGGAGAGTGGAAAAGTATTGGGTTATGTTCAGGAAAGTCCCAGCAAGCTTTTGAGATACTTTTTACGCCTTGAAACGCCTTCTAGATGCCAAAACAGTTTTGAGGTTTTTAAGAAAAAGTGCAAGTTTTGTTTTCAGGTTCTAGCGCAGCATGCTTGTGCTTGTGATTAGGGTTGTGTTTGCATATGTACATGGAATGATTTAGGTCAACAATCCAAGCCCAAAGCCTTGTCTTTAATGATTTTCAAGTTTGTGATTTTCCATGATTTTTTCAATCTTTTCACCATGAAGAACATGCCAATTATTGGAGATCCTTTCCTTTTTGGGGTGTGCACGAAATCTTGAGGCTTTAAGAATGCAAATGCTGCACAAAAAGATTCCAAAACATTTGTTTAGTATTTTTTCATATTTAATTTTAATTAAATGAATTAATAGATTTAAAAATTCAATTAATAAATTAAAAATAAGAAAATAACTCCCCTTTGGGTCAATGGGTCGTGCATAGCTTTTGGGTGATGATTCTTGGAAGAAATTGAGGCCCATTAGCAATTTTGAGGCATTTGAAGCAAAGTTGACTTTTCAAAATTCCCAAAAATTTCCCAACTTCCACAAGGCACATCTTGCTCAATTTTTAAGCTTTGATCATGTTCTTGGACATTTTGGAAAGGTCTTGAAATCCTCTAACCAATGCCTTTGGTCCCATGTCAATTTGATTTACCAATCTCAAGTTATGGTCCTTGACTTTAAGTGCCTTTTTGTTGACTTTTGAAAATGACCTATAATGTTGAGATTGATAACTTTTTGTGAGAGCATTTCTTGAACTTGAAGTGTGAATATGAGTTGTAGGAAATGTCATTCTCTTCAAAATGAGCTTTGGTTGGAATTTTTCTGATAAACCATGTGGAAGTTATGCCTTGGTCAATTTGCAGTTGACTTTTTCAGCTGTCCAAAAATAGAAACTTTTGCATCTTGAGACTTTTTGAGCCATGCCTTGAGAATCATGATCAAGAATTGATCAAATGATGTTTGTGGCTTCAAAATGAGATGTTGACCAAAAATTTGGACTTTTGACTGTCAAATGACCATTTTGCCCCTACAGTTGACTGTTGAGCAATTAGGGTTTTTGACTGTGCAATTTTGTGCTGTGAGTCTTGAAACTTGGCATGAGGATGCTTGACAATGTTTATAGGCATATGGGACTTGTTTGGACCCTTGGAAACTTCAACTTCTTTGCCAGAACCAAAACCCTAATTTTTGACTGTTAGGAGGCAATTGGACTGTGCAACCTTTGGGGAGATTTTGAAGCATGCTCTTGGCAAATCTTGAAGAATATGGGAGGGCAAATTTTGGGGTACAACAGTTGCCCCTGTTCAATCTTCTTAGACCTGAGGGTGTAGATTGGCTGACGTGCCTTTCGTAATCCGAAGGTGGAAGATGATTGGACACTAGAGTGCCCAGAAATTTGCGCTCACACTAGAGTGCCATTTGGAGATTGATGGATAGGAAGATGGGCTTATAGATGCCATGTTGAGAGGTGATGGATAGGTGGATGGGCTTATAGATGCCATCTGGGTGTCGATCGCGTAAGAGATTCCTTAGCGAGAATTTGCGTACCTGAAAAAGAAAGATGATTACCTGACCTGTTGTAGGCGTTGGTCTTCAAACTCTTTGTGTGGGCGTACCCTGGTTGGTTACAGGAATCGGGTCTGGAGCTTCAAACGGTGAGGAATGAAACAGGGATGGTTATTACCTCAACGGAATGATGAGAGAATCTTGGGCGATTACTATCTCAACAGTAACGACGAGAGAACCTGGGGCGATTACTACCTCAACAGTAACGATGAGAGAATCTGGGGCGATTACTACCTCAACAGTAACGATGAGAGAATCTGGGGCGATTACTACCTCAACAGTAACGATGAGAGAACCTTGGATGTCTTCTACTGAGTCTTTATTAGGAAAATCTTTAGGAATCGATTTAACTGGACCCGAGAAGGCCTTTAACTGGGTAAGAATCAGAAAAATCTTTAGGAATCGATTTAACTGAACCGGACAAGGTCTTGAAATCTTCAGCTGGAATAAGAATCAGGGAGATCTTAGGGTCGATCTGACTGAACCAGAGAAGGCCTTTGACTGGATAAGAATCAGAAAAATCTTTAGGAATCGATTTAACTGAACCGGACAAGGTCTTGGAATCTTCAACTGGGTAAGAATTAGGGAGATCTTAGGGTCGATCTGACTGAACCAGAGAAGGCCTTTGACTGGATAAGAATCAGAAAAATCTTTAAGAATCGATTTAACTGAACCGGACAAGGTCTTGAAATCTTCAACTGGACAAGAATCAGGGAGATCTTAGGGTCGAAGGGACTTAAAAAATTTTAAAGGATTTTTTCGATCTGACTGAACCAGAGAAGGCCTTTGACTGGATAAGAATCAGAAAAATCTTTAGGAATCGATTTAACTGAACCGGACAAGGTCTTGAAATCTTCAACTGGATAAGAATCAGGGAGATCTTAGGGTCGATCTGACTGAACCAGAGAAGGCCTTTGACTGGATAAGAATCAGAAAAATCTTTAGGAATTGATTTAACTGAACCGGACAAGGTCTTGAAATCTTCAACTGGACAAGAATCAGGGAGATCTTAGGGTCGATCTGACTGAACCAGAGAAGGCCTTGGACATAGCTGAGAACTTAACTGGATCTTTCCTGCAAGGTAAAGGTCAGTCATGTGCAATGCATGATACGGATCGAGCAATGATGTTCTCAACATAAATGAGATTGTAAGGTCATGATGCGTATGTGCATGCTATAATGTATGGAAGTGCGATGTTTATGAATATATGTTTTTGTCTTGGAAAGTAAATCCTTGACGGGTGCCGGGAAGTCACATCCTGGGCTGATGCTGGAGAATAGTGCTTTGTTGTTTCCGCTGGGGATGATAGTTGCAAGAATACCGGTAGGAGAAGATGACTCCGTTAGGGAATAAACTTGGCGAATGGATTACTCTGCGGGGAGAAAATACTCTAGCTACCTTGCTGGGGAACAATAATCTGTGGGGAGAGAGGTATGCTGTTGATGGTAACTTCGCTGAGGATACCGTTGTTGTGTTGGAAGTGTTAATAAACTTCGCTGGGGATAAGAAGACTTTGTCGACGATGATCTTTCCGTGGCTTTTGGCTGAGGATAATCTGGTTATATCCTGGTAGGGAAATAATCTTTGAGTAAAGTCGGGGGACGCGTCCGTGCTCTGTAGGGGATAAGCTTCCAGAATCTACTGGGGATAAGCTTCCTGCTGGAGGAGATGGATTCAAATTTTCCTGGGGAAATCTGGATTGGACTCTCTTGGGGAAATTTTGAAATGTATTAGGGAAGTGGCTCTGCTGAATATCTGGTATGCCGCCGGGGAACAATCTTAGATTAAGACTGCCGGGGATGCTTGTTAAGAATATCTGTATGATGTGCTGGGGAATGTTGAGATCTGCGGGGGATACCCAACTTCCTTGAGGCTGATTGTATAACTTTGCTTGGGGAGAGTGCATTGACTTGCTGACTCACTCTCTGGGGAATTAAGATATACTGGTTATGTTCTTCGGCTGAACTTACCTTGGTACCTTGATGGACAGAACAATTAGATCGCTTTAGACGACTCCTTATTGCCCCTGTTTCTAATGTTACTTGTAATTAATCCTTTGTTTCGTATACAATTATTTATGAGTTAGCAATTAGTGTCAAATGCATATATCACAAATTGAACCTTGGACGTTCTTCGTAAAACAAAACAGAAAAGGAAAATAATTGGCAATTTTAACTGAAAAGTGTATTTGTATTGATTTTTTGAATTGCCTGTAAATAGGCGTTTAAGTACAAGAGGCTGACGTCCTAGTAAGAGAACGCTGCCGAACAAAAGAGTTTATACAATTTTGTACAAAGGAAAATAAAACAGCTGTGTGAAAAGAATAATCCCACTGGGTTCCAACTCTGCTATCGCCTTTATATCTTCGAGCGTCTCATCACTTGATGACCTAGTCGAGGATGAAGCTGATTGATCGATGCCGTTTTGAACTTGATATTGATATCGGATTCCGGATGCGAGGTGATCCAATAGGACATAGTATTATGCTTTATCCCTAACTTTTGCCTGGACCGCCCTTTCGGGTTTTCAGTCCACCGGGATACCCATTTTTGCCCAAGCCGCCTTTTCAGGTTTTTGACTTGCCGGGTGTACAGTTTTTTTTCATTTCATCCCTTCATTTTGCCCGAACCCTTTTGGTTCGCCGGGAAGCCCTAATTTTTGCCTAGGTATGTCAACCTAGCGGGTCTTTATTATGCGTAGTATCTTTTAACCATATCTGCATTGGCGGGGTGAGGAAGGTCGTCACCATCCATGGTAGTTAGAATCATGGCTCCTCCTGAGAACACATGTTTAACCACAAATGGCCCTTCGTACGTAGGGGTCCATTTGCCCCTTGGATCACTCCGAGGAAGAATGATACGTTTGATTACCAGATCCCCAACTTGATATTCTTGTGGTCTGACCTTTTTGTTAAATGCCTTGATCATCCGCTTTTGATACGTCTGACCATGACAAATAGCATTGAGTCTCTTTTCGTCAATTAAGTTTAGCTGATCAAGTCGTGTCTGGATCCAATCATCTTCGCTCAGACCTGCATCCTTCATTATCCGGAGAGAGGGTATTTGCACTTCGATTGGTAAGACTGCCTCCATGCCGTAGACCAAGGAAAAAGGAGTTGCCCCGGTTGACGTGCTGGCTGAGGTACGGTACCCATGTAGAGCAAACGGTAACATCTCGTGCCAATCTTTATAAGTCACTGTCATCTTCTGCACAATTTTCTTAATGTTCTTATTCGCCGCTTCTACAGCCCCATTCATCTTCGGCCGGTAAGGAGAAGAGTTGTGGTGTTGTATCTTAAACTGCTCGCAGAGCTCAGTGATCATCTTGTTATTGAGATTGGTACCGTTGTCTGTAATGATTCTTTCAGGGACGCCGTATCGACAGATCAGGTTATGCCGAATGAACCGTGCCACAACATTCTTGGTTACTGTAGCGTAGGAAGCTGCCTCAACCCACTTTGTAAAGTAATCAATCACTACCAGGATGAAGCGATGCCCGTTGGATGCCGTGGGTTTAATCTCACCGATCATATCTATGCCCCACATTGCAAAAGGCCAAGGTGCAGTCAGGATATTCAGAGGGACTGGAGGAACGTGCACCTTGTCTGCGTAAATCTGGCATTTGTGACACGTCCGAGAATGTTGGTAACAGTCGGCTTCCATTGTGGACCAGAAATACCCTGCCCGAAGGATCTTCTTTGTCGTGGTGTGTCCACTGGAATGTGTTCCGAGGGTACCTTCATGTAGCTCCACCATGATCCTTTCTGCTTCAGTTTTATCCACACAACGCAGTAAGGTCGAATCGTGGTTTCGCTTGTATAGGATGCCGTTGCTGAGGAAGAACTTCGCTGCGAACCTTCTCAGAAACTTTTTATCATTAACAGATGCACCTTCAGGATACTCTTGAGCTTCCAAGTATCTCTTCACCTCATGGTACCAAGGTTTCTCAGTCGCTATCTCAGCCTCGAGATCACAACAGTATGCCGGTTCGTTCAGTTTCCAAATGATGACCCGGGGAGCCTCATTGTCCCATTTGACTTTGAACATGGAAGACATTGTAGCTAACGCGTCCGCCAACTGATTCTCCTCTCTCGGGAAGTGTTCAAAAGTTATCTCTGTGAAGTGGGGGATCAATGTCAACACACATTCTCTGTAAGGAATAAGATTCGGATGTTTCGTATCCCACTCGCCTTTGATCTGATTGATCACGAGAGCGGAATCTCCGAAGACACTCAGAAACTTGATCCTTAAGTCGATGGCCGCTTGGAGACCCATGATGCATGCCTCATACTCCGCCATGTTGTTAGTGCAGTTGAAACATAGTCGGGCAGTAAGTGGAGTATGAGTGCCTTGAGGAGATATGATCACAGCGCCGATACCATTACCCAAAGCATTGGAGGCTCCGTCAAAGTGCATAGACCATCGGGATCCTTCCTCAGGTCCTTCATCCGGTCCAGGTACTTCACAATCAGTCACTATCATGATACTCTCGTCTGGAAACTCGAAGTTCATTGACTGATAATCGTCTACTGCCTGATGTGCCAAGTGGTCTGCCCATACACTTCCTTTGATGGCTTTCTGAGTCGTGTATTGTATGTCGTATTCCGTCAAGATCATTTGCCATCTTTCTATTCTCCCAGACAGAGCAGGCTTTTCAAATATGTACTTTATTGGATCCATCTTTGAGATCAACAAGGTAGTGTGAGTCAGCATATACTGTCTCAGCCGGCGAGCAGCCCATACCAAAGCGCAACAAGTTTTCTCGAGCAGTGAGTATCGGGTCTCACAGTCGATAAACTTTTTGCTAAGGTAATAAATGGCGTGCTCTTTTCGGCCAGACTCGTCATGCTGCCCCAACACACACCCCATTGAGTTGTCAAGTAATGTCAGGTATAATATCAGAGGTCTCCCTTCAACCGGTGGCATAAGAATGGGTGGTTCTTGGATATATTCTTTGATTCTGTCAAAAGCGGCCTGACATTCATCATTCCAACGTACCACCTGATCTTTCTTCAGCAGCTTGAAGATTGGCTCACAGGTAGCAGTCAGGTGCGAGATGAATCGAGCAATGTAATTCAGGCGTCCTAAAAAGCCTTTGACCTCTTTCTCTGTCTTAGGAACTGGCATCTCTTGAATGGCTTTAACCTTGGCAGGGTCCACTTGAATACCCTTGTCACTTACAACGAAGCCTAGCAACTTTCCAGATCTTACCCCGAAGGTGCACTTGTTCGGGTTCAACCTCAGTTTGTACAATTTCAGACGGTCAAACAGCTTCTGCAGATGGTCAAGGTGTTCCTCCTCAGTTTGAGACCTTGCAATCATGTCACCGACATACACTTCTATCTCATGATGGATCATGTCATGAAATAAAGCAACCATGGCACGTTGGTAGGTTGCCCCAGCATTCTTCAACCCGAATGGCATGACCTTGTAGCAGAAGGTGCCCCATTGAGTAACAAAGGTAGTCTTTTCCATGTCTTCAGGAGCCATCTTGATCTGATTGTAACCTGAAAAGCCATCCATGAAAGAGAACACCTTATGCTGAGCAGTATTGTCAACCGGGACGTCAATATGAGGTAGGGGGAAGTCATCCTTGGGGCTGGCCCGGTTTAGATCCCTGTAATCGACACACATTCTGACTTTACCATCTTTCTTTGGTATCGGCACTACATTAGCAACCCACTGAGGGTAAGAAGTCACTGCAAGGAACCCGACATCAAACGGTTTCATAACCTAGGCTTTGATCTTCTCAGACATCTCTGGACGCATACGGCGGACCTTTTGCTTAACCGGAGGGCAGTCTTCCTTAGTAGGCAAATGATGGACCACAATGTCGGTATCCAACCCAGGCATGTCTTCATAGGACCAGGCGAAGATCTCCACATAATCATGTAACATCTGAGTCAACCGTTGCTTCACGCTGAGCTCTAGGTTGGCACCAATCTTGACTTCCTTCCTATCTGTATTAGTACCCAGATTTATTGTTTCCACTGGCTCTTCATGTGGTTGAATTGCCCTCTCTTCCTGGAGTAACAGTCTTGCAAGCTCGCCAGGCACTTCACAATCATCTTCACCTTCGTCTTCGGCTAAGTTGATCGGATTTTCGAAGTCATAATTGGCAGTAGCAGAGTCGTTACCAGTGAGATCCAGAGTGGATTGAAACCTGTATGGGTGAGTGTGTATAAATACAGCTGTTTTGCAATATATAAAGAAAGGAAAGAAAGAAAAGGAGCATAAGATTTGAAATGCGAGAAAACGTCCAAGGTCTTTATTCATGATATATGAAATGACAATTAATATGCCCTCACAAATGAAGCCACGGTGCCCCGGGTAAGACACCGGGCCATAGAGTTTCAATTCATTGTTTATTACAAATAACAAAAACAAAGGAATTCATTACTGCGTAATAAAAGTAACAGGAGTATGATCTTTTGCAGTCCAATTGGTCAATCCACCGTCAGTCGTCGGGTAGATCCAGCTATCAAACTCTGACTCTTCCACCTCATCTTCATCCCCAACAGCATTCACTCCTGGATTGGTGATGAGCACAGGAGGTCTTCCGGTTCTAGCTTTGCGCACAGCCCTCTGAGCCTCTGCAGTAAAACCCAGTCCAAACTTGTCAGTTTTAGGTGTAAAATCAGGGAGCCTGCCCCAGTTAGCACATTCACCTTTCTTGATTACAGCCCGGGCGTCCTTTAAGGAGGCCATCTTCAAAGGAAAATCCTCTTCAACCACAGTTTCTGCTGCTGCCAATGTTGGAGGTACCTCTTCAAAATGCTGAAAGGGGGTTTCAATAAACTCCCCGTCCATCTCAATATATCGGAAGGAATTCAAGTGACTAACCATATACTCTTCCTCTCCCTGCACAGTGACAATCTTCCCTCTGACGGGGTACTTGAGCTTCTGGTGTAGGGTAGAGGTCACTGCCCCAGCTTTGTGAATCCAAGGTCGACCCAGTAAACAGGAATAAGATGGACGAATATCCATCACATAGAAAGTTGAGTCGAATACTTGAGAACCCACACGAATAGGAATGTCTACCTCTCCATGAACCATCCTCTTAGAACCGTCAAAGGCTCTGACAATGATGTTACTAGGTTTCAGCTCCAGGCCCTCACAATCCAACCGGTCTAAGGCCTTTTTGGGTAGCACATTTAGGGAAGAACCAGTGTCCACCAACACGTGAGTGAGAGTAGTGCCCCTGCATTCAATAGAGACATGCAGGGCATCATTGTGGTTCTTTCCCTTAGCAGTAAGGTCAGCATCCAAGAAGCCCAAACCATTGTCGGCTGTCAAATTGGCTACGCAATCAGTAAACTGGTCTGCAGAGGTCTCTTGTGGCACATGGGCCGTCTTTAGAAATGAAATCAGGGCCTTAGCATGGGCCTCTGAGCACAACAGCAAGGAGAGCATAGAGATCTTGGAGGGGGTATGCCCCAGTTGTTCAACAACATTAAAGTCACTCTTCTTGATTATCTTCAGAATTTCCTCCATCTCTTGTTGGGAGGCTTCAACATCCACAGATTTTGGTGCCTCCATCCGGGAAGGCCCATCTTCAATCCCTTTGCCCCGAGCATTAGATGACTCGGCAGCAGGGGAAACGACTTGATCAGAAGTGGAAACAGGTGCACTTGCAGGTGTTATAACGAGAGGTATTCGAATAGCTGGTGGTGCAATGTCAGGCGAGAAGAGCCTACCACTGCGGGTAACTTTGGCTGGACCAGTGATATTGCTGATGCTGGTGCCAGTGTTGAACTCTTGCTTTATACCATGTACATATACATCTGCCCCATAGTGCCATGGGACAGCCTTATCAGATTCATAGGGGAGGGGCCCCGGAACAGTAATAACAATGGGTGCGACAGTCATGATTTTAACTGGCTTCCTCGGGGGAGCCTTGATCGGATTACTGAAAATTGTAACAACAGATACCTCTTCCGCAGGAACAAACGGAACAGCGGTCTTCTTGAACAAAATCTCCTTGCTATCCATCAAGCTTTGGATGCCTAACTTCAGCAAAGGACAACCAGAAAGGAAAACAGCACACAAAAGGCAACCTTCGCTACAACCCGGAAATAAACCGGCCAGCAGTAGGTTCCTCTTAACAGTCATCAGAGGAGTAGCTACATCATTCACAGAGGCGGCATACACATCTTCATCAACAGCATTTACTCCATGCTAGGGCATAGGAGCAGTCACTACATTTGGCCTCTCAGGCGCCTCAAATTGTATCTCCTTTGCATCAATAAGGTCTTGCACCTTATTCCTTAAGGCCCAACAATCATCAGTAGAATGCCCCGGGCTATCGGAGTGATAAGCACAGCGGGCATTTGGATTATACTTGGGAGACGCAGTATTCATAACCTTCGGGGCCTCCCTGACAGTCACTAAGTTGGTGGATAGCAACTGCGGCAAGATTTGTGATAAAGTCATACTCAGCTGGGTAAACTCTCTTCTGGGTCTTTCAGCCCTTTGTGGATTGGTTTGCCGAGAAGCGGCAGCAGGCTTAGCAATCACCACTGCGTTGACAGATTGGCGGCGTTCTGGTTTATCATGTCTTCTAGGCCCATATATAGCACTGGCCTCCTTCTTAAAGGGTTTCTTCTCAGAACTTGAAGATGCACCCTTCTGAATTTTACCGGACTTCATTCCAGCCTCTATCCTCTCCCCAGTCAGAATAAGATCAGTAAACCCTGCAGACGAATTACCGATAAGATGATTGAAAAACGGCCCAGAGAGGGTCCCCAAGAACATATCTACCAACTCCCGGTCTGTTAACGGAGGCTGCACCCTGCCAGCCAGGTCCCTCCACTTCTGTGCATACTCTTTAAAACCTTCGCTTGATCCTAGCGACATACCCTGGAGTTGGGTACGTGTAGGAGCAAGGTCGGCATTATATTGATACTGCTTGTAAAAAGCAGTAGCCAACTCCTCCCAGTTACGAACCTTGGTCCCATCCAGCTGATAGAACCATTCGAGATGAGTCCCTGAAAGACTCTCCTGGAAGAAGTGGATCCACAAGTTCTTTTCCACTGTGTACGACTGAATCTTCCGCACATAAGATCTGAGGTGTAGCTTAGGGCAAGACGCCCCGTCATACTTGGTGAAAGATGGTGCTTTAAACTTGTGAGGAATGATCACACCAGTAGATAAGCCCAAGTCTCCGAAATCCAACCCAGGCACTTGTTGGATCTCCATGGCGTTCAGTCTGTCTTCCAACTGCTTGTACCGGTCTTCAGCAGGAGGATACTGTTCCTCATTAAAATCAGTCTCGTTGTCAGAGACTACTGGACTTGGAGCCTTTCCCCCCTAGGGAATGTCTTTGCCTACAGAAGAACCAGCTTCCTCATTCTGCAGAGTATTACCAAACCTCCGGCCCGAGTTGAAAAGAACAGTTCTCTTCTTATTCTTCTCCTTCTTCAGAAGCAAGGCCTTCAGCTCTTCTTGGCCTTGAGCCAAGCCCATGATCAGCTCTTGAAATTGTGCGTCCTGCGCCTGAAGGGCCTTGATAGACATCTCGGTTGATGATTCAGGGTTCATGATGCTGAAATAAACAGCGAAGAACAGTAAGCAACCTGAAAAGAAGAATACCTGCTATGCACATGATGAATGGAATGCGTATGATTTATGTTTTCAAAGACAATCGAGAATCAACTTTGTAAACAAAAAGGAACACACTTCATTAGATTCAACTTCGAAATTTAAATTGTTCAACAGGTTGCCCTTAGGCGTTACATAAAATGGAAATACTGAAAAGGGAAATAAGACTGTAAAAGAACATCCAGAGCTCATCATTGATCCCAGGGTCTCCTCTTCTCAGTACAGATGTAGTCATTCAGAGCTCGCTCATTCTCCAACTGCTTTGTCAGCTTCTGGATCTTCAACTCCTGCTCATTGAACTTTTCCCGGTAAGAATCCCGTTCTTCTCGCATTTGCGACCAAGACCTCTTTAATGTCTCATAATCAGTAGGTATCTGAGGAGGGAGGACAGTTGGAGGAGCCCCATCTTTGTCAGGATACTCAAGAATGATGGGTCTGACAGCTTCGTACGGCATACCTAACTTCTGAGCACGGATGCGAACCCATTTGTAGTAGGCTTCCATAGGTAGAGAAGTCTTTGGCCCCAACTCTTGTGGGTCAGCTTTATGAACTCTGTCCCAAGCTTTGATGAACCTACGACGCAGCTCGTCACTATCCACCTGAAACTCAAAACTGATGTGAGGAACCAACATCTCATGAGGCCCTGCTCTTCTGGCCCTTCCAAACTGACGGAGCGCTAGACATGGATTGTAAGAGATTCCTCCTTGAGTGCCAATCAAAGGAACATTAGGGTATTCTCCGCAACAGTCAATAACAGCTATCTCATCCAAACCTCTGAGAGTCCAAATGATGTCCTTGTCAGTGAGAGACATTAACCTATGAGCCCAACCTCTTCCTTCTTGGTTCTTCAGCACGAACTTAGGGAGGTGCGAAATAAACCACCTCACCAACAAAGGGATACAACACCACAGAGTTCCTCGTCTTCGGGCAGTACGAGCATAAAGTTGTTGCAGGATGTCACCCAAGAGAGTGGGCACAGGATTCTGAGACATGAAGATCCTTATGGCAGTGACATTGATGAAGTTGTCAGGATTAGGAAACAAGACTAGCCCATAGATTAAGAGAGCCAAGATGTCTTCATATGCCCTAAAGTCTAAGTCATTCCAGAAACTGTTAGCTTTACCAACCAAGAACTTGGCCAAGAAACCCTTAACTCCGCTTCTAGTCACGCAGTTGTCCATTACTTCTTGATGGGTCAAGGGAAGAGATGCAGCAACCTCCTTAAGCCTGAGAGTCTTTTCCCAACCAGTGTAAGGAGTCTGATCCAAGATAGGGATACCAAGCAAATCAGAGAACTCTTCCAGGGTAGGGACCAGCTGGAAGTCTTGAAAGGTGAAGCACTGGTACAAAGGGTCATAGAACTGGGTCAGGACACTCATCAACTGTTGATCCCGCTTTGCAGTGACTAAACTGAGAAGAGAACCATGCCTCTGGATGAAGGATGTGGTGTTTGGAATTCTGCTAACCAATTCTTCAAGTAACTCAGGTGGGTGAACAAAGTTGAACCAGATAGTATTCCTTCGCATAGGCATCATGACGTCCTACAAAACAGAGCAAAGGTGAAACCCTCTTATCTTTGAAATAGTCAGTCCTTATGCAGGATGCATGCAATGCTCATGATGTTATGATGTTATGATAAAGCACCCCACAAATATTTACAAAGGCAAACATGATAAGGCACACAAGTCACACAAGACAAGCCCTTAAAGTTTAGGCCAGCATGAGGTCTAGGTATTACCCTCTTTCAGTTTGTTGGTTCATACCTGTCCTATCAAAAGTAACCGGGTTCTTAGGGGATCCCAATATCACTGACTACCCTCAACCGGTCATAACTCCAGCATCGCAATCTTTTCTTGCAGCCAGAACCATCACGAGAGTTTAGCCTCAATGGGCGTAGCATACTGCTACTATTCTATTGGCCAAGTTGTGTCATTTAAGGTTCTAAGGTCTGTTGGTGCTTAATGACTCCTCAGAAGACCCATATTCTCCTCGTTGCAACACAAGGGATATCGGTACAGACCAAGGTGCCACACCAACGTAGCCACTACTTCACCCGTGTCGGTCTACGCCGGACAGGTCCCTCACAGCTTATGCTACCTAAACAGGGTATCCCCAGATCCGGGTTAGGATCTATGTAACTCCCATGCAACCCACAATTTAAAGCAACCAAGTCAAAATAATTGAAAACACAGTTATGAACTATCCTAAGGTACACCTCACTTTTAAAATTGTCCCCAGCAGAGTCGCCAGTTTTGTGATCGGTGGATCTGGAACTGACTGTTTGACGCTGGTTCGCGAAATGTCGCGGAAGCAAGATTCGCCACCGTCTTTTATTTTCTCCAACATGGACAGGACAAAAGCACAGCAAAATTCCTTATTGAGAATGTCTCTCGGTTCGGGAGGTAGATTTATAGAAAGGGAAGGTGTTAGCACCCTTTCTATCCATGGTTATCCATGGGCTCTTAGATACTTGCTCATTTGTGTTTTCAAAAGTGTTTGCTTTTCAATAGTGAGTGAGTTTGAAAAAAGTTTCGTTTAAAGATTTCAGATCGACTCTTGTATCAGTCCTCAAGAGTGTTTGAAAAATTGTTTTGAAAGCTTTTTGAAAGTGTCGGTGTGAAAAGAGTTTTGTTTGTTTTTTAGAGCAAATATCTATGAGTCATCTACCTACCCTAAAGAATTAGGCTGTGTAGAAGTCCTTAAGGTAGTGCTATCCCACCATTGAGAGGTAGGTAGCACCACCGTTGGAGGTGTTCGGGTCAATTCGTTTTTAGGGACAATGTGGTCACCAGAGCAATAGTAGGACACCTTAGAAGCTACCCACATGCCATGTTCATGGACATGAGGACTTACTAAAACGTCCTCTACTCGACGACCACGTTTCGAAGGGCAAGGCAACAGTGAGGCGTACCCTAGGAGTGGTGCGTGAATTATGTGTCATTTTCAATTATTTGTCTTGTCATGCATTGGTGATCTACGCATTGCTTTTATTTGGGCATACATTCTTTCATGTGATAGTTAATAGTTAAAAGGTGTGGGAATTAAAATGCGGAAAAATAAAAGTCCTACGCTATTACAAGGTGCGGGTCTACAACGCCAAATTAAACCAAGACCCGATTTGAATAAATAAAAATGCGGAAAATAAATGTCCTAATTAATCTATTACAAGGCTTTGGGATAAATACATTATATTCACAAAAGAAATAAAAATAAATGCGCGAAGAGAAATTATATTCGAAGGTGCGAGGGCGTTGGACCTGTTAAAGAAATTAAATTGGAATTGAAAATAAATTAATGATTAAATGAGGAAAAGAAGTTATTTTTTGTAGTTTTTGTATTTATGAAAAAAAAAGAAAATTAAAAAAGAAAAGAAACCCTAATTCTACATGTTTTTAATTATTTAAAAATTGTTTAAGTTAACCTAATTTAGTCTTAATTAATTAATTACAAGCTTATTTACAAAATAATTAATAATTAATAGTGACAAGAAAAAAAAGATTATTTATTAAGAAAAAGAAAAAAAAATGCTAAAAGACCTGTTTTTATATTTTTTAATTATCTAAGGAAAAGCATTAAAGTTAGAAACCTAAAATTAAAACTAAATTGATTATTAAATTTATTTACAAAATAAATATTATTGAATTAAATAATAAACATATTTTATTTTTTTGACTTTCTGATTTTTTTGTATTTTTATATTATAAAACTAATTTTGTGGAGTTAAATGAAACAAATAATATAATTAAAATAAAATAAAAGAAAAGAATAAAAATAGAGAAAGAAAAGGCAAACATAGGGGGTTTTCTGACCCATTTGGAGGTATGTTGTGAGTAATCTGGCCCACTGAAATCTGGCCTTTTTTGACTTTTCAATGATCACGTGTGGATCTATTGACCAATGCGTATGGTAGTCCTCCCATTCTGGCCCTTGGATTGGTGTTGTTGGACATGTGGCAAGCTTAAGCGTTGAGTGCATGGTAGATCACTAAAGGGCACGCTGCATGGGAATAGGTTAAAGAAAAAATTATGAAATATGCAAGGGGACCTGGGAATCGAACCCAGGTCCCAGTACCTGTAGTACACGTTGGCCACCAACTGAACTAGCGCGTTTGCTTTTATGTTTAGTGGACAAAATTCATTATATGTGAAAAACAAGGCTATGTTGGACAGAAAATAAAACGCGCCAATGTTTGAATCCACCAACCACGTTCCTCCACGCATCATCTTCTCCAATTGCTATTTGTTTTGCCTGAAAAAATAAACTAGATAGCGGGGGTTTTAAACCCCCACAACCTGAAACCACAAATAATAGCGAATAGAAATTGGGCAATCATAAAAAAGGCGCGATGTGATGAATCAAATCGTCTGGACGTCACGATTGTAATGGTGTTGGTCTTATGGTCCAATTTTTCCATGGGAAAGAAACCCCAATTTCAAACCTTTGAAACCCTAGGCAGCTTCCATGGTGGATTCACGTATAGGGCTTAAAAATTAAATCAAAGGATGCCAACAACTTTAGAACAACCATGTTAGTATAAATCAATGCTTAAAAAGTATGGAAAAGGTATGCAAAGGCAAATACGATTATGAAAATATTTGGGAACAGGGCCACGTGATTCTACCAGTTCTTTGTGTATGGAGAGTGGAAAAGTATTGGGTTATGTTCAGGAAAGTCCCAGCAAGCTTTTGAGATACTTTTTACCCCTTGAAACGCCTTCTAGATGCCAAAACAGTTTTGAGGTTTTTAAGAAAAAGTGCAAGTTTTGTTTTCAGGTTCTAGCGCAGCATGCTCGTGCTTGTGATTAGGGTTGTGTTTGCATATGTACATGGAATGATTTAGGTCAACAATCCAAGCCCAAAGCCTTGTCTTTAATGATTTTCAAGTTTGTGATTTTCCATGATTTTTTCAATCTTTTCACCATGAAGAACATGCCAATTATTGGAGATCCTTTCCTTTTTGGGGTGTGCACGAAATCTTGAGGCTTTAAGAATACAAATGCTGCACAAAAAGATTCCAAAACATTTGTTTAGTATTTTTTCATATTTAATTTTAATTAAATGAATTAATAGATTTAAAAATTCAATTAATAAATTAAAAATAAGAAAATAACTCCCCTTTGGGTCAATGGGTCGTGCATAGCTTTTGGGTGATGATTCTTGGAAGAAATTGAGGCCCATTAGCAATTTTGAGGCATTTGAAGCAAAGTTGACTTTTCAAAATTCCCAAAAATTTCCCAACTTCCACAAGGCATATCTTGCTCAATTTTTATGCTTTGATCATGTTCTTGGACATTTTGGAAAGGTCTTGAAATCCTCTAACCAATGACTTTGGTCCCATGTCATTTTGATTTACCAATCTCAAGTTATGGTCCTTGACTTTAAGTGCCTTTTTGTTGACTTTTGAAAATGACCTATAATGTTGAGATTGATAACTTTTTGTGAGAGCATTTCTTGGACTTGAAGTGTGAAGATGAGTTGTAGGAAATTTCATTCTCTTCAAAATGAGCTTTGGTTGGAATTTTTCTGATAAACCATGTGGAAGTTATGCCTTGGTCAATTTGCAGTTGACTTTTTCAGCTGTCCAAAAATAGAAACTTTTGCATCTTGAGACTTTTTTAACCATGCCTTGAGAATCATGATCAAGAATTGATCAAATGATGTTTGTGGCTTCAAAATGAGATGTTGACCAAAAATTTGGACTTTTGACTGTCAAATGACCATTTTGCCCCTACAGTTGACTGTTGAGCAATTAGGGTTTTTGACTGTGCAATTTTGTGCTGTGGGTCTTAAAACTTGGCATGAGTATGCTTGACAATGTTTATAGGCATATGGGACTTGTTTGGACCCTTGGAAACTTCAACTTCTTTGCCAGAACCAAAACCCTAATTTTTGACTGTTAGGAGGCAATTGGACTGTGCAACCTTTGGGGAGATTTTGAATCATGCTCTTGGCAAATATTGAAGAATATGGGAGGGCAAATTTTAGGGTACAACACATAGCCTTCATCTCAAATTTTTCCAATCCAGGCCATCTCAACGAGCATAAGCTCCATCTCAAAAATGCAATGTATGCGATACAACCATGAACGTAATGATAACACCCAAGTTAACAACATCTCAAATCATCTCAAAACATCTCTGTTGTACCCCAAAATTTGCCCTCCCATATTCTTCAAGATTTGTCAAGAATCATCTTCAAAATGGTTCAAGATTTCTCAAGGGTTGCACAGTCGAAATGCCTCATAAGCCAGTCAAAATTAGGGTTTTGATTCTTTCAAAGAATTTGAGGTTTTCAATGGTCCAATCAAGTCTCATGGGCCTATATACATTGTCAAGCATCTACATGTCAAGTCTCAAGTCTCACAATGCCAGTTTGCACAGTCAAAAGCCTCATTTGACCTATAGTCAACTGCAGGGGCAAAATGGTCATTTTGCAGTCAAAAGTCAGAATTTTTGGTCAACATCTTATTTTGAGCTCGCAATCATCATTTGATCAAGTCTTGATCATGATTCCACAAGGATGGCTCAAAAATCATCAAAGATGCAAAAGTTACTATTTTTGGCCAGCAGAAAAGTCAATTGTATCTTGACCAGGGCATAACTTTTTCATGGTTCATCAGAAAAATCCCATCCAATGCTCATTTTGAAGGGGATGTGATTTCCTACAATCCATATTCACATTCCAAGTCCAAGAAATTCTCTCACAAAAAGTTGTCAATTTCTACATTATAGGTCAATTTCAAAGGTCAACAAAAATGCACTTTAAGTCAAAGACCATAACTTGAGATTGGTAAATCCAAATGACATGGGACCAAATGCATTGGTTAGAGGACTTCAAGACCTTTCCAAAATGTCCAAGAAAATGTTCATATGATCAAAATTGAGCAATATATGCATTGGAGAAGTTGGGAAATGTTTGTGAATTTGCAAAAGTCAACTTTGCTCAAAACACCTTGTTTTTGCTAATGGGCCTCAAATTTCTTCTTGAAACTTTATTAAAAGCTTATGCACGACCCATTGAGATTATTTGAATTTATTTTCTTATTTTTTATTAATTAATTGGATTTTTAATCAATTTTAATTCATTTAATTAATTTAAATTGTAGGAAATATCAAGATATGGTTTTTCAATCTTTTCATGAAGCAAATATGACCTAAAAGAGCTGGCAAACTCGTGTGCACATCAAGGGGACAAGAATCTCTAAGTTTGGCAAGTTTCTTCAATCAAAAAGATTGAAAAATATTTGATTTTCAATCAAATATTGAATCATAATTCCATGGATCTTTTGTGCAAGATTGTAACCTAATTCAGCTCTACTATAAGTACACAACCAAACCTAATACATTGGACGAGAATTTGCTGCAGAAAAACCATAATCACATTCAAGAAAAATCCAAGAAAACTCAAAACTGTTTTCTGTGTTCTAGGGCGAATTAAGGACCTTTGTTGATTTCAATCCATTGCAGGAGGTCCCCAGGACGATTTGCAATCAATTTCCAGTTTCATAGCTCCAAGAATCACTAGTTTCAGAACCACGGGTTGCTTCTCATGTCCATAATCGTAACTCATATTTTATGCATAATTAACATGATTTAATCATTGTTTGGTGTTGCTTGAATTCATATAAAGCTTTTGGCATAGGTTTATTGCATTATAACACGCAGAATCATAAGTTACCATTGAAGGATTTTAGGGTTCTTGAGGTCTCAAATTGGGGCTTTACAGCCCAGGAAAAATTAAGCTTCATAAGACCTATGGTTGGAATCGTCAAGGTCAGACGAACTCAGTGACATACTCGCGAAATATTTATATAGCCTGTGGGGCTATTCGCTATTTTTCCTCATCCTGTTTTGTGGGGGTTAAAAACCCCCGCTATCTCTTTGCTTTTTTACAGATGCAGCGAAGACGATGATGAGGTGGTGATATGTGATTAGCCAATTCAAAAAAGGGCGCGTGTTGTTGTCTTTTACAGCACATTAATTGTTGTTTGTATATTATATTTATTTATCATTATACTAACAAATGCAAGCGAATGGTGTAGTGGCTAGTGAGGTGGCTGGTAATCATTGGGACCTGGGTTCGATTCCCAGGTCCACCCAAATAATTGTTTCTATTTTTCATAACATGATTGCATACAGGCATTTAAAAGCATTCCACCATGTACTGCAAACCTCCAAGCGCCATGTGTCTCTGAGCCCAGATCTGAAGGCCAAGCGTGAGGGTTCATGGTACTCCCAGTCAATGAACGTGCAGCTGATCCAGAAAGTCAAACAGACTTGTGTGCTTATTGGGCCAGAATTGCTAACATAACTCCATTATTGGGTCATCACCCCCCCTGGTTTCTTTGTTCTTTCCTTTTTATTTTCTTTTTTCTTTTAATTTCTTTTATTAATTATTATTATTATTATTATTATTTAATTAATTCACAAATCATTATTTTCATAATAAATTCAGAAACCTAAAATATTATTTATTTTTACTATTTATTAATTTCACTATTAATTATTATTTTGTAAATAAATTCTAATATAACTAATTTAGTTTAATTAGGTTTAATTTTGACTTTTTCATAATAAATAAAATCAATTTAGAATTAGGGTTTTTCTTTTGATAACTTTTTAATTTCTTTTATTCTTATTTTCATTAAAGACCTAAAAAACTAAAAAATATTTTTTCTTGTAATTATTTAATTAATTAATAAATTAGGGTTAATATTAATTAATTAAAGGACCAAAATTCCATTCTTTTCTCAAAAAGGGTCAACACCCTAAGGATGTCCCCGATTTAATTTATTTTCGCGCATTATTATTTTTTGATTATATTGATGTAATTACTCCGAGGATGTAATAGATAATTAGGATTTTTATCGCTTTCTTTATTTTCCGCATTTATTTTCCAAAGGGTTATGTTTTTGGCGATGTAAATACCCGACGCCTTGTAATAGTGTAGATTTACTTTCCGCAATTTGTTTTTCCGCACAACTATTAACTGTTAATTATGCATGCAAGACTTGCCTGAAAAATAAAATCAAAACGTAGCTCACCATAATACATGTGCAAAGATAATATGAACTGAATCCTGACACACATGCACATGCCACTCCTAGGGTACGCCTCACTTGGTTGCCTCGACGTGGTCATTGAGTATAGGGTGTTTTAGAGGCCGCCCTCCTGTCTAAAGATCAAAGTTGCCTCAAAACGGTTGCCTCAGATAAAATGATCTAGGACACTAGGGTTACCGCTAAGGCGTCCTACTATTGCTTTAGTGACCACATGTCCCTATAATCGAATTGACCCGAAAAACGCCAACGACGGTGCTACCTACTTCTCAATAGTGGGATAGCGCTGTCTAAAGGACATTTACACAGCTTAATTTCTTTTGAGTAGGTAGAGGTTCTTAGATACTTTCTCTTTCAAAACAAAAATACTTTTCGCACCTACACTTTCAAAAAGTTTTCAAACAAACACTTCATACACTCTTGAGGACAGATACAAGAGTTACCTAGAAGTTTTCAAACTAAACTTTTTCAAAACCCACAAACACAAGAAAAGCAAACATTTTTGAAAACATAGTGAGCAAGTACCTAAGAGCCCGTGGATAACCACGGATAGAAAGGGTGCTAACACCTTCCCTTTCTATAATCTACCTCCCGAACTGAGAGACATCTCGAAAAGGAATTTTGCTGTGCTTTTGTCCTTTCCTTGTTGGAGAAAATAAAAGACGGTGGCGACTCTTGCTTACCGCAACATTTCGTGAACCAGCATTCCAAAACAGTCAGTTCTATTTCCACCGATCACAGAACTGGCGACTCTGCTGGGGAAATTTAATAAGTGAGGTGTACCTTAGGATTAGACCACTCTTGTTTTCAATTGCTTGCTTTGATTGCTTTAAAATTGTGGGCTTGTTTTGGAGTTTCATAGATCCTAACCCGGATCTGGGGGATACCTTTTAGAAGTAGCAACAAACTGTGAGGGAACTGTGCGGGGTATACTGACACGGTTGAAGCAGTTGCTACGTTGATGTGGCACTTTGGTGAGTACCGGTAACCCTTGAGTCAAGTCAAGGAGAGTACGGGGCCGCCGCGTGGTGTCATGAAGCATCAACTGACCTTAGGAACCTTACTCGACCATCCTGGCCTCTTTAGGGGTAGTGAGATGACCGACTTTGGTGCAGTCCGAAGTTGGTAGATACTCGATACTACACTCATTGAGGGTTGTTTTATTGGAATATTTTGATCTCCAGTTCAGTGGCTAAATCAAAACAATGAACATAGAAAACAATCCGATGATATTAAGCTCCTTAGAACCCGGTTACTTTTGATAGGACAGGTTTTGAGCCCACCAACTTCAAGAGGGTAGTACCTAAACTTCATGCTGGCCTAAACTCTAAGGGATGTCTGGTGTGACTTGTGTGCCTTATCATGTTTGCTTTCTGTGAATACTTGTGGTGTGTCTTTATCATAACATCATAACATCATAAAGCATCATATGCATCTACTAACCACTTCAAGGGTTCGAATCTTCATCTTTGTTCTTGTTTTGTAGGACATGGAGACTATCCGCAGAAAAACAATTCAGGTCAACCTTGTAAGGATCCCTCCTCAGCTTAAGGAGCTTACATCCAGGATTCCCGAGAACTCTTCCTTCAGTGAAAGGCATGGTAGACTCGTCAGCTTGGTCAACACCAACATTGAAGAAGATATGGTAAAAGTGTTGTTCCAGTTCTTTGACCCCTTGCACCACTATTTTACTTTCCTGGATTATCAATTGGTGCCTACTTTGGAAGAGTTTTCTCAACTTCTGAAGGTCCCTATTCTTAGTCAACTACCCTACAATGGTACGGAAAGGGAACTAAAACTTGAAGAGGTTGCTAAAGCATTACACCTACAACCATCTGACATCAAGGGGCATTGGGAAATCAGAAGTGGTATCAAAGGATTCTTGGCAAAGTTCCTATTTGAGAAAGCACAAGAATGTTGGAATTCCCTTGACCTACAAGCCTTTGAAGAAGTTATGGCACTCCTTGTCTATGGGTTGGTGTTGTTCCCGAATCCGGATCAGCTTATAGATATCAATGCTGTCAAGATTTTCATGTCCAGGAATCCCATACCTACGTTGCTTGGGGACATCCTTCACTCATGTTACACTCGAACCATGAGAAAAAGAGGTGTTCTCATGTGCTGCACTCCTCTCCTGGCAAGGTGGTTTATTTCGCACCTTCCACAATCAGTTTTGAAGAACGAGCGGGGTTTGAGATGGTCACGACGATTAATGACTCTTACACATTCTGATATACATTGGTGTTCTCGGTCTAGAGAAAATATCACTATCATTGACCGTTGCGGAGAATTTCCTAATGTTACTTTACTTGGAATTAGAGGAGGCATTACTTACAACCCTTGTTTGGCTTTGAGGCAATTTGGATATGCTCGGAGGGATGGCCCTCATGACATGCTGATTCCTGACATAGTTTTTGACTTCGACAATGATACGCAAGGACTTCGCCAGAGAATCATCAGAGCTTGGAGGATGCCTAACATGGTAGATAGTAAGACACTGGGGCACAAGAACTCCATCCCCCTTGAGCCTTATCTCAAGTGGGTATGAGCCCGCTCCCAGAAGCTTGTGATACCATATCCTCAGAGCTGGATCCAACTCAAGGAAGAACGGAATTCTCTTGAAGCCAGTTTACATGTCAGCGAGAAGAAGGTTCTGGAGCTCACCCGCCTACTTCACGAGGAAAAGACCCTCAACACTTACATCGCTCCAAAGAGGATGCGCAGTGTCTTTTGGCATTAAGTTTTGTAATGTTTTGCCCACGAGGCCCTGATGTACTGAACAGATTATTTATTAATATAACGTGTGTTCCTTTTTATCTACAACAAATTTGAACTTTCGAACCCTTGAATGCATTGCATAAATAAGCATACCATGCATCATATGCATAACAGGTACCCTCTTTTTTACAGGTCACTCATCTTCTTCGCTGTTTATTTCAGCAATCATCATGTCTTCTGAACCATCTACTGAACAAGCTATCAAGGCCCTCCAGGCCCAAAACGCCCAGTTCCAAGAGTTGGTCATGAGCTTAGCCCAGGGTCAACAGGAATTGAAGACTCTGATTCTGAAGAAGAAGAAGAAGAGGACCGTGTTGTTCAATACTGGACGCAGGTTCGGGAATGGACTACAAAATGAGGCTGATCTGGCTACTTCCTTTGTAGGGAAAGACAATCCCCAAGAGAGAAGGGTTCCTAGTCCCGTGGTCTCCGACAACGAGACAGATTATAATGATGAACAGTACCCTCTTGCTGAGGACAGGTACAAACAGCTGGAGGACCGTTTAAGTGCTATGGAGATTCAACATGTGCCCGGGTTGGATTTTGGAGACCTAGGCTTATCCTCTAGGGTGGTGATTCCCCACAAGTTCAAAGCGCCTGCTTTTGCAAAGTACGACGGAGCTTCCTGTCCTAAACTGCATCTCAGATCATATGTAAGGAAGATCCAACCGTATACTGCTGACAAGAATTTATGGATCCATTTCTTCCAGGATAGTCTTTCAGGGACTCAACTCGAATGGTTCTATCAGCTGGATGGAGCCAGTATCCGTAACTGGGAGGATTTGGCTACTGCGCTCTATAAGCAGTATCAGTATAATTCCGACCTCGCTCCTACGCATACCCAACTCCAGGGTATGTCACTAGGGACGGGTGAAGGATTTAAAGAGTACGCCCAAAAATGGAGAGACCTGGCTGGAAGAGTGCATCCACCTTTGACTGATCGTGAGCTGGTTGATATGTTTCTGGGGACCCTGTCTGGTCCGTTCTTCAACCATTTGATTGGAAATTCTTCAACCGGATTTACAGACCTTATCTTGACTGGTGAGAGAATTGAAGCTGGTATCAAGTCTGGGAAAATACAGAAAGGTGCCTCCTCGAGTACTGAAAAGAAGCCCTTCAAGAAAGAATCTAGTGCTGTTTATGGTTCAAGGAGACAGAATAAACCAGAACGCCGCCAAGCTGTCAACGCGGTGGTAATTTCAAAGCCTGCTGCTCAGCAGTACAACCAACCAAGGGGTGAGAGACCCAAAAGGCAGTACACTCGGCTCAGTATGACCTTGTCCCAGATATTACCGCAACTACTGTCAACTAATCTGGTAACTTCAAAGAAGCTCCAAAGGTTGCGAATACAACCTCTCCAAAGTACAACCCCAACGCCCGCTGCGCTTATCACTCTGACAGCCCGGGGCATGCTACGGATGATTGTTGGGCTCTGAGGAATAAGGTTTAGGACCTTATTGATGCTAAAGAGATAGAGTTCGAGGCGCCCGAAAGGCCAAATGTTGTGACTGCTCCCATGCCCAAGCATGGAGTGAATGCTGTAGAGGAAGACCTGTATGTAACCTCTGTGGATGATATTGTTACTCCATTGTTGACTGTCAAGAGGAACCTGTTGCTAGCCGGTTTATTTCCGGGATGTAGTAAAGGTTGCCATCTATGTTCTGTTTCACCTACTGGTTGTCCTTTGTTGAAGTCAGGCGTCCAAAACCTGATGGATAACAAAGAGATCTTGTTCGAGAAGATTGTCGTTCCTGTTACCCCTACCGAAGAAGTGTCCATTGTTACTATTTTCAACAACCCTCCTAGGGCTCCCTCAAAGAAGCCTGTCAAAATCATGCCTACTCAGAAAGTTGCACCTATCATTATCACTGTTCTGGGGCCCATCCCCTATACATCTGACAAAGCTGTCCCTTGGCACTATGGGGCAGATGTCTATGTTCTTGGAGTAAAGCAAGAGTTTAATACTAGTACCGGCGTCAGCAACATCACCGGGCCTGCCAAAGTCACCCGCAGTGGTAGGCTCTTCTCACCAGATATTGCGCCACCAGCCATCCAGAGACCTATTGTCATCACACCTGCAAGTGTGCCTATTTCCCTTCCTGACCAAGTTCTTATTTCTACCCTTGTTGCCGAGTCATCTGACGCTCGGGGCAAAGGGATTGCTACTGATGTGCCTGCCCAGACGGAGGCACCAAAGACAACCACTATTGAAGCTTCCCAGCAAGAGATGGAAGAGATTCTTAAGATTATCAAGAAGAATGATTTCAACGTAGTTGAGCAGCTGGGGCACACCTCGTCTAAAATTTCTATGCTATCACTGTTGTTGTGTTCATAGCCCCATGCCAAGGCCCTGATTACCTTCCTGAAGACGGCCCACGTGCCACAAGAGACGTCAGTTGATCAGTTCACCGACTGTGTAGCCAACTTAACTGCTGATAATGGTCTGGGTTTCTCCGACGCTGATCTGACTGCCAAAGGGAAGAATCATAACGATGCCCTGCATGTCTCCATTAAATGCAGGGGCACTACTCTTGCCCATGTGCTGGTTGACACTGGTTCCTCGTTGAACGTATTACCCAAGAAAGCTCTAGACAGGCTGGATTGTGAGGGTTTAGAGCTCAAGCCAAGTAACATTGTTGTTCGGGCCTTTGACGGGTCCAAAAGGATGGTACATGGTGAAGTGGACATTCCAATCAGGGTTGGTTCTCAGGTCTTTGATTCAACATTCTATGTGATGGACATCCGACCGTCCTACTCTTGTTTGCTGGGTCGTCCATGGATCCATAAAGCTGGAGCTGTGACTTCCACACTACATCAGAAGCTGAAATACCCAGTCAGGGGGAAGATTGTGACAGTTCAGGGGGAGGAAGAGTATATGGTCATCCACCTCAACTCGTTCCGGTACATAGAAATGGATGGGGAGTTCATTGAGACCCCCTTTCAACATTTTGAAGAAGTTCCTCCGACACTGGCATCAGCAGAAACTGTGATTGAAGATGCTCCTTTGAAGATGGCTTCCTTAAAGGATGCCCGGGCTGTGATTGAGAAGGGTGAGTGTGCAAACTGGGGCCGACTTCCTGATTTCACTCCGAAGACTGACAAGTTTGGTTTGGGTTTCACTGCAGAAGCTCAGAGGGCTGTTCGTAAAGCAAGGATTGGAAGACCTCCTGTATTCATCACCAACTCGAGCGTCAATGCTATTGAAGACGACATGGAGGAATCTGAATTCGACAGCTGGATCTACCCAACGACCAACGGTGGACCAAGCAACTGGACTGCGAAAGACTTCATACCTATTACTTTTGTCACTCAGTAATGAACTCCTTTGTTTTGGATTTGTAACAGACCATAATTTGAAACTTTATGGCCCGGTGTCTTACCCGGGGCATCGTGGCTTCGTTTGTGAGGGCTTTTGTGTGTCATTTTCATATATCATTAATAAAAGCATTGGATGTTTTTTTGCATTTCAAATCTTGAGCTCCTTGTCTTTCTTTATTATATATATTGCAAAACAGTTATATTTACACACACTCACATATACAGGTTCCAATCCACTCTGGATCTCACTGGTAACGACTCTGCTACTGCCACTTATGACTTCGAAAATCCGATCAACTTAGCCGAAGACGAAGGTGAGGATGATTGCGAAGTGCTTGGTGAGATTGCAAGATTGTTACTCCAGGAAGAGAGGGCCATTCAGCCACATGAAGAGCCAGTGGAAACGGTAAACCTGGGTACTGAGACAGACAAAAAGGAAGTCAAGATTGGTGCCAATCCGGAGCTTAGTGTGAAACAACGGTTGATTCAGATGCTGCATGACTATGTGGAAATCTTTGCCTGGTCTTACGAAGATATGCCTGGGTTGGATACCGACATTGTGGTTCATCACTTGCCTACCAAGGAAGACTGTCCTCCGGTAAAACAGAAGGTCCGCCGTATGCGTCCAGAAATGTCCGAGAAAATCAAAGTTGAGGTTATGAAACAATTTGATGCCGGTTTTCTAGCAGTGACTTCTTACCCTCAGTGGGTTGCCAATGTGGTTCCAGTGCCGAAGAAAGATGGTAAGGTCCGAATGTGTGTTGATTACAGGGATTTGAACAGGGCAAGCCCTAAGGATGATTTCCCTTTGCCTCACATCGACGATCTGGTAGACAACACTGCTCAGCATAAGGTATTCTCCTTCATGGACGGGTTCTCAGGTTATAATCAGATCAAGATGGCTCCTGAAGACATGGAGAAGACCACTTTTGTCACTCAGTGGGGCACCTTTTGCTACAAGGTCATGCCTTTTGGGTTGAAAAATGCTGGGGCAACCTACCAACGTGCCATGGTTGCTTTATTTCATGACATGATCCATCATGAGATTGAAGTATATGTCGACGATATGATTGCAAGGTCCCAAACTGAGGAGGAACACCTTGACCATCTACAGAAGCTGTTTGACCGCCTGAAGTTGTACAAGCTGAGGTTGAACCCGAACAAGTGCACCTTTGGGGTGAGATCTGGAAAATTGCTAGGCTTCGTCGTAAGCGATAAAGGTATTCAAGTGGACCCTGCCAAAGTGAAAGCCATACAAGAGATGCCAGTTCCCAAGACGGAAAAAGAAGTTAGAGGCTTTCTAGGACGACTGAACTACATTTCCCGATTCATCTCGCACCTAACCGCTACCTGTGAACCAATCTTCAAGCTGCTGAAGAAAGATCAGGTAGTACGTTGGAACAATGAATGTCAGGCTGCTTTTGAAAGAATCAAGGAGTATCTCCAAGAAACACCCATTCTTATGCCACCGGTTGAAGGGAGACCTCTAATCTTATACTTGACAGCTCAATGGGATGTGTGTTGGGGCAGCATGACGAGTCTGGCCGAAAAGAGCATGCTATTTATTACCTTAGCAAAAAGTTTACCGACTGTGAGACCCGATACTCACTGCTTGAGAAAACTTGCTGCACTTTGGTATGGGCTGCTCGCCGGCTGAGACAGTATATGTTGAATCACACTACTCTGTTGATTTCAAAAATGGATTCAATCAAGTACATCTTCGAAAAGCCTTCCTTGTCCGGAAGAATAGCAAGATGGCAGATGATCTTGACGGAATATGACATCCAGTACACGACTCAAAAAGCAATCAAGGGAAGTGTGTTGGCAGATCATTTGGCACACTAAGCAGTGGACGATTACCAATCGATGAACTTTGAATTTCCAGACGAGAATATCATGGTGGTGATTGATTGTGAAGTACCTAGACCGGATGAAGGACCCGAGGAAGGATCCCGATGGTCTATGCACTTTGACGGAGCCTCAAACGCTTTGGGTAACGACATTGACGCTGTGATCATATCTCCAAAAGGCACTCATACTCCACTTACCGCTCGGCTATGTTTCAGCTGCACCAACAACATGGCGGAGTATGAAGCCTGCATCATGGGTCTTCGAGCTGCAATTGATCTAAGGATCAAGTTTCTGAGTGTCTTCGGAGATTCCGCTCTTGTGATCAGTCAGATCAAAGGCAAGTGGGATACGAAACACCCAAATCTCATTCCTTACAAGGAGTATGTATTGACGTTGCTTCCCCACTTCAAGGAAATAACTTTTGAACACTTCCCAAGAGAGGAGAATCAGTTGGCGGACGCGCTAGCTACGATGTCTTCTATGTTCAAAGTCAAATGGGACAACGAGGCTCCCCGGATCATTATTTGGAAGTTGGATGAACCTGCACATTGCTGTGATCTTGAGACCGAAGAGGTAACTGAAAAGCCTTGGTATCATGAAGTAAAGAGGTACCTTGAAGCTCAAGAATACCCCGAAGGCGCATCTGTTAATGACAAGAAGTTCCTGAGAAGATTCGCGGCCAAGTTCTTCCTCAGCAACGACATTCTCTACAAATGAAACTATGATTCAACCTTACTGCGTTGTGTGGATAAGACTGAAGCAAAAAGGATCATGGCAGAGCTGCATGAAGGTACCTTCGGAACGCATTCCAGTGGACATACCATGGCAAAGAAAATCCTCCGGGCAGGATATTACTGGTCCACAATGGAAGCCGACTGTTATCAATATTCTCGGACATGTCACAAATGCCAGATCTATGCTGATAAGGTGCACACTCCTCCAGTTCCTTTGAACGTCTTGACAGCACCTTGGCCTTTTGCAATGTGGGGCATTGATATGATTGGCGAGATTAGACCTACGGCATCCAACGGGCATCGCTTTATCCTGGTAGCAATTGATTACTTTACGAAGTGGGTTGAAGCAGCTTCCTATGCTACCGTAACCAAGAACGTCGTGGCACGGTTCATTCGGCATAACCTGATCTGACGATACGGTGTACCAGAGAGGATCATTACGGACAATGGTACCAATCTTAACAACAAGATAATCACTGAACTCTGCGAGCAATTCAAGATACAGCACCACAACTCTTCTCCCTACCGACTGAAGATGAATGGGGTTGTAGAAGCAACTAATAAGAATATCAAGAAGATTGTGCAGAAGATGACAGTGACCTACAAAGATTGGCATGAGATGTTACCGTTTGCTCTTCATGGGTACCGTACCTCAGCACGGACGTCAACAGGGGCAACACCCTTTTCCTTGGTATATGGCATGGAGGCAGTCTTGCCCATCGAATTTCAGATACCCTCTCTCCGGGTAATGAAGGATGCAGGTTTGAGCGAAGATGACTGGATCCAGACCCAGCTTGATCAATTAAACCTAATCGACGAAAAGAGACTCACTGCTATTTGTCATGGTCAGACGTACCAAAAACGGATGATCAAGGCATTTAACAAGAAAGTCAGACGACAAGAGTATCAAGTTGGGGACTTGGTAATCAAGCGCATTATTCTACCTCAAAGTGATCCCAGGGGCAAATGGACCCCTACTTACGAAGGGCCATTTGTGGTTAAGAATATCTTCTCAGGAGGAATAATGATTCTAACTACCATGTATGGTGACGACCTTCCTAACCCCGCCAATGTAGACATAGTAAAAAGATACTATGCATGACCAAAAGACCCGCTAGGTTGACACACCTAGGCAAAAATAAGGGCTTCCCGGCGAACCAAAAGGGTTCGGGCAAAAATAAGGGATGAAATGAAAAAATCTATACACCCGGCAAGTCGAAAACCTGAAAAGGCGGCTTGGGCAAAAATGGGTATCCCGGTGGACTGAAAACCCGAAAGGGCGGTCCAGGCAAAAGTTAGGGATAAGCGTAATACTATGTCTCATTGGATCACCTTGCATCCAGAAGTCGGCATCAACTATCAGGCTCGGACGGCACCGATCAATCAACTTCCTCTTCAACTAAGCAGCAAAGTGATGAGACGCTTGAAGACATAAAGGCGATAGCAGAGTTGGGACCCAGTGGGATTTTTCACATAGCTGTTTTGTTTTCCTTTTCACAAATTGTATAAATTCTATTCGGCGGCGTTCTCTTACTAGGACGTCAGCCTCTTGTACACAAAACGCCTATTTATAGGCAAATTCCAAAAATCAATACAAACTCACTTTTCCAGACAAATTGCCAACTGTTTTTCCTTTATCTGTTTTGTTTTGCAAAGAACGTCCAATGTTCATTTTTGATATATGCATTTGACATTAATTGCTTCTCATAAATATTTGCATGCGAAACGAAGGACTAATTACATGTGACATCAGAAACAGGGGCAATAATGAATTGTCCAAACGATTTAGTTGCTCTGTCCACCAAGGTGCCAAGGTAGGTTCGACTGAAGAACAGGACCAAGATACCTTCACTCCCCGCAGAGTAGGACAAGACTCAGCAATACTCTCTCCAAGCAGAGTTGGTCTCCAATCAGCCCCGAAAAGGCACAGTATCCCTATCAAGTCAGCAACACTCTCCCGAAGCAGAGTTAGGCTACTGTCAGCCCCAAGGAAGTTGGATATCCCTAGAAGATCTCAATATTCTCCAGCAAAGTATACAGATATTCCTCAGCAAGCATCCCCGGCAGTCTTAATATTCCTCGACAGAAATATAAGATTGTTCCCCGGCGGAATACAGACATCCCAGTGGAGCCATTTCCCCAGTGTAGTCAAAAGTTTCCCCAGGAGAGTTGAATCATCCTCCCTAGTAGATTATGGCAGCTTATCCCCAGTAGATTCTGGAAGCTTATCCCCAGTAGATTCTGGAAGCTTGTCCCCTGCAGAGTACCAACGCATCTCTCTCGGCCATATTCAAAGGTTATTCCCCACCAGAGTCTAACTGGGTTATCCTCAGTGAATTACAACGAAAAGACCGTCTTCGGCGAAGTTCTTCCTATCCCCAGCGGAGTTCATCAAATTCCCCAACAGAGCTTATCAACAGGAATCCCCAGCGGAGTTATCATCAAAATCTCAGCGAAGTATCTCTTCCCCACAGAGTAGTTCCCCGCAGAATAATCTCTTCGCCAGGTTTATTCCCCAACGAAGTCATCTTCTCCTACAGGTCTATTCCTACAATCATCTTCGTTCATCATCCCCAGCGGAAACGAAGAACTCTACTCTTCAACATCAGCCCAGGATTCAATGAACTTCCCGACATTCGTCAAGGATTTATTTTCCCAGACGAAAATACGTTCATAAACATTTCACATTTCATATCTCCTATTTACATACATGATAAAGTGCATACGACACAATCTCATTTATTCCTGAGAAGATCATGACATCATGCATTTCATACATCATGACATTGCATACAACTAATGTTTTGCCTTTTCAAGAAGAGGTCAATCAAAAGATATTACCATCAACTTTTGAAGTTCCAGATTCGATACCTGTATCTAGCCAGGGCATATCTGTGAGCGACTGATTAGAGGTCTACGCCTGTATCCAGCCAGGAAAGCTATCTCGATCAACCTTTTGAAGTTCCAGATTCGATACCTGTATCTAGCCAGGGCATATCTGTGAGCGACTGATTAGAGGTCTACGCCTGTATCCAGCCAGGAAAGCTATCTCTACCAACCTTTTGAAGTTCCAAATTCGATACCTGTATCTAGCCAGGGCATATCTGTGAGCGAATGATTGTGGATCTACACCTGTAACTAGCCAGGAAAGTATCCGCATGAAGAGTCTGAAGATCAACACCTGTAACAGGCCAGGAAATTATCTTTCTTTCTCAGGTACGCAAGTTCTCGCTAAGAAATCTCTTACGCGATCGACATCTCCAGATGGCATCTATAAGCCCATCCTCCTATCCACCATATCTCCAAATGGCATCTGTAAGCCCATTCCTGACATCACATTGCTGATACTCCATTATGCGAGCGCAAATTTCTGGGCACTTTAGTGTTCAATCATCTTCCACCTTCGGATCACGAAAGGCACGCAAGCCAATCTACATCCTCAGGTCTAAGAAGATTGAATAGGGGCAACTGTTGTACCCCAAAATTTGCCCTCCCATATTCTTCAAGATTTGTCAAGAATCATCTTCAAAATGGTTCAAGATTTCTCAAGGGTTGCACAGTCCAAATGCCTCATAAGCCAGTCAAAATTAGGGTTTTGATTCTTTCAAGGAATTTGAGGTTTTCAATGGTCCAATCAAGTCTCATGGGCCTATATACATTGTCAAGCATCTACATGTCAAGTCTCAAGTCTCACAATGCCAGTTTGCACAGTCAAAAGCCTCATTTGACCTACAGTCAACTACAGGGGCAAAATGGTCATTTTGCAGTCAAAAGTCAGAATTTTTGGTCAACATCTTATTTTGAGCTCACAATCATCATTTGATCAAGTCTTGATCATGATTCCACAAGGATGGCTCAAAAATCATCAAAGATGCAAAAGTTACTATTTTTGGACAGTAGAAAAGTCAACTGTATCTTGACTAGGGCATAACTTTTTCATGGTTCATCAGAAAAATCCCATCCAATGCTCATTAAGGGGATGTGATTTCCTACAATCCATATTCACATTCCAAGTCCAAGAAATGCTCTCACAAAAAGTTATCAATTTCTACATTATAGGTCAATTTCAAAGGTCAACAAAAATGCACTTTAAGTCAAAGACCATAACTTGATATTGGTAAATCCAAATGACATGGGACCAAAGTCATTGGTTAGAGGACTTCAATACCTTTCCAAAATGTCCAAGAACATGTTCATATGATCAAAATTGAGCAAGATATGCATTGGAGAAGTTGGGAAATTTTTGTGAATTTGCAAAAGTCAACTTTGCTCAAAACACCTTGTTTTTGCTAATGGGCCTCAAATTTCTTCTTGAAACTTTATTCAAAGCTTATGCACGACCCATTGAGATTATTTGAATTTATTTTCTTATTTTATATTAATTAATTGGATTTTTAATCAATTTTAATTCATTTAATTAATTTAAATTGTAGGAAATATCAAGATATGGTTTTTCAATCTTTTCATGAAGCAAATATGACCTAAAAGAGCTGGCAAACTCGTGTGCACATCAAGGGGACAAGAATCTCCAAGTTTAGCAAGTTTCTTCAATCAAAAAGATTGAAAAATATTTGATTTTCAATCAAATATTGAATCATAATTCCATGGATCTTTTATGCAAGATTGTAACCTAATTCAGCTCTACTATAAGTACACAACCTAAACCTAATGCATTGGACGAGAATTTGCTGCAGAAAAACCATAATCACATTCAAGAAAAATCCAAGAAAACTCAAAACTGTTTTCTGTGTTCTAGGGCGAATTAAGGACCTTTGTTGATTTCTATCCATTGCAGGAGGTCCCCAGGACGATTTGCAATCAATTTCCAGTTTCATAGCTCCAAGAATCATTAGTTTCAGAACCACGGTTTGCTTCTCATGTCCATAATCGTAACTCATATTTTATGCATAATTAACATGATTTAATCATTGTTTGGTGTTGCTTGAATTCATATAAAGCTTTTGGCATAGGTTAATTGCATTATAACACGCAGAATCATAAGTTACCATTGAAGGATTTTAGGGTTCTTGAGGTCTCAAATTGGGGCTTTACAGCCCAGGAAAAATTAAGCTTCATAAGACCTATGGTTGGAATCGTCAAGGCCAGACGAACTCAGTGACATACTCGCGAAATATTTATATAGCATGTGGGGCTATTCGCTATTTTTCCTCATCCTGTTTTGTGGGGGTTAAAAACCCCCGCTATCTCTTTGCTTTTTTATAGGTGCAGCGAAGACGATGATGAGGTGGTGTTATGTGATTAGCCAATTCAAAAAAGGGCGCGTGTTGTTGTCTTTTACAGCACATTAATTGTTGTTTGTATATTATATTTATTTATCATTATACTAACAAATGCAAGCGAATGGTGTAGTGGCTAGTGAGGTGGTTGGTAATCATTGGGACCTGGGTTCGATTCCCAGGTCCACCCAAATAATTGTTTCTATTTTTCATAACATGATTGCATACAGGAATTTAAAAGCATTCCACCATGTACTGCAAACCTCCAAGCGCCATGTATCTCTGAGCCCAAATCTGAAGGCCAAGCGTGAGGGTTCATGGTACTCCCAGTCAATGAACGTGCAGCTGATCCAGAAAGTCAAACAGACTTGTGTGCTTATTGGGCCAGAATTGCTAACATAACTCCATTATTGGGTCATCACCCCCCCCCCTGGTTTCTTTGTTCTTTCCTTTTTATTTTCTTTTTTCTTTTAATTTCTTTTATTAATTATTATTATTATTATTTAATTAATTCACAAATCATTATTTTCATAATAAATTCAGAAACCTAAAATATTATTTATTTTTATTATTTATTAATTTCACTATTAATTATTATTTTGTAAATAAATTCTAATATAACTAATTTAGTTTAATTAGGTTTAATTTTGACTTTTTCATAATAAATAAAATCAATTTAGAATTAGGGTTTTTCTTTTGATAACTTTTTAATTTCTTTTATTCTTATTTTCATTAAAGACCTAAAAAACTAAAAAATATTTTTTTCTTGTAATTATTTAATTAATTAATAAATTAGGGTTAATATTAATTAATTAAAGGACCAAAATTCCATTCTTTTCTCAAAAAGGGTCAACACCCTAAGGATGTCCCCGATTTAATTTCTTTTCGCGCATTATTATTTTTTGATTATATTGATGTAATTGCTCCGAGGATGTAATAGATAATTAGGATTTTTATCGCTTTCTTTATTTTCCGCATTTATTTTCCAAAGGGTTATGTTTTTGGCGATGTAAATACCCGACGCCTTGTAATAGCGTAGATTTACTTTCCGCAATTTGTTTTTCCGCACAACTATTAACTGTTAATTATGCATGCAAGACTTGCCTGAAAAATAAAATCAAAACGTAGCTCACCATAATACATGTGCAAAGATAATATGAACTGAATCCTGACACACATGCACATGCCACTCCTAGGGTACGCCTCACTTGGTTGCCTCGACGTGGTCATTGAGTATAGGGTGTTTTAGAGGTCGCCATCCTGTCTAAAGATCAAAGTTGCCTCAAAACGGTTGCCTCGGATAAAATGATCTAGGACACTAGGGTTACCGCTAAGGCGTCCTACTATTGCTTTAGTGACCACTTGTCCCTATAATCGAATTGACCCGAAAAACTCCAACGACGGTGCTACCTACTTCTCAATAGTGGGATAGCGCTGTCTAAAGGACATTTACACAACTTAATTTCTTTTGAGTAGGTAGAGGTTCTTAGATACTTGCTCTTTCAAAACAAAAATACTTTTCGCACCCACACTTTCAAAAAGTTTTCAAACAAACACTTCATACACTCTTGAGGACAGATACAAGAGTTACCTAGAAGTTTTCAAACTAAACTTTTTCAAAACCCACAAACACAAGAAAATTAAACATTTTTGAAAACATAGTGAGCAAGTACCTAAGAGCCCGTGGATAACCACGGATAGAAAGGGTGCTAACACCTTCCCTTTCTATAATCTACCTCCCAAACCGAGAGACATCTCGAAAAGGAATTCTGTTGTGCTTTTGTCCTTTCCTTGTTGGAGAAAATAAAAGACGGTGGCGACTCTTGCTTACCGCGACATTTCGCGAACCAGCATTCCAAAACAGTCAGTTCTATTTCCACCGATCACAATCTCAAATAATCATCTCAAAACATCTCAAATAATCATCTCAAAAAAATCTCAAATAATTAAAATAATTCATCAAACATCATTTATTTATTAATAACTTCTCATTAATAACTCAGAAGTATTTTAATTCTCACAGTAAATCAACACTGACATTCTATAACTCTAACGTCAAGACTGTCACTTTCCTACTGTTATAGCTCAAACAACAGCTTCTAAGCATCTAACGTTCATCGTTCTGCACAAAACAACGCAAAGTCCATCCAACTTCTCACCACGTGACCTCTAACCAATGCTATTTCTAAATACACAACTTCTAATGGCGCAACCTCTGGGCGACACAATCTTCCGTCTACTATAACTTCTGATTAATGCAACCTCTGATCAGATGCGACTTCTGATTATCTCATCTTCTGACCACTCAACCTCTGACCAGATACAACTTCTGATCATCCCATCTTCTGATCACCCAACCTCTAATCATTACATCTTCTGACCACTCAACCTCTGACCAGATACAACTTCTGATCATTACATCTTCTGATCACCCATCCCCTGACCAGATACAACTTCTGATCATCACATCTTCTGACTAATGCCACCTTCATACTAATGCAACTTCTAACCTCAAAACTGCTACCTTTCACTATGCCACGCATCTTCTAACAGCTTACGTCTAACTTCAGAACTTCTATCTTGCACTAATCTAACGCAGCTCCAGTCAACATACTTCTACTGTCAGAACTGCTACTTTCTATTCATCTTATTATTCTAATTCTTTGCCTGATATCAATCTAACTAAGAACAACACTAACAAATTCTATTTTCCAAATTAATTCATTAATTCTAATACAATAGCGCCTGTCATCAATTTACCAAATTCAGCATTTTCATTACTGCTATATTCTACGTTTTTCGTCAAAGCATCTCACTACGGTTCCATAACTAAAGCCCTAAAACTTATTATAATCATGTCAATTCATCACCCATAATCATCTTATAATTTTACAGCGATTGAACAACATCAAGACATCATTATTCATCCAAAAATTCATCGATTCTCGTCACACAACAATCATATATTTTCAATTCAAGAACAAGAAATCAATCACCACTAACCCCACATACCAATCATCATAAACCAAATTATAGAGTTAGAACCCCATCCTTACCTTGGATTGAAGGTCGATCTACAATTTCCGGTTGGATTCACGTTCTTGCCATTTTCCACTTTCTCTAGCAGCTTGCACGTTCTCTTCCAAATCCTTATTTCTTTCTACTGCTTCTTTCTTCTATTCTAACAACAAATAATAAAATAACCCTATTATTCTATTATTCCTTATTGGGCTTAAAACCAACACACACCCTTATTACTTCTATTCTCTCAAAATAAGCCCACATTAAATAATATTACACTTCAAATATTATTTCACCACATAATATTATATCTCTAATATTATTTCTCCACTTAATAAAATAAATCCAATTAATTATAACACATCTTCATAAATATTCCAAAAATAATTTAATTAAATAATTAATTAAATTACAGGCGTTACAACTCTCCCCTACTTAGAATATTTTCGTCCTCGAAAATTTACCTCAATCGAACAATTCAGGATAGGAGTCTCGCATCATGCTCTCCAACTCCCAAGTCATGCTTTCATCAGCAGCTCCTAGCCAAACCACTTTAACCAAGACAATCTCTTTGCCCCTTAGAGTCTTCATTTCACGATCCGCGATTCGTACAGGCATCGTCTCCATCGTGAGATTATCCCGTACTTGCACATCGTCCATATGAATCACATGAGATGGATCTTAAATATACTTCCGAAGCTGCGACACATGAAACACATCATGAAAATTCGAAAGATTAGGCGGTAAAGCCACTCTATAAGCAAAATTCCCCACTCTCTCTGAAATCTGATACGGTCCAATAAAACAAGAAGTGAGCTTCTTAGACTTCAACGCTCGCCCAACACCAGTCACAGGTGTAACTCTCAAAAACACATGATCACCAGCTTGAAATTCTAAATCTTTCCTTCGCTTGTCATGATAACTCTTCTGTCTACTTTGAGAAGCTTTCATCTTTTCTCGAATCAACTTCACCTTCTCAGTAGTTCCACCAAAACAAACCTTTCAAATCTTGATACATCTTTGTAGCTCCTGGATGAATACTCAACTTACTTCTATGGCTCTCTTCAAGTATCACTTTCTTCATCTCAACATCATCAGGAATACAAATCCGGTTACGAAATCTCAACACACCTTGCTCATCTAGCTTAAAATCATTATTCTCAGACTGGTCAATCCCAACCATCAAATCTACCAGTTTCCCATCCAATTTCTGAGCTTCTCTGAGACTGTCTAAAAATTCATTATTAATCTTCAACATACCCAACTTAACACTCTACGGAGTAACCTCACAAACTAAGCTCATATCTCTGAAATGCTCAATCAATTCCAACTCTTTAATCATCATTGCTGACATATGTAAAGTCTTTCGACTCAACGTATCATCTACCACATTAGCCTTTCCTGGATGATAATTCAAACCGAAATCATAATCCTTTAACAATTCCAACCATCTTCGTGCCTCATATTCAACTCTTTCTGATCAAATAAATACTTCAAACTAAGGTCACTAAATACTTCAAATCTAGAACCATAAAGATAATGCCTCTAAATCTTCAATGCAAAACAACTACAGCAAGCTCTAAATCATGCGTAGGATAGTTCTTCTCATGAGTCCTCAACTGTCTTGATGCATAAGCAACTACCTTACCATTCTGCATAAGCACACCTCTTAAACCCATCTTAGAAGCATCACAATAAACCACAAAAGGCTCTCCTGGATTAGGCAACGTCAAAATCGGAGCCGACGTCAACCTCTTCTTCAATTCTGTAAAACTTTCTTCGCACTGAACATCCCACACAAACGCTCTACCTTTACAAGTCAACTTAGTCAACGACAACTTAGAAAACCCTTCAATAAACCTTCTATAATAACCAGCTAATCCCAAGAAGCTTCTAATCTCAGTAGCTGACTTTGGAGTTTCCCATTGCAACACAGCATCAACCTTCGATGGATCTACAAAAATGCCTGTTGTACCCCAAAATTTTCCCTCTCATATTTCCCAAGACATTGCAAGAAAAATCTCCAAGTTGCTCAAGATTGCTCAAGAGTTGGACAGTCAAGTTATCTCCTAAGGCAGTCAACCTCAAATTAGGGTTTTGTGTTGCATCAAGGTCCTTGCATCCAAATGACCTCAAGTGCTCCCCAATGTCCTAATATATTCTCAAGTTAATCCATGTCCAATTTCAAGCCTTGCAGAGGAAGTTTGGTCAGTCAATTGCTCAAGAGGTCCAAAAATCGACTGTGTTAGGGCAAAAGTCAACTGTGACCTATATACAGTCAAACTTCAAGATTTTTTGTCAACATTATCATTTTGAAGGATATTTCATCATTTGATCAAGGGTTGATCATTATCCATCAAGGATTGCTCAAAATTCATCAAGACTCAAAAGTTGCTAAATTAGGGTTTTGTAGGAAAAGTCAACTCAACTTTGACCAAGCATAACTTTCTCCTACTTTATGAGAAATGACCCATCCAAAGATAATTTTGAAGAGGATGAAATTTCCAACAATCTATCTTCACACCCCAAGATCAATAAATGCACTCATAAAAAGTTACAAATTTGGACATTATAGGTCATTTTTGAAAGTCAACAAAAACACCTTTTTTGCCAAAGCTTATAACTTGAGCGTGGAACATCAAACTGAGATGAGACCAAAAGGGTTGGTTAGAGGACATCTCAAGATTTCTAAAAAGTCCAAGAACCCTTCCAAAAGTTCAAAATTGAATAAGTTATGCATTGTTGAAGTTGGGCATTTTTGCAAAATTGCCAAAAGTCAACTATCCCCAAAACTTCAAATTTTGTCAAATGGGCCCATTCTTTTTCACTTGATTTGATCTTGTCACACTACACACGTGTCCTAGCTTCAGCCTTGTATCCATTTATTAATTTTTCTATTTTATTTGATTTTTTATTGAATTAATTCATTTTAAATCAATTTAAATCAAATAAAATCCAAATATTGATTACATAGGATCTTTTTGGTTGTTATAGGTCTTGATTATCATTAATGACATGATCAAATCCGTATCAAGCTTTTCATGTGCAAAAATATTGAATTTTGGACAAAATAAGAAAGTTATCAATGGTGAATCAAATCATATCTCCAAGCATTGATGCACAAGGATTCAGTCCAAAATTATTGACCTAATCCAATGCAGCATACATATACAATGCAAAGGCATGAGTTTTAGAGGTTAGAAGCTGCAGAATCATGAAAACCAAACTTGAGAAAATTGGCAAAAAGCTTGAAACTGAAATCACTCCTAGAGACGAATTCAAAGGAAAAACTCAACATGAATCAATTGTTGGAAATCCACTGAAGCGAAACCAACCCCTAACAAGCTTTCACACGCGTCCTAGAGCACTGTAAGCATCTCACGAATCCTCTATGTTCATGAAATCTTAAATCCTTATTCTTGCATCCATTCTCAAAAGCGATTGCATATTCTGATTCCTCATGACATTTGCTAACTTTTTGTAATAATCATTTTCATTCTTGTGCTGTGAATCGTAAAATGCCATTATAGGGTTTCCTAGGTTTTTTTTAGGGTTTTTTGATACAGGTGAAATTAGGCCTGTTAATGGACATGGTTGAGACCGGGATGAAGAGGCGAATACAACCATGGCATTGGATGGAGTTTATATGGCCTGGGATGGATTTTGGAATTGACCTATGCCTTTTGTTGCGGATTTAAATTCGCAGGTAATCTCTGTATAAATCCGAGGACAGGGACGACAATGTGTCCCCATCCGGTTGCTCAATTCAAATTTTCGCGCTTTATTTTTTTATTCTGGCATAATTACGTGTTTTCATATATTATATTTAGTTTGTATTTAACTAACAATTGAGAAGCAGTGGTGCAGTGGTAGACGCGTTGTCCAAATGACTTACAGGACCTGGGTTCGAATCCCAGGTCCCCATATTGCTTTGTATTATTTTGCAACAGGTAATTCAGTGTGAAACCAAGTGCGTGATGCATGATGCTCCCTCACTCAGATGCTTGCCAGATGGCCTCAGGCCAGATCTGGTGGCCCAGAGGGGATGCCTACCATACTCCCAAGTCAACGTGCACACGTGGAATCAGAAAAGTCAATCAGGCCAATGGATTGTTGGGCCACAAACTTGCTATCAAGACCCCCTAATCAGGCCCATAACCTCCTAACCTTCTCTATTTTCATTTTATTTCTTTTATTTATTTATTTATTGTTATTATTTTTAATTAACCAATTAAAACCTTTTTTTTTCATAAAATAAAAACACCAAAAATATTTTCCTTGTTAAAATTAATTTCAGTATTTTATTTTTGTTAATAAATTTAATTTAATTAATTTAGTTTAATTAGGAAATAACTTTAATATCTTTTGCAAATAATTAAAATTAATTTAGACAATTAGGTTTTTATTAACTTTGATTAATTTATTTTTATTTCTTAAAATACCCAAAAATCCAAAAATATCATTTTTATTAATTAATTAATTTGTTTATTAGTTTAGTAATTAACTTAATTTAATTTCTTACATGAATTCAAAATAAACCAAAAAATCTTTTCTTTAATGATTAAAGGGTCAAAACCCTAGAACTCGCATCCGATTTAATTTTCTCGCACGCGATCTATTTTGTTTCAATATTGTATCTGTTTCCCGGAATGTAATAGTTTAATAGGACTTTAAATATTTTTATCGCTTTATTTATTTTCCGCATTTTAATTTCAAGGGTTGTTTTTGGCGATGTAAATACCCGATGCCTTGTAATAGTTAGTTTAATTTCCACAATTTAATTTCCGCAACTTATAAACGGTTAGATGTTTGATAATAGGTATGCATGACAAGATTGAATGTTTAACCTAAAATCAACTTAGATCACCATTAACATGTACAAAGACAAAATTAACTGAAAACGACACACTCGCACATGTGCACTCTTAGGGTACACCCCACTTGGTTGCCTTTGTACGCGGTCATTAAGTATAGGTCACTTTAGAGGTCGCCCTCTTGTCCAAAGATCATAGTCACCTCAAAACGGTTGCCTCGGATATTGTTGCCTCAAAACAAATGATCTAAGACATTAGGGTTACCGCTAAGGCGTCCTAACATTGCTTTGGTGACCGTAAGTCCCTAAATTCGAATTGACCCTTAAACTCCAACAACGATGCTACCTACTCATCAATAGTGGGATAGCATTGTCTAAAGGACATTAGTACAAATTGATTCCTTTTTCGAGTAGGTAGATGGTTCTTAAGTACTTGCTCTTTCAAAACAAAACAAAAACTTTTCGCACTTACACCTTTCAAACAAAAACTTCTTTCAAACCCACAAACACGAAGAAAAGCAAATTTTGAAAACACTTTGAGCAAGTACCTAAGAGCCCGTGGATAACCACAGATAGAAAGGGTGCTAACACCTTCCCTTTCTATAATCTACCCCCCGGACCCGAGAAACATCTCGAAAAAAGGAATTTTTCTGTGCTTTTTTCCTTTCCTTGTTGGATAAAATAAAAGACGGTGGCGACTCTTGCTTACCGCGACATTTTGCGAAAACAAACGCAAAATGCAAACCAGCATTCCAAAAATAGTCAGTTCTCTCCCACCGTATCACAGAACTGGTGACTCTGCTGGGGATCTTAATAAGTGGGGTGTACCTTAGGATTAGATCATTGTGTTTTCAATTGTTTGCTTTGTATGCTTTATATTTGTGGGCTTGTATCGGAGTTACTATAGATCCCAACCCAGATCTGGGGATATCCTTTAGGTAAGTAGCAATAAACTGTGAGGGAACTGTACGGCGTAGACCGATACAGTTGAAGCAGTAGCTACGTTGGTGTGGCACTTTAGTCTGTACCGATATCCCTTGTGTTAGAACGAGGAGAATATGGGTCTTCTAAGGGGTCATTAAGCACCAACTGACCTTAGAACCTTTAAATTGACCAACTTGGCCATAGAACAGTAGCAGTATGCTACACTCATTGAGACTAAACTCTCGCGATGATTCCGGCCGCAAGAAAAGGTTGCTAAACTGGAATTATGACCGATCGAGGGTAGTCAGTGATATTGAGATCCCCTAGAACCCGATTACTATTTTTAGGGCAGGTTTGAACCAACTGAACTGAAAGAGGGTAGTACTTAAGCTCCTTGCCAGCCTGAAATCTAAGGGCTCTTTGTGTGACTTGTGTGCCTTTACCATGTTTGCTATTTGTGGATACTTGTGGTGTGCTTTCTATCATGACGTCATGACATCATAACATTGCATACATCTTGCATTGGACTAACCTATTTCAAAGACAGGAGGGATTCATCTTTGTTCTATTTTGTAGGTCATGATGCCTATGCGTAGGAATACCATCCGGATCAACTTTGTCCAGGTTCCCAATATGCTTAAAGAATTGATTGCAAAGATGCCTGATACTACTTCCTTCATCAGAAGACATGGGTATCTTCTCAGTTTGGTCACCTCCAAATTGGACGAGCAGATGATGAGTGTTTTGGTCCAATTCTATGATCCACTGTACCATTGCTTTACTTTTCAGGACTTTCAGTTGGTCCCCACCTTAGAAGAGTTCTCTGAGCTACTCGGTATCTCTATTCTGGAGCAGACCCCGTTTACTGGTTGGGAGAAGATCCTTAGGCCAGAAGAGATTGCTTCAGCCCTTCATATGACAAAGGATGAGGTAATGGCTAATTGGGAGACTAGAAGTGGAGCAAAGGGCTTTCTGACTAAGTTCTTGGTTGGTAAGGCTAATTATTTCTGGGATAGTCTGGACTTTAAGGCATTCGAAGATATTCTGGCTCTTCTGATAATGGCTTGGTATTGTTTCGGAACTCGGACTCCTTTGTTGATGTGAATGTGATAAACATCTTCATCTCTCGTAATCCTGTACCCACTCTCTTGGGTGACATTCTTCATCAGCTTTATGCCCGTACTGCCCGAAAGCGGGGAACCTTGATGTGCTGTGCTCCATTATTAGCGAGGTGGTTTATTTTGCACCTCCCCAAATCAGTGCTGAAGAACAAAGAAGGTATGGGTTGGGCTTATAGGGTTATGTCTCTCTCTCATAATGACATCATCTAGACTCTCAAGGGTATGGACGAAGTGGCTATCATTGATCGCTGTGGGGAGTACCCCAATGTTCCACTGATAGGAACCAATGGAGGAATTTATTACAACCCATGCTTGGCCTTACGTCAATTTGGGTGAGCCAGAAGAGAAGGACCTCATGAGCTGCTAATGCCTAGTATCATCTTTGATTTTCAAGGGGATAGCGACGAGCAACGCCGCAGATTCATAAGGGATTGGGATAGAGTTCACAGATTTGATCCATACGAGCTAGGCCCAAAGACTTCTCTTCCAATGGAGCCATATCTCAGATGGGTCCGTATCCGTGCCCAAAAGCTGGGTATGCCGTATGAAGCCATCCTGCCTATCATTGTTGAAGTTGCTAATGAAGAGGGGGTTCTTCCTACCATCTTTCACCCTTACATGCCCACTGACATTTGGGCACTGAAAAGGTCTTGGATGCAGCTGAGAGAAGAACGGGATGCTTACCGAGAAAAGTTCAATGAGCAAGAGCAGAAGATCCAGAAGTTGACTAGGCAGCTGGAGAATGAGCAGATTCTCAATGACTATGTCCACACCGACAAGAAGAGACCATGGGAGCACTGATTATCCTTTGATTAATTCCTTTCCAGTTTTTATTTACTTTTCAGTATTTCCTTTCTTGTAACGCCTTAAAGATAATTTGTGGAACAATTTGGATTTCAAAGGTTACCTAATAAAAGTGTGTTTCCTTTTGTTTACAAATTTGAATCTCTCAATTGTCTTTGAAATCATATCATACGCATTTGATCCCATGCACTTCATAACAGGTACCCATTACAGGTCTCTTATCTTCTTCGCTGTTTATTTCAGCACTCATCATGTCTGCTGAACCATCAACTGAGCAAGCAATCAAGGCCCTACAGGCCCAGAATGCCCAATTCCAATAGCTGTTCATGAATCTAGCTAAGGGTCAGCAAGATCTGAAGACCTTGATTCTGAAAGAGAAGAAGAAGAAGAGGACAGTCCTGTTTTAACACATGTCAGCGGTTTGGAAACAGGCTACGGGATGAAGTTGATTTGACCATCTCATCTGGAGGGAAAGATAGTCAAGAGGAAAGGAGGGCTCCTAGCCCTATGGTCTCCGACAACGAGACGGACTTCGACGAAGACCAGTATCCTCCTACTGAGGATAGATACAAGCAACTGGAAGACCGGTTGAGTGCTATAGAAGTTCAGAAAGTTCCAGGTCTAGACTTTGGTGATCTGGGTCTATCATCTGGGGTGGTGATTCCCCACAAATTCAAGGCACCAGCCTTTGCTTAGTATGACGGAGTTTCTTGTCCGAAGCTGCACCTTCGGTCATATGTAAGGAAGATTCAGCCGTACACCACTGATAAGAACCTATGGATCCACTTCTTTCAAGACAGTCTCTCAGGGACTCAGCTTGAATGGTTTTACCAGTTGGATGGAGCCAGTATCCGCAGTTGGGAAGATTTGGCTACTGCTTTCTACAAGCAGTACCAATACAATTTCGACCTCGCTCCCACGCATACCCAACTCCAGGGTATGTCAATGGGAACGGGCGAAGGTTTCAAAGATTATACTCAGAAGTGGAGGGACCTCACCGAAAGAGTGCAACCACCCTTGGCTGATCGGGAGCTTGTGGATATGTTTTTGGGGACCTTGTCTGGTCCATTCTTCAACCACCTGATTGGAAGCTCTTCGTTTGGGTTTACATAGCTAATTATGACCGGTGAGAGGATTGAGGCTGGTATTAAGGATGGTAAGATACAGAAGGGTGCCTCATCAAGCACCGAGAAGAAGCCATTTAAGAAAGAGTCCAGTGCTGTCTACAGTTCAAGAAACCAGAATAGACCTGAACGCCGCCAAGTTCTTAATGCAGTTGTCATTTTGAGACCTGTTGGTGATCCTTAGCACAATAATCAACAAAAGGACAAGAAACCTCGAAGGAAATTCACCCGTCTCAGCATGACTTTGTCTCAGATTCTGCCACAGCTATTGAAGACCAACCTAGTGATTCCAAGGGAAGCCCCGAAGAATCCAAATACAACCTCACTAAAATAAAACCCTAATGCCCGCTGTGCTTATCACTCTGATAGCCCGGGGCATAATACAAATGATTGTTGGTCTTTGAAGAATAAGATACAAGACTTAATTGATGCTAAGGAGATTGAGTTCGAGGTGTCCGAAAGACCTAATGTTGTGACTGCTCCTATGCCCAAGCATGGAGTAAATGCTATAGATGAAGACTCGTTTGTGGTTTCTGTGAATGATATTGTTACCCCTTTGATGACTGTGAAGAAGAACCTCTTGTTAGCCGGTTTATTTCCGGGTTGTAACGAAGGTTGTCGTATGTGTTCTGCCCTACCAACCGGTTGCCCACTTTTGAAGTCAGGTGTCCAAAGCCTGATGGATAGTAAAGAAATTTTGTTTGAGAAGATTGTTGCTCCTGTAATCCATACTGAAGAAGTTGCCATTATCACCATTTTCGACAATTCTTCCAAGGCTTCCTCGAGAAAGCCTGTTAGAATTACATCTGTTCCAAGAACCGCACCATTGATCATCAATGTTCCGGGGCCTATCCCCTACACCTCTGATAAAGCTGTCCCTTGGCATTACGGGACCGATGTTTATTTTCATGGAGTTAAATAAGAGTTGGATGTTGATACTGACGTCAGCAATATTGTTGGACCTACTAAAGTCACCCGCAGCGGAAGACTTTTCTTACCTGATATATCTCCACCAACTACCCGAAGACCTGTTGTTATTACACCTGCCAGTGTACCTGCTACTATTCCTATTCAAGTTTCTATTCTTACCCTTGTCGCTGAGTCATCTGACACTCGTGGCAAAGGGACCACCAGTGAGCCTGCCCAGACGGAGGCACCAAAGACGATTACTGTTGAAGCTTCTAAACAAGAGATGGAAGGGATTCTGAAAATTATCAAAAAGAGTGACTACAATGTAGTTGAACAGCTGGGGAAAACCCCGTCCAAGATTTCTATGTTGTCACCGTTGCTATGCTCAGAGGCCCATCCATGCCAAGGCTCTGATTACATTTCTGAAGACTACATACGTACCGCAAGAGACGTCAGCTGATCAATTCAAAGATTGCATGGCCAATCTGACTGCTGATAATGGGTTAGGTTTCTCTGACACCGACTTGACTGCTAAGGGGAAGAATCACAACGATGCCCTGCATGTCTCCATTGAATGTAGGGGCACTACTCTTGCTCATGTATTGGTGGATACTGGTTCCTCATTGAACGTTTTGCCTAAAAAAGCTCTAGACCGATTAGACTGTAAAGGGTTGGAGTTGAAACCGAATAACATTGTCGTCAGGGCCTTTGATGGGTCTAAAAGGATGGTGCACGGAGAAGTTGATATTCCGATTAAGGTTGGTTCTCAGGTTTTCAACTCTACATTCTATGTGATGGACATTCGACCATCTTATTCTTGTCAGCTGGGTCGCCCATGGATCCACAAAGCTGGGGCCATAACCTCAACGCTCCACCAGAAGCTGAAGTACCCAGTGAAAGGGAAGATTGTGACAGTATAAGGAGAGGAAGAGTACATGGTGAGCCACCTCAACTCTTTCTGATATGTAGAGATGGATGGGGAGTTCATTGAGACCCCGTTTCAGCATTTTGAAGAGGTTCCCCAGACACTGGCGTCAGTTGAGACTGTTGTTGAGGATTCTCCTATGAAGATGGCTTCCTTCAAGGATGCCCGGGTTATTGTCGAGAAAGGTGGGTGTGCGAATTGGGGACAACTCCCTGATTTTACCCATAAGATTAACAAGTTTGGTTTGGGTTTCACTGCAGAAGCTCAAAAGGCTGTTCGGAATGCACGGATCGGAAGACCTCCTGTGTTCATCAGCAACTCGGGGGGTGAATGCCATTGAAGACGATGCGGAAGAGTCTAAGTTCGATAGCTGGATCTATCCTACGACCGACGGTGGACCAAGCAACTGGACAGCAATGGGCTTCATCCCTATTTCTTTTGTTACCCAGTAATGAAACTTTTTGTTTTGAATATGTAACAGACAATGTTTTAAACTTTACGACCCGGTGTCTTACCCGGGGCACTGTGGCTTCATTTGTGAGGGGCTTTATGTGTGTCATTTTCATATATCATTAATAAAAGCATTGGACGTTCTTGCATTTCAAATTTTGCGCTCCTTGTTATTCTTTTATTATATATTGCAAAACAGCTATTTTACACACACTCACATATACAGGTCTACATCCACTCTGGATCTCACTGGTAACGAATCTGCTACTTCCAGTTATGACTTCGAAAATCCGATCAACTTAGCCGAAGACGAAGGTGAAGATGATTGCGATGTGCCTGGTGAACTTCCAAGACTGTTACTTCAGGAAGAGAGGGTTATACAGCCACATGAAGAGCCGGTGGAGACAGTGAATCTGGGTACAAAAGAGGACAAGAAAGAGGTCAAGATCGGGGCAAATCTGGAGCTTAGTGTGAAGCAACGGTTGATTCAGATGCTGCATGACTATGTTGAGATCTTTGCCTGGTCTTATGAAGATATGCCTGGTTTGGATACTGATATTGTGGTTCTTCGCCTGCCTACCAAGGAAGATTGTCCTCCAGTGAAACAGAAGGTCCACCGAATGCGCCCAGAGATATCTGAGAAAATCAAGGCTGAAGTTATGAAACAGTTTGACGCATGTTTTCTAGCAGTTACTTCTTACCCATAGTGGGTTGCCAACGTGGTTCCAGTGCCGAAGAAGAATGGTAAGGTTCGAATGTGTGTTGACTATAGGGATCTGAATAGGGCGAGCCCCAAAGATGATTTCCCTCTACCTCATATCGACGTTCTGGTTGAAAACACCTCTCAGCATAAGTTCTTCTCCTTTATGGATGGTTTCTCCGGTTATAATCAGATTAAAATGGCTCCCGAAGACATGGAGAAGACAACCTTTGTTATTCAGTGGGGTACCTTTTGTTACAAGGTCATGCCTTTTGGATTGAAGAATGCTGGGGCAACGTATCAGCGTGCCATGGTTGCTTTGTTTCATGACATGATCCATCATGAGATTGAGGTATACGTCGATGATATGATTGCAAGGTCCCAAACTGAGGAGGAACACCTTGACCATATGCAGAAGCTGTTTGACCGGTTGAAGTTGTACAAGCTGAGATTAAACCCGAACAAGTGCACCTTCAGGGTGAGATCTGGTAAGCTACTGGGTTTCGTCGTAAGCAACAAAGGTATTCAAGTGGATCCTGCAAAGGTGAAAGCCATACAGGAGATTCCAGCTCCCAGAACAGAGAAAGAAGTCAGAGGCTTCCTGGGACGACTAAACTACATTTCCTGATTCATCTCGCACCTGACTGCTACTTGTGAGCCAATCTTCAAGCTACTGAAGAAAGATCAAGTGGTACGTTGGAACGATGAATGTCAGGCCGCTTTCGAAAGGATCAAAGAGTATCTCCAAGAGCCACCTATTCTGATGCCTCCAGTTGAAGGGAGACCTTTAATCTTATACTTGACAGTACTCGACAACTCAATGGGGTGTGTGCTGGGTCAACATGACGAGTCTGGCCGAAAAGAGCATGCTATTTATTACCTTAGCAAAAAGTTTACCGACTGCGAGACCCGATACTCGTTGCTCGAGAAAACTTGATGTGCTTTGGCATCGGCTGCTCGCCGGCTGAGACAGTATATGCTGACTCACACTACTCTATTGATATCAAAGATGAATCCAATCAAGTATATCTTCGAGAAGCCTGCTTTGTCTGGAAGAATAGCAAGATGGCAGATGATCTTGACTGAGTATGACATCCAATACACGACCCAAAAAGCAATCAAGGGAAGTGTGTTGGCAGACCATTTGGCACATCAAGCAGTGGATAATTACCAGTCTATGAACTTTGAATTCCTGGACGAGAATATCATGATAGTGACTGATTGTGAGACACCTGGACCGGATGAAGGACCTGAGGAAGGATCCCGATGGTCTATGTACTTTGATGGAGCTTCGAACGCTTTGGGTAATGGCATTGGCGCCGTGATCATATCTCCTAAAGGCTCTCATACTCCATTCACCGCCCGACTATGTTTCAACTGTACCAACAACATGGCGGAGTATGAAGCGTGCATCATGGGTCTTCGAGCAACAAATAACCTAAGGATTAAGTTTTTGAGTGTCTTCCGAGATTCCTCTCTCGTGATCAGTCAGATCAAAGGTGAGTGGGATATGAAACACCCAAATCTTATCCCTTACAAGGAGTATGTATTGATGTTGCTTCCCCATTTTGAGGAAATAACCTTTGAACACTTCCCTAGAGAGGAGAATCAGTTGGCGGATGCGCTGGCTACGATGTCTTCTATGTTCAAGGTCAATTGGGACAACGAGGCTCCCCGGATTATCATTGAAAGATTGGACGAACCTGCACATTGCTGTGATATTGAGACTAAAGAGGTAACAGAGAAACCCTGGTTTCACGAAGTAAAAAGGTACCTTGAGACTCAGAAGTACCCCAAGGGTGCATCTGTTAATGACAAGAACTTTCTGAGGAGGTTCACGGCGAAGTTCAGCAATGGCATTCTTTACAAACGTAACCATGATTCGACCTTACTGCATTGTGTGGATAAGAATTAAGCAGAAAGGATCATGGCAGAGTTACATGGAGGTACTTTCGGAACTCATTCCAGTGGACATACCATGGCAAAGAAAATCCTTCGGGCAAGATATTATTAGTCCATAATGGAAGCCGACTGTTATCAGCTTTCTCGGACATGTCACAAGTGCCAAGTCTATGCTGATACGGTGCACATACCTCTAGTACCTCTGAACATCTTGACGGCACCTTGGCCTTTTGCAATGTGGGGCATTGATATGATCGGCGAGATCAGACCTACGGCATCCAACGGGCATTGTTTCATCCTGGTAGCAATTGATTACTTTACGAAGTGGGTTGAAGCAGCTTCCTTTGCTACCGTAACCAAGAACATCGTGGCACGGTTCATTTGGCACAATCTGATCTGTCGATATGGTGTACCAGAGAGGATCATTACGGACAATGGTACCAATCTTAACAACAAGATGATCACCGAGCTCTGCGAGCAATTCAAGATACAGCATCACAACTCTTCTCCTTACCGGCCGAAGATGATTGGGGCTATAGAAGCAGCTAATAAGAACATTAAGAAGATTGTGCAGAAGATGACAGTGACATACAAAGATTGGCACGAGAAGTTACCATTCGCTCTTCATGGGTACCGCACCTCAACACGGACGTCAACATGGGCAACACCCTATTCCTTGGTATATGGCATGGAGGCAGTCTTGCCCATTGAAGTTCAGATACCCTCTCTTCGATTTATGAAGGATGCAGGTTTGAGCGAAGATGACTGGATTCAGACCCGACTTGATCAACTAAACCTAATCGACAAAAAGAGACTTACTGCTATTTTTCATGGTCATACGTACCAAAAACGGATGATCAAGGCATTTAACAAGAAAGTTAGATGACAAGAGTATCAAGTTGGGGATCTGGTAATCAAGCACATTATTCTACCTCAAGGTGATCCTAGGGGCAATGGACCCCTACTTATGAAGGGTCATTTGTGGTTAAGAACATTTTTTCAGGAGGAGTTATGATTCTAACCACCATGGATGGTGACGACCTTCCTCACCCCGTCAATGCAGACATAGTGAAAAGATACTACGCATAATCAAAGACCCGCTAGGTTGACTGGCCTAGGCAAAAATAAGGGCTTCCCGATGAACCAAAAGGGTTCAGGCAAAAATAAGGGATGAAAATGAAAAAATCCGTACACCTGAAAAGGCGGCTTGGGCAAAAAAGGGTATCCCGGTGGACTGAAAACCCGAAAGGGCGGTCCAGGCAAAAATTAGGGATTAAAGCGTAACACTATGTCTCATTGGATCACCTTGCATCCAGACTTCGGTATCGACTATCAAGCTCGGACGACACTAATCAATCTGATTCATCGTCAACCAAGCAGCAAAGTGATAAGGTGCTCGAAGACATAAAGGCAATAGCAGAGTTGGAACCCAGTGGGATTATTCACATAGCTGTTTTGTTTAGTTTTTCACAAATTGTGTAAATTCTATTATTCGGCGGCGTTCTCTTACTAGGACGTCAGCCTCTTGTACAAAAACGCCTATTTACAGGCCAAACTTCAAAATCAATACAATTCATTTTCAAAGAAATTTCAAACTGTTTTTCCTTTATTTGTTTTGATCTGCAAGGAACGTCCAATGTTCATTTTTTGATATATGCATTTGACATTAATTACTGCTCATAAATATTTACATGCGAAACAAAAGACGATTACGAGTAATATCAGAAACAGGGGCAAGTGAGAATTGTCCGAACAATACAGTTGCTCTGTCCACCAGATACCAAGGTATATTCAGCCGAAGAATATGGCTAAGATACCTTCAATCCCCGCATAGTAAGGCATGGTAGCTCTTCCCCAGTTGAGACTTGCAATTATGAATGAATCAACAATGCTCTCCCCAAGCAGAGTTGATCTACCATCAGCACTAAAAAGGCTTGATATCCCCGGCAGTCTTAAGGTTCCCTAGCGGAAGTATAAGAATGTTCCCCGGCAGAATACAAGATACCCCCAGTGGAGTCAAAATTTTCCCAGCGCAGTCTGAAAAAGCTTCCCCAACAGAGTTGAAGCATCATCCCCAGTAGACTCTGGAAGTTTACACTACTAAAAAAAAGACATTTGAGAAAAGGTTTTTACATCGGGTATCAAAATAGGTGATGTAAAAAATACAGTTAACAAACTTTTTACATCAGGTATTTATTTCCAATGATATAAAAAATAAGGGAAAAAATTTTTTTCGTCACCTATTACATCGGGTAATCTCATCCACCGATGTAAAAGATTTCCAGAAAAAAAACACGGTGGCATTTTTGTAAATAAGAAACAAGGTGACAAAAAAGTTAAAAAAAATATAAGAAAGCTATTACATCGGTTTAAAGACAAACCGATGTAAAAAATGATTCTTTGAATTAATATATAAATTATATTGAAAATTAATAAAAACGTGGAAAAAAAAAAAAAAAAAAAAAAACATATTAAATCGGTGAAATATTCCACCGATGTAAAAGCCTAAGAATAATTTAAAAAAAAAAAAAAACCTATTAAATCGGTGGAAGTTCCCACCGATGTAAAAGCCTAAGAATTATTTTTAAAAAAAAAAAAAAAAACATATTAAATCGGTGGAATATTCCACCGATGTAAAAGCCTAAGAATAATTTTAAAAAAAAAAGACCTATTATTTCGGTGGAAGTTTCCACCGATGTAAAAACTTATAAACAGTATTTTATTTTATTCCAAAAAACTGTTCATTTGCCAACCCATTTTCGCCGACCCATTTCCTACTGTCACGACCGCCGCTACTGGTCACGTTCGCCGCCGACCCATTTTCGACCTTTTTCGCGCGACGTTCATCCGCCGACCCTCACGTGCGTACGCCCTCTGCCTTGCCCGATCCGCCCTCCCGTCGCACCGTCCATTGCTTGGCCTGCTCTTTGCCGGTCCGCCCTTCCGTCTTGCCGGATTCCCTTCGACCGATACCGTGTCCGCACGCTACTCTCCCTCCGGTCTCCGATTCAACATTCTTCTGTTCTCCGTTCAGTTTCTGTGCACTCCCATCCAGCTCCCGCGAATCGTCACTCTGTGACTTGTTGGAAGTTTGCTTGTGTCAGATCGTTAAGGTATGAAGATTTCGACTCTGTTTCGTATTATTTTCAAGTGGCTGTGAGTGTATGAATACATAATGTTGTTTTGATTTGGAATGAAAATGTTATTGTGATTATTTTGATGTTGATTTTGAAATGATGATGATGATGTTTCTACGGAAATGTTAGGTTGAACTGTAATAGTTAGTATGAAATCTGTAATTTCTAATGGTTTGATATTGTTGTGTTTGAAGTTTGAGTCATTTAGTTATACTGCAAAAATGTTGGGGATTTCGTGACAGAATTTTCAAGATTCGTAATGTTTGTTTTATTTGTTACAAATTCTAGAAAAATGAGGTTTGTGGCATTTGTTTTTTTATTTGAAATCATGAGGACAATTTCGTGTTAGAGTTAATATCGGTAACCGATTGTTGGTTTTTAATTTGAGAAAATTCTTGTTGAAAATTATGATAAAGTTTATTACTAATAATTGAACTTAATAGACGAAGTTGTTGTTGTTTTAATATTGAGTTTGAATGATGATTATTGTTTTTGGTTTGTCATGAAATCGAATGATATTGTTAACATATCACAGTCTTCTGCAATATTGCACCAAGCATTATGATCATGACCATTTTTGCATCCACACTCATTCCAATTATTACACTTCTTGTTATTTTGCTTCTCCATCTCAGCAACGGAAGATACTCTTACTTTAATCTCTACTTCCACTTCTGGTGTTGACAACATAACCTCTTTGCAATCACTTCCACTCGCCAAATCCATTTTCAACCATTCTTTTAACTCCATGTTTTGTGATTCAAGAATCACCTTCCATGGAATCTCACCTTTTCCAATAAGTTGTGACCCCCACATCTTCCTCTGCCTTAGCTCCAATACAAGGCTTTGTTGATTAAGGATTTCCAAAAACTCTTGAGGACAAGAACAATCTAGATTAAAAGACTCGTCCCAGAAGGGTACTAATTTAGTAGAAACATTTTTGGTGTTGAGTTGAATTCTTTTGTTGTTTCCTATTGGAAGATAAAACCTGGCAAACAAGTTTTTGGTGGAGTTGATGAATTCAATGTTTCGTGCTTGTATTATTCTTAATTGGCAGCTGAAGTTTGCATAAGTATCCATTGAAAAATTGAAGTATGATAAATAGGAGTCTATTTTGTTATATTTGTTTTGTTTCAGTTGTTCTATGTATGTCATACATTATATAGTGTGGAAAAAATAAATTGGAATGCTTTTTGTGAGTATAATATATGTTAAGTGTATTGGAAAGCAGTTGCATAATATTATAAAACTGTCAAGTATCTTACTTGTGCTTTTTTTGTGTGAATATTTTATTAGCAACTTAATATTAAGTGATTCACATGAGATTGTGTAGAAGATTATATATTAAAGAAAATCTTTAGAGTTTCGAAAGGTTAGATTTTCCAATTTGGATCTAGCTAGTATAGGATAAGAATAAAAGGCCTTAATGCTGGATTCAACTGACAGCCATCATCAGTAAGGCTTGAACCCTAGTAAGCATTCTCATCCAATTAACTCACTAGTTGTTATAGTGCACATATTATAATCAATAATACAAAATATTGGAAAATTTTCTTGCCGCTAGTTAAGCTTAGAAAACTAAGGTATGTTACATGTTATTCCATTATAACGTTAATATCATTTGTTTAATAGAAAATGTTTTTTTAATAGGCAATGATCATTTAAAAAGAACACAGGATACTCACACCCACCTATAAATCTAAACTAGTCTTTTTTGAAAGAGAACAAAGGTACAATGTACCAATCATAAAAGCTACATCAAGAAAAGGAATTTCTACCTTCATTAAGTCATTTTTAAGAGGAGAGTTTGACTCCAGATAAACACTCGTCTAAGTTGAGGATTTTGTCATTAAAAATATTGGCATTTAGTTGCAATCAAAGAGATTAACACTACTAAAAAAAAGACATTTGAGAAAAGGTTTTTACATCGGGTATCAAAATAGGTGATGTAAAAAATACAGTTAACAAACTTTGACAGTGGAAGTTTTGCTGCATTTCTGATCATACATTTCATTTCTATTCATATATTTGTGAGATTTTTGGTTTGGAATCGAAAGATAAACTTTGATGATATGATAATTATAGTTTGACATCGGTATTTTGAAGTTGATAATGGAGTTTCGGTTTGTCAATGTGCTTGTGATCGTGTTGCGAGGTTGTTTTTTCGCTTGTTTTAAATTTGAATGAGATTTTAATAATATGTTCACTTGATTTTAATTTGGTTGAAGTTTCAATGTCATTATCATGTTAATATGTTATTCTTGCTTGTGGGGGTTTGTTCATGTTTTAATCAATTTTTATTTTGCGATAACAATTTTAAATAGTTGTCGCTGCCTACACCGTCGCCGCCAATACCACTTCCGCGACGCATACCGCCTCCAACACCCATTCTACTGCTTCCTCGTCGCCGATTCATCAGTCCCGTCTTCTGCAAATCATTCTGCAAATCATTCTGGGGTTCGTTCTAATTCTATTTCTTTTTTTTTTTTGCATTTTCTTTTTCAATACAATTTCAGCATTTTTATGCATTTACGCTATGTTACATTACATATCAATATTATGCAGTTGGCTAGTATACGATAGTTTAAATTTCTATGGTTCTTCCTTAAGATAAAGTTATACATGTTTATAGATACTAAACTTAGTAACTTTAACTAATGCAACAAGCTACTTGTTTCAAGAAAATATGGTGTATGTTAGTGTTTGTGCAGTGTGAAATTTCATGATCATGATGGTGATAGTGAAACATGAAGATTGTTATATTATTAAGTATTTACAGGTTCTGAGACAAAAATTGAATATATGGTGATCGTTTTGAAATTATTAGAAAAGGAAACCAGTGAGAATCAGTTATGTATTAGTGGTGCAAAGTGTAAAAATAATAACAATTAGTAATAAATTGTTAATAGAGTTATCACCTTGCCATTGAAATTTGATTCTATTTGTCTTTCTCCGCGAAGCAGCGCAACTTGCAATCTCGGAATCTCCGTGAAGTAGCACAGCCGCGGACACACCGTTCGTCAGACCTTCCTCCGTGTGAACATAATTATGGATCGTAGTTGGATGAGAGCTAATCGATTAAGTGACGAGTACGAACATGGAGTGATGGAATTTCTACAGTTTGCTGAAAGTAATGCTGACAAAAGTCTTCCTACGCTTTTTCTCTGTCCATGTATTCGTTGTGCAAATAAAGAACCAAAACGTAGTAAGAAAGAAATCATGGATCATCTAATTTGTGTAGGGATTTGTCAAAGTTATACAAAATGGATATGGCACGGTGAAGTAGTAGCAAAGTCAAACGTGTCTCAAAGAGATGGTGTTAGTGTAGAAATGGATGATCATCTAGAAGACATGATGCGTGATATTGGACAAGATTCGTTTAAGAGGGCACATACGTATGATACTATATGCAATGACAAGGATAAACCATTGTACCCGGGATGCAAAAAATTTACACGTCTGTCAGCCGTGTTAAAATTATTTAATCTGAAGGCAAAGAATGGGTGGACTGACAAAAGTTTTACCGAGTTACTTGAATTGTTGACCGAAATGCTTCCAGAAGGTAATGTAATGCCAAGTCGTTATTACGAGGCGAAGAAAATATTGTGTCCAATGGGTTTGGAGTATGAAAAGATACACGCATGCCCTAATGATTGCATATTATACAGAAAAGAGTATGAAAAGTATAATCATTGTCCAAAGTGTAAGGCTTCACGCTACAAAAAGAAAGATGGTGAGTCAATTGATGATGAGGTGGTAAAAAAGGGTCCTCCTGCGAAAGTGGTATGGTACCTACCAATAATTTCAAGGTTCAAGAGATTATTCGCCAATGCAGATGACGCAAAGAATCTTAGATGGCATGCAGAAGAAAGAAAATATGATGGACAAATTCGTCATGTAGCTGATTCTTTGCAATGGAAGAAAATAGATTCTTTGTTTCCAAATTTTGGCAAAGAGTCGAGAAACCTTAGACTTGGACTTGCTACTGATGGAATGAATCCGTTCGGTAATCTGAGTACTAACCATAGTTCTTGGCCTGTTCTCTTGATGATTTACAACCTATCTCCTAGGCTGTGCATGAAGCGTAAATATATTATGTTATCGATGATGATATCGGGCCCAAAACAACCAGGAAATGACATAGACGTTTATCTAAGTCCACTGATTGATGATTTAAGAGTGTTGTGGGATGAAGGGGTGGATGTTTTTGATGCGTATTCTGGCGAACAGTTCAATATGCGTGCCATGTTGTTTTGCACCATCAATGATTTTCCGGCATATGGTAATTTGTCTGGGTATAAAGTTAAAGGGCATAATGCATGTCCTATATGTGAAAAAGACACTTGTTACCATCAGCTTGAAAAAGGAAAGAAGACCGTTTATCTCGGGCATCGAAAATTTCTAAAACGTTATCATCCATATCGTAGATTGCGGAAAGCTTTCAATGGGGAACAAGAGCATGGTGTTGCTCCAAAGCCCTTGTCTGGAGAGGAAGTTTATCAGCGACAACAGGGACTTGATGTTATCTTTGGAAAGTACCAAAAACGATCTACTGTGAAAAATGTATGGAAAAAGAGATCGATTTTCTTCGATCTTCCATATTGGTCTAGTCTTGATGTAAGACATTGTATTGATGTGATGCATGTGGAGAAAAATGTATGCGATAGTGTAATCGGAACACTTCTCAACATTCAAGGCAAGACAAAAGATGGTATTAATGCTCGTCTGGATTTGGGTTTGATGGGTATACGAGAAGAGTTAACCCCACAATATATAGGTAACAAGACATATTTGCCTCCTGCCTGCTACACTTTGTCTAAAAAAGAGAAAACAAGTTTTTGTGAGTGTTTACAAAGTATCAAAGTGCCGCATGGTTACTCATCAAATGTCAAGAGGCTTGTATCAGTTAAAGATTTTAAATTAGTTGGCTTAAAATCTCACGACTGTCATGTCTTAATGCAACAACTACTACCATTGGCTATTCGTGGGATATTGCCTAACAACGTAAGGAAGACCATAACTAGGTTATGCTTATTTTTCAATGCAATTTGTTGTAAAACCATTGATCCACTAAAGTTAGACGATTTGGAAAATGAGGCTGCAGTTATCTTGTGCCAATTAGAGATGTATTTTCCTCCTTCATTTTTTGACATTATGGTTCACTTGATTGTTCATCTAGTAAGGGAGATTAGATTATGTGGTCCAGTTTTTTTACGGTGGATGTATCCAATAGAGCGATACATGAAGATTCTAAAAGGGTATACAAAAAACCCACACCGTCCGGAAGCATCGATTATTGAGAGGTACATTGCAGAAGAAGCAATTGAGTTTTGTTCTAACTATTTGTCAGGAGTGGATGTTGTAGGGGTTCCTAAGTCTCGTCATGATGGAAGATATGAGGGTGTGGGTACACAAGGTTTAAAAGTCAAGAGCTTAAGTATTGATGTGGTTGTTCAAGCGCATTTGTATATATTGAATAACATAGATGAAGTTCAACCTTACTTATCTGCTCACAAAAGCATCGTAAAGAAAAAGTACCCCAAGATGAATGAAAGAGGGTTGTTAAAAGAGCATAATAAGAGTTTCACTGAGTGGTTTAAAGAAAGAATTGCTAATGAAGATAGTGTTTCTAATACAATTAAGTGGTTGTCTTATGGGCCTAAATGTAACCTAATAACTTGGAGTGGATATGATATTAATAAAACCTCTTTTTATACAAAGTCAAAGGATGACCGTAGTACCACGCAAAATAGTGGGGTAATGATTGTGGCCGAGTCCATGCACTTCTCTAGTGCTAAAGATAAAAACCCGGTTATGGCATCTACACCGTACTTTGGGGTGATTGAAGAGATTTGGGAAGTTAATTATGTTGTGTTTAAAGTTCCTGTATTTAAATGCAAATGGATTGATATCAACAGTGGTGTCAGAATCGATGAATTTGGAGTTACACTGGTTGATCTTAGCAAGTTAGCTTATGCGAACGAACCATTCATCATGGCATCTCAAGCAAAACAAGTGTTTTATGTCACAGATCCTTCTAATAAAAAGTGGTCAGTGGTTTTACAAGGAAAGGTCCATGATAGTGACGAAAATCATGATGAGAACCTTGATATTTCTGAAACTCATCCTTTCTCAACAAATGTGACTACATTCACTGAAGAAAATGAAGGGGATGATGTGCATGCTATTCGCATGGACCATGAAGAAGGGATATGGGAGGATTAGTAAGATTTTTTGTATAAGTTAATTCCATGTTACTTTATTTTCTAATTGTTTTTATTTTGTGTTTAATTTTATTTCTAATTGTTTTTATTTTGTGATTAATATTATTTCTAATTATTTTTGTTTTGTGTAAACAGATACATGGGTGATTCAAACCCCAATAAAAGAAGAGTTAGAGGTCCCACTTTAATGACACAAATTGACAAAGTTCATCAAACAGGTGAAAAGATAAAGGTCGAGTTTAATGCAAGAACCTATGAATGTATTGGTGTTGGTAAAAATGCTACAAATTTCAAGAGTTATATAGCATCTCTTGCTCGACAGTATTGTAGCATTGTGAAAAATGATTGGAAAGAAGTAGATGAAGGCGTAAAAGATGCTATTTGGACTGATATTCAGGTATTTTAAATACAATACTTTATTATATTTTATAATCATATACTAATTAACAACATATGACATATACTACATTTGTAGGCTCATTTTACTATTCCAGAATGTAAAGATCCAAAGAATGATAGGTTGAAGAAAGAATGGATTAAATATGCGGGAGAGCGATGGAGAGGTTTTAAGACACAACTCACAGATAGATATATTCATCATCCCATAGAAAATGATCCTCCTCCATATGTCAAGTATAACTTTATTACAGAAGACGCCTGGAAAGAGTTTCTCAAGATTCGAGATACCCCTGAATTTAAGGTTAGTAGGAGTTATATATTTTTGTGTGCATAACATTTTTATTATATTTAGTGATTAATTATTTGTTTGAGTTTATAATAGGAAAAAAGTCAGAAGGGTAAGGATAATGTGGCCAAGAATTTATACCCACATGTATTGTCTCGTGGAGGGTATCGCTTACTTGAGGAGAAAATTATGAAAGAAAAGTCATCATCGAGAGATAATTCCACATTAGATGATAATGATAGTCAATCTCCACCATCACGCCATGAGTTATGGAAGAGAGCACGACAAAAGAAAGGAGGAGAATACACATCAAAATCTACACAAGAGGTTGCCCAAAAAATTGTAAGTAAACAACGAAAAATTATTACAAAGTATAATTATATTTGTGATTGATTAATTGATGTTTTTGCATTTTGTAGGATTCTCTTGTTCAAGAAGCTGAAAAAGGTGCAATTGTTCCAGATGGACGTAACGATATCTTATCATTAGCCATTGGAACATCTGAGCATGGAGGTCGTGTCCGTGGTGTTGGAAAACACCATAAACAAAGCACTTACTTTGGAAGAAAAAGTCAACATATCGACGTAAATGAACAACTTGCAATATTGGAAACAAAACTTAGAGCTGAACTTGAAGAAAAGTTGGTTGAAGAGCGTAAGATGTTTCAGCAATCATTAATGGAGACACTTAAGTCTATGGGTTTATCACAAAGCACAGGTGATATTAAATGCATTCAAAAATTGGAAATTATTGATGGAAGCGGAAAAGGAAGTTGTTCAGCTGCAAAGGGAAGCACAAAAGAGAGCACAAAAGACGTGGAAGTTGATGATGTTCAGAGATTGTTACTCATGGTTTTGAAATTGGATGATAACCATTTGGCAATACAATTAAGTCATTGTGCGAGTGTCTCTAATTTTTATGTTTCAGCTAAATGTATCAGAGAGTTATTGGTGGGTTTAGGTCATTGGCTTGACGTGTCTATTCTTCAAATTTGGTGCACGTAAGTAAATTTTATTGTTTTATTAAAGTCAATCTCTATTAATATGTTATATCTCTCATCACTTTGATTCTAATGTTAATTTTAAAACTATTCAGGTATATTCATCGTGTTTGTCTTGAGAATTCCGTTTCAGAATTATATGGATTTATGGACCCTGCTAGGTGTATTTATAATGATAATGTAGCGAAATCTCAAGAAGATGTTAAAAATTACGTGCTAGAAAAGTTACGTGATGAAAACAGAGCGTGCCACTTACTACCATTAATTCATGGGTAAGAATTTTTATGAAATTGTGTTTTATGTTATTTAATTTTGATTTTGATAACATATATATTTTATGCGACTTTTCTGTTTCCACACACACGTACAGGAGACATTGGCAATTAATAGTCATGTGTCCAAGAGACAATTTAGTTGTCGTATTTTGTTCACTTCATCGGGAAATTGACCAGAACACGAAGAAAATTATTACAAAGTAAGTTTATCTTTCATATGACTTTCATTGACAACTAATAGTTATGTGATTTTTCATTGGCGAGTATATTTAGTTATGTGATGTTTATATCTTTCTGTATTAGTTCTTTTGGGATTCATCAAATGGCAAATGGAAATAGAAAAAAGGCTACATGGCTTCATCCCAATGTAAGTGATGTAAATTATAATTCTATAGTTAAATATATACGATAAATATTCACTAATTATGTCATTCAATTGTAGACAAGGCAACAACATAACTCTAATGATTGTGGATACTATGTGATGAAAAATATGTTGGATATTGTCTCTGCTAATATAACCGAGAATTGGATGCAGGTACTAAAAATAACTTTACTTTGTTCTTTACTTTTTGTTTTTCGACTTAATATGAATTTTTAAAAAAAACTCTATATTGTTATATTTATGTATTATAGGTATTTGATGACCCAACAGAATTAACACCAGATGATTTGTATGATTTGCGACTTCGTTGGGCAAAATGTTTCTTTGACTTACATGGAACTTAAGTTTAGCTGGTGAGTTTTATAGAATTGTATAAGTTGTGGTTTTTGCACAATATACATGTGGTTTTTGCTCATGTGTTGAGTTTCTTGATTTTTTTGCTGATGTTAATTGTTATTATTTATTGTCAGGCAATATGATTTTGGTGTTGTCTACCGAAGATTTTATATTGGTAATTCAAGTTTGGAAACTTAGAAATAGTTGAATATTTTAGTATATGTATATTTTGTGAATATTATGTAATTGTAAGTTTTGAAAAAGACTTATAAATAGTTGAATATTGTTTTATATTTTGTTAAGAATTAGTATGTTGTAATACAATACAAGTTTGCAATACAAGTTTGTAATTGTAAGTTTGTTCAATTTGTAAGTTTGTTGTGAAAAATATGAAAACATCGTCCTAAATATGATGTTGGAAAGCTATGAAATCTATATAGCGACATAAATATAGTCTGTTTGATATTGGAAAAATATGAAAAAATGGGTACAAATTATATTTGTATAGGGAAACCCAGAAAATAAATAATCTATTCCAAAAAAATTTCATACATTTTACATCGGTTATTAGTAAAACTGATGTAAAAACTTTCAATAAGGGACTTTTTACATCGGTTGGAAGTAATACCCGATGTAAAAAGTCGCGTCACTGGGGACTTTTTACATCGGGTATTACTTCCAACCGATGTAAAAAACTGGATCAATTTTTTAAAAAAATGTGCATAATAATTGTTTTTTACATCGGTTCATATATTATAACCGATGTAAAAAGGGTACTTTTTACATCGGGTATTACTTCCAACCAATGTAAAAAACTGGATCAATTTTTTAAAAAATGTGCATAATAACAGGTTATTACATCGGTTCTGATATTATAACCGATGTAAAAAAGGGACTTTTTACATCGGTCCCAGAACCGATGTAAAAAGTCCCTGATTTACTATATCACCTGACTTTACATCGGATCCAAAACCGATGTAAAAAGTCAATTTTACCCGATGTAAAAAGTCATTTCTGCACTAGTGTTATCCCCCAACAGAGTACAAAAATAAATCTCCCCAGCCGAGTTTAAAGGATTATCCCCACAAAAGTCTAACATGTTATCCCCAGTGAAATCTCAACTGAAAGATCATCCCCCAGCAAAGTTCTTTCCTTTCACAAATAGGAATTCAATCCTAAACAGATTCAGTATCACCAGCAACGGTAATCCATCCCCAGCGGAGCTTATCAGTGGAATCCTTAGCAGAGCATCTCTTCCCCACAGAGTACTCTCCTCATCAGTTTATCCCCCAACGGAGTTCTCTTCTCCTGCAGGTTTATTCTCGCAATCACCTTCGTTCACCATCCCCAGCAGAAACGAAGAATTCAACTCTGTCTCCAGCAGCTATCCGGGATTTATTTCCCTAGCTAGAAACATTACATTTCCATACATCATGATACATGCATATACGCATCATATAACACAATCTCACTTATTTTGAGAGCATCATTGCTTGATATATATCATGCATTGCATATGACTGACCTCTACCTTTCAGGAAAGATACAGTTAAAGTTCTAGCTATGTTGAAGACCTTCTCTGGTTCAGTCAGATCGACCCTAAGATCTCCCTGATTCGTATTCCAGTTAAAGATATTCCAAGACTTTTTGTCTGGTCCAGTTAAATTGATTCCTAAAGATTTTTCTGATGCCGATCCAGTCAAAGTTATTCCAAGACTTTTTGTCTGATCCAGTTAAATCGATTCCTAAAGAATTTTGACGCTGATCCAGTCAAAGTTATTCCAAGACCTTGTCTGGTCCAGTTAAATCGATTCCTAAAGATTTTTCTGATGCCGATCCAGTCAAAGTTAATCCAAGGCCTTGGCTGGTCCAGTTTAATCGATTCCTAAAGATTTTTCTGATGCCGATCCAGTCAAAGTTAATCCAAGACCTCCTCTGGTTCAGTCAGATCGCCGATAAGATCTCCCTGATTCGTATTCCAGTTGAAGTTATTCTAAGACCTTGTCTGGTCCAGTTAAATCGATTCCTAAAGATTTTTCTGATGCCGATCCAGTCAAAGTTAATCCAAGACCTCCTCTGGTTCAGTCAGATCGCCGATAAGATCTCCCTGATTCGTATTCCAGTCGAAGTTTAGACCACCTATCAACAGTCTCCAAATGGCATCTGTAAGCCCATTCCCGACATCACAACGCTGATACCACTTCATGTGAGTGCAAATTTCTGGGCACTCTAGTGTTCAATCATCTTCCACCTTTGGATCACGAAAGGCCCGAAAGCCAATCTATATCCTCAGGTTTAAGAAAATTGAGCAGGGGCAGCTGTTGTACCCCAAAATTTTCCCTTTCATATTTCCCAAGACATTGCAAGAAAAATCTCCAAGTTGCTCAAGATTGCTCAAGAGTTGGACAGTCAAGCTATCTCCTAAGGCAGTCAACCTCAAATTAGGGTTTTGTGTTGCATCAAGGTCCTTGCATCCAAATAACCTCAAGTTCTCCCCAATGTCCTAATATATTCTCAAGTTCATCCATGTCAAATTTCAAGCCTTGCAGAGGAAGTTTGGTCAGTCAATTGCTCAAGAGGTCCAAAAATCGACTTTGTTAGGGCAAAAGTCAACTGTGACCTATATACAGTCAAACTTCAAGATTTTTTGTCAACATTCTAATTTTTAAGGATATTTCATCATTTGATAAAGGGTTGATCATGATCCATCAAGGATTGCTCAAAATTCATCAAGACTCAAAAGTTGTTAAATTAGGGTTTTGTAGGAAAAGTCAACTCAACTTTGACCAAGTATAACTTTCTCATACTTTATGAGAAATGACCCATCCGAAGCTCATTTTTAAGAGTATTCAATTTCATACAATCCATCTTCACACCCCAAGATCAATAAATTCACTCATAAAAAGTTACAAATTTGGACATTATAGGTCATTTTTGAAAGTCAACAAAAACACCTTTTTTTCCAAAGCTTATAACTTGAGAATGGAATATAAAAATGAGATGATACCAAAAGGGTTGGTTATAGGACATCTCAAGCTTTCTAAAAAGTCCAAGAACCCTTCCAAAAGTTCAAAATTGAAGAAGTTATGCATTGTTGAAGTTGGGCATTTTTGCAAAATTGCCAAAAGTCAACTATCCCCAAAACTTCAAATTTTGTCAAATGGGCCCATTCTTTTTCACTTGATTTGATCTTGTCACACTACACACGTGTCCTAGCTTCAGCCTTGTGTCCATTTATTAAATTTTCTATTTAATTTGATTTTTTATTGAATTAATTCATTTTAAATCAATTTAAATCAAATAAAATCCAAATATTGATTACTTAGGATCTTTTTGGTTGTTATAGGTCTTGATTATCATCAATGACATGATCAAATCCGTATCAAGCTTTTCATGTGCAAAAATATTGGATTTTGGATAAAATAAGAAAGTTATCAATGGTGAATCAAATCATATCTCCAAGCATTGATGCACAAGGATTCAATCCAAAATTGTTTACCTAATCCAATGCAGCATACATATACAATGCAAAGGCACGAGTTTTAGAGGTTAGAAGCTGCTGAATCACAAAAACCAAACTTGAGAAAATTGGCAAAAAGCTTGAAACTGAAATCACTCCTAGAGACGAATTCAAAGGCAAAACTCAGCGTGAATCAATTGTTGGACATCCACTGAAGCGAAAAAACCCCTAACAAGTTTTCACACGCGCCCTAGAGCACTGCAAGCATCTCACGAATCCTTTATGTTCATGAAATCTTAAATCCTTATTCTTGCATCCATTCTCAAAAGTGATTGGATATTCTGATTCCTCATGACATTTGCTAACTTTCTGTAATAATCAATTTCATTCTTGTGTTGTGAATCGTAAAACGCCATTGTAGGGTTTCCTAGGTTTCTTTTAGGGTTTTTTGATACAGGTGAAATTAGGCCTGTTAATGGACATGGTTGAGACCGGGATGAAGAGGCGAATACAACCATGGTATTGGATGGAGTTTATATGGCTTGGGATGGATTTTGGAATTGACCTATGCCTTTTGCTGCGGATTTAAATCCCCAGGTAATCTCTGTATAAATCTAAGGACGGGGACGACAACGTGTCCCCATCCGGTTGCTCCATTCAAATTTTCGCGCTTTATTTTTTTATTCTGGCATAATTATGCGTTTTCATATATTATATTTAGTTTGTATTTTACTAACAATTGAGAAGCAGTGGTAGACGCGTTGTCCAAATGACTTACAGGACCTGGGTTCGAATCCCAGGTCCCCATATTGTTGTATTATTTTGCAACAGGTAATTCAGTGTGAAACCAAGTGCGTGATGCATGATGCTCCCTCACTCAGATGCTTGCCAGATGGCCCCAGGCCAGATCTGGTGGCCCAGAGGGGATGCCCACCATACTCCCAAGTCAACGTGCACACGTGGAATCAGAAAAGTCAGTCAGGCCAATGGATTGTTGGGCCACAAACTTGCTATCAAGACCCCCTAATCAGGCCCATAACCTCCTAACCTTCTCTATTTTCATTTTATTTCTTTTATTTATTTATTGTTATTATTTTTAATTAACCAATTAAAACCTTTTTTTCATAAAATAAAAAAACCAAAAATATTTTCATTGTTAACATTAATTTCAGTATTTTATTTTTGTTAATAAATTTAATTTAATTAATTTAGTTTAATTAGGAAATAACTTTAATATCTTTTGTAAATAATTAAAATTAATTTAGACAATTAGGTTTTTATTAACTTTGATTAATTTATTTTTATTTCTTAAAATACCCAAAAATCCAAAAATATCATTTTTATTAATTAATTAATTTGTTTATTAGTTTAGTAATTAACTTAATTTAATTTCTTACATGAATTCAAAATAAACCAAAAAATATTTTCTTTAATGATTAAAGGGTCAAAACCCTAGAACTCGCATCCGATTTAATTTTCTCGCACGCGATCTATTTTGTTTCAATATTGTATCTGTTTCCCGAAATGTAATAGTTTAATAGGACTTTAAATATTTTTATCGCTTTATTTATTTTCCGCATTTTAATTTCAAGGGTTGTTTTTGGCGATGTAAATACCCGACGCCTTGTAATAGTTAGTTTAATTTCCGCAATTTAATTTCCGCAACTTATAAACTGTTAGATGTTTGATAATAGGTATGCATGACAAGATTGAATGTTTAACCTAAAATCAACTTAGATCACCATTAACATGTACAAAGACAAAATTAACTGAAAACGACACACTCGCACATGTGCACTCTTAGGGTACACCCCACTTGGTTGCCTTCGTACGCGGTCATTAAGTATAGGTCACTTTAGAGGTTGCCCTCTTGTCCAAAGATCATAGTCACCTCGAAACGGTTGCCTCGGATATTGTTGCCTCAAAACAAATGATCTAGGACATTAGGGTTATCGCTAAGGCGTCCTAACATTGCTTTGGTGACCGTAAGTCCCTAAATTCAAATTGACCCTTAAACTCCAACAACGATGCTATCTACTCATCAATAGTGGGATAGCATTGTCTAAAGGACAATAGTACAGATTGGTTCCTTTTTCGAGTAGGTAGATGGTTCTTAAGTACTTGCTCTTTCAAAACAAAACAAAAACTTTTTGCACTTACACCTTTCAAACAAAAACTTCTTTCAAACCCACAAACACAAAGAAAAGCAAATTTTGAAAACACTTTGAGCAAGTACCTAAGAGCCCGTGGATAACCACGGATAGAAAGGGTGCTAACACCTTCCCTTTCTATAATCTACCCCCCGGACCCGAGAAACATCTCGAAAAAAGGATTTTTTTCTGTGCTTTTTTCCTTTCCTTGTTGGATAAAATAAAAGACGGTGGCGACTCTTGCTTACCGCGACATTTTGCAAAAACAAACGCAAAACGCAAACCAGCATTCCAAAAAATAGTCAGTTCTCTCCCACCGTATCACAGAACTGGCGACTCTGTTGGGGATCTTAATAAGTGGGGTGTACCTTAGGATTAGATCATTGTGTTTTCAATTGTTTGCTTTGTATGCTTTATATTTGTGGGCTTGTATCGGAGTTACTATAGATCCTAACCCGGATCTGGGGATACCCTTTAGTTAAGTAGCAATAAACTGTAAGGGAACTGTACGGCATAGACCGATACGGTTGAAGCAGTAGCTACGTTGGTGTGGCACTTTAGTCTGTACCGATATCCCTTGTATTGGAACGAGGAGAATATGGGTCTTCTAAGGGGTCATTAAGCACCAACTGACCTTAGAACCTTTAAATTGACCAACTTGGCCATAGAACAGTAGCAGTATGCTACACTCATTGAGACTAAACTCTCGCAATGATTCCGGCTGCAAGAAAAGGTTGTTAAACTGGAATTATGACCGATCGAGGGTAGTCAGTGATATTGAGATCCCCTAGAACCCGATTACTATTTTTAGGACAGGTTTGAACCAACTGAACTGAAAGAGGGTAGTACCTAAGCTCCTTGCCAGCCTGAAATCTAAGGGCTCTCTGTGTGACTTGTGTGCCTTTACCATGTTTGCTATTTGTGGATACTTGTGGTGTTCTTTCTATCATGACATCATGACATCATAACATTGCATACATCTTGCATTGGACTAACCTATTTCAAAGACAGGAGGGATTCATCTTTGTTCTATTTTGTAGGTCATGATGCATATGCGTAGGAATACCATCCGGATCAACTTTGTCCAGGTTCCCATTATGCTTAAAGAATTGATTGCAAAGATGTTTGATACTACTTCCTTCATCAGAAGACATGTGTATCTTCTCAGTTTGGTCACCTCCAAATTGGATGAGCAGATGATGAGTGTTTTGGTCCAATTCTATGATCCACTGTACCATTGCTTTACTTTTCAGGACTATCAGTTGGTCCCCACCTTAGAAGAGTTCTCTGAGCTGCTCGGTATCTCTATTTTGGAGCAGACCCCATTTACTGGTTGGGAGAAGATCCTTAGGCCAAAAGAGATTGCTTCAGCCCTTCATATGACAAAGGATGAGGTAATGGCTAATTGGGAGACTAGAAGTGGAGCAAAGGGCTTTCTGACTAAGTTCTTGGTTGGTAAGGCTTATTATTTCTGGGATAGTCTGGACTTCAAGGCATTCGAAGATATTCTGGCTCTTCTGATATATGGCTTGGTATTGTTTCGGAACTCTGACTCCTTTGTTGATGTGAATGCGATAAAAATCTTCATCTCTCGTAATCTTGTACCCACTCTCTTGGGTGACATTCTTCAACAGCTTTATGCCCATACTGCCCAAAAGAGGGGAAGCTTGATGTGCTGTGCTCCATTATTGGCTAGGTGGTTTATTTCGCACCTCTCCAAATCAGTGCTGAAGAACAAAGAAGGCATGGGTTGGGCTTATAGGGTTATGTCTCTCTCTCATAATGACATCATCTGGACTCTCAAGGGTATGGACGAGGTGGCTATCATTGATCGCTGTGGGGAGTACCCCAATGTTCCACTGATAGGAACCAATGGAGGAATTTATTACAACCCATGCTTGGCCTTACGTCAATTTGGGCGAGCCAGAAGAGAAGGACCTCATGAGCTGCTAATGCCTAGTATCATCTTTGATTTTCAAGGGGATAGCGACGAGCAACGCCACAGATTCATAAGGGCTTGGGATAGAGTTCACAGATCTGATCCACACGAGTTGGGCCCAAAGACTTCTCTTCCAATGGAGCCATATCTCATATGGGTTCGTATCCGTGCCCAAAAGCTGGGTATGCCGTATGAAGTCGTCCTGCCTATCATTGTTGAAGTTGCTAATGAAGAGGGGGTTCTTCCTACCATCTTCCACCCTTACATGCCCACTGACATTGGGGCACTGAAAAGGTCTTGGATGCAGCTGAGAGAAGAATGGGATGCTTACCGAGAAACGTTCAACGAGCAAGAGCAGAAGATCCAGAAGTTGACTAGGCAGCTGGAGAATGAGCGGATTCTCAATGACTATGTCCGCACCGACAAGAAGAGACCATGGGAGCACTGATTGTCCTTTGATTATTTCCTTTCCAGTTTTTATTTACTTTTCAGTATTTCCTTTCTTGTAACGCCTTAAAGGCAATTTGTGGAACAATTTGGATTTCAAAGTTTACCTAATAAAAGTGTGTTTCCTTTTGTTTACAAATTTGAATCTCTCAATTGTCTTTGAAATCATATCATACGCATTTCATCCCATGCACTTCATAACAGGTACCCATTACAAGTCTCTTATCTTCTTCGCTGTTTATTTCAACACTCATCATGTCTGCTGAATCATCAACTGAGCAAGCAATCAAGGCCCTACAGGCCCAGAATGCCCAATTCTAAGAGTTGTTCATGAATCTAGCTAAGGGTCAGCAAGATCTTAAGACCCTGATTCTGAAAGAGAAGAAGAAGAAGAAAAAGAGGACAGTCCTGTTTAACACAGGTCACCAGTTTGGAAACAGGCTACGGGATGAAGTTGATTTGACCACCTCATCTGGAGGGAAAGATAGTCAAGAGGAAAGGAGGGCTCCTAGCCCTGTGGTCTCCGACAACGAGACGGACTTCGACGAAGACCAGTATCCTATTATTGAGGATAGATACAAGTAACTGGAAGACCGGTTGAGTGCGATGGAAGTTCAGAAAGTGCCTGGTTTGGACTTTGGTGATCTGGGTCTATCATCTGGGGTGGTGATTCCCCACAAATTCAAGGCACCAGCCTTTGCTAAGTATGACGGAGTTTATTGTCCGAAGTTGCACCTCCGGTCATATGTAAGGAAGATTCAGCCGTACACCGCTGATAAGAACCTATGGATCCACTTCTTTCAAGACAGTCTCTCAGGGACTCAGCTTGAATGGTTTTACCAGTTGGACGGAGCCAGTATCCACAGTATGGAAGATTTGGCTACTGCTTTCTACAGGCAGTACCAATACAATTCCGACCTCGCTCCTACACGTACCCAACTCCAGGGTATGTCAATGGGAATGGGCGAAGGTTTCAAAGATTATGCTCAGAAGTGGAGGGACCTCGTCGGAAGAGTGCAACCACCCTTGGTTGATCGGGAGCTTGTGGATATGTTTCTGGGGACCTTGTCTGGTCCATTCTTCAACCACCTAATTGGAAGCTCTTTGTCTGGGTTTACAGAGCTAATTATGACCGGTGATAGGATTGAGGCTGGTATTAAGACTGGTAAGATACAGAAGGGTGCCTCATCAAGCACCGAGAAGAAGCCATTTAAGAAAGAGTCCAGTGCTGTCTACAGTTCAAGAAACCAGAATAGACCTGAACGCCGCCAAGTTGTTAATGCGGTAGTCATTTCGAGACCTGCTGGTGCTCCTCAGCACAATAATCAACAAAAGGACGAGAAACCTCGAAGGCAATTCACCTGTCTCAGTATGACTTTGTCTCAGATTCTGCCACAGCTATTGAAGACCAACCTAGTGATTCCAAGGGAAGCCCCAAAGAATCCAAATACAACCTCACCAAAATACAACCCTAATGCCTGATGTGCTTATCACTCTGATAGCCCGGGGCATAATACAGATGATTGTTGGTCTTTGAAGAATAAGATACAGGACTTAATTGATGCTAAGGAGATTGAGTTCGAGGCATCCGAAAGACCTAATGTTGTGACTGCTCCTATGCCCAAGCATGGAGTAAATGCTATAGATGAAGACTCATTTGTGGTTTCTGTGAATGATATTGTTACCCCTTTGATGACTGTGAAGAAGAACCTCTTGTTAGCCGGTTTATTTTCGGGCTGTGACGAAGGTTGCCGTATGTGTTCTGCCCTACCAACCGGTTGCCCACTTTTGAAGTCAGGTGTCCAAAGCCTGATGGATAGTAAAGAAATTTTATTTGAGAAGACTGTTGTTCTTGTAATCCATACTGAAGAAGTTGCCATTATCACCATTTTCGATAATTCTTCCAAGGCATCATCGAGAAAGCCTGTTAGAATTACATCTGTTCCAAGAACCGCACCACTGATCATCACTGTTCCGGGGCCTATCCCCTACACCTCTGATAAAGTTGTCCCTTGGCATTACGGGGCCGATGTTTATTTTCATGGAGTTAAACAAGAGTTGGATGTTGATACTGACGTCAACAATATTGTTGGACCTGCTAAAGTCACCCGCAGCGGAAGAATTTTCTCACCTGATATCTCTCCACCAACTACCCGAAGACCTGTTGTTATTACACCTGCCAATGTACCTGCTACTATTCCTGTTCAAGTTCCTATTCTTACCCCTGTCGCCGAGTCATCAGACACTCGGGGCAAAGGTACCACCAGTGAGCCTGCCCAGACGGAGGCACCAAAGACGATTACTGTTGAAGCTTCTAAACAAGAGATGGAAGAGATTCTGAAAATTATCAAAAAGAGTGACTACAATGTAGTTGAACAGCTGGGGCAAACCCCGTCCAAGATTTCTATGTTGTCACTATTGCTATGCTCAGAGGCCCATGCCAAGGCTCTGATTACATTTCTGAAGACTGCACACGTACTGCAAGAGACGTCAGCTGATCAATTCAAAGATTGCATGGCTAATCTGACTGCTGATAATGGGTTAGGTTTCTCTGACGCCGACTTGACTGCTAAGGGGAAGAATCACAACGATGCCCTGCATGTCTCCATTGAATGCAGGGGCACTACTCTTGCTCATGTATTGGTGGATACTGGTTCCTCATTGAACGTTTTGCCTAAAAAAGATCTAGACCGGTTAGACTGTGAAGGGTTGGAGATGAAACCGAGTAACATTGTCGTCAGGGCCTTTGATGGGTCTAAAAGGATGGTGCACGGAGAAGTTGATATTCCGATTAAGGTTGGTTCTCAGGTTTTCAACTCTACATTCTATGTAATGGACATTCGACCATCTTATTCTTGTCAGCTGGGTCGCCCATGGATCCACAAAGCTGGGGCCGTAACCTCAACGCTCCACCAGAAGCTGAAGTACCCAGTGAAAGGGAAGATTGTGACAGTACAAGGAGAGGAAGAGTACATGCTGAGCCACCTCAACTCTTTCCGATATGTAGAGATGGATGGGGAGTTCATTGAGGCCCCGTTTCAGCATTTTGAAGAGGTTCCCCAGACACTGGCGTCAGTTGAGACTGTTGTTGAGGATTCTCCTATGAAGATGGCTTCCTTCAAGGATGCCCGGGCTGTTGTCGAGAAAGGTGGGTGTGCGAATTGGGGACAACTCCCTGATTTTACATAGAAGATTAACAAGTTTGGTTTGGGTTTCACTGCAGAAGCTCAAAAGGTTGTTCGGAATGCACGGATCGGAAGACCTCCTATGTTCATCAGCAACTCGGGGGTGAATGCCATTGAAGACGATGTGGAAGAGTCTGAGTTCGACAATTGGATCTATCCTATGACCGATGGTGGACCAAGCAACTGGACAGCAAAGGACTTCATCCCTATTTCTTTTGTTACCCAGTAATGAAACTTTTTGTTTTGAATATGTAACAAACAATGTTTTAAACTTTACGGCCCGATGTCTTACCCGGGGCACCGTGGCTTCATTTGTGAGGGGATTTATGTGTGTCATTTTCATATATCATTAATAAAAGCATTGGACGTTCTTGCATTTCAAATTTTGCGCTCCTTGTTCTTCTTTTATTATATATTGCAAAACAGCTATTTTACACACACTCACATATACAGGTCTACATCCACTCTGGATCTCACTGGTAACGACTCTGCTACTGCCAGTTATGACTTCGAAAATCCGATCAACTTAGCCGAAGACAAAGGTGAAGATGATTGCGAAGTGCCTGGTGAACTTGCAAGACAGTTACTTCAGGAAGAGAGGGTTATACAGCCACATGAAGAGCTGGTGGAGACAGTGAATCTGGGTACAGAAGAGGACAAGAAAGAGGTCAAGATCGGGGAAAATCTGGAGCTTAGTGTGAAGAAACGGTTGATTCAGATGCTGTGTGACTATGTTGAGATCTTTGCCTGGTCTTATGAAGATATGCCTGGTTTGGATACTGATATTGTGGTTCATCGCCTGCCTACCAAGGAAGACTGTCCTCTAGTGAAATAGAAGGTCTGCCGAATGCGCCCAGAGATGTCTGAGAAAATCAAGGCTGAAGTTATGAAACAGTTTGAAGCCGGTTTTCTAGCAGTTACTTCTTACCCACAGTGGGTTGCCAACGTGGTTCCAGTGCCGAAGAAGGATGGTAAGGTTCGAATGTGTGTTGACTATAGGGATCTGAACAGGGCGAGCCCCAAAGATGATTTCCCTCTACCTCATATCGACGTTCTGGTTGACAACACCGGTCAGCATAAGGTCTTCTACTTTATGGATGGTTTCTCCGATTATAATCAGATTAAAATGGCTCCCGAAGACATGGTAAAGACAACCTTTGTTACTCAGTGGGGTACCTTTTGTTACAAGGTCATGCCATTTGGATTGAAGAATGTCGGGGCAACGTATCAGCGTGCCATGGTTGCTTTGTTTCGTGACATGATCCATCATGAGATTGAGGTATACGTCGATGATATGATTGCAAGGTCCCAAACTGAGGAGGAACACCTTGACCATCTGCAGAAGCTGTTTGACCGGTTGAAGTTGTACAAGCTGAGATTAAACCCGAACAAGTGCACCTTCGGGGTGAGATCTGGTAAGCTATTGGGTTTCGTCGTAAGCAACAAAGGTATTGAAGTGGATCCTGCAAAGGTGAAAGCCATACAGGAGATGCCAGCTCCCAGAATAGAGAAAGAAGTTAGAGGCTTCCTGGGACGACTGAACTACATTGCCCGATTCATCTTGCACCTGACTGCTACTTGTGAGCCAATCTTCAAGCTATTGAAGAAAGATCAAGTTGTACGTTGGAACGATGAATGTCAGGCCGCTTTCGAAAGGATCAATGAGTATCTCCAAGAGTCACCTATTCTGATGCCTCCAGTTGAAGGGAGACCTTTAATCTTATACTTGACAGTACTCGAAAACTCAATGGGGTGTGTGATGGGTCAGCATGACGAGTCTGGCCGAAAAGAGCATGCTATTTATTACCTTAGCAAAACGTTTACCGACTGCGAGACCTGATACTCGTTGCTCGAGAAAACTTGCTGTGATTTGGCATGGGCTGCTCGCTAGCTGAGACAGTATATGCTGACTCACACTACTCTATTGATATCAAAGATGGATCCAATCAAGTATATCTTTGAGAAGCCTGATTTGTCCGGAAGAATAGCAAGATGGCAGATGATCTTGACTGAGTATGACATCCAATACACGACCCAAAAAGCAATCAAGGGAAGTGTGTTGGCAGACCATTTGGCACATCAAGCAGTGGATGATTACCAGTCTATGAACTTTGAATTCTCGGACGAGAATATCATTTAGTGATTGATTGTGAGACACCTGGACCGGATGAAGGACCTGAGGAAGGATCCCGATGGTCTATGTACTTTTATGGAGCTTCGAACGCTTTGGGTAATGGCATTGGCGCCCTGATCATATCTCCTAAAGGCTCTCATACTCCATTCACCGCTCGACTATGTTTCAACTGCACCAACAACATGGCGGAGTATGAAGCGTGCATCATGGGTCTTCGAGCAGCAATTGACCTAAGGATTAAGTTTTTGAGTGTCTTCGGAGATTCCGCTCTCGTGATCAGGCAGATCAAAGGCAAGGGATACGAAACACCCAAATCTTATCCCTTACAAGGAGTATGTATTGACGTTGCTTCCCCATTTTGAGGAAATAACCTTTGAACACTTCCCTAGAGAGGAGAATCAGTTGGCGGATGCGCTGGCTACAATGTCTTCTATGTTCAAGGTCAATTGGGACAACGAGGCTCCCCGGATTATCATTGAAAGATTGGACGAACCTGCACATTGCTGTGATATTGAGACTAAAGAGGTAACAGAAAAACCCTGGTTTCATGAAGTAAAAAGGTACCTTGAGGCTCAGGAGTACCCCAAGGGTGCATCTGTTAATGACAAGAAGTTTCTGAGGAGGTTCGCGGCGAAGTTCTTCATCAGCAATGGCATTCTTTACAAACGTAACCATGATTCGACCTTACTGCATTGTGTGGATAAGAATGAAGCAGAAAGGATCATGGCAGAGTTACATGAAGGTACTTTCGGAACTCATTCCAGTGGACATACCATGGAAAAGAAAATCCTTCAGGCAGGATATTATTGGTCCACAATGGAAGCCGACTGTTATCAGCATTCTCGGACATGTCACAAGTGCCAAGTCTATGCTGATAAGGTGCACATACCTCTAGTACCTCTGAACGTCTTGACGGCACCTTGGCCTTTTGCAATGTGGGGCATTGATATGATCGGCGAGATCATACCTACGGCATCCAACGGGCATCGTTTCATCTTGGTAGCAATTGATTACTTTACGAAGTGGGTTGAAGCAGCTTCCTTTGCTACCGTAACCAAGAACATCCTGGAACGGTTCATTCGGCACAATCTGATCTGTCGATATGGTGTACCAGAGAGGATCATTACGGACAATGGTACCAATCTTAACAACAAGATGATCACCGAGCTCTGCGAGCAATTCGAGATACAACATCACAACTCTTCTCCTTACCGGCCGAAGATGAATGGGGCTGTAGAAGCAGCTAATAAGAACATTAAGAAGATTGTGCAGAAGATGACAGTGACATACAAAGATTAACACGAGATGTTACCATTCGCTCTTCATGGGTACCACACCTCAGCACGGACGTCAACAGGGGCAACACCCTATTCCTTGGTATATGGCATGGAGGCAGTCTTGCCCATTGAAGTTCAGATATAAGGGCATTTAACAAGAAAGTTAGACGACAAGAGTATCAAGTTGGGGATCTGGTAATCAAGCGCATTATTCTACCTCAAGGTGATCCCAGGGGAAAATGGACCCCTACTTATGAAGGGTCATTTGTGGTTAAGAACATTTTTTCAGGAGGAGCTATGATTCTAACCACCATGGATGGTAACGACCTTCCTCACCCCGTCAATGCAGACATAGTGAAAAGATACTATGCATAATCAAAGACCCGCTAGGTTGACTGGCCTAGGCAAAAATAAGGGCTTCTCGGCGAACCAAAAGGGTTCGGGCAAAAATAAGGGATGAAAACGAAAAAATCTGTACACCTGGGAAGTCGAAAACCTGAAAAGGCGGCTTGGGCAAAAAAGGGTATCCCGGTGGACTGAAAACCCGAAAGGGCGGTCCAGGAAAAAATTAGGGATTAAAGCGTAACACTATGTCTCATTGGATCACCTTGCATCCAGAATTTGGTATCGACTATCAAGCTCGGACGACACTAATCAATCTGATTCATCGTCAACCAAGCAGCAAAGTGATGAGGTGCTCGAAGAAATAAAGGCAATAGCAGAGTTGGAACCCAGTGGGATTATTCACATAGCTATTTTGTTTAGTTTTTCACAAATTGTGTAAATTCTATTGTTTGGCGGTGTTCTCTTACTAGGACATCAGCCTCTTGTACAAAAATGCCTATTTACAGGCCAAACTTCAAAATCAATACAATTCATTTTCAAAGAAATTTCAAATTGTTTTTCCTTTATCTGTTTTGATCTACAAGGAACGTCCAATGTTCATTTTTTGATATATGCATTTGACATTAAATGCTGCTCATAAATATTTACATGCGAAACAAAAGACAATTACGGGTAATATCAGAAACAGAGGCAACTGAGAATTGTCCGAACTATACAGTTGCTCTGTCCACCAGGTACCAAGGTATATTCAGCCGAAGAATATGGCTAAGATACCTTCAATCCCTGCATAGTAAGGCAGTAATGGTAGCACTTCCCCAGCTCAGACTTGCAATTATGAATGAATCAACAATGCTCTCCCCAAGCAGAGTTGATCTACCATCAGCACTAAAAAGGCTTGATATCCCCGGCAGTCTTAAGGTTCCCTACGGAAGTATAAGAATGTTCCCCAGCAGAATACAAGATACCCTAGTGGAGTCAAAATTTTCCCAGCGCAGTCTGAAAAAGCTTCCCCAACAGAGTTGAAGCATCATCCCCAGTAGACTATGGAAGTTTATCCCCCAGCGGAGTACAAAAATAAATCTCCCCAACCGAGTCCAAAGGATTATCCCCATAAAAGTCTAACAGGTTATCCCCAGTGAAATCGCAACTGAAAGATCATCCCCCAGCGAAGTTCTTTCCTTTCACAAACAGGAATTCAATCCTCAACAGATTCAGTATCACCAGCAACGGTAATCCATCCCCAGTGGAGCTTATCATTGGAATCCTCAGCAGAGCATCTCTTCCCCACAGAGTAATCTCCTCATTAGTTTATCCCCCAACGGAGTTCTCTTCTCCTACAGGTTTATTCTCGCAATCACCTTCGTTCACCATCCCCAGCGGAAACGAAGAATTCAACTCTGTCTCCAGCAGCTATCCGGGATTTATTTTCCCTAGCTAGAAACATTACATTTCCATACATCATGATACATGCATATACGCATCATATAACACAATCTCACTTATTTTGAGAGAATCATTGCTTGATATATATCATGCATTGCATATGACTGACCTCTACCTTTCAAGAAAGATACAGTTAAAGTTCTAGCTATGTCGAAGACCTTCTCTGGTTCAGTCAGATCGACCCTAAGATCTTCCTGGTTCGTATTCCAGTTGAAGATATTCCAACACTTTTTGTCTGGTCCAGTTAAATCGATTCCTAAAGATTTTTCTGATGCCGATCCAGTCAAAGTTATTCTAAGACTTTTTGTCTGGTCCAGTTAAATCGATTCCTAAAGATTTTTCTAACGCCGATCCAGTCAAAGTTATTCCAAGACCTTGTCTGGTCCAATTAAATTGATTCCTAAAGATTTTTCTGATGCTGATCCAGTCAAAGTTAATCCAAGGCCTTGGCTGGTCCAGTTAAATCGATTCCTAAAGATTTTTCTGATGCCAATCCAGTCAAAGTTAATCCAAGACCTCCTCTGGTTCAGTCAGATCGCTGATAAGATCTCCCTGATTCGTATTCCAGTTGAAGTTATTCTAAGACCTTGTCTGGTCCAGTTAAATCGATTCCTAAAGATTTTTCTGACGCCGATCCAGTCAAAGTTAATCCAAGGCCTTGTCTGGTCCAGTTAAATCGATTCCTAAAGATTTTTCTGATGCCGATCCAGTCAAAGTTAATCCAAGACCTCCTCTGGTTCAGCTAGATCGCCGATAAGATCTCCCTGATTCATATTCCAGTTGAAGTTATTCCAAGACTTCCGTCAGGTCCAGTTAAATCGATTCCTAAAGATTTTTCTGATGCCGATCCAGTCAAAGTTAATCCAAGACCTCCTCTGGTTCAGTCAGATCACCGATAAGATCTCCCTGATTCGTATTCCAGTCGAAGTTTAGACCACCTATCAACAGTCTCCAAATGGCATCTGTAAGCCCATTCCCGACATCACAACGCTGATACCACTTCATGTGAGTGCAAATTTCTAGGCACTCTAGTGTTCAATCATCTTCCACCTTTGGATCACGAAAGGCCCGAAAGCCAATCTATATCCTCAGGTTTAAGAAAATTGAACAGGAGAAGTTGTTGTACCCTAAAATTTGCCCTCTCATATTTCCTAAGACATTGCAAGAAAAATCTCCAAGTTGCTCAAGATTGCTCAAGAGTTGGACAGTCAAGTTATCTCCTAAGGCAGTCAACCTCAAATTAGGGTTTTGTGTTGCATCAAGGTCATTGCATCCAAATAACCTCAAGTGCTCCCCAATGTCCTAATATATTCTCAAGTTCATCCATGTCAAATTTCAAGCCTTGCAGAGGAAGTTTGGTCAGTCAATTGCTCAAGAGGTCCAGAAATCGACTATGTTAAGGCAAAAGTCAACTGTGACCTATATACAGTCAAACTTCAAATTCAAGATCCAGCATCACAATTCTTCCCCGTACCGGCCGAAGATGAATGGTGTTGTCGAAGCCACAAATAAGAACATCAAAAAGATCATACAGAAAATGACAGTCACATACAAAGACTGGCACAAAATGCTACCATTCGCTCTCCATGGATATTGTACCATAACGCGCACATCAACCGGGGCAACACCCTTGTTGTACCCCAAAATTTCCCCTCCCATATTTCTTAATACATTTCAAGTAAGGCCTTCAAATTGCCCAAGGAAGTCCAAGAGTTGACCAGACAAACTCTCTCCTAAAGACAGTTTACCTCAAATTAGGGTTTCATTTTGCATCAAGATGTTTGAGTCCAAAGGATCCCAAATGCTCACTATTGTCCTAATATGTTCTCAAGATCATCCATGTCAAGTTTCAAGCCTTGCAGAGGAAGTTTGCTCAGTCAATTACTCAAAGGCCTGAAAGTCGACTGTGCTAGGGCAAAAGTCAACTGTGGCCCACATACAGTCAAACTTCAAGATTTTTGGTCAACATCCTCACTTTGAAGTATTATTCATCATTTGATCAAGGGTTGATCATGATTCCTCAAGGATTTTTCACAATTCATCAAAACCCAAAAGTTGCTAAATTAGGGTTTTGCAAGAAAAGTCAACTCAACTTTGACCAAGCATAACTTTCTCATACTTTATCATAAATGACCCATCCAAATCTCATTTTTAAGAGGATGTAATTCCTACAATTCATCTTCAGCTCCCAAGTTCAAAATATGCACTCACAAGAAGATATAAATTTGGACATTATAGGTCATTTTGAAAAGTCAACAAAAACACCTTTTGGATCAAGGCTTCTTACAATGACATGGAAGATCCAATTGAGATGAAACCAAAGAGGTTGCTTAGGGGACATCCTAAGCTTTCTAAAAAGTCCAAGAACACCCTCATAAGGTTAAAATTGAGAGAGATATGCATTGTCAAAGTTGGACAATTTTTGAAAAAAATGCATGAAGCAAATATTGACCAAACTTGGATTTTTTCCAAATGGGCCTACCTTTTCAAGTTTGAAACTCATTCCTAACATGGTCCACGACCTCTAAGCCCACCCATACATTTTTCTACTATTAATAATATATTTTTTGATAGTTGATTCATTAAAATTCAGAATTAAATAAATAAATAATATAAATAATGTAAATTTTGATGTGAATCCATTTTGTGAAAATTTTATGATGGTTTATGTCAATTGATTTCGTGCAATAACCCTTCAAATATGTCCAGGTTCATCCACATGTGAAAATGGCATAAAATCATCAAATATGGCATTTTTTTCAAATCTTGATCATGGTCTTAAAACACAACATTATGAGGGATATTCTTTCCATGCTTTCTTGTCTCCTCATTATCCTCTATAAATATAGATCTATACAAGCTTGAAAGACACGAAATTCCTCTCTAAAAAGCTCTCAAAAAGCTCTTCAAAAAGCTCTCCAAAAGCTCTTCAAAAAGCTCTCCAGAAATCAAAGAATTGGTGCAAGTCATATCTCGAGGTTCCGGTCTCTCTTAATTGACTTCAAGCCTCAAACCATCCTCTTGAATTCCTCAGGAGTCTTACAAGGCCCAAGAGCAATCCATCACACGCCTAGCACGCCCCCATTTGACAATACCGGTTTGGTAAAATTTTAAACTTCGAATCTCTAATTTTAATCACATTTTATGGTATGCTAGATGTATGACTAATTGGATTGTATGGCAAGAATAATCAAATATTAGCAAACTTAACACAAGACTAAAATAACTGAACATAACACACCTTGCACATATGCACTCTTAGGGTATGCCTCACTTGGTTGCCTCGGAAAACAATGGTCATGTCCCTCGAACATAGGGATACTAAGCAAAGACCCTCGATTAAAATCATCATAAAGATCATGGTCCCTCGATGTCCCTCGAAGTTGCCTATGGTATATGATCTTATCCCTCGATGTTGCCTACGAATATATGATGGCAGTCCCTTCGAAATGCTAAAGTATCCTTACATGTTGCCTTCAATGACCATTACGTCCCTTTCGATAGTCCCTCAAACTCCAACGACGGTGCTACCTACTCCTTAATAGTAGGATAACACCGTCTAAAGGAAACGAGAATATAAATAGTCCTTTTTCGAGTAGGTAGATGCTAGTAGGTACTTACTCAAAATCAAACTTTCACACTTACACTTTTTTTTAAACAAAGTTTTCAAAACGACTTCGTAACACTCTTGAGGACTGATACAAGGGTTAAAACAAAGTAAAACAAAAACTTTTCAAAACACACAAACACGGAAGCAATTTTTAAAATGATGAGCAAGTACCTAAGAGCCCGTAGAAAACTACATATAAAAAGGGTGCTAATACTCCCTTTCTATAATCTACCCCCCCCCCCCCCCCCCCCCCGTACTCAAAATCTCGAAAAAGGAATTTTTCTGTGCTTTTTTCCTTTCCAGTTGGATAAAATAAAAGTCGGTGGCGACTCTTGCTTACCGCGACATTTTGCGAACACAAACCAGCATTTTTCTAAAATTGTCCGATTCTGCCACTGTATCACAACCCTGCTCTCTGGTATACAGTATTTAGGATGTCTTGCGTATTGAGGTCCAGATCCCCTCTCTGAGAATTATGAAGGATGCAGGGCTGAATGAAGAAGATTGGATCCATACTCGACTTGATCAACTAAACTTGCTTGATGAGAAAAGGCTTACTGCCGTCTGTCATGGTCAGATGTATAAAAAACGGATAATCAAGGCTTTCAACATAAAGGTTAGGCGCCAAGTATATCAAGTCGGGGATTTGGTGATCAAACGTATCATACTGCCGCAAGGTGATCCCAGGGGCAAATGGACTCCCACATACGAAGGACCATTTGTAATCAAAAGCATATTCTCTGGTGGAGCAATGATCTTGACCACCATGGATGGCGATGACCCGCCGCACCCTGCGAATGCATACATAGTCAAAAGATACTACGCATAAGAGACCCACTAGGTTGACACACCTAGGCAAAATAAGGTGTGATACGGTGGGAAGAACTGACTGTTTTTTTGGAATGCTGGTTTGTGTTTTGCGTTTGTATTCGCAAAATGTCGCGGTAAGTAGAGTCGCCACCGAATTTTATTTTATCCAACAAGGAAAGGAAAAAAGCACATAAAAATTCCTTTTTCGAGATATTTCTGAGTACGGGGGGGTAGATTATAGAAAGGGAAGGTATTAGCACCCTTTCTATCCGTAGTTATCTACGGGTCTCTTAGGTACTTGCTCATCATTTTCAAAATTGTTTTCTTTGCGTTTGTGGGTTTTGAAAAGTTTTTTGTTTTAACTTCGATTTAACTCTTGCTTCTGTCCTCAAGAGTGTAATGAAGTGTTTTTGAAAACTTTGTTTGTAAAAGTGTAAGTGTGAGAAAAAGTTTTGTTTTTTGGATGAGCAAGTATCTAAGAGCAATGTTATCCTACTATTAATGAGTAGGTAGCATCGTCGTTGGAGTTTTAGGGTCAATTCGAATGAGGGACTTACGGTCACTAAAGCAATGTTAGGACGCCTTAGCGGTAACCCTAATGTCTTAGATCGTTTGTTTGAGGCAACAATATCCGAGGCAACCGTTTCGAGGCAACTATGATCTTTTAGACAAGAGGACGATCTCTAAAATGACCTATACTCAATGACTGTGTACGAAGGCAACCAAGTGGGGTGTACCCTAAGAGTGCACATGTGCGAGTGTGTCGTTTTCAATTTATTTTTATCTTTGCACATGTTAAGGGTGATCTAATTTGATTTTAAGATTAAGCATTCAGTCTTGTCATGCAAACCCTATTATCAAACATCTAACAGTTGTATAATTTGCGGAATTAAAATACGGAAATTAAATTACAAGGCGTCGGGTATTTACATCGCCAAAAGCAACCCTTTGAAAATAAAATAAAACGGTAAAAATAATTAAATGTCCTAATTAACTATTACATACCGGAAGCAGATACATCAATTGGATAAAGAAAAATAAAGCGCGATGCGAAATTAAATCGAATGCGAATTAGGGTTTTGACCCTTAAAAGAAAATGCTTTTTTTTGTTTTTATTTTAAGAAAAGAAATTAAATCCTAAATTTAAAGCTAAATTAATTAATTAAATAAATTATGTGGAAAAAATAATTAATGACATGCTTTTGGAGTTTTCAATTATTTAAGAAAGAAATTAAAAGTAATTAAATTATGATTAAAACCTAATGATTTCTAATTAATTTTATTTATTTACAAAAATAAATTAAAGTTTCCTAGAATTAAAAACCTAATTAATTAATTAAAATTTATTAAAGAAAAATAAAGTTCTTAATTAAAAAAGTATTTTGGTGATTTTTTGATAAAAAGAAAATTAATGATTGGTTAGTAAATTAATTTAAAAAAATAAAATAATTAAATTAAAATAAATAAATATAAGAGAAAGAAGGAATTGGGCCTTTTTTGGAGGTGTTGAAAGCAATTTTGCTGGCCCATTAAGCTGATCCATGTGACTTTTTGGGATCCAATGCATGAACGTTGACTGAGTCCATGGTGTGCTACTTGATGCTGACCACCAGATCTGGCCATCTGGCCATCTGGCATGTTGATTGGTGAGCATCCATGATAGGTCTCAAGCTTGAATGCGCACTGGATTATCTGAAAACAAATAATATGGAGAAAATATATGGACTTGGGATTCGAACCCAGGTCCTGAAAGGATATCCAATGCCAAGCTTGCCACTGCGCTGTTTTACTTGTTTTGTCAAAATAATGCAAATAAAAGATAATATAATAAAAAAAAATTTTATTAGACAAATATAAAAAAACGCGCCAAGATTTGAATGGACTAATGGATGGATGACAAATCATCATCCCTGTCCCTGAACGGTTGCCAAAAGTTCCAGTAGCTATACCTACGGACGGAGGTCTGTCGCTACAAGCCTGTCTCCTTCCAAAATCCTCTACATGCCATGAAAATGCCTTATAACACCATGGTTAGACTCGTCTTCCTCTTCTGGTCATAACTATAGCCATTATTAAGGCTGATTTTTCCTGCAATGAAAACCCCTAAACCAAACCTTGAAACCCTAACTATGGTGAATCACAATACATGTTAGATGAATGAAATTAAATAATACCAAAATATTGCAAATGGCATGGTGAATCAGAATATGCAATTAGTTTTCGTTATAGATGCAAGAATAACACAAATCGAATTCAAGAATGGGGCAGATTCGTGAGGGACTTACAGAGCTTGGGAGGGGCTGAAAACGCGTTGTCTTGATTGGTTTCGCTTCTAGAGATGGCCAGGAATAGATTGAGACCAATATCAAGGCTTGAAACTGCCTCTAGGGTTGATTTCGATCTCAAGCTTTTTCTTGATTTTTGCAACTTTTGTTCTGCCTCCACAATTGATTTCCAACCTTGATTCTTGTGTGTTTCGCTTGCTTATGTATTGTACAATACATTAGGGTAGCATTTGTTGTTCAAATCTCCCTCTATCAATGATTTTGAGATTTGATTTTATCCTCCATTAAAGCTTTCCAAACTTGGCCTAAATCCAATCTCCTTGTGCTTAATGACCTTGATACGAGTTCGATTGCAAAGCTAGCTGTAATTGGAGCCTGAAATGATCACAAGATCTTTAGCTTTCAATGTTTTTTATTTTATGTGATTTTATTTGATTTAAAATGAATTAATTCAAATAAAAATCAAATTAAATAATAAATATAAGATATGGACACATGGCCAAAGCTGGAGCACATGGGAAATAAGGAAAACTCAAAAAAGGTGAAAAAGAATGGGCCCATTTGTCAAAATTTGAAGTTTTGGGGATAGTTGACTTTTGCAATTTTGCAAAAAAAGTCCAACTTCAACAATGCATAACTTCTTCAATTTTGAACTTTTGGAGGTGTTCTTGGACTTTTTAGAAAGCTTGAGATGTCCTCTAACCCACCCGTTTAGTCTCATCTAAATTTGATATTCCATGCTCAAGTTATAAGCTTTGACAAAAAAGGTGTTTTTGTTGACTTTTCAAAATGACCTATAATGTCCAAATTCATAACTACTTGTGAGTGCATATTTTGATCTTGGGGTATGAAGATGGATTATATGGAATTTCATCCTCTTAAAAATGAGCTTTGGATGGGTCATTTCTCATAAAGTATGAGAACGTTATGCTTGGTCAAAGTTGGGTTGACTTTTCCTACAAAACCCTAATTTAGCAACTTTTGAGTCTTGTGAATTTTGAGCAATCCTTGATGAATCATGATCAACCCTTTATCAAATGATGGAATATACTTAAAAATTAGAATGTTGACAATAAATATTGAAGTTTGACTGTTTGTAGGTCACAGTTGACTTTTGCCCTAGCACATTCGACTTTTGGGCCTTTGAGCCATTGACTAAGCAAACTTCCTTTGCAAGGCTTGAAACTTGAGATGGATAATCTTGAGAACATATTAGGACAATGTTGAGCATTTGGGACCACTTGGACTCAAGGATCTTGATGCAACACAAAACCCTAATTTGGGGAAGACTGCCTTAGGAGAGAGCTTGTCTGACCAATTCTTGGGCTACTTTGAGCAACTTGGAGATTTTTCTTGCCATGTTTTGAGAAATATGGGAGGGAAAATTTTGGGGTACAACAGCTGCCCCTGTTGAATCTTCTTAAACCTGAGGATGTAGATTGGCTTTCATGCCTTTCGTGATCCAAAGGTGAAAGATGATTGAACACTAGAGTGCCCAGAAATTTGCACTCGCATGAAGTGGTATAAGCTTTGTGATGTCGGGAATGGGCTTACAGATGCCATTTGTAGATTGGTGACGAGGGGATGGGCTTAAAGATGCCATCTGAAGGAGTGTCGATCGCATAAGATATTCCTCAGCGAGAGCTTGTATACCTGTTGTTTGAGGAAGATTCCGCTGGGGGAGTCTGATCTTTGTTGATATTTAGGAACTTGCCTGTAATTCAACTGAAATGTCTAGATTTAGGAACTTGCCCGTAATTTAACTGAGGTGAAACATCTTCGTCGAGATTTAAGAACTCGTCCGTAATTCAACTGAGAAAACTTCTCTGCTGAGATTTAGGAACCTGTATGTAATTCAACGGAGGAACTTTGTCGAGATTTAGGACCTTGTCTGTAATTCAACTGAGAAAACTCTGTTGAGATTTAACAACTTGTCAGTAATTTGGCTGGAGGGAAACATCTTCATCGAGATTTAAGAACTCGCCTGTAATTCAACTGAGAAAATTCTCTGTTGAGATTTAAGAACTCGTCTGTAATTCAACGGAGGAACTTTGTCGAGATTTAGGACCTTGTCTGTACTTCAACTGAGAGAACATCTCTGCTGAGTTTTAAGAACTTGTCAGTAATTCGACTGGAGGTAAGCATCTTCATCGAGATTTAAGAACTCGCCCGTAATTCAACTGAGAAAACTTCTCTGCTGAGATTTAAGAACTCATCTGTAATTCAACGGAGGAACTTCGTCGAGATTTAGGACCTTGTCTGTACTTCAACTGAGAGAACATATCTGCTGAGTTTTAAGAACTTGTCAGTAATTCGACTGGGGAAACATCTTCGTCGAGATTTAAGAACTCGCCCGTAATTCAACTGAGAAAACTTCTCTGCTGAGATTTAGGAACTCGTCTGTAATTCAATGGAGGTAAAACTTTTGTCGAGATTTAGGAACTCGTTTGTACTTCAACTGAGAAAACATCTCTGCTGAGTTTTAAGAACTCGTCCATAATTCGACTGAGGTAAAAGCTTTAAAACTTTGAATTTTGTGAGAACTTAACTGCATCCTTCCTGAAAGGTAAAGATTAGTTATATGTAATGCATGATATGTATCAGGCAATGATGTTCTCAAAATAAATGAGATTGTGTTGCATGATGCATATATCCATGTGTCATGATGTATGGAAATGTAATGTTTTTAGCTGGGAAAAATAAATCCCGGGTAGCTGCTGGAGAAAAGAGTTGAATTCTTCGTTTCTGCTGGGGATAGCAAATGAAGATGTTTGTGAGAATAAACCTGCAGGAGAGGATAACTTCAGCGTGGAATAAACTGATGAGGAGATTACTCTGTGGGGAAGAGATGCTCTGCTGAGGATTCCGTTGATAGATTCAGCTGGGGATGAATTACCGTTGTTGGTGATAATGGATCATATTGGGGATTCGTGTTTCTGTTGGTGAAAGGAATGAACTCTGTTGGGGATGATTTTTTCGATAGCGAACTTACTGGGGATAACCTTTTAGGCTCTACTGGGGGACAATCTGCCAGAGTCTACTGAGGATGATTCTCCAAGCTTCACTGGGGAATCTTTTTTCAGACTACGCTGGGGAAACTTTCCAAACTCCACTGGGGATATTTTATACTCCGTCGGGGATGATAAGACTTTTCAGTGCTGATGATAGATAAACTCTGCTTGGGGAGAATATTATCGATTCATTTACAGTTGTGAGTCTCAGTTGGGGAGAGCTAACATTACTGTCTTTTCTTACTCTGCAGTGAGTGAAAGTATTTCAGCCATATTCTTCAGCTAAATTTACCTTGTACCTGGTGGACAAAGCAACTGTACAGTTTGGACAATTCTTACTGCCCATGTTTCTGATATCACAAGTAATGGTCTTTTGTTTCGCATGTAAATATTCATGAGCAGCAATTAATGTCAAATGCATATATCAAAAATGAATATTGGACGTTCTTTGCAAAACAAAACAGAAAAAGGAAAAACAGTTGAAATTTCTTTGAAAATGAATTGTATTGATTTTGAAGTCTGGCCAGAAAATAGGCGTTTTTGTACAAGAGGATGACGTCCTAGTAAGAGAACGCCGTCGAACAATAAAGTTTATACAATTTGTGAAAACAAGGAAAAACAGTTATGTGAATAATCCCACTGGGTTCCAACTCTGCTATTGCCTTTATATCCTCGAGCATCTCATCACTTTGCTACTTGGTTGAAGGTAGATCAGATTGATTAGTGTCGTCCGAGCTTGATAGTCGATACCGAAGTCTGGTTGCAAGGTGATTTAATGTGACATAGTGTTATGCTTTAATCCCTAACTTTTTCTTGGACCTCCCTTTCGGGTTTTCAGTCCACCGGGATACCCTTTTTTTGCCCAAGCCGCCTTTTCAAGTTTTCGACTTGCCGGGTGTACAGATTTTTTTATTTTCATCCCTTATTTTTTCCCGAACCCTTTTGGTTCGCCGGAAAGCTCTTATTTTTGCCTAGGCCAGTCAACTTAGCGGGTCTTTGATTATGCGTAGTATTTTTTCACTATGTATGCATTGACGGGGTGAGGAAGGTCGTCACCATCCATGGTGGTTAGAATCATAGCTCCTCCTGAGAAAATGTTCTTAACCACAAATGGCCCTTCGTACGTAGGGGTCCATTTGCCCCTGGGATCACCTTGCGATAGTATGATGCGCTTGATTACCAAATCCCCAACTTGATACTCTTGTCGTCTAACTTTATTGTTAAATGCTTTGATCATCCGCTTTTGATACGTCTGACCATGACAAATAGAAGTAAGTCTCTTTTTGTTGATTAAGTTCAGCTGGTCAAGCCGGGTCTGAATCCAGTCACCAATTCGCTCAAACCTGCGTCCTTCATAATCCGAAGAGAGGGTATCTGAACTTCAATGGGCAAGACGGCCTCACCCATGTTGACGTCCGTGCTGAGGTACGGTACCCATGAAGAGCAAACGGTAACATCTCGTGCCAATCTTTGTATGTCACTGTCATCTTCTGCACAATCTTCTTAATGTTTTTATTAGCCGCTTCTACAGCCCCATTCATCTTCGGCCGATAAGGAGAAGAGTTATGATGTTGTATCTTGAACTGCTCGCAGAGCTCGGTGATCATCTTATTATTGAGATTTGTACCATTGTCAGTAATGATCCTCTCTGGTACACCATATCAATAGATCAGATTGTGCCGAATGAACCGTGCCACGACGTTCTTGGTTACAGTAGCAAAGGAAGCTGCTTCAACCCACTTTGTAAAGTAATCAATAGCCACCAAGATGAAACGATGCCCGTTGGATGCCGTAGGTCTGATTTCACCGATCATATCTATGCCCCACATTGCAAAAGGCCAAGGAGCCGTCAAAATGTTCAGAGGAACTGGAGGTATATGTACCTTATCAGCATAGACTTGGAACTTGTGACAGGTCCGAGAATGCTGATAACAGTCGGCTTCCATTGTGGACCAATAATATCCTTCCCGTAGGATTTTCTTTGCCATGGTATGTCCACTGGAATGAGTTCCGAAAGTACCTTCATGCAACTCTACCATGATCTTTTATGCTTCGTTCTTATCCATACAACGCAGTAAGGTCGAATCATGGTTACGCTTGTAAAGGATGTCATTGCTGATGAAGAATTTCGCCGCGAACCTCCTCAGAAACTTCTTATCATTAACAGATGCACCCTCAGGGTATTCTTGAGCCTCAAGATACCTTTTCACTTCATGAAACCAGGGTTTATCTGCTACCTCTTCAGTCTCAGTGTTGCAATAATGTGCAGGTTCGTCCAACCTTTCAATGGTAATCCGGGGAGCCTCATTGTCCCATCTGACCTTGAACATAGAAGACATCGTAGCTAGCGCATCCGCTAACTGATTCTCTTCTCTAGGGAAGTGTTCGAAGGTTATCTCCTCTAAGTGCGGAAGCAACGTCAACATATACTCCTTGTAAGGAATAAGATTAGGGTGTTTCGTATCCCACTCGCCTTTGATCTGACTGATCACGAGAGCGGAATCTCTGAAAACACTTAGAAACTTAATCCTTAGGTCAATAGCTGCTCGAAGACCCATAATGCACGCTTCATACTCCGCCATGTTGTTGGTGCAGTTGAAACATAATCAGGCGGTGAATGGAGTATGAGAGCCTTCAGGAGATATGATCACGGCGCCAATGCCATTACCCAAAGCGTTTGAAGCTCCATCAAAGTACATAGACCATCGGGATCCCTCCTCAGGTTCTTCATCCGGTCCAGGTGTTTCACAGTCAGTCACCAACATGATATTCTCATCCGGGAACTCAAAGTTCATAGACTGGTGATCGTCCACTGCCTGATGTTCCAAATGATCTACCAACACACTTCCCTTGATTGCCTTTTGGGTCGTATACTGGATGTCATACTCAGTCAAGATCATTTTCCATCTTGCTATTCTTCCAGATAAGGCAGGCTTTTCGAAGATATACTTGATTGGATCCATCTTTGATATCAATAAAGTAGTGTGAGTCAGCATATACTGTCTCAGCCGGCGAGCAGCCCATGGCAAAGCGTAACAAGTTTTCTCAAGCAACGAGTATTGGGTCTCGCAGTCGGTAAACTTTTTGCTAAGGTAATAAATAGCATGCTCTTTTCGGCCAGACTCGTCATACTGCCTCAGCACGCACCCCATTGAATTATCGAGTACTGTCAAGTATAAGATCAGAGGTCTCCCTTCCACTGGAGGCATCAGAATGGGTGGCTCTTGGAGATATTCTTTGATCCTTTCGAAAGCGGCCTGACATTCATCGTTCCATCTTACCACTTGATCTTTCTTCAGTAACTTGAAGATTGGTTCACAAGTAGCAGTCAGGTGCAAGATGAACCGGGCAATGTAGTTCAGACATCCTAGAAAGCCTCTGACTTCTTTTTCAGTTCGGGGAGCTGGCATTTCCTGTATAGCCTTCACCTTTGCAGGATCCACTTGAATACCCTTATCACTTATGACGAAACCCAACAACTTACCAGATCTCACCCCGAAGTTGCACTTGTTTGGGTTTAACCTCAACTTGTACAACTTCAACCTATCAAATAACTTCTGAAGATGGTCCAGATGTTCTTCCTCAGTCTGGGATCTTGCAATCATGTCATCGACGTATACCTCAATCTCATGATGGATCATGTCGTGGAACAAAGCGACCATGGCGCGCTGATACGTTGCCCCAACATTTTTCAATCCGAAAGGCATGACCTTGTAGCAAAAGGTACCCCATTGGGTAACAAAGGTTGTCTTCTCCATATCCTCGGGAGCCATTTTGATCTGATTATAACCGGAGAAACCATCCATAAAGGAGAAGACCTTATGTTGTGCGGTGTTGTCAACCAGAACGTTGATATGAGGCAGAGGGAAGTCATCCTTGGGGCTTGCCCTGTTCAGATCCCTATAGTCAACACACATTCGAACCTTACCATCCTACTTCGGCACTAGAACCACGTTGTCCACCCACTGTGGGTAAGAAGTAACTGCTAGAAAACCGGCGTCAAACTGTTTCATAACTTCAGCCTTGATTTTCTCAGACATCTCTGGGCACATTCGGCGAACTTTTTGTTTCACTAGAGGACAGTCTTCCTTGGTAGGCAATCAGTGGACCACGATATCAGTATCCAAACCAAGCATATCTTCATAAGACCAGGCAAATATCTCAATGTAGTCACGCAGCATCTGAATCAACCGTTGCTTAACACTAGCTTCCAGATTTGCATCAATCTTGACCTCTTTCTTGTCTACCTCTGTACCCATATTTACTGATTCCACTGGCTCTTCATGCGGCTGTATAGCCCTCTCTTCCTGAAGTAACAATCTAGCAAGTTCACCAGGCACTTCGCAATCATCTTCACCTTCGTCCTTGGCTAAGTTGATCGGACTTTCGAAGTCATAACTGGCAGTAGCAGAGTCGTTATTAGTGGGATCCATAGTGGATTCAGACCTGTATATGTGAGTGTGTGTATATGATCGGTGGATCTGGAACTGAGTGTTTAACGCTGGTTCGTGGAATGTCGCGGAAGCAAGAGTCGCCACCGTCTTTTATTTTCTCCAAATGGAAAGGACAAAAGCACAGAAAAATTCCTTATAGAGATTGCTCTCGGTTCGGGAGGTAGATCATAGAAAGGGAAGGTGTTAGCACCCTTTCTATCCATGGTTATCCATGGGCTCTTAGATACTTGCTCACTTGTGTTTTTAAAAATGGTTTGTTTGCTTTTCAATTGTGGGTTTTAAAAAAAGTTTCTTTGAAAATTTCAGTTCGACTCTTGTATCAGTCCTCAAGAGTGTTTGAAAAGTTGCTTTCGAAAGCTTTTTGAAAAGGTGTCGGTGTGAAAAGTATTTTTGATTTGTTTTGAAATTAGAGCAAGTATCTAGAGTCGTCTACCTACCCTAAGGAATTCGTCTGTGTAAATGTCCTTAAAGTAGTGCCATCCCACCATTGAGAGGTAGGTAGCACCACCTTGGAGGTGTTCGGGTCAATTCGAGGGTTCGGGACATGGTGATCACCGGAACAATAGGAAGACACCTTAGAAGCTACCCTCATGCCATGTTCATGGACATGAGGATTTACTAAAACGTCCTCTACTCGACGATCACCTTTCGAAGGGCAAGGCAACAGTGAGGCATACCCTAGGGGTGGTGTGTGATTTGTGTGTCGTTTTCAGATATTTTTGTCTTGTCATGCATTGGTGAGCTATGCGTCGCTTTTATTTTGACATTCATTCTTTCATGCAAATTAATTAACGATTAAAAGATGCGGAATTAAAAGGTCCTACGCTATTACAAAGGCGCGGGTCCACATCGCCAAATTAATCCAGGACCCGATTTGAAATAAAATAAAGCGGAAAGATAAACATCTAATTAGTCTATTACATGGCTTTGGGAGAATTACATGAATTTTATAAGAAAATAAATAAATGCGCGAAACAAACTGATAATCGACAGCGAGGGCGTTGGACCCTTTTAGGAAATTAAATTATAATTATGAAATTAATTAAATTTAATGAGAAAAGAGGATTATTTTTGAGTTTTTTGTATTTATGGATTTTAATGAGAATTAATGGAATTAAAACCTAATTCTAGCTATTTTTAGTTTATTAAAAAAATGTGAAAATTAAACCTAAAGTTAACCTAATTAATTAATACAATTTTATTTACAAAAATAATATTTAATAATTAATATGGTGAAAAAAGAAAAAAGGAATAAAAGTAATTAAAACCCTAATTCTACATTTTTTAATTTATTACAAAAAATATTAAAGTTTAAACCTAGAATTAACTAAATTAATTAATACGATTTATTTACAAAATAACATTAAATAAAATATATTTTTATTTTGTGACTTTCTGGTTTTTGTTATTTTTTGTGTTTTATGGAAATATATTAATTTAAAGAATTAAATTAAAACTAAGTAAAACAAATAAAATAATAAAATAAAAGAGAGTGAAATAAAGCAAACCCATGGGGGTGTTGTCCCCAATTTGGAGGTATCTGGCCAGCAATTAGGCCCATTTAATTCCTGGCCTTGTTGACTTTTCTGGGACATGAGTGGCGCGTTTGACTGATGCATACCATAGACCTTGAATCCTGGCTTTTGATTTGATCTTAGTGGCCATGTGGCACGCTTGGATGATGAACGTATGGTGGACGTCTGGGCTTGTGGAGTACCTGAACGTATTGCAAAGAAAAATAAACAAGAATATGGGGGGACCTGGGATCGAACCCAGGTCCCATTGCTTACCAAGCCAATGCCTTTGCCAGCTGCGATGTTTACGCGTTTTGTATATAATATGATAAACAAACAACATAACGCAAAACAATGGTTAGTGGTTAATTTCGCGCGAAATTCAAACGCACCAATCCCCAGCTTACACATCACCTTCTTCTCCAATTGTTCTGCCTTTTTGCCTGAAAAAAACAAACTAAATAGCGGGGGTTTTAAACCCCCACTAAGTGATACATGGAAAAATAGCGAATAGGCCGTCGTTGATCAGAAATTAGGCGCGATAGGATGACTGGATTCGTGTGAAGCTGTTGAGTCCAATAGCCTTGGTCTCGTGGTCTAATTTTTCTGGACAAGAGAAGCCCTAATTCGTGACCTCTTAAAACCTAGAATGCTCCAATGGTGGATTCTCATACAATGCACGAAAACTCAATTAAAGGGCATGATTAGCTTCAGAATGATTAACTTAATACAAATCAAACATTGAAAATTGAAAATAACGCATGAATCATGATACATGAATATGAGAAAAACTATGAACAAGACAGGGTCGTTCTACCAATTCCTTGCGTTAGAAACGATGGTTTTGATCCAGAAACGTTCCTTGAAGCCTCAGGAATGTAATGGGATTGTTTTCTTGCCTTGAAACGCTTTGGAATGGTGTTTTCAGTTTTCACTTTTTTCACAAAAATTGCAAAGTTCTTGTTCAACTTTGGGCGCAGCTTCCAGGTTGTTGGCATTAGGTTTGCATTCTGACTTATGTATGGGATGGATTAGGGTTGAATTTTGAACCAAAAGATCCTTGCATTGATGTATGAGATATTTGATTTTCCATGCATATTTTTTCAAATCTTTTCCATGTGATTTTGATTCCAATCATGGCCAATCTTTCCAATTTAGGTTGTGCACGAATCTTGAGTCTTTAAGGAGAGCAAATGCTGCATAAAAAGATTCAAATACATTTGTTTAGTATTTTTTCATATTTTATTTAATTAAATGAATTAATAGTAATTAAAAATTCAAATAAATAATAAAAAATGATGAAATAAATCCCCTTTGGGCCAAATGGTCGTGCATAGCCTTGGGATGATGAATCTTGGAAGAAAATGTGGCCCATTAGCAAATTTGAGGCATTTGAAGTAAAGTTGACTTTTCAAAATTCCCAAAAATTTCCCAACTTCCACAAGGCATATCTTGCTCAATTTTTAAGATTTGATCATGTTCTTGGACATTTTGGAAAGGTCTTGAAGTCCTATAACCAATGCCTTTGGTCCCATGTCATTTTGATTTACCAATCTCAAGTTATGGCCTTTGACTTAAAGTCCCTTTTTGTTGACTTTTGAAAATGACCTATAATGTTGAAATTGATAACTTTTTGTGAGAGCCTTTCTTGGACTTGAAGTGTGAAGAGGAGTTGTAGGAAATGTCTTTCTATTCAAAATGAGCTTTGGATGGAATTTTTCTGATAAACCATGTGGAAGTTATGCCTTGGTCAAGTTACAGTTGACTTTTTCAACTGTCCAAATATGGAAACTTTTGCATCTTGAGACTTTTTGAGCCATGCCTTGAAAATCATGATCAAGAATTGATCAAATGATGTTTGTGGCTTCAAAATAAGATGTTGGCCAAAAATTTGAACTTTTGACTGTCAAATGACCATTTTGCCCCTGCAGTTGACTGTAGGGCAATTAGGGTTTTTGACTGTGTAATTTTGTGCTGTAAGTCTTGAAACTTGGTATGAGGATGCTTGACCATGTTTATAGGCATGTGAGACTTGATTGGACCCTTGGAAACTTCAATTACTTTGCCAGACCCAAAACCCTAGTTTTTGACTGTTAGGAGGCCCTTGAACTGTGCAACTCTTGGGGAAATTTTGAAGCATGCTTTTGGCAAATCTTGAAGAATATGGGAGGGAAAATTTTGGGGTACAACAGTTGCCCCTGTTCAATCTTCTTAGACCTGAGGATGTAGATTGGCTTGCGTGCCTTTCGTAATCCAAAGGTGGAAGATGATTGGACACTAGAGTGCCCAGAAATTTGCGCTCACATAGTAGTGTGATGGTGAGAATGGGCTTATAGATGCCATTTGGAGATTGATGGATAGGATGATGGGCTTATAGATGCCATGCTAAGAGATGATGGAAGGTGGATGGGCTTATAGATGCCATTTGGGTGTTGATTGCATAAGAGATTCCTTAGCGAGAACTTGCGTACCTGCAAAAGAAAATGATTACCTGACTTGTTACAAGAGCTGGTCTTCAAACTCTTTGTGTAGATGTGCCCTGACTGGTTACAGGAATTGAATCTGGAGCTTCAAAAAGGTGATGAATGAACCAGGGATGGTTGCTACCTCAACGGGACGGTGAGAGAACCTTTAACGATTACTACCTCAACAGGAACGCTGAGAGAATCTTGGACGATTACTACCTCAACAGGAATGCTGAGAGAACCTTGGACGATTACTGCCTCAACAGGGACGCTGAGAGAATCTGGAGACGATTACTACCTCAACAGTAACGCTGAGAGAATCTTGGGCGACTTCAACCTCAACAGTAACGCTGAGAGAATCTTGGGCGACTTCAACCTCAACAGTAACGCTGAGAGAATCTTGGGCGACTTCAACCTCAACAGTAACGATGAGAGAATCATAGGCGACTTCAACCTCAACAGTAACGCTGAGAGAATCTTGGATGATTACTACCTCAACAGGAACGCTGAGAGAATTTGGGGACGATTACTACCTCAACAGTAACACTGAGAGAATCTGGGGACGATTACTACCTCAACAGTAACGCTGCGAGAATCTTGGACGATTACTACCTCAACAGTAATGCTGAGAGAATCTTGGATGTCTTCAACTGGATAAGAAACAGGGAGATCTTAGGGTCGATCTGACTGAACCAGAGAAGGCCTTTGACTGGATAAGAAATAGAAAAATCTTAGGGTCGATTTAACTGAACCGGTCTAGGTCTTGAAATCTTCAACTGGATAAGAAACAGGGAGATCTTAGGGTCGATCTGACTGAACCAGAGAAGGCCTTTGACTGGATAAGAAACAGAAAAATCTTAGGGTCGATTTAACTGAACCGGTCTAGGTCTTGAAATCTTCAACTGGATAAGAAACAGGGAGATCTTAGGGTCGATCTGACTGAACTAGAGAAGGCCTTTGACTGGATAAGAAACAAAAAAATCTTAGGGTCGATTTAACTGAACCGGTCTAGGTCTTGGAATATCTTCAACTGGATAAGAATCAGGGAGATCTTAGGGTCGATCTGACTGAACCAGAGAAGGCCTTTGACTGGATAAGAATCAGAAAAATCTTAGGGTCGATTTAACTGAACCAGACTAAAGTCTTGAAATATAGCTGAGAACTTAATTGGATCTTTCCTGAAAGGTAAAGGTCAGTCATATGCAATGCATGATATGAATCAAGCAATGATGTTCTCAACATAAATGAGATTTGTAAGATGTGATGCGTATATGCATGCTATAATGTATGGAAATGCGATGTTTATGAACGTATGTTTTCGTCCTAGGAAAATAAATCCTTGACGGATGCCGGGAAGTCACTCCTGGGCTGATGTTGAAGAATAGATCCTTGCTTCCGCTGGGGATGATAGTTGCAAGAATACCGGTAGGAGAAGATAACTCCGTTGGGGAATAAACTTGGCGAATGGAATATTCTGCGGGGAAAAGTACTCTAGTGATCTTGCTGGGGAGCAATACTCTGTGGGGAGAGAAGTACTTTGCTGAAATGTTGATGGTAACTTCGCTGGGGATACCATTGTTGTGTCGGAAGTGTTGATAGACTTTGCTGGGGATAAGAAGACTTTGCCGAGGACGATCTTCTCATGGCTTTTGGCTAAGGATAACCCAGTTATATCCTGGTAGGGAAATAACTCTTTGAATAAAGCCGGGAGACGCGTTCGTGCTCTGTGAGGATAAGCTTCCAGAATCTACTGGGGATAAGCTTACTGCTTGGGGAGATGGATTCCAACTTTCCTGGGGAACTGGATTGGACTCTCCTGGGGAAGTTTTGAACTGTATCGGGGAAGTGACTCCATTGAATGTTTGATATACCGCCGGGGAACAATCTTTAGACCAAGACTGCCGGGGAGAACGCCTGTATATTGCTAGGGAATGTTGAGATTTGCTGGAGGATACCCAACTTCCTTAAGGCTGACAGTATAACTCTGCTTGGGGAGAGTGCATTGATTTGCTGACGCACTCTCTGGGGAATTAAGATATGCTGGTTATGTTCTTCAGCCGAACCTACCTTGGTACCTTGGTGGACAGAACAATTAGATTGCTTTAGACAACTCTTTATTGCCCCTGTTTCTAATGTTACCTGTAATTAATCCTTTGTTTCGTATGCAAATATTCATGAGTTAGCAAATTATTGTCAATGCATATATCACAAATTGAACCTTGGACGTTCTTCGCAAAACAAAACAGAAAAGGAAAAACAATTGGCACTGAAAAAGTGATTTTTGTATTGATTTTGAATTTGCCTGTAAAATAGGCGTTTATGTACAAGAGGCTGACGTCCTAGTAAGAGAATGCCGCCGAACAAAAGAGTTTATACAATTTTGTACAAAAGGAAAACAAAATAGCTGTGTGAAAAGAATGATCCCACTGGGTTTCAACTCTGCTATCGCCTTTATGTCTTTGAGCGTCTCATCACTTGATGACCTTAGTTGAAAATGAAACTGATTGATTAATGCTGTCTGAACTTGATGCTGATACTGGATTCTGGATGCAAAGTGATCCAATGAGACATAGTATTACGCTTTATCCCTAACTTTTGCCTGGGCCGCCCTTTCGGGTTTTCAGTCCACCGGGATACCCATTTTTGCCCAAGCCGCCTTTTCAGGTTTTCGACTTGCCGGGTGTACAGATTTTTTCATTTCATCCCTTCATTTTGCCCGAACCCTTTTGGTTCGCCGGGAAGCCCTAATTTTTGCCTAGGTATGTCAACTTAGCGGGTTTTTTTTTATGCGTAGTATCTTTTTACTATGTCTGCATTGGCGGGGTGAGGAAGGTCGTCACCGTCCATGTTGGTTAGAATCATGGCTCCTCCTGAGAACACATGTTTAACCACAAATGGCCCTTCGTACGTAGGGGTCCATTTGCCCCTTGGATCACTCTGAGGAAGAATGATACGCTTGATTACCAGATCCCCAACTTGATATTCTTGTGGTCTGACCTTTTTGTTAAATGCCCTGATCATGCGTTTCTGATACGTCTGACCATGACAGATAGCAGCAAGTCTTTTTTCGTCAATAAGGTTTAGCTGGTCAAGTCGTGTCTGGATCCAATCATCTTCGCTCAGATCTGCATCCTTCATTATCCGGAGAGAGGGTATTTGCACTTCGATCGGTAAGACTGCTTCCATGTCGTAGACCAAGGAGAAGGGAGTTGCCCTGGTTGACGTCCTGGCTGAGGTACGGTACCCATGTAGAGCGAACGGTAACATCTCGTGCCAATCCTTATAAGTCACTGTCATCTTCTGCACGATTTTCTTAATGTTCTTATTTGCTGCTTCTACAGCCCCATTCATCTTCGGCCGGTAAGGAGAAGAGTTGTGGTGCTGTATCTTAAACTGCTCGCAGAGCTCAGTGATCATTTTGTTATTGAGGTTGGTACCGTTGTCTGTAATGATTCTCTCCGGGACGCCATATCGACAGATCAGGTTGTGCCGAATGAACCGTGCCACAACGGTCTTGGTTACCGTAGCGTAGGAAGCTGCTTCAACCCACTTCGTGAAGTAATCAATCGCCACCAGAATGAAGCGATGCCCGTTAGACGCCGTAGGTTTAATCTCACCGATCATATCTATGCCCCACATCGCAAAAGGCCAAGGCGCAGTCAGAACATTTAGAGGAACTGGAGGAACGTGCACCTTGTCTGCATATATCTGGCATTTATGGCATGTCCGAGAGTGTTGATAGCAGCCAGCTTCCATTGTGGACCAGAAATACCCTGCCCGAAGGATTTTCTTTGCCATAGTGTGTCCACTGGAATGTGTTCCGAAGGTCCCTTCATGTAGCTCTTCCATAATCCTTTCTGCTTTTGTCTTATCCACACAACGCAGTAAGGTCGAATCATGGTTTCGCTTATACAGGATGCCGTTGCTAAGGAAGAACTTTGCTGCGAACCTTCTCAGAAACTTCTTATCGTTGACAGACGCACCTTCAGGGTATTCCTGAGCTTCCAGGTATCTCTTCACCTCATGGTACCAAGGCTTCTCAGTCACCAATTCAGTCTCAAGATCACAACAGTATGCCGGTTCATCCAGTTTCCAGATGATGATCCGGGGAGCCTCATTGTCCCATTTGACCTTGAACATAGAAGACATCGTAGCTAACGCGTCCGCCAGCTGATTCTCCTCTCTCAGGAAATGTTCAAAGGTTATCTCTGTGAAGTGGGGGATCATGGTCAACACACATTCTCTGTAAGGAATAAGATTCGGATGTTTCGTATCCCACTCTCCTTTGATCTGATTGATCACGAGGGAGGAATCTCCGAAGACACTCAGAAACTTGATCCTTAAGTCGATTGCAGCTTGGAGACCCATGATGCATGCCTCATACTCCGCCATATTGTTGGTGCAGTTGAAACATAGCCGGGCAGTGAGTGGAGTATGAGTGCCTTGAGGGGATATGATTACAGCGCCGATGCCGTTACCCAAAGCATTGGAGGCTCCGTCAAAGTGCATAGACCATCGGGATCCTTCCTCAGGTCCTTCATCCGGTCCAGGTATTTCACAATCAGTCACTATCATGATGCTCTCGTCAGGAAATTCAAAGTTCATTGACTGATAGTCGTCTACTGCCTGATGTGCCAAGTGGTCTGCCAACACACTTCCCTTGATGGATTTCTGGGTTGTGTACTAGATGTCGTATTCTGTCAAGATCATTTGCCATCTTGCTATTCTCCCAGACAGAGCAGGCTTTTCAAATATGTATTTTATAGGATCCATCTTTGAGATCAACAAGGTAGTGTGAGTCAGCATATACTGTCTCAGCCGGCGAGCAGCCCATACCAAAGCGCAACAAGTTTTCTCAAGCAGTGAGTATCGGGTCTCACAGTCGGTAAACTTTTTGCTAAGGTAATAAATGGCATGCTCTTTTCGGCCAGACTCGTCATGTTGCCCCAGCACACACCCCATTGAGTTGTCAAGCACTGTCAGGTATAATATCAGAGGTCTCCCTTCAACCGGTGGCATAAGGATAGGTGGTTCTTGGAGATACTCTTTGATTCTGTCAAAGGCAGCCTGACATTCATCATTCCAATGTACTACCTGATCTTTCTTCAGCAGCTTGAAGATTGGTTCACATGTAGCAGTTAGGTGCGAGATGAAGCGAGCAATGTAATTCAGGCGTCCCAAAAAGCCTCTGACCTCTTTCTCTGTCTTAGGAACTGGCATCTCTTGGATAGCTTTAACCTTGGCAGGGTCCACTTGAATACCCTTGTCACTTACGACGAAACCTAGCAACTTTCCAGATCTAACCCTAAAGGTGCACTTGTTCGGGTTCAACCTCAGCTTGTACAACTTCAGTCGGTCAAACAATTTCTGGAGATGATCTAGGTGTTCTTCCTCAGCCTGGGACCTTGCGATCATGTCGTCAACATACACTTCTATCTCATGATGGATCATGTCATGAAATAAAGCAACCATGGCACGTTGGTAGGTTGCCCCAGCGTTCTTCAGTCCAAAAGGCATGACCTTGTAGCAGAAGGTGCCCCACTGAGTAACAAAGGTAGTCTTTTCCATGTCTTCAGGTGCCATCTTGATCTGATTGTAACCTGAGAAACCATCCATGAAAGAGAACACCTTATGATGAGCAGTATTATCAACCAGGACATCAATGTGAGGTAGAGGGAAGTCATCCTTGGGGCTGGCCCTGTTCAGATCCCTGTAGTCAACACACATTCTGACTTTCCCATCTTTCTTTGGTACCGGCACCACATTAGCAACCCACTGAGGGTAAGAAGTCACTGCAAGAAACCCGGCATCGAACTGTTTCATAACTTCGGCTTTGATCTTCTCAGACATCTCTGGACGCATACGGCGGACCTTTTGTTTTACCGGAGGGCAGTCTTCCTTAGTAGGCAAGTGATGGACCACAATGTCAGTATCCAACCCGGGCATGTCTTCGTAGGACCAGGCAAAAATCTCCACATAATCATGTAGCATCTGAGTCAACCGTTGCTTCACGCTGAGCTTTAGGTTGGCACCAATCTTAACTTCCTTCCTGTCCGTCTCAGTACCCAGATTTATTGTTTCCACTGGCTCTTCATGTGGTTGAATTGCCCTCTCTTCCTGGAGTAACAGTCTTGCAAGCTCGCCAGGCACTTCGCAATCATCTTCACCTTCGTCTTCGGCTAAGTTGATCGGATTTTCGAAGTCATAACTGGCAGTAGCAGAGTCGTTACCAGTGAGATCCAGAGTGGATTGAAACCTGTATGAGTGAGTGTGTGTAAATACAGTTGTTTTGCAATATATAAAGAAAGGAAAGAAAGAAAATGAGCATAAGATTTGAAATGCGAGAAAACGTCCAAGGTCTTTATTCATGATATATGAAATGACAATTTAATATACCCTCACAAATGGAGCCACGGTGCCCCGGGTAAGACACCGGGCCATAGAGTTTTAATTGTTTATTACAGATACCAAAACAAGAGAATTCATTACTCAGTAACAAGAGAAACAAGTAGGTTGTCCTTTGCAATCCAATTGCTAGGTTCATTGTCGGTTGCCGGGTAAATCCAGCTGTCGAACTCAGCTTCGTCCACTTCATCATCCTCCCTGATAGAATTTACTCCATGGTTAGGCATGGGAGCGGTCACCACATTGGTCTTCTCAGGTGCCTCAAATTGTACCTCCTTGGCGTCAATAAGATCCTGCACTTTATTCCTTAAGGCCCAACAGTCATCAGTGGAATGCCCCGGGCTATCGGAGTGATAAGCACAGCGGGCATTTGGATTGTACTTCGGAGAGGCAGTATTCACAACCTTCGAGGCCTCCCTAACAGTCACCAGGTTGGTGGATAGCAATTGCGGCAAGATTTGTGATAGAGTCATACTTAGCCGGGTAAACTCTCTTCTGGGTCTTTCACCCCTTTGCGGATTGGTTTGCCGAGGAGCGGCAGCAGGCTTGGCAATCATCACCGCGTTGACAGATTGGCGGCGCTCGGGTTTCTCTTGTCTTCTAGACCCATATACAGCACTGGCCTCCTTCTTAAAGGGCTTCTTCTCAGACCTTGCAGATGCACCTTTCTGAATTTTGCCGGACTTCATCCCAGCCTCTATTCTCTCTCCAGTCAGGATAAGATCAGTAAACCCTGCAGATGAGTTACCGATAAGATGATTGAAAAACGGCCCAGATAGGGTCCCCAAGAACATGTCTACCTACTCCCGGTGATTTAACGGAGGCTGCACCCTGCCATCCAGGTCCCTCCACTTCTGTGCATACTCTTTAAAACCTTCGCTTGAATCTAGCGACATACCCTGGAGTTGGGTACGTGTAGGAGCAAGGTCGGCATTATATTGATACTGCTTGTAAAAAGCAGTAGCCAACTCCTCCCAGTTACGAACCTTGGTCCCATCCAGCTGATAGAACCATTCGAGATGAGTCCCTGAAAGACTCTCCTGGAAGAAGTGGATCCACAAATTCTTGTCCACTGAGTACGGTTGAATCTTCCGCACATAAGACCTGAGGTGTAGCTTGGGACAAGACGCCCCGTCATACTTGGTGAAAGATGGTGCCTTAAACTTGTGAGGAATAATCACACCAGTAGATAAGCCCAAGTCTCCGAAATCCAGCCCAGGCACCTGTTGGATCTCCATTGCATTCAGTCTGTCTTCCAACTGCTTATACCAGTCTTCAGCCGGAGGATACTGTTCCTCATTGAAGTCAGTCTCGTTGTCAGAGACTACCGGACTAGGACCTTTTCCCCCTTGGGGACTGCTCTTGCCTATAGAAGACCCAGCCTCTTCATTCTGTAGAGTGTTGCCAAACCTTCGGCCCGAGTTGAAAAGAACAGTTCTCTTCTTCTTCTTCTTCTCCTTCTTCAGGAGCAAAGCCTTCAGCTCTTCTTGGCCCTGAGCCAAACCCATGATCAGTTCCTGAAATTGCGCGTTCTGCGCCTGAAGAGCCTTGATAGACATCTCGGTTGATGATGAGTCAGGGTTCATGATGCTGAAATAAACAGCGAAGAACAGTAAGCAACCTGAAAAGAAGAAAACCTGCTATGCACATGATGAATGGGATGCGTATGATTTATGTTTTCAAAGACAATCGGGAATCAACTTCGTAAACAAAAAGGAACACACTTTATTAGATTCAACTTTGAAACTTAAACTGTTCAACAGGTTGCCCTTAGGCGTTACATAAAAATGGAAATACTGAAAAGGGAAATAAAACTGTAAAAGAACATCCAAAGCTCCTTATTGATCCCATGGTCTCCTCTTCTCAGTACGGATGTAGACATTCAGAGCTCGCTCATTCTCCAACTGCTTTGTCAGCTTCTGGATCTTCAATTCCTGCTCATTGAACTTTTCCCGATAAGAATCCCGTTCCTCTCGCAGTTGCGACCAATACCTCTTTAATGTCTCATAATCAGTAGGTATCTGAGGAGGGAGGACAGTTGGAGGAGCCCCTTCTTTGTCAGGATGCTCAAGAATGATGGGTCTGACAGCTTCGTATGGCATACCTAACTTCTGAGCACGGATGCGAACCCATTTGTAGTAGGCTTCCATAGGTAGAGAAGTCTTTGGCCCCAACTCTTGTGGGTCAGCTTTATGAACTTTGTCCCAAGCCTTGATGAACCTACGACGCAGCTCGTCACTATCCACCTGAAACTCAAAACTGATGTGAGGCACCAACATCTCATGAGGCCCTGCTCTTTTGGCTCTTCCAAACTGACAGAGCGCTAGACATGGATTGTAAGAGATCCCTCCTTGGGTACCAATCAAAGGAACATTAGGATATTCCCCGCAACGATCAATAACAGCTATCTCATCCAAACCTCTGAAAGTCCAAATGATGTCCTTATCAGTGAGAGACATTAACCTGTGAGCCCAACCTCTTCCTTCTTGGTTCTTCAGCACGAACTCAGGGAGGTGCGAAATAAACCACCTCACCAACAAAGGGATACAACACCATAGAGTTCCTCGTCTTTAGGCAGTACGAGTATGAAGTTGTTGCAGGATATCACCCAAGAGAGTGGGCACAGGATTCTGAGACATAAAGATCCTTATGGCAGTGACATTGATGAAGTTGTCAGGATTAGGAAACAAGACTAGCCCATAGATTAAGAGAGCTAGGATGTCTTCATATGCCCTAAAGTCCAGGTCATTCCAGAAACTGTTAGCTTTACCAATCAGAAACTTGGCAAAGAAACCCTTAACTCCGCTTCTAGTCACCCAGTTGTTCATTACTTCTTGATGGGTCAAAGGAAGAGCTGCAGCAACCTCTTTAATCCTGAGGGTCTTTTTCCAACCAGTAAAGGGAGTCTGATCCAAGATAGGGATGCCAAGCAAATCAGAGGACTCTTCCAGGGTAGGGACCAGCTGGAAGTCTTGAAAGGTGAAGCACTGGTACAGAGGGTCATAGAACTGGGTCAGGACACTCATCAACTGTTGATCCCGCTTTGCAGTGACTAAACTGAGAAGAGAACCATGCCTCTGGATGAAGGAAGTGGTATTTGGAATTCTGCTAACCAACTCTTCAAGCAACTCAGGTGGTTGAACAAAGTTGAACCGGATAGTATTCCTTCGCACGGGCATCATGATGTCCTACAAAACAGAGCAAAGGTGAAACCCTCTTGTCTTTGAAACGGTCAGTCCTTATGCAGGATGCATGCAATGCTCATGATGTTATGATGTTATGATAAAGCACACCACAAATAGATACAAATGCAAACATGGTAAGGCACACAAGTCACACAAGGAAAGCCCTTAAAGTTTAGGCCAGCATGAGGTCTAGGTATTACCCTCTTTCAGTTTGTTGGTTCATACCTGTCCTATCAAAGTAACCGGGTTCTTAGAGGATCCCAATATCACTGACTACCCTCAATCGATCATAACTCCAGCATCGCAATCTTTTCTTGCGGCCAGAACCATCACGAGAGTTTAGCCTCAATGGGCGTAGCATACTGCTACTGTTCTAATGGCCAAGTTGTATCTTTTAAGGTTCTAAGGTTGTTGGTGCTTAATGACTCCTTGGAATACCCATATTCTCCTCGTTGCAACACAAGGGATATCGGTACAGACCAAGGTGCCACACCAACGTAGCCAATGCTTCAACCATGTCGGTCTACGCCAGACAGGTCCCTCACAGCTTATGCTACCTAAACTGGGTATCCCTAGATCCGGGTTAGGATCTATGTAATTCCCATGCAACCCACAATTTAAAGCAAGCAAATCAATACAATTGAAAACACAGTTATGAACTATCCTAAGGTACACCTCACTTTTAAAGATTTCCCCAGCAGAGTCGCCAGTTCTGTGATCGGTGGATCTGGAACTGACTGTTTAACGCTGGTTCGCGGAATGTCGCGGAAGCAAGAGTCGCCACCGTCTTTTATTTTCTCCAAATGGAAAGGACAAAAGCACAGAAAAATTCCTTATAGAGATTGCTCTCGGTTCGGGATGTAGATCATAGAAAGGGAAGGTGTTAGCACCCTTTCTATCCATGGTTATCCATGGGATCTTAGATACTTGCTCACTTGTGTTTTCAAAAATGGTTTGTTTGCTTTTCAACTGTGGGTTTTAAAAAAAGTTTCTTTGAAAATTTCAGTTCGACTCTTGTATCAGTCCTCAAGAGTGTTTGAAAAGTTGTTTTCGAAAGCTTTTTGAAAAGGTGTCGGTGTGAAAAGTATTTTTGATTTGTTTTGAAATTAGAGCAAGTATCTAGAGTCGTCTACCTACCCTAAGGAATTCGTCTGTGTAAATGTCCTTAAAGTAGTGCCATCCCACCATTGAGAGGTAGGTAGCACCACCGTTAGAGGTGTTCGGGTCAATTCGAGGGTTCGGGACATGGTGGTCACCGGAGCAATAGGAAGACACCTTAGAAGCTACCCTCATGCCATGTTCATGGACATGAGGACTTACTAAAACGTCCTCTACTCGACGATCACCTTTCGAAGGGCAAGGCAACAGTGAGGCATACCCTAGGGGTGGTGTGTGATTTGTGTGTCGTTTTCAAATATTTTTGTCTTGTCATGCATTGGTGAGCTATGCGTCGCTTTTATTTTGACATTCATTCTTTCATGCAAATTAATTAACGATTAAAAGATGCGGAATTAAAAGGTCCTACGCTATTACAAAGGCGCGGGTCCACATCGCCAAATTAATCCAGGACCCGATTTGAAATAAAATAAAGCGGAAAGATAAACATCTAATTAGTCTATTACATGGATTTGGGAGAATTACATGAATTTTATAAGAAAAGAAATAAATGCGCGAAACGAACTGATAATCGACAGCGAGGGCGTTGGACCCTTTTAGGAAATTAAATTATAATTATGAAATTAATTAAATTTAATGAGAAAAGAGGATTATTTTTGAGTTTTTTGTATTTATGGATTTTAATGAGAATTAATGGAATTAAAACCTAATTCTAGCTATTTTTAGTTTATTAAAAAAATGTGAAAATTAAACCTAAAGTTAACCTAATTAATTAATACAATTTTATTTACAAAAATAATATTTAATAATTAATATGGTGAAAAAAGAAAAAAGGAATAAAAGTAATTAAAACCCTAATTCTACATTTTTTAATTTATTACAAAAAATATTAAAGTTTAAACCTAGAATTAACTAAATTAATTAATACGATTTATTTACAAAATAACATTAAATAAAATATATTTTTATTTTGTGACTTTCTGATTTTTGTTATTTTTTGTGTTTTATGGAAATATATTAATTTAAAGAATTAAATTAAAACTAAGTAAAACAAATAAAATAAAAAAATAAAAGAGAGTGAAAGAAAGCAAACCCATGGGGGTGTTGTCCCCAATTTGGAGGTATCTGGCCAGCAATTAGGCCCATTTAATTCCTGGCCTTGTTGACTTTTCTGGGACATGAGTGGCGCGTTTGACTGATGCATACCATAGACCTTGAATCTTGGCTTTTGATTTGATCTTAGTGGCCGTGTGGCACGCTTGGATGATGAACGTATGGTGGACGTCTGGGCTTGTGGAGTACCTGAACGTATTGCAAAGAAAAATAAACAAGAATATGGGGGGACCTGGGATCGAACCCAGGTCCCATTGCTTACCAAGCCAATGCCTTTGCCAGCTGCGCTGTTTACGCGTTTTGTATATAATATGATAAACAAACAACATAACACAAAACAATGGTTAGTGGTTAATTTCGCGCGAAATTCAAACGCACCAATCCCCAGCTTACACATCACCTTCTTCTCCAATTGTTCTGCCTTTTTGCCTGAAAAAAACAAACTAAATAGCGGGGGTTTTAAACCCCCACTAAGTGATACATGGAAAAATAGCGAATAGGCCGTCGTTGATCAGAAATTAGGCGCGATAGGATGACTGGATTCGTGTGAAGCTGCTGAGTCCAATAGCCTTGGTCTCGTGGTCTAATTTTTCTGGACAAGAGAAGCCCTAATTCGTGACCTCTGAAAACCTAGAATGCTCCAATGGTGGATTCTCATACAATGCACGAAAACTCAATTAAAGGGCATGATTAGCTTCAGAATGATTAACTTAATACAAATCAAACATTGAAAATTGAAAATAATGCATGAATCATGATACATGAATATGAGAAAAACTATGAACAGGACAGGGTCGTTCTACCAATTCCTTGCGTTAGAAACGATGGTTTTGATCCAGAAACGTTCCTTGAAGCCTCAGGAATGTAATGGGATTGTTCTCTTGCCATGAAACGCTTTAGAATGGTGTTTTCAGTTTTCACTTTTTTCACAAAAATTGCAAAGTTCTTGTTCAACTTTGGGCGCAGCTTCCAGGTTGTTGGCATTAGGTTTGCATTCTGACTTATGTATGGGATGGATTAGGGTTGAATTTTGAACCAAAAGATCCTTGCATTGATGTATGAGATATTTGATTTTCCATGCATATTTTTTCAAATCTTTTCCATGTGATTTTGATTCCAATCATGGCCAATCTTTCCAATTTGGGTTGTGCACGAATCTTGAGTCTTTAAGTAGAGCAAATGCTGCATAAAAAGATTCAAATACATTTGTTTAGTATTTTTTTCATATTTTATTTAATTAAATGAATTAATAGTAATTAAAAATTCAAATAAATAATAAAAAATGATGAAATAAATCCCCTTTGGGCCAAATGGTCGTGCATAGCCTTGGGATGATGAATCTTGGAAGAAAATGTGGCCCATTAGCAAATTTGAGGCATTTGAAGTAAAGTTGACTTTTCAAAATTCCCAAAAATTTCCCAACTTCCACAAGGCATATCTTGCTCGATTTTTAAGCTTTGATCATGTTCTTGGACATTTTGGAAAGGTCTTGAAGTCCTCTAACCAATTCCTTTGGTCCCATGTCATTTTGATTTACCAATCGCAAGTTATGGCCTTTGACTTAAAGTCCCTTTTTGTTGACTTTTGAAAATGACCTATAATGTTGAAATTGATAACTTTTTGTGAGAGCCTTTCTTGGACTTGAAGTGTGAATAGGAGTTGTAGGAAATGTCTTTCTCTTCAAAATGAGCTTTGGATGGAATTTTTCTGATAAACCATGTGGAAGTTATGCCTTGGTCAAGTTACAGTTGACTTTTTGAACTGTCCAAATATGGAAACTTTTGCATCTTGAGACTTTTTGAGCCATGCCTTGAAAATCATGATCAAGAATTGATCAAATGATGTTTGTGGCTTCAAAATAAGATGTTGGCCAAAAATTTGAACTTTTGAGTGTCAAATGACCATTTTGCCCCTGCAGTTGACTGTAGGGCAATTAGGGTTTTTGACTGTGCAATTTTGTGCTGTAAGTCTTGAAACTTGGTATGAGGATGCTTGACCATGTTTATAGGTATGTGAGACTTGATTGGACCCTTGGAAACTTCAATTACTTTGCCAGACCCAAAACCCTAGTTTTTGACTGTTAGGAGGCCCTTGAACTGTGCAACTCTTGGGGAAATTTTGAAGCATGCTTTTGGCAAATCTTGAAGAATATGGGAGGGAAAATTTTGGGGTACAACAGTGTAAAATAGCTGTTTTGCAAGATAAACAAAGAAAAACAAGGAGCGCAAAATTTGAAATGCAAGAAAACGTCCAATGCTTTTATTAATGATATATGAAAATGACACACATAAAGCCCTCACAAACAAAGCCACGGTGTCCCGAGTAAGGCACCAGGCCGTAAAGTTTAAAAATTGTCTGTTATAAATTTAAAATGAAAGTCTCATTACTGGGTAATAAAAGAAATTGGCACGAAGTCCTTTGCCGTCCAATTGCTCAGGCCACCATCGGTAGTTGGGTAAATCCAGTTATCGATATCAAACTCTTCATCATCATCTTCCCCAATAGCATTCACTCCCGCGTCATGTTTTGGCATAGGAGCCGTTATGACATTAGGCTTTCCTGGCGCTTCGAACTCAATCTCCTTAGCGTCAATCAGATCCTGTACCTTATTTTTCAGGACCCAGCAATCATTCGTATCATGCCCCGGGCTATCAGAATGAAAAGCACAGCGGGCATTCGGGTTGTACAGCGGTGAAGTTGTATTGGGATTCTTCGGGGCTTCCTTCGGAATCACCAAGTTGGTCTTTAACAACTACGGCAGAATCTGAGACTGGGTCATATGAAGCTGAGTGAATTGTCTTCGTGGCCTCTCAGCTCTTGGCTGATTGTTGCGTTGTGTGGCAACAGTTGGTCTTGAAATAACAACTGCATTGACTGCTTGGCGACGCTCAGGTCTATTATGGCTCTTTGAACTGTAAACAGCACTGGACTCCTTCTTAAAAGGCTTCTTTTCGGTGCTTGACGAAGCACCCTTCTATATCTTACCGCTCTTGATACTAGCCTCAACTCTTTCCCCGGTCATAATCAGCTCAGTAAATCCAGACGATGAACTTCCAATCAGATGGTTGAAATATGGACCAGACAAGGTCCCCAGAAACATATCTACTAACTCCCTGTCATCCAGCGGGGGTTGTACTCTTCCAGCAAGGTCCCTCCATTTCTGAGCATAGTCTTTGAAACCTTCGCTCGCACCCATAGACATACCCTGAAGTTGGGTACGCGTGGGAGCGAGGTCGGCATTGTATTGGTAATGCTTGTAAGAAGCAGCAGCAAGGTCTTCCCAATTACAGATACTAGCTCCTTCCAGCTGGTAAAACCATTCAAGTTGAGTCCCTGAGAGACTATCTTGAAAGAAGTGGATCCAGAGGTTCTTATCAGCAGTGTACGGTTGGATCTTTCTAACATACGAGCGGAGGTGCAGCTTTGGACAAGAAACCCCGTCGTATTTAGCAAAGATTGGTGCTTTAAATTTGTGGGGAATCACCACCCCAGATGACAAACCCAAATCACCAAAGTCCAATCCAGGTACTTTCTGGATCTCCATCGCACTTAACCGGTCTTCAAGCTGTTTATACATATCCTCAGCCGGAGGATACTGGTCTTCGTCAAACTCAGTCTCGTTGTCTAAAACCACAGGGCTAGGAGCCCTCCTTTCTTCTTGGTTTTCTCCCCCTCTAGATGAGTGGGATAAATTGACTTCATCTCGCAAATTGTTCCCGAATCTGCGACCCATATTCAGGAGGACCTTCTTCTTCTTCTTCTTCTTCTTATCCTTCAAGATAAGAGTCTTCAGATCTTATTGACCCTTAGCCAAATTCATGAACATTTCCTGGAATTGAGCGTTTTGAGCTTGTAGAGCCTTGATAGCTTGATCAGTTGATGTTTCAGAAGACATGATGTGCTGAAATAAATAGCGAAGAAGATGAGAAACCTGTAAGGGTACCTGTAATGAGGTGCATGGGAATGATATGTGTATGATATAATTTCAAAGAATTTAGGGATTCAAATTCGTAAATCAAAATGAAACACACTTTTATTAGATTAAAAACTTGAAACAATGTTTGACAAATGCCTTTAAGGCGTTACAAAGGGAAAAACCGAAAAGTAAATCAAAGCTAGAAATAACAAAAGACATCAGCGCTCCCATGGTCGTTTTCCGTTGGTGCTGACATAGTCATTGAGGACCTTCTCATTCTCCAACTGCCTTGTAAGCTTTAGAATCTTCTGCTCCTGCTCGTGATACTTTTCTCTGTAAGTATCCTGCTCTTCTCTCAACTGGATCCACGACCTCTTTAATGCCCCAATGTCAGTTGGCATGTACGGATGTAGGACAATAGGAGGAACCCCTTCTTCATCAGCATTCTCAACAATTACCGGTAAGACAGCTTCGTATGGCATTCCTAGCTTTTGGGCACGGATTCAAACCCATCAGAGATATGGTTCCATCAGAAGAGAGGTACCTGAGGCGATGCTCGTCACTATCCCCTTGGAAGTCAAAGACAATGCTTGGCATCAGCAACTCATGAGGTCCTTCCCTCCTAGCTCGCCCAAACTGACGTAAGGCCAAACAAGGATTATAGGTAATCCCTCCTCGAATTCCAAGTAGTGGAACATTGGGGTACTCCCCACAACGATCAATAATAGCTACTTCTTCCATGTCTTTAGTGCTCCAGATGATGTTAGTGTGAGCGAGAGACATAATCCTGTAGGCCCAACCCATGCCTTCCTTGTTCTTCAAAATTGATTTGGGGAGGTGAGAAATAAACCACCTCGCCAGCAATGGTGCACAACATATAAGGGTTCCCCGTTTCCGAGCAGTACGGGCATAAAGAGAGTGTAGAATGTCACCCAAGAGAGTGGGCATAGGATTACGGGACATGAAAATCTTCACTGCATTCACGTTGACGAAAGAATCGGAGTTAGGAAACAACACCAAACCATAAATGAGAAGGGCCAGGATATCCTCGAATGCTTGAAAATCCAAACTATTCCAAAACTGATTAGCCAGATCAACCAAGAACTTAGCCAAGAAGCCCTTTGTCCCACTTCGAGTCTCCCAATTAGACATTACCTCAGCCTTTGTCAGATGGAGGGCTGAAGCAATCTCTTCCGGCCTAAGGACTTTCTCCCAACCTGTAAATGGGGTCTGCTCTAAAATAGAAATACCAAGTAGATCAGAGAACTCCTCCAGGGTAGGGACCAACTGATAGTCCGGGAAGGTGAAGCAGTGGTATAATGGATCAAAGAACTGGCACAAAACACTCATCATCTGTTCATCCAATCTGGAAGTGACCAAACCAAGGAGGTAACCATGTCTTCTGATAAAGGAGGAAGTATCTGGAACTTTGCAACCAAGTCTTTAAGTTGAGTAGGAATCTGTACAAAGCTGATGTGAATAGTGTTTCTACGCATAGAGGCCATGGCCTACAAATAAGAACAAAGATGAATCCCCTCTGTCTTTGAAATAGGTTAGTCTGATACAAGATGCATGCAATGTCGTGATGCATGATGTTATGATAGAAACACATCACAAGTATTCACAGATAGCAAACATGGTAAGGGCAAACAAGTCACACGGTAGCCCTTAGATTTCAGGCTGGCATGGAGTTTAGGTATTACCCTCTTTCAGTTTAGTTGGTTCAAACATGTCCTAGTAATAGTAACCGGATTCTAGAGGATCTCAACATCATTGACCACCCTCGATAGGTCATAATTCTAGTTTGGCAACCTTTTCTTGCGGCCGGAATCATCACGAGAGTTTGGTCTCAATGAGTGTAGCATACTGTTACTGTTCTATAGCCAAGTTGGTCAATTATAGGTTCTAAGGTCAGTTGGTTCTTAATGACCCCTTAGAAGACCCATATTCTCCTTGTTCCACCATAAGGGATATCGGTAAAAACTAAAGTGCCACACCAATGTAGCTACTACTTCAACCGTATCGGTCTACGCTGTACAATTCCCTCACAGTCTATTGCTACTTACCTAAAAGGTATCCCCCAGATCCGTGTTAGGATCTATAGTAACTACGATTCAAACCCACAAAGATAAAGCATACAAATCAAGCGATTGAAAACATTATGATGAACTATTCCTAAGGTATACCCCACTTATATCATCCCTAGCAGAGTCGCCAGTTCTGTGATACGGTGGGAAGAACTGACTGTTTTTTTGGAATGCTGGTTTGCGTTTGTATTCACAAAATGTCGCGGTAAGCAAGAGTCGCCATCGACTTTTATTTTATCCAACAAGGAAAGGAAAAAAGCACAGAAAAATTCCTTTTTCGAGATATTTCTGAGTACGGGGGGGGGGGGGGGGGGGGGGGGTAGATTATAGAAAGGAAAGGTATTAGCACCCTTTCTATCCGTAGTTATCTACGGGCTCTTAGGTACCTGCTCATCATTTTCAAAATTGTTTTCTTTGTGTTTGTGGGTTTTGAAAAGATTTTTGTTTTAACTTCGATTTAACTCTTGCTTCTGTCCTCAAGAGTGTAATGAAGTGTTTTTGAAAACTTTGTTTGTAAAAGTGTAAGTGTGAGAAAAAGTTTTGTTTTTTGGATGAGCAAGTATCTAAGAACTATCTACCTACTCGAAAAAGGAATCGTTATATGCTAATTTCCTTTAGGCAATGTTATCCTACTATTAATGAGTAGGTAGCATCGTTGTTGGAGTTTTAGAGTCAATTCGAATGAGGGACTTACGGTCACTAAAGCAATGTTAGGACGCCTTAGCGGTAACCCTAATGTCTTAGATCGTTTGTTTGAGGCAACAATATCCGAGGCAGCCGTTTCGAGGCAACTATGATCTTTTAGACAAGAGGACGACCTCTAAAACGACCTATACTCAATAACCATGTACGAAGGCAACCAAGTGGGGTGTATCCTAAGAGTGCACATGTGTGAGTGTATCGTTTTCAGTTTAACTTTATCTTTGCACATGTTAAGGGTGATCTAATTTGATTTTAAGATTAAGCATTCAGTCTTGTCATGCAAACCCTATTATCAAACATCTAACAGTTGTATAGTTTGCAGAATTAAAATGTGGAAATTAAATTACAAGGCGTCGGGTATTTACATCGCCAAAAGCAACCCTTTGAAAATAAAATAAAACGGTAAAAATAATTAAATGTCCTAATTAACTATTACATACCGGAAGCAGATACATCAATCGGATAAAGAAAAATAAAGCGCGATGCGAAATTAAATCGAATGCGAATTAGGGTTTTGACCCTTAAAAGAAAATGATTTTTTTTTGTTTTTATTTTAAGAAAAGAAATTAAATCCTAAATTAAAAGCTAAATTAATTCATTAAATAAATTAAGTGGAAAAAATAATTAATGACATGTTTTTGGTGTTTTCGATTATTTAAGAAAGAAATTAAAAGTAATTAAATTATGATTAAAACCTAATGATTTCTAATTGATTTTATTTATTTACAAAAATAAATTAAAGTTTCCTAGAATTAAAAACCTAATTAATTAATTAAAATTTATTAAAGAAAAATAAAGTTCTTAATTAAAAAAGTATTTTGGTGATTTTTTGATAAAAAGAAAATTAATGATTGGTTAGTAAATTAATTAAACAAAATAAAATAATTAAATTAAAATAAATAAATATAAGAAAAAGAAGGAATTGGGCCTTTTTTGGAGGTGTTGAAAGCAATTTTGCTGGCCCATTAAGCTGATCCATGTGACTTTTTGGGATCCAATGCATGAACGTTGATTGAGTCCATGGTGTGCTACTTGATGTTGACCACCAGATCTGGCCATCTGGCACGTTGATTGGTGAGCATCCATGATAGGTCTCAAGCTTGAATGTGCACTGGATTATCTGAAAACAAATAATATGGAGAAAATATGTGGACCTGGGATTCGAACCCAGGTCCTGAAGGGATATCCAATGCCAAGCTTGACACTGCGTTGTTTTACTTGTTTTGTCAAAATAATGCAAATAAAAGATAATATAATAAAACAAATTTTATTGGACAAATATAAAAAAAACGCACCAAGATTTGAATCGACTAATGGATGGATGACAAATCATCATCCCTGTCCCTGAACCGTTGCCAAAAGTTCCAGTAGCTATACCTACGGACGGAGGTCCGTCGCTACAAGCCTGTCTCCTTCCAAAATCCTCTACAGGCCATGAAAATGCCTTCTAACACCATGGTTAGACTCGCCTTCCTCTTCCGGTCATAACTATAGCCATTACTAAGGCTGATTTTTCCTGCAACGAAAACCCCTAAATCAAACCTTGAAACCCTAACTATGGTGAATCACAATACATGTTAGATGAATGAAATTAAATAATACCAAAAGATTGCAAATGGCATGGTGAATCAGAATATGCAATTAGTTTTCGTTATAGATGCAAGAATAACACAAATTGAATTCAAGAATGGGGCGGATTCGTGAGGGACTTACAGAGCTTGGGAGGGGCTGAAAACGTGTTGTCTTGATTGGTTTCGCTTCTGGAGATGGCCAGGAAGAGATTGAGACCAATATCAAGGCTTGAAACTGCCTCTAGGGTTGATTTCGATCTCAAGATTTTTCTTGATTTTTGCAACTTTCGTTCTGCCTCCACAATTGATTTCCAACCCTGATTCTTGTGTGTTTCGCTTGCTTATGTATTGTAAAATACATTAGGGTAGCATTTGTTATTCAAATCTCCCTCTATCAATGATTTTGAGATTTGATTTTATCCTCCATGAAAGCTTTCCAAACTTGGCCTAAATCCAATCTCCTTGTGCCTAATGACCATGATACGAGTTCGATTACAAAGCTAGCTGTAATTGGAGCCTAAAATGATCACAAGATCTTTAGCTTTCAATGTTTTTGATTTTATGTGATTTTATTTGATTTAAAATGAATTAATTCAAATAAAAATCAAATTAAATAATAAAAATAAGATATGGACACATGGACAAAGCTGGAGCACGTGGGCAATAAGGAAAACTCAAAACAAGTGAAAAAGAATGGGCCCATTTGGCAAAATTTGAAGTTTTGGGGATAGTTGACTTTTGGCAATTTTGCAAAAAAAGTCCAACTTCAACAATGCATAACTTCTTCAATTTTGAACTTTTGGAGGTGTTCTTGGACTTTTTAGAAAGCTTGAGATGTTCTCTAACCCACCCTTTTGGTTTCATATCAATTTGATATTCCATGATAAAGCTAGAAGCTTTGACAAAAAAGGTGTTTTTGTTGACTTTTCAAAATGACCTATAATGTCCAAATTCATAACTCCTTGTGAGTACATATTTTGATCTTAGGGTATGAAGATGGATTGTATGGAATTGAATCCTCTTAAAAATGAGCTTTGGATGGGTCATTTCTCATAAAGTATGAGAATGTTATGCTTGGTCAAAGTTGGGTTGACTTTTCCTACAAAACCCTAATTTAGCAACTTTTGAGTCTTGTGAATTTTGAGCAATCCTTGATGAATCATGATCAAACCTTGATCAAATGATGGAATATACTTAAAAATGATAATGTTGACAATAAATATTGAAGTTTGACTGTTTGTAGGTCACAGTTGACTTTTGCCCTAGCACAGTCGACTTTTGGACCTTTGAGCCATTGACTAAGCAAACTTCCTCTGCAAGGCTTGAAACTTGACATGGATAATCTTGAGAACATATTAGGACAATGTTGAGAATTTGGGACCACTTGGACTCAAGGATCTTGATGCAACACAAAACCCTAATTTGGGGTAGATTGCCTTAGGAGAGAGCTTGTCTGACCAATTCTTGGGCTACTTTGAGCAACTTGGAGATTTTTCTTGCCATGTTTTGAGAAATATGAGAGGGAAAATTTTGGGGTACAACACAAGGGCATCCCGGCGAACCAAAGAGGTTCGGGAAAAATTAGGGATAAAACAAAAAAATATGTACACCCGTCAAGTTGAAAACCCGAAAGGGCGACTTGGGAAAAAAAGGGTATCCCGGTGGACTGAAAACCCTAAAGGGAGGTTCCGACAAAAGTTAGGGAATTAAAGCGTATGACTATGTCTTGTTGGATCACCTTACGGACAACCTGACAAACTCAGAGGTTCTGATCAATCCAATAAGCTTCAGACAAGGCAACAAACAAACAAGATGCTCAGAGACACGAAGGCTATAGCAGAATGGGAACCCCATGGGATTATTGCACATAGCTATCTTTTCTTTATATCAAAATTTTCATTTTTTACGATGGCATTCTCTTACTAGAATGTTTGTCTCATTGTACAAAATTACTTACTCAAAGTCAATACAAAGATATCCCTTTGAAAGTGCAAAACTGTCTGTTTTTCTTTACTCGTGTTTTGTTTACAATAGAGTTTATTTCTCTAAGCGGAAATTGTCAACACTTCAACTTCACAACATGAAGACTTACACTCCATATTCTCAGCAGCAGTCAAGGATTTATTTTCCCCAAATCCAACAGCAGTGCAACAGATTAGCTCACTTATGCATACATAACATCCATATATCATAAACATCAATAAAACGAATGCATATATCACAATCTCATTGTATCATGCATTTCATACATCATGACATTGCATACAACTAATGTTTTTTACCCTTTTCAGGATAAGATTAATCAATAGCTACCATTAACAATGTGCAAAGGCTTTTTTGATACAGTTCAGATACGCTTCAGACACGGGTGCCTTTCTGATACTCAGTAAGATTCAACCTTTAGATACAGTTTAGATACGCTCTAGACACGGACGCCATTCTGATACTTATTCAGATACAGTTCATATACGCTCCAGACACAGATGCCATTCTGATACTCATTCAGATTCAACTTTCAGATACAATTCAGATACGCTCTAGACACGGATGCCATTCTGATACTCATTCAAATTTAACTCTCATATACAGTTCAGATACGCTCCAAATACGGATGCCATCCTGATACTCATTCAAATACAGTTCAGATACGCTCCAGACACGAATGACATCCTGATACTCATTCAGATTCAGCTTTCAAGTACAGTTCAGATACGCTCCAGACATGGACGCCATTCTGATACTCATTCAGATTCAGTTCTCAGATACAATTCAGATACGCTCCAGACACGGATGCCATTCTAATACTCATTCAGTTTTAGATTTCAGATACAGTTCAGATACGCTCTAGACATGAATGCCATTCTGATACTCATTCAATTTCATATTTTAGATACAGTTCAGATACGCTCCAGACACGGATGCCATTCTGGTACTCATTCAGATTCCGATTTCAGATACATTTCAGATACGCTCCAGATACGGACGCCATTCTGATACTCATTTAGATTCAAATTTCAGATACAGTTCAGATATGCTCCAGACGCGGACGCCATTCTGATACTCATTTAGTTTTAGCTTACGATTCAACAATAATTTCCAGATGGCATCTACAAGCCCATCTCCAACAACTTTCCAGCATCACTCCAAATGGCATCTTTAAGCCTATTCCCTATACCATCAACCATCACATCACCGACTGCAAATTTCTAGGCACATTAGGGTCCAATCATCTTCCACCTTCGATTCACGAATGGCAAAACTCGCCAGGCTAACTCTTCAAGTTTAAGAAGATTGAACAGAGGAAATTGTTGTACCCCAAAATTTTCCCTCTCATTTATCAAGAATTTTCTCACAAAATCTCCTTTGACTCAAGACTGCATTAGGGTTGATCACCTCAAGACACCTCCTTAAGCACTGATGATCAAAATTAGGGTTTGAGATTTCACAAGGATGTTTGAACTTCCAATGCCCCATATGGTTTTCATGGATCATTATGGACCCCCAAGATCACTCATGTCAAGTTTCAAGCTGTGAATCACACTTTTGCTCAGTCAATTGAGCAGTTGACCTAAAAATCAATTGTATTGGGGAAAAAGTCAACTATGGCCAAATTCACAGTCAAAATTCATAATTTTTGATCCACATCAACATTTTAAACTCATATGTATCATTTTATCAAGTTTGGACCACAATTCCCCAAGAAATTTGATCAAATCTCCAAAAAGGCAAAATGGTCAAAATTAGGGTTTTGACTGGGAAAGGGCAATTTCTGATTTTTAACCTAGCAAATGACCAATTGTTTTAAGCCATGATCTCAAGAGTCCAATTGAATCATTTTGACCTAATGACATGGCTCAAAACATTGCAAGTCCAATAGATTAACAGATGAATTTTTCAGTCAACCGATCAAAAGTCAACTGTATACTGAAAGGTCAAACTTTGACTTTTGGATCAAAACCAAATGCCAAAGATCACAATTCATCAAAGCATGTCAAAATATGAAACTTATTCATCAAGAAATCCAAAATTCAAGATTTCATTTTGAAAAGTCAAAATTTTTACTTAGAAATTTTTCTAAGTGTTGAAAATTTCATGTTTTTTCACAACTTTGAACAAAATTTTCACCATGATGCAAGATGATTCAAGATAAACTTCCAACATGAAAGTTGTAGATCTCCATTAAATCTACAACTTTTCTTTACACAACTCCTTCCTAAAGTGCTTGGATCTCAAGTTATAATTTTAAGAACATGTGGTCATGAAACAAAACACTTAGTGAAATTTTGCCCTAATTTGGTCAGGATTTTGACCCAACTTCATGGCACTTTTTCATATAGTTCCAAGGGGAATCTTAAAAAGCAATTCAAAGATGGGTTGGAGAGCACATTTCAAGATTTCCAAAATGTCCAAGAAATCCTTGAGATCATTTTTGAGTAGGGAGAATCGAAGAGATGAAGTTAGGGTTTTATCACTTGAATTACAAGTCATTTTGTGATGAACCAAATTCAAAATTCAAACTATGCTGCATAAACTCTACTTTGCAGGCCTCAAACTTGTTAGGAACTCCATAATTAATGGCTTGCACAGTTGTTAGAGGTCTCATTTCAAGTATTCAATGCATGGACATGCTTTATATCCATTTTTGGAAGAAAGTGCACATTTCCATTTTGATAAAGTGACTTTTTGCACAAAACTTGTTCTTGAGCCTTGCACTTGTTCTCTTCTGATCACACAAATCCTATAACTCATGAGAAATGGTTTAGACACTTACAATCACCCAGCCCATGCTTGTACTACACATTGAAACTTGGTTTCCCTCTTTTCTTAAAAATCAAGTAACCTAGCCAAAAGCTTGTAACTTGTACTTCTGACTTGCCAATGCACTCCAATCCTTTTTCTTATAGATACACAAACCATTTGCATCAAAGACACGAATGCTTAAGCCCTAAAAAACATCTAGAACTCAGAATCACCAAAAACACTTCAAAACTTGTCATTTCTGAGTTTTGAAGCCAATCTTCAAATCTACTCGTGCGTTTCTTGGCCTTTTGTTTTCAAAAGCTTCTAAACAACATACACAAACAATCCCAACACCTGCAGCATCACTGTAACACCTCCGTCCTCATCCATCATTTTCAAAAACAGAGCTTTGCACTTGGACTTCTCCAGAACTCCTCAGGCCCTTTCAGCTCAAGCTAAGCATTCCATTAGCTTCCTGGGAACTTGAGGAAGCTAACTCAACCATTGGAACTCCTTGAAAGCTGATCAAACTTCAAACCCGATATTCTCTTGCAAGGTAAGTTTTCTAACTTTGGAACATTTCGTACAGGCATCATCAATGATTTATTTGTGAATGAAACATGTAGATATCATTGCCCTAAAGCTAACCATGTCCATAGTTTCCATTAAGTTTGCTTGAGCTTAGAGAATTTTGAGACTGAAATTTCTGATATTTTTAGGGTTCAGTTTAGGGCCAATGAAATTCATGCTTATCTTTGATCTATAGTTTTAATGCTTTACATTTCTGAAACCGTGAGAAAATTTGCTACAAGTTTCATGTTTACAGTTTTCATTTTTGTTGAGAAATGAACAACTTACAATTGGTCTTGCTGGAGGTTGAAGATGAAGTGTAACTCAGGGCGCATTTTGTATCATATATTTATTGTTTTGCTTATGTTAACGGATGTATAGCCACCCCAATGGTAGAAGCGCGCGCCTGTAACCTTTGGGACCTGGGTTCGAGCCCCAGTGGTACCCTTTTGTTTTATTTTCATATTTTTTACAATTATGACTTCCTTTTTTTTTTTGCAGGCGTTGGGCCTCCTTGGGCCTTTTTGTTTTTGTTTTTGCTTGCTAACCCCCTGTTTCATTACACGCCCCTGGCCCAATTTTATTTTATTTTCTTATTTTCTTTTTATTTGTTTTCTTAATTATTTTTCTAATACTAAAAAAATCATAAAAAATACAAAAATATTAGATTTTCATTTTGACATAGTTTATTTATTTTTCCTCATGAAAAATATTTTTATTTAATAAATACTTTATTCATTTCACTAAATATCTTGTAAATTAAATTAAAATAATAGGTTTTATTTATTTTCTTCTACACCAATTTAAATATATTATTTTAATATAAAAAAGGCCAAAAATGTTTTATAATACTATAAATTATTTTCAAAGACAAAAAATACAAAAATACTTTTCTTAAACTTAATTTCCTTTTAATCAATTAATAAACTTAGGGTTTTATTTAAAATCTTTGCTTATTAAATTAGGTTTACTTTTATTATTTTAATTAATTATTTTCTTTAATTAATTAGGTTAAAACAAATTCACTTTTCCTAAAAAATCCAAACAAAAATACCCATTTTCTTCATATTTATATTCTTGCATATTTATTCATCTTGTACATTATTTATTTCAATTCTTGTACAAATTCAATTTGGTTGTAATAGATTAATTAGGTTTATATTCTTGCAATCTCCATTTAAAATTTGTATACCCCCCTCCCTCCAAATATTGTAATAGCGTAGTAACTTTAAATTCCGCAATTTATCGCTTCATATACAAACGTTAGTAATTAGGGTTTGTATGGAAAGATTAAAATCAATACTTAGAAAACCCTAATTCAAGACAAAATCGATCATGAAAACAATACACTTGCACACAAGCACCCCCTAGGGTAAATCCACTTGGTTGCCTTTACAAAATGGCCATATTACGCATGTGAGGTATCTTAGCAAAAACAAGCAAATAAAAGATCATAGTCCCTCGATGACGCTATCTAAGTTGCCTTTCAAATGATCTTAGTCCCTAAAAAGAATGCTAAGATACCTTGCAACATTGCTAATCATGGTTATACGATGACCCGCGCCCGTCCCGTTTACATCCAAAGATAGGGCTACTTACCAAATCAATGGTTAGATAACAATGTCAAAGGAAAGAGGAAATGAACATGAAAGACTTTTGAGTAGGTAGAATGCTCCTAATTACTTGCTCAATTTCAAAACAAAACATCCTTGCTATTTTCAAAACAAACACCTACACTTTTAAAACATCTTACAAACTTGAAAACATTTTCAAAAGATAAACATCTTTGTATACATTCTTACAAACGAGAATCATTACAAAGTTTGCCTAAACAATGGCCTCTTTACAAAATACTTTCAAAAACCACACAAAGCACAGTTTCAAACAAAAGCAAGTGATCTAGAAAGTAACTAAGAGCCCATGGAAAACCATGGATGAAAATAGTGTTAATACTTTCCCTTTTCATAATCTACCCCCCGAACTCAAGAAACAATCTCAAATTTCTTTTATGTGCTTTTTCACCTTTCCTTTTGGATAAAAGAAAAGTCGGTGGCGGCTCTTGCTAACCGCAACATTTGCGATCAAACGTAAAACCTTCAAGTCAGTTCTCCCACCGTATCACAAGATAAAATTAATAATTATATAATTTAGTATAATAAATATAATTTTAAAATTATATATGTTTCATTCTCTTAATATAAATACTCGTACATTTTTTTACATGTTTAAAACAAATTGTCAATAAATTTAATAAATCATTTAAAACGGTAAGAACAAGGTTCCTTCAATAAGGGTTCTAATGATGTTAAAACTTTCCACTATATGTTGGAAATGTTGTTAGATGACAAGGAAGCGTGAAAAGTCTTCAAGAATTGGTAATTTTAGAAATTTCTATGCTTTTAATCAACTCAAAGAAAGCTCTGATCGACGCATGATTGAAAGTTATTCTTTGGGGAAGTCTCGGGTTTGCTCATGTCGATTGTGTGATCGACTCAACCTGGGAGTAATTTTTAGGAACTATGCATCGACGCATAGCCCTGGAGTAGTCAACACATGGATCGCGGACTTTGTCTTCTGGCACTCTTGGGAATGCTCAGGTTGAGTCCCCCTTTTTGCATAGGTCGACCGTTCGCTCGTTAAATCTGTTTTTCAGCTTGTTAGTTTGGGTTTTGACTTGAGATAACAAATATAATCTTGTTAGGTTCTATCATTTGGTTTTTCAACAAGAAAAGTGAAATAGATACATAAGGTACTCATCATCTTCAACCTCTCACTCATCCATTGACAACTACACATAATAATTTTGTCGATCAAGGTGCAGAGCGTGTGTTGATAACTTCTCAAGTAGAAGATTGTGATCTTGTCTGGGTTGAGTAATTGTGGGTTTTTAATATGAGGGTTTGGTCCTCCAAGATCATTGAGATTTGGGTGTTTTTGACAATTCTTTGCTTCATCCAAATCCATTCGTGCTTAAGGTATTGAGGAACCGTGGGTTTGCTCGACAAGGTAGCTATAATCGGAGGATTGTGAAGGAAGAATTAGGGTCACCATCTTGCGATCAAATCATCCAAGCAGAGGGTTTGAGAAACGGTTTGGGTTCTCAACAAGGTAGCTACAACCGGGGGTTTATTGAAGATTGGTGACATACTTCGTTCAAATCGAATCAAGGGAAGAAAGGAGTTGAGTTTTCAATCCAACATATTGGGTTTGAATTGTGGTGACTATATTCCATCTCTTGTACAAACTTTGCAATCATAATAGCAATTATGGGAAGAGTACCCCACGCGAGGACGACAGGGGGAACTGCCTAAACAAATCGCGTGTCGTTTTTCTTTCTCGTCTTTTACCATTTATTTGATATAATTTATGAATTTGCACTTGTGGTTCCAAGTGGCTGGATTTGTAGTGTGATAGAACTATTGCTAAGGACTATAGTAATCACTTTGATTGTTATAATCGGTTTTAATACTACAAATCAAGATAGATTGGACTTTGTGTGGTTACACAGACAAGTGTTCGATAAAAGTCCAAAAGTGCAAATTTGTGGGTTTTATACTCAACAATTCATTGGGAGTAATTGACAACGGTTAAAAAGTATAAGTGATCAATTATAATTGAATTAAGTGTTAATAATTCTCATTGATCCATTTCATTCGGTTTTATGCATATCTGGTCTTTTTAATAGAGGGTCGTTTTTAGACGAGTGTATCCGGGTAGCTTTCACTGTGTTTTAAGTTTTGTTTAAAAACTCCTTTTAAAAATCACGGTATCTATTCAACCCCCTTCTAGATATGTCTTATCGTCTAACAAGTGGTATCAGAGCACTGGTTCATCTAGTACTTCACATATAAATCTTTAGACAATGGAGAACGATCCAAAAGGGACGTACAATAGAGCGCCTATTTTCATCGATGAAAACTATAGCTATTGGAAATATTGTATGCACGTGCATATCAATTATGTTGATAGAAAAATTTGGAAAGTCATAGAAGAAGCTCATATGGCCATAACTATGTTAACCAATGCGGGTGCCGTTGTGCCTAAATCAGAAGCACAATGGGATGAAAAAGATGAAAAAACTATGCTTATGACTGGAAAGCTAAAAACATACTCATATCAGCTCTTGGAGTTGATGAATACTTTTGTGTCTCACATTAGGCTACCTCTAAGGCAATGTGGGAAGCTTTACAAGTTACCCATGAGGGTACAAATGATGTCAAATTAGCAAGGATTAACACATTAACTCAAGAGTTTGATCTCTTTCACATGAAGCATGGTGAAACCATTGCGGACATGCAAAAGAGATTTTCTTACATAATAAATCGCTTACACACACTTGGTCATATTACTTCTAATGTTGTTGCTATTAACAAGATTTTGAGATGTCTTAATAGGGATTGACAACTTAAGGTCACGACAATCAAGGAAGCCAATGATCTAACTACATTGGAACTTACAACATTGTTTGGTAAGCTTCAAGAACATGAGCAAGAGCTCACAAAGAGAAGAAAGAAAAGTTGAGGGACACAGAGAAGAAGTCCATAGCATTAAGGGCTTCAAGTTCCAAGTCTTCCACCATAGATTCGGGTGGAAGTAACTCAAGTGATGGAGATGAGTGTCTGAATGAAGATTTGGGTTTATTCATAAGGAAGTACAATAGATATCTTTGGAAGAATGAAATCCGACATTCAGATAAGAATCTCATTGACTATAGAAGGAAAGCTAAGCCAAACAAACCTTTTTAAAGCAAGAGAGATAAGTCAAAAGGATCTTGTTACAATTGTAGGAAACTCGGTCATCACAAACTAGATTGTCCCTTGTTCAAGAAAGACAAAGTAAGAGACAAGTTTCAAAAGAAGCCAAATAAAGCTAGAAGAGCTTACATTGCTTGGGATAATGATAGTGATTCATCAAGCAAATATGACTCTAGTGATGAAGAGGAAATGGAAAACTTGTGTCTTATAGCGCATCACAAAAAGAAAATGAATGTAAGTCATTCTAAATATGATTATGTTGATGATATGTCTTATATTTAATTACTAAATTCCTTTAATACTCTACATCATGAGGCTAAGGAAGATTTCAAACTCTTAGCCTCAAATAAAAGGATTTTCAAATACCTTAAGCATAAAGTTTCCGAATCCGAAAAGGAGTTGGAAACTCTCAAGGCATCCATGATAGAGAGTATCAAAGACAAAGATGAAATTGACAAGACCTACTGACAAAATTGGCATGGATGTGAAACTTGTCACATTTGGAAAAGAGAGACTAGAATTCTTAAAGCCAAATTAGACAAGGATTTACAACCCAAAGTTACATTTTCTATTGATCGACCAAACTTTAGAAAAAGTATGATTAATCCTTATAAAAAATATACTTAATATAAGAGATCAATTAAGCAAAAGTAACTCCTATCAAGACTTAGCTTGTCTATATTGTTGCAAGAAGGGACACACCATTTAAAAATGTCAATTTAGAAGATTATTGGTACCTAAAGGCATTTTCAAATGGTCTCCCAAAGGCAACCCATGTTTCACTCACACATAAGGACCCAATAAAAATTGGGTACCTATTGTTTGATTTTGTAGGTGGAATGTCTTGAGACTACAGAGAGAAGATGGTTTATCGATAATGGGTGCTCAAGACATATGACGGGTGACATTTCCCTATTCTTTGACTTTGTGGCTAAGAAAAAAGGCTTTGTAACCTATGGTGATGACAACAAGGGAGCTATACTCGGAAAAGGTAGTGTAGGTAATCTTTCTTCTACTACTATCTCAGATGTCCTTTTAGTTCAGGGTCTTAAACACAATCTCATTAGTATTAGTCAGTTATGCGACAAAGGATATAAAGTTTCTTTTTCAAAATATTGTTGCTTAATTGAAAATAGTGATAAGGATAATGTGTTTAAAGGCTTGATGGTTAATAATGTATATATGCTTGACTTGAATGAAGTATCTTTGTCCGACGCTAAATGTCTTGTTTCCATGAGTGAAGACTCATGGCTTTAGCATAGGCGATTAGCGCATGTCAACTTTGACTTGCTAAACAAAATTGTATCAAAAGATCTAGTTGTTGGTTTACCCAAAATAAATTTTTCTAAAGATCACTTATGTGATGCATGTCAAACGGGCAAACAATTTTTTTTTCTTTTAAATATAAAAATATTATCTTTATAACAAAACCACTTGAACTTTTCCACATGGATCTTTTTGGACCATCTAGAATAAAAAGTCCAGGTGGTAATTATTATGGTTTTGTTATAGTAGATGACGTCTCTAGATTTTGTTGGACAATTTTCTTGCCTAGCAAAAGTGACACTCTTTCCGCGTTTAAAATTTTTGCTAAGATGTTCCAAAATAAGTTAAACATTAACATTGTTATAATCCGAAGCGATCACGGGGGTGAATTTGAAAACCATCTCTTTGAGGAATTTTGTGAAAAACATGGCATTAATCATAATTTTTCCGCACCAAGTACTCCACAACAAAATGGAGTAGTGGAACGCAAGAACCGTGTTTTAGAAGAACTCAGAAGAACCATGATCAATTAACATGCCCTTCCTAAGTATTTTTCGGCCGATGCCATAAGTACGGCTTGTTATGTTTTAAATAGGATCCTAATCCATCCAATTCTAAACAAAACTCTGTATGAACTACTAAAAGGAATAAAGATGAATATTTCACATCTTCATGTTTTCAGATGTAAATGTTTTGTGTTGAACAATGGAAAGTGTTGTACCCCAAAATTTTCCCTCCCATATTTCTCAAAACATTGCAAGAAAAATCTCCAAGTTGCCCAAGGTTGCTCAAGAGTTGGTCAGACAAGTTCTCTCCTAAGGCAGTCAACCCCAAATTAGGGTTTTGTGTTGCACCAAGATCCTTGAGTCCAAATGACATCAAGTGCTCCCCAATGTCCTAATATGTTCTCAATATCATCCATGTCAAGTTTCAAGCCTTGCAGAGGAAGTTTGCTCAGTCAATTGCTCAAAGGTCCAAAAATCGACTATGCTATGGCAAAAGTCAACTGTGACCCAAATACAGTCAAACTTCAATATTTTTTGTAAACATTATCATTTTGAAGGATATTTCATCATTTGATCAATGGTTTATCATGATTCATCAAGGATTGCTCAAAATACATCAAGATTCAAAAGTTGTTAAATTAGGGTTTTGTAGGAAAAGTCAACTCAAATTTGACCAAGCATAACTTTCTCATACTTTATGAGAAATGACCCATCCAAAGCTCATTTTTAATATGGTGCAATTACCTATAATACATATTCATATCCCAAGATCAAACAATGCACTCACAAGAAGTTATGAATTTGGACATTATAGGTCATTTTGAAAAGTCAACAAAAACACCTTTTTTGTCAAAGCTTCTAACTTGAGAATGGAATATCATAATGAAATGAGACCAAAAGTGTTGGTTAGAGGACATCTCAAGATTTCTAAAAAGTCCAAGAACACCTCCAAAAGTTCAAAATTGAAGAAGTTATGCATTGTTGAAGTTGGACTTTTTTACAAAATTGCCAAAAGTCAACTATCCCCAAAACTTCAAATTTTTCCAAATGGGCCCATTCTTTTTCACTTGATTTGAGTTTGCATTGTTTCCCACGTTCCCTAGCTCCATCCATGTGTCCATATCACATTTTTATTATTTAATTTGATTTTTATTTGAATTAATTCATTTTAAATCAAATAAAATCACATAAAATCTAAAGCATTGATAACACATGATTTTTTGGCTATTTCAGGCTCCAAATACAGCTATTATTTCAATGAAATTCGTATCAAAGGAATTGGTTACAAAAAGATGTGATTTAGGCCATGTTTGGAAAGCTTTTATGGAAGAATCAAATCAAATATGCAATTATTAATATGGAGAGATTTGGACCAAATTTGTTACCCTAATCCAATGTGCATTACATAAGCAAGCTACGGCACAAAAAATAGGGTTGGAGAACACTTGTGGAGGCAGAGCAAAAACTGAAAAAATCATAAAAAAAGTGGGAGATCGAAATCAACCCTAGAGGCATTTTCAGAGCTTGATATTGGTCTCAATCGATTGCTGGCCATCTCCAGAAGCTATTACAATCCTAACCACACATTTCAAGCGTCCTAAATCACTGTAAGTACATCACGGATCCGCTTCCTTCTTGAAATCGCAAATCACTATTCTTGCATCCATTGAATGAAATAACTGCATATTCTTGACCCTCACATCATTTGCAAACTATTGGCAATAACCAATTTGATTTATATGCTTTGTATCATGAAACGCCATGGCTAGGGTTTTGCTTCTGTTTTTAGGGATTTTTGTTTCAGGTAAAATTGACATACATGATGGACATGGTTGTATCCAGGAGGGTGAGACGAACACGACCATGCCCTTAAAAATCATTTTTATGGCCTATGCAAGGTTTTGGAACGGACCAAGCTTATAGCTACGGACCTCTGTCCGTTGGTATAAGTCTTTGCACTTTTAGCCACGGTTGGGAGGTCAGGGATGATGCGTGGCATCCATCCATTGGGCAGTTCAAATATAGCGCACATTTTTATTTTTTCTGACCATTAAGTTTCGTTTTATTATATTATTATTAATTTGTATTAATATAACAAACCAAGCAGCATGGCATAGTGGTAAGCTGGGCGTTGGATTTCCCTTCAGGACCTGGGTTCGAATCCCAGGTCCCCCTCTTTCTCAATATTATTTCTTTTCAGGTTTTCTAGTGCGCATGTCAAGCCAGATGCACACCATACTCCCTCACCAATCCAAGCGCCAGATGGCCAATGGCCAAATTTGATGGCCAGTAATTGGAGGTCCACCAAAAGCCAAGTCAACGTGCCTGCACTGGATCCAAAAAGTCCACACGGAGTAGCTGCTAATGGGCCAAGAAATTGCTCTCCACACCCTCTAAAACAGGCCCAATTCTTCCACTTTTTTTATTTTATTTTGTTTTGTTTATTTAATTTATTTGTTTTATTTTATTTAACTAATTTTCTAACCAATAACAAAATTCTTTTTAATTAAATAAAATCACAAAAACACTTTTCTTATCCAATCAAATTTTAAAAATTTTATTTTTATTAATAAACTCATTAATTGATTAGGAAATTTTAACTTATTTTTGTAAATAAATAAAATTAATTAGACTTAATTAGGTTTTAACTACTAATTTAATTATTTTATTTTCTTTCTTCAATTAACAAAAAAACCAAAAATATGTCGTAAATTATTTTTCATTAATTAACTTATTAATTTAATTTAGTTATTTAATTTAGAATTTAATTTCTTTCCTTAAATAAAAAACAACAAAAAAGCAATTTTCTTTCAAAAGGGTCAAAATCCTATTTCGCACTCGATTTAATTTCCCGCGCGCTTTATTTATTTTTATCCAATTATGTATCTACTTAAGGGTTGTAATAGTTAAATAGGACATTTAGTTATTTTTACCGCTTTATTTTATTTTCCAAGGGTTGCTTTTGGCGATGTAAATACCCGACGCCTTGTAATTTAATTTCCGCATTTTTATTCCGCAAATTATAACTGCTAGATGTTTGATAATAGGGTTTGCATGACAAGACTGAATGCTTAAATCTTAAAATCAAATTAGATCACCCTAACATGTGCAAAGATAAAAATAATTGAAAATGACACACTCGCACATGCACACTCTTAGGGTACACTCCACTTTTTTGCCTTCGTACACGGTCAATGAGTATAGGTCGCTTTAGAGGTCGCCCTCTTGTCTAAAAGATCATAGTCGCCTCGAAACGGTTGCCTCGGATATTGTTGCCTCAAACAAATGATCTAAGACATTAGGGTTACCGCTAAGATGTCCTAACATTGCTTTAGTGGCCGTATGTCCCTCATTCGAATTGACCCTCAAACTCCAACGACTGTGCTACCTACTCATCAATAGTGGGATAGCATTGTCTAAAGTAAATTAGCATAGAATGATTATTTTTTTTCGAGTAGGTAGATAGCTCTTAGATACTTGCTTATCCAAAACAAAACTCTTCCACACTTACACTTTTTTCAAACAAAGTTTTCAAAACACTTCATTACACTCTTGAAGATAGAAGCAAGAGTTAAATCGAAGTTAAAACAAAAACTTTTCAAAACCCATAAGCACAAAGAAAACATTTTGAAAATGATGAGCAAGTACCTAAGAGCCCGTAGATAACTACGGATAAAAAGGGTGTTAATACCTTCCCTTTCTATAATCTACCCCTCGTACCTAGAAAATCTTGAAAAAGGAATTTTTCTGTGCTTTTTTCCTTTCCTTGTTGGATAAAATAAAAGTCGGTGGCGACTCTTGCTTACCGCGACATTTTGCGAATACAAAATGCAAAACGCAAACCAGCATTCCAAAAAAACAGTCAGTTCTTCCCACCGTATCACAGAACTGGCGACTCTGCTGGGGATAAATAAGTGGGGTGTACCTTAGGAATAGTTCATAATGTTTTCAATTGCTTGACTTGTATGCTTTATCTTTGTGGGTTGAATCGGAGTTACTATAGATCTTAACCTGGATCTAGGGGATACCCTTTAGGTAAGTAGCAATAAACTATGAGGGAACTGTACGGCGTAGACCGATACGGTTGAAGCAGTAGCTACGTTGGTATGGCACATTAGTTTGTACCGATATCCCTTGTGGCGTAACGAGGAGAATATGGGTCTTCTAAGGGGTCATTAAGCACCAACTGACCTTAGCACGTATAATTGACCAACTTGGCCATAGAACAGTAGCAGTATGCTACACTCATTGAGACCAAACTCTCGCGATGATTCCGGCCGCAAAAAAAGGTTGCCAAACTGGAATTATGACCGATCGAGGGTGGTCAGTGATATTGAGATCCTCTAGAACCCGGTTACTATTACTAGGACAGGTTTGAACCAACTAAACTGAAAGAGGGTAATACCTAAACTCCATGCCAGCCTGAAATCTAAGGGCTATCTGTGTGACTTGCTTTCCCTTACCATGTTTGCTATATGTGAATACTTGTGGTGTGTTTCTATCATGACATCATAACATCATGACATTGCATGCATATTGCATTGGACTAACCTATTTCAAAGACAGAGGGGATTCATCTTTGTTCTGTTTTGTAGGTCATGGCACCCATGCGTAGAAACACTATTCGAATCAACTTTGTCCAGATTCCCACTCAGCTTAAGGAATTGGTTGCAAAGGTTCCAGATACTTCCTCCTTTATCAGAAGACATGGTCACCTCCTGGGTTTGGTCACCTCCAAGATGGATGAACAAATGATGAGTGTATTAGTCCAGTTCTTTGATCCACTGTACCACTGCTTTACTTTTCCGGACTACCAGTTAGTCCCTACCTTAGAAGAGTTCTCTGATCTGCTTGGTATCTCCATTCTAGAGCAGACCCCGTTTACAGGTTAGGAGAAAGTCCTTAGGCCAGAAGAGATTGCTTCAGCCCTTCATCTGACAAAGGCTGAGGTAATGTCAAACTGGGAGACTCGAAGTGGGACAAAGGGCTTCTTGGCTAAGTTCTTGGTTGATCGGGCTAATCAGTTTTGGGACAGTCTAGACTTTCAGGCATTTGAAGACATTCTGGCTCTTCTCCTTTATGGTTTGGTGTTGTTTCCTAACTTATATTCTTTCGTCGACGTGAATGCAATGAAGATTTTCATATCCCGTAATCCTGTGCCCACCCTCTTGGGTGACATTTTGCACTCTCTTTATGCCCGTACTGCTCGAAAATGGGGAACCCTTATGAGTTGTGCACCATTGCTGGCGAGGTGGTTTATTTCTCACCTCCCTAAATCAGTTTTGAAGAACAAGGAAGGAATGGGTTGGGCCTACAGGATTATGTCTCTCTCTCATAATGACATCATCTGGAGTACTAAGGACATGGAAGAAGGGGCTATTATTGATCGTTGTGGGGAATACCCTAATGTTCCACTACTTGGAGTTCGAGGAGGGATCACATATAATCCTTGTCTGGCCTTACGTCAGTTTGGGCGAGCTAGGAGGGACGGACCTCATGATTTGCTAATGCCAAGTATTGTCTTTGACTTCCAAGGGAATAGTGACGAGCATCACCGCAGGTTCATACGAGCTTGGGATAGGGTACACAGGTCTGATCCGCACGAGTTAGGGATGAAGACCTCTCTTCCGATGGAACCATATCTTCGATGGGTTCAAATCCGTCCCCAAAAGCTGGGAATGTCGTACGAAGCTGTCTTGCCTGTGATTGTTGAGGTTACTGATGAAGAAGGGGTTCCACCTACCATCCTCCACCCGTACATTCCTACTGACATTGGGGCATTAAAGAGGTCTTGGATGCAGCTAAGAGAAGAGCAGGACACTTACAGAGAAAAGTATCACGAGCAGGAGCGGGAGATTCTAAAGCTTACAAGACAGCTGGAGAATGAGAAGATCCTCAACGACTATGTCAGCACCAAAGGGAAACGACCATGGGAGCGATGATGTCTTTTGATTATTTCTAGCTTTGATTTACTTTTCAGTTTTTCTTTCTTGTAACGCGTTAAGGGCATTTATCAAACATTGTTTCAAGTTTCTCTAATAAAAGTGTGTTTCATTTTGGTTTACGAATTTGAATCTCTCGAAGTCTTAGAAATCATATCATACGCATTTCATTCCATGCACCTCATAACAGGTACCCTTACAGGTTTTCTCATCTTCTTCGCTGTTTATTTCAGCACATCATGTCTGCTGAAACATCAACTGATCAAGCTATCAAGGCTCTGCAAGCTCAAAACGCCCAGTTCCAGGAAATGTTCATGAACTTGGCTAAGGGTCAGCAAGATCTGAAGACTCTTATCTTGAAGGAAAAGAAGAAGAAGAAGAAGAAGAAGACAGTCCTCCTGAACATGGGTCACAGGTTTGGGAACAGGCTGCGAGATGAAGTCAATATATCCCACTCATCTGGAAGGGGAGAAAACCAAGAAGAAAGGAGGGTTCCTAGCCCTGTAGTATCTGACCACGAGACTGACTTTGACGAAGACCAGTATCCTCCTACTGAGGATAAATATAAACAGCTTGAAGACCGATTAAGTGCGATGGAGATTCAGAAGGTCCTTGGGTTAGACTTTGGTGATCTAGGTTTGTCATCTTGGGTGGTGATTCCCCACAAGTTTAAAGCACCAGCCTTTGCTAAATACGACGGGGTTTCTTGCCCAAAGCTGCACCTCCGTTCGTATGTTAGAAAAATTCAGCCATACACTGTTGATAAGAACCTCTGGATCCACTTATTTCAAGACAGTCTTTCAGGGACTCAGCTTGAATGGTTTTACCAGCTGGATGGAGCTAGTGTCCGTAATTGGGAGGACTTGGCTGCTGCTTTCTATAAGTAGTACCAATATAATGCCGACCTCGCTCCCACACGTACCCAACTTCAGGGTATGTCTATGGGTGTGGGTGAAGGTTTCAAAGACTACGCTCAGAAATAGAGGGACCTTGCTGGAAGAGTACAACCCCCGCTGGCTGACAGGGAGTTAGTGGATATGTTTCTGGGGACCTTGTCTGGTCCATATTTCAACCATCTGATTGGAAGTTCGTTGTCCGGGTTTACTGAGCTGATTATGATCGGGGAAAGAGTTAAAGTCGGTATCAAGAGCGGTAAAATACAGAAGGGTGCTTCATCAAGTACCGAAAAGAAGCCTTTTAAGAAGGAGTCCAGTGTTGTTTACAGTTCAAAAAGCCAGAATAGACCTAAACGCCGCCAAGTTGTTAATGCGGTTATTATATCAAGACCTGATGTCGCCCCTCAGTGCAACAATCAGCCAAGGGCCGAGAGGCCGCGAAGACAGTTCACTCAGCTCAACATGACTTTGTCTCAGATTCTACCGCAGTTATTGAAGACCAACTTGGTGATTCCGAAGGAGGCCCCGAAGAATCCTAATACAACATCACCGATGTACAATCCAAACGCCCGCTGCGCTTTTCATTTTGACAGCCCGGGGCACGATATGAATGATTGCCGGGTCCTGAAGAATAAGGTACAGGATTTAATTGATGCTAAAGAGATTGAGTTGGAAGCGCCAGAAAGGCCTAATGTTGTGACTACTCCCATGCCCAAGCATGGAGTGAATGTTGTAGAGGAAGACTCGTTTATGGTTTTTGTGAAATACATTGTTACTCCATTGATGACTGCGAAGAAGAACCTTCTGTTAGCCGGTTTATTTCCGGGTTGTGGCGAAGTTTGCCATCTGTGTGCCATCCTACCTACTGGTTGCCATCTTTTGAAGTCAGGTGTCCAACGCCTGATGGATAATAGAGAAATTCTATTTAAGAAGACTTTTGTTCCTTTGGTTCCTACTGAAGAAGTTGCTATAATCACTATTTTCGACAATTCTTCCAAGGCTTCCTCGAGAAAGCCTGTTAGAATTACATCTGTTCCGAGAATCACTCCCTTGATCATCACTGTTCCTGGGCCTATCCCTTATACATCAGATAAAGCTGTCCCGTGGCACTACGGGGATGACGTATATTATCACGGAGTTAAGCAAGACTTGAAGGATGAAGAGGCTGATACTGATGTCAGCAGTATTATTGGACCTACCAAAGTCACCCGCAGCGGAAGACTGTTCTCCCCTGAGATCTCTCCACCAACTATTCAGAAGCCTGTTGTTATTACATCTGCCAGTGCACCTGCTACTGTTCCTGTTCAAGTTCCCATTCTTACCCCTGTTGCCGAGTCATCTGATACTCGGGGCAAGGGGACCACTGATGAGCCTGCCCGGATGGAGGCACCGAAGAGAATTACTGTTGAAGCCTCTAGACAAGAGATGGAAGAAATTTTGAAGATCATCAAGAAGAGCGACTACAATGTAGTCGAGCAGCTGGGGCAAACCCCATCCAAAATCTCTATGTTGTCTCTGTTGCTATGCTCAGAGGCCCATGCCAAGGATCTAATTGCATTCCTGAAAACTGCGCACGTGCCGCAGGAGACATCAGCTGATCAGTTTAAAGATTGTGTGGCTAGTCTAACAGCAGATAATGGGTTAGGTTTCTCCGACACCGACTTGACTGCCAAGGGGAAGAATCAAAATGATGCCCTGCATGTCTCCATTAAATGCAGGGGCACTACTCTAGCTCATGTATTGGTAGATACTGGATCTCCGTTGAATGTTTTACCCAAGAAAGCTCTAGACCGGTTGGACTGTGAAGGTTTAGAGTTGAAGCCAAGTAACATTGTTGTTAGGGCCTTTGACAGGTCCAAGAGAATGGTACATGGAGAAGTAGATATTCCAATTAAGGTTGGTTCTCAGATATTGGCGTCTACATTTTATGTGATGGACATTCGGCCATCTTATTCTTGTTTACTGGGTTGCCCGTGGATCCACAAAGCTGGGGCAGTCACTTCTACGCTCCACCAGATGCTAAAGTACCCAGTAAAGGGGAAAATTGTGACGGTACGAAGAGGAGTACATGGTGAGCCACCTCAACTCTTTCCGGTATGTAGAGATGGACGGGGAGTTCATTGAGACCCCGTTTCAACATTTTGAAGAGGTTCCCCAGACGCTGGCATCAACTAAAATTGTTACTGAAGATCCTCCAATGAAGATGGCTTCCCTAAAGGATGCCCGGGTTGTTGTTGAGAAAGGTGGGTGTGCGAATTTGGGCCAACTCCCCGACTTTGCACATAAGACTAACAAGTTTGGTTTGGGTTTCACTGCAGAAGCTCAAAGGGCCGTTCAGAGTGCACGGATCAGAAGACCTCCCCTGTTTATTAGCAATTCAGGAGTAAATGCCATTGAAGACGATGTTGAAGAATCTGAGTTCGACAGTCGGATCTATCCTACTACTGATGGTGGACTGAGCAATTGGAAAGCAAAGGATTTCGTCCCAATTTCTTTTATTACCCAGTAATGAGACTTTTGTTTTGAATTTGTAACAGACAATTTTTAAACTTCACGGCCCAGTGCCTTACCCGGGGCACCGTGGCTTTGTTTGTGAGGGCTTTATGTGTGTCATTTCCATATATCATTAATAAAAGCATTGGACATTTTCTTGCATTTCAAATTTTGCGCTCCTTGTTTTTCTTTTTATATATTGCAAAACAGCTATTTTACACACACTCACATATACAGGTCTACATCCACTCTGGATCCCACTGATAATGACTCTGCTACTGTCGGTGATGACTTCGAAAGTCCGATCAACTTAGCCGAAGACGAAGGTGAAGATGATTGCGAAGTGCCTGGTGAACTTGCTAGACTTTTACTTCAGGAAGAGAGGGTTATACAGCCGCACGAAGAGCCAGTGGAAACAGTGAATCTGGGTACAAAGGTAGACAAGAAAGAGGTCAAGATCGACGCAAATCTGGAAGCTAGTGTTAAGCAACGGTTGATTTAGATATTGCAAGATTGCGTTGAGATATTTGCCTGGTCTTATGAAGATATGCCTGGGTTGGATACTGATATTGTGGTTCACCGATTGCCTACCAAGGAAGATTGTCCTCCAATGAAACAGAAAGTCCGCCGAATGCGCCCAGAGATGTCTGAGAAAATCAAGGTTGAAGTGATGAAGCAGTTTGATGCGGTTTTCTAGTAGTTACTTATTACCCACAATGGGTGGCCAACGTGGTTCCTGTGGAGAAGAAGGATGGTAAGGTTCGAATGTGTGTTGACTATATGGACTTGAATAGGGCAAGCCCCAAGGATGACTTCCCTCTACCTCACATCGACGTTCTGGTTGACAACACCGCACAACATAAGGTCTTCTCCTTTATGGATGGTTTCTCCAGTTATAATCAGATTAAAATGGCTCCCTAAGACATGGAGAAAACAACCTTTGTTACTCAATGGGGTACCTTTTGCTACAAGGTCATGCCTTTTGGATTGAAGAATGTTGGGGCAACGTATCAGCGCGCCATGGTCGCTTTGTTCCATGACATGATCCATCATGAGATTGAGGTATATGTGGACGACATGATTGCAAGATCCCAGAATGAGGAAGAACATATGGACCATCTTCAGAAGCTATTTGACAGGTTGAAGTTGTACAAGTTGAGGTTAAACCCGAACAAGTGCACCTTCGGGGTGAGATCTGGTAAGTTGCTGGGTTTCGTTGTAAGTGATAAAGGTATTCAAGTGGATCCTGTAAAGGTGAAGGCTATACAGGAAATGCCAGCTCCCCGAACAGAAAAAGAAGTCAGAGGCTTTCTGGGACGTTTAAACTACATTGTCCGATTCATCTCACACCTGACTGCTACTTGTGAGCCAATCTTCAAGTTACTGAAGAAAGATCAAGTGGTAAGATGGAACGATGAATGTCAGGCCGCTTTCGAAAGGATCAAAGAATATCTCCAAGAACCACCCATTCTGATGCCGCCAGTAGAAGGGAGACCTTTTATCTTATACTTGACAGTACTCGATAATTCAATGGGGTGCGTACTGGGGCAGCATGACGAGTCTGGCCGAAAAGAGCATGCTATTTATTACCTTAGCAAAAAGTTTACCGACTACGAGACCCGATACTCGTCGCTTGAGAAAACTTGTTGCATTTTGGCATGGGCTGCTCGCTGGCTGAGACAGTATATGCTGACTCACACTACTCTATTGATATTAAAGATGGACCCAATCAAGTATATCTTCGAAAAGCCTGCCTTGTCCGGAAGAATAGTAAGATGGTAGATGATCTTGACTGAGTATGACATCCAGTACACGACCCAAAAGGCAATCAAGGGAAGTGTGTTGGTAGATCATTTGGCACATCAGGCAGTGGACGATTACCAGTCCGTGAACCTTGAATTTCCGGATGAGAATATCATGATAGTGACTGACTGTAAGACACTTGGACCGGATGAAGGACCTAAGGAAGGATCCCGATGGTCTATGTACTTTGATGGAGCTTCAAACGCTTTAGGTAATGGCATTGGCGCAGTGGTCATATCTCTGGAAGGCTCTCATACTCCGTTCACCGCCCGACTATGTTTCAACTGCACCAACAACATGGCGGAGTATGAAGCGTGCATTGTGGGTCTTCGAGCAGCAATTGACCTAAGGATTAAGTTCTTGAGTGTTTTCAGAGATTCCGCTCTCGTGATCAACCAGATCAAAGGCGAGTGGGATACGAAACACCCAAATCTTATTCCTTACAAAGAGTATGTGTTGACGTTGCTTCCACATTTCGAGGAGATAACTTTTGAACACTTCCCTAGAGAGGAGAATCAGTTAGCAGACGCGCTAGCTACGATGTCTTCTATGTTCAAAGTCAGATGGGACAATGAGGCTCCCCGGATTACCATTGAGAGGTTGGACGAACCCGCACACTGCTATGACATTGAGACTGAAGAGGTAACAGATAAACCCTGGTTTCATGAGGTAAAGAAGTATCTTGAGGCCCAGGAGTACCCCGAGGGTGCATCTGTTAATGATAAGAAGTTTCTGAGGAGGTTCGCGGCGAAGTTCTTCATCAGCAATGGCATTTTTTACAAGCGTAACCATGATTCAACCTTATTGCGTTGTGTGGATAAGAACGAAGCAGAAAGGATCATGACAGAGTTGCATGAAGGTACTTTTGGAACCCATTCCAGTGGACACACCATGGCAAAGAAGATCCTACGGGCGGGATATTATTGGTCCACAATGGAAGCCGATTGTTATCAGCATTCTCAGACCTGTCACAAGTGCCAAGTCTATGCTGATAAGGTGTACATACCTCCAGTACCTCTGAATGTTTTGACAGCTCCTTGGCCTTTTGCAATGTGGGGCATTGACATGATCGATGAGATCAGACCTACAGCATCTAACGGGCATCGTTTCATCCTGGTAGCTATTGATTACTTTACAAAATGGGTTAAATCAGCTTCATTTTCTACAGTGACCAAGAACGTCGTAGCACGGTTCATTCGGCACAACCTGATTTGTCGGTATGGTGTACCAGAGAGGATCATTACAGACAATGGTACAAATCTCAATAATAAGATGATCACTGAGCTCTGCAAGCAGTTCAAGATACAACATCACAACTCTTCTCCTTACCGGCCGAAGATGAATGGGGTTGTAGAAGCGACTAATAAGAATATTAAGAAGATTGTGCAGAAAATGATAGTGACATATAAAGATTGGCACGAGATGTTACCATTTGCTCTTCATGGGTACCGCACCTCAGCGCGGACGTCAATAGGGGCAACACCCTATTCTTTGGTATATGGCATGAAGGATGTCTTGCCCATTGAAGTTCAAATACCCTCTCTTCGAATTATGAAGGATGCAGGTTTGAGCGAAGATGACTGGATTCAGACCCGGCTTGATCAGCTAAACTTAATTGACGAAAAGAGACTTACTGCTATTTGTCATGGTCAAACGTACCAAAAATAGATGATCAAGGCATTTAACAAGAAAGTTAAACGACAAGAGTATCAAGTCGGGGATCTGGTAATCAAACACATTATCTTACCACAAGGTGATCCTAGGGGCAAATGGACCCCTACTTACGAAGGGCCATTTGTGGTTAAGAACATTTTCTCAAGAGGAGCTATGATTCTAACCACCATGGATGGTGACGACCTTCCTCACCCCGTCAATGCAGACATAGTAAAAAGATACTATGCATGAACAAAGACACGCTAGGTTGACTGGCCTAGGCAAAAATAAGGGCTTCCCGGCGAACCAAAAGGGTTCGGCCAAAAATAAGGGATGAAATGAAAAAATCTGTACACCCGGCAAGTCGAAAACCTGAAAAGGAGGCTTGGGCAAAAAAGGGTATCCCGGTGGACTGAAAACCCGAAAGGACGGTCCAGGAAAAAATTAGGGATTAAAGCGTAACACTATGTCTCATTGGATCACCTTGAAACCAGACTTCGGTATTGACTATCAACCTCGGACGGCACTAATCAATCTGATCTACCTTCAACCAAGTAGCAAAGTGATGAGATGCTCGAGGACATAAAGGCAATAGCAGAGTTGGAACCCAATGGGATTATTCACATAGCTGTTTTTCCTTATTTTCACAAATTGTATAAACTCTATTGTTCGGCGGCGTTCTCTTACTAGGACGTCAGCCTCTTGTGCAAAAATGCCTATTTACAGGACAAAACTTCAAAATCAATACAACTCATTTTCAGAGAAATTTTAAATTGTTTTTCCTTTATCAGTTTCGTTTTACAAAGAACGTCCAATGTTCATTTTTGATATATGCATTTGACATTAATTGCTGCTCATGAATATTTACATGCAAAACAAAAGACGTTTACTCATAATATCAGAAACAGGGGCATATAAGATTTGTCCAAACTTTACAGTTGCTCTATCCACCAGGTACGATGGTAAATTTAGCTAAAGAATATGGCTAAAGGTGCGTTCACTTCCCACAGAGTAAGAAAGAGGCAGTAAGGTTAACTCTCCCCCAGCTGAGACTCGCAATTGTGAATGAATCGGTAATATTCTCCCCAAGCAGAGTTTATTTACCATCAGCACTGAAAGGTCTTAATATTCCCCAGCGGAAGGTAAGAATATTCCCCGGTAGAATACAAAAATATCCCTAGTGGAGTTTGAAATTTTCCCCAGCGCAGCCTGAAAAAGCTTCCCCGGTAAAGTTTAGAGAATCATCCCCAGTAGACTTTGGAAGATTGTCCCCAACAAAGCTCAAGGGATTATCCCCATTAGAGTCTAAAAGGTTATCCCCAGTGAAGTCGCAACTGAAGATCATCCCCAGCGGAGTTCTTCCCTTTCACAAGCAGGAATTCAATCCCCAACAGGATTCAGTATCACCAGCAACGGTAATCCATCCCCAACGGAATTTATCAGTGGAATCCTCTATAGAGCATCTCTTCCCCACAGAGTAATCTCCTCATCAGTATATTCCCCAACGGAGTTTTCCTCTCCTACAGGTTTATTCTCATAATCATCTTCGCTCTCCATCCCCAGCAGAAACGAAGAATTCAACTCTTTTCTCCAGCAGCTATCCGAGATTTATTTTCCCCAGCTAAAAACATTACATACATCATGACACATGCATATACGCATTGTACAACACAATCTCATTTATTTTGAGAACATCATTACTTGATACATATCATGCATTGCATACAGCTAACCTTTACCTTTTAGGAAGGATGCAGTTAAATTCTCACAAAATCAAAAGCTATGAAGCTTTTACCTCAGTCGAATTACTGATAAGTTCTTAAATCTCAACAGAGTTTTTTCTCAGTTGAATTACAGACAAGGTCCTAAATCTCGACAAAGTTCCTCCGTCAAATTACAGACGAGTTCCTAAATCTCAGTAGAGTTCTCTCAGTTGAATTACGAGCGAGTTCTTAAATCTCGATGAAGATGTTTCCCTCCAGTCGAATTACTGACAAGTTCTTAAATCTCAACAGAATTATCCTCAGTTGAATTTCAGACAAGGTCCCAAATCTCGACAAAGTTCCTCCGTCGAATTACAGACGAGTTCCTAAATCTCAGCAGAGTTCTCTTAGTTGAATTACGGGCGAGTTCTTAAATCTCGATGAAGATGTTTCCCTCCAGTCGAATTACTGACCAGCTCTTAAATCTCAACAGACTTATCCTCGGTTGAATTACAGACAAAGTCCTAAATCTCGACAAAGTTCCTCCATTGAATTACAGACTAGTTCCTAAATCTCAGCAGAGTTTCTGAGTTGAATTACGAGCGAGTTCTTAAATCTCGATGAAGATGTTTCCCCAAGTGGAATTACTGACCTGTTCTTAAATCTCAACAGAATTATCCTCAGTTGAATTACAAACAAGGTCCTAAATCTCGACAAAGTTCATCCGTCGAATTACAGACGAGTTCCTAAATCTCAGCACAGTTTTCTCAGTTGAATTACGGGCGAGTTCTTAAATCTCAATGAAGATGTTTCCCTCAAAGTCGAATTACTGACAAGTTCATAAATCTCAATAGAATTATCCTCAGTTGAATTATAGACAAGGTCCTAAATCTCGACAAAGTTCCTCCGTCGAATTACCGACGAGTTCCTAAATCTCAGCAGAGTTTTCTCAGTTGAATTACGGGTGAGTTCTTAAATCTCGATGATGATGTTTCCCTCAAAGTCGAATTACTGACAAGTTCTTAAATCTCAACAAAATTATCCTCAGTTGAATTACAGACAAGGTCCTAAATCTCGACAAAGTTCCTCCGTCGAATTACAGACGAGTTCCTAAATCTCAGCAGTTTTCTCAGTTGAATTACGGGCAAGTTCTTAAATCTTGATGAAGATGTTTCCCTCAGTCGAATTACTGACCAGTTCTTAAATCTCAACAGAATTATCCTTAATTTAATTACAGACAAGGTCCTAAATCTCGACAAAGTTTCGTCGTTGAATTACAGACGAGTTCCTAAATCTCAGCAGAGTTTCCTCAGTTGAATTACGGGCAAGTTCTTAAATCTTGATGAAGATGTTTCCCTCAGTCGAATTACTGACCAGTTCTTAAATCTCAACAGAATTATCCTCAGTTGAATTACAGACAAGGTCCTAAATCTCGACAAAGATCCTCCGTCAAATTACAGACGAGTTCCTAAATCTCAGCAGAGTTATCCTCGGTTGAATTACGGGCAAGTTCTTAAATCTCAATAAAGATGTTTATCTCAGTCGAATTACTGACCAGTTCTTAAATCTCAACAGAGTTTTCCTCAGTTGAATTACAAACAAAGTCCTAAATCTCGACCAATTTCCTCCATTGAATTACAGACTAGTTCCTAAATCTCAACAGAGTTTCTCAGTTGAATTACGGGCAAGTTCTTAAATCTCGATGAAGATGTTTCCCTCGGTTGAATTACTGACCAGTTCTTAAATCTCAACAGAATTATCCTCGGTTGAATTACAGACAAGGTCCTAAATCTCGGCAAAGTTCCTCCATTGAATTATAGACGAGTTCCTAAATCTCAACAGAGTTTCCTCAGTTGAATTACGGGCGAGTTCTTAAATCTCGATGAAGATGTTTCCCCCTCAGTTGAAGTACAGGCAAGTTCCTAAATCTCGACAAAGATCAGACTTCCCCAGCGGAATCTTCCACAACAACAGGTATACAAGCTCTCGCTAAGGAATCTCTTATGCGATCGACGCTCCTTCAGATGGCATCTTTAAGCCCATCCTCCCGTCAGTAATCTCCAAATGGAATCTGTAAGCCCATTCCCGACATCGCAAGGCTAATACCACTTCATGCGAGTGCAAATTTCTGGGCACTCTAGTGTTCAATCATCTTCCACCTTCGGATCACGAAAGGCATGAAAGCCAATCTACATCCTCAGGTTTATGAAGATTGAACAGGGGAAGCTGTTATACCCCAAAATTTTCCCTCCCATATTTCTCAAAACATTGCAAGAAAAATCTGCAAGTTGCCCAAGGTTGCTCAAGAGTTGGTCAGACAAGTTCTCTCCTAAGGCAGTCTACCCCAAATTAGGGTTTTGTGTTGCACCAAGATACTTGAGTCCAAATGACCTCAAGTTCTCCCCAATGTCCTAATATGTTCTCAAGATAATCCATGTCAAGTTTCAAGCCTTGCAGAGGAAGTTTGCTCAGTCAATTGCTCAAAGGTCCAAAAATCGACTATGATAGGGCAAAAGTCAACTGTGACCCAAATACAGTCAAACTTCAAGATATTTTGTCAACATTCTCATTTTGAAGGATATTTCATCATTTTATCAAGGGTTGATCATGATTCATCAAGGATTGCTCAAAATTCATCAAGATTCAAAAGTTGCTAAATTAGGGTTTTGTAGGAAAAGTCAACTCAACTTTGACCAAGCATAACTTTCTCATACTTTATGCGAAATGACCCATCCAAATCTCATTTTGAAGAGGGTGAAATTCCCTACAGTCCATCTTCATATACAAAGATCAAAAAATGCACTCACAAGAAGTTATGAATTTGGACATTATAGGTCATTTTGAAAAGTCAACAAAAACACCTTTTTTTTCAAAGCTTATAACTTGATAATGGAATATCAAAATGAAATGATACCAAAAGAGTTGGTTAGAGGACATATCACGCTTTCTAAAAAGTCTAAGAACACCTCCAAAAGTTCAAAATTGAAGAAGTTATGCATTGTTGAAGTTGGACTTTTTTGCAAAATTGCCAAAAGTCAACTATCCCCAAAACTTCAAATTTTGCCAAATGGGCCCATTCTTTTTCACTTGATTTGAGTTTTCATTGTTGCCCACGTGCCCTAGCTCCAGCCATGTGTCCATATCACATTTTTATTATTTAATTTGATTTTTATTTGAATTAATACATTTTAAATCAAATAAAATCTAAAGCATTGATAACACATGATTTTTGGCTATTTCAGGCTCCAAATACAGCTATTATTTCAATCAAATTCGTATCAAAGGCATTGGTTACAAAAAGATGTGATTTAGGCCAAGTTTGGAAAGCTTTTATGGAAGAATCAAATCAAATATGCATTCATCAATATGGAGAGATTTGGACCAAATTTGTTACCCTAATCCAATGTGCATTACATAAGCAAGCTACAGGCACAAAAAATAGGGTTGGAGAACACTTGTGGAGGCAGAGCAAAAACTGAAAAAATCACAAAAAAGTGGGAGATTGAAATCAACCCTAGAGGCATTTTCAGAGCTTGATATTGGTCTCAATCGATTGCTGGCCATCTCCAGAAGCTATTACAATCCTAACTACGCGTTTTCAAGCGTCCTAAAGCACTGTAAGTACATCATGGATCCGCTTCCTTCTTGAAATTGCAAATCATTATTCTTGCATCCATTGAATGAAATAACTGCATATTCTTGACCCTCACATCATTTGCAAACTATTGGCAATAACCAATTTGGTTTATATGCTCTGCATCATGAAACGCCATGGCTAGGGTTTTGCTTCTGTTTTTAGGGATTTTTGTTTCAGGTAAAATTGAGATACATGATGGACATGGTTGTATCCAGGAGGTTGGGACGAACACGACCATGCCCTTAAAAATAATTTTTATGGCCTATGCAAGGTTTTGGAACGAACCAAGCTTATAGCTACGGACCTCTGTCCGTTGGTATAAGTCTTTGCACTTTTAGCGACGGTTGGGAGGTCAGGGATGATGCGTGGCATCCATCCATTGGGCAGTTCAAATATAGCGCGCATTTTTATTTTTTCTGACCATTAAATTTCGTTTTATTATATTATTCTTAATTTGTATTAATATAACAAACCAAGCAGCATGGCATAGTGTAAGCTGGAGTTGGATTTTCCTTCAGGAGCTGGGTTCGAATCTCAGGTCCCCCTCTTTCTCAATATTATGTCTTTTCAGGTTTTTCAGTGCGCATGTCAAGCCAGATCCACACCATACTCCCTCACGAATCCAAGCGCCAGATGGCCAATGGCCAGATCTGATGGTCAGTGATTAGAGGTCCACCAAAAGCCAAGTCAACGTGCCTGCACTAGATCCTAAAAGTCCACACAAACTAGCTGCTAATGGGCCAAGAAATTTCTCTCCGCACCCTCCAAAACAGGCCCAATTCTTCCACTTTTTTATTTTATTTTGTTTTATTTATTTATTTTATTTGTTTTATTTTATTTAACTAGTTTTCTAACCAATAACAAAATTCTTTTTTATCAAATAAAATCACAAAACACTTTTCTTATCCAATCAAATTTTAAAACTTTTATTTTTATTAATAAACTCATTAATTAATTAGGATATTAATTAGGAAATTTTAACTTATTTTTGTAAATAAATAAAATTAATTAGACTTAATTAGGTTTTAACTACTAATTTAATTATTTTATTTTCTTTCTTCAATTAACAAAAAACCAAAAATATGTCGTAAATTATTTTTCATTAATTAACTTATTAATTTAATTTAGTTATTTAATTTAGAATTTAATTTCTTTCCTTAAATAAAAAACAACAAAAAAGCAATTTTCTTTCAAAAGGGTCAAAACCCTATTTCGCACTCGATTTAATTTCCCGCGCGCTTTATTTATTTTTATCCAATTATGTATCTGCTTACGGATTGTAATCGTTAAATAGGACATTTAATTATTTTTACCGCTTTATTTTATTTTCCAAGGGTTGCTTTTGGCGATGTAAATACCCGACGCCTTGTAATTTAATTTCTGCATTTTTATTCCGCAAATTATAAGTGCTAGATGTTTGATAATAGGGTTTGCATGACAAGACTGAATGCTTAAATCTTAAAATCAAATTAGATCACCCCTAACATGTGCAAAGATAAAAATAACTGAAAACAACATACTCGCACATGCGCACTCTTAGGGTACACTCCACTTGGTTGCCTTCGTACACGGTCATTGAGTATAGGTCGCTTTAGAGGCCGCCCTCTTGTCTAATAAATCATAGTCGCCTCAAAACGGTTGCCTCATATATTGTTGCCTCAAATAAATGATGTAAGACATTAGGGTTACCGCTAAGATGTCCTAACATTGCTTTAGTGACCGTATGTCCCTCATTCGAATTGACCCTCAAACTCCAACGACGGTGCTACCTACTCATCAATAGTGGGATAGCATTGCCTAAAGGAAATTAGCATAGAACAATTCTTATTTTTCGAGTAGGTAGATAGCTCTTAGATACTTGCTTATCCACAACAAAACTCTTCCACACTTACACTTTTTTCAAACAAAGTTTTCAAAACACTTCATTACACTCTTAAAGACAGAAGCAAGAGTTAAATCGAAGTTAAAACAAAAACTTTTCAAAACCCACAAGCACAAGGAAAACATTTTGAAAATGATGATCAAGTACCTAAGAGCCCGTAGATAACTACGGATAGAAAGGGTGTTAATACCTTCCCTTTCTATAATCTACCCCCCGTACCTAGAAAATCTCGAAAAAGGAATTTTTGTGCTTTTTTCCTTTCCTTGTTGGATAAAATAAAAGTCGGTGGCGACTCTTGCTTACCACGACATTTTATGAATACAAAATGCAAAACACAAACCAGCATTCCAAAAAAAACAGTCAGTTCTTCCCACCGTATCACAAAAAGGAAAATCTTGGTAAGTTTGATTCAAAAGCATATGAAGGTATCTTTCTCAAATAATCTCAATCTAGTAAATATTATAGGGTATTTAATAAAAGTTTACAAATTGTTGAGGAGTTCGTGCATGTGCCTTTTGATGAATCTTGTCCGAGATTGGTCGGAAAAGGTATTGTGTTTGATGGTGCAGGTGTATCTTCGAAGAGTATATTTAAAGATCCAGATGTTAAAAGCGATGAAAATGATCTCCCATTGGAATAGAAATCTATCAAGGATCATCCCATCGATAATATCCTTGGAGATAACACAAAATGAGTCACTACACGGTCCAAGATAAGTAACTTTTGTTATCATTTTACTTTTGTCTCATAAATTGAGCCTAAAAACTCCAAAGACGCTTTACTCGATGAACATTGGTTTTTAGCTATTCAAGATGAGCTAAACCAATTTAAGATAATTGAGGTTTGGGACCTTATCCCTCCTCCGCGATACCATCGTGTAATCGACACTAAATGGGTGTTTAGGAACAAATTGGACAAAAATGGAATAATAACTCACAACAAGGCTCGCCTTGTTGCTCAAGGGTATAACCAAGAGGAGGGTGTGATACGGTGGCAGAACCGACTGTTAATACTTGTTTGTGTTTTTTGTTTGCAAATGTCGCGGTAAGCAAGAGTCGCCACCGACTTTTCTTTTATCCAAATTAAGGAAAGGGTGAAAAGAACCGAAAAAGACCTTTTTCGAGTTTCTGAGTAAGGGGGTAGATTATGGAAAGGAAAGGTGTTAGCACCCTTTCCATCCATGGTTTTCCATGGGCTCTTAGGTACTTGCTCATTTTTTGAAATAACTTTCGTGTTTGCGTGAAAAAGTTTTGAAAATGCCTTAGTGCGGCGATTCACTTTATGGTACTCTTGTATTAGTCCTCTAGAGTGTAATAAAGCATTTTGAAAACTTTGTTTAAAAAGTGTTTGAAAGTGTGGTGTGAAAATTTGTTTGAGCAAGTACCTAACAGTTATCTACCTACTCGAAAAAAAGACTATTCTTTTCCTCCTATCCTTTAGACTGTGTTATCCTACTATTAGTAAGTAGGTAACCCTAGCCGTTGGATGTTTGAGGGATTATCGAAAGGGACGTAATGGTCATTGAAGGCAACATGTAAGGATACTGTGATCGGTGGGAATGAGAACTGACTATTTTGGAATGCTGGTTCGCGTTTTGCGTTTGTTTTTGCAAAATGTCGCGGTAAGCAAGAGTCGCCACCGTCTTTTATTTTATCCAACAAGGAAAGGACAAAAGCACAAAAAAATTCCTTTTTTGAGATATTTCTCGGGTTCGGGAGTTAGATTATAGAAAGGGAAGGTGTTAGCACCCTTTATATCTGTGGTTATCCACGAGCTCTTAGGTACTTGCTCATTGTGTTTTCAAAAGTTTGTTTTTCTTTGTGATTGTGGGTTTGAAAGAGTTTTTGTTTTGAAAGGAGTGTAAGTGCGAAAAGTTTTGTTTTGTTTTTAAAAGGAGCAAGTACTTAGGAACCATCTACCTACTCGAAAAAAGGAATTAATTTGTACAAATGTCCTTTAGACAATGCTAGCCCACTATTGATGAGTAGGTAGCATCGTCGTTGGAGTTTTCGGGTCAATTCGATTAAGGGACGTGTGGTCACTAAAGCAATGTTAGGACGCTTTAGCGGTAACCCTAATGTCTTAGATCATTTTATCTGAGGCAACCGTTTCAAGGCAACTTATGATCTTTGGACAAGAGGGCGACCTCTAAAACCTCATATACTCAATGACCACGTTCGAGGCAACCAAGTGAGGTGTACCCTAAGAGTGCGCATGTGCAAATGTGTTAGTTCGGTTAATTTTATTTGTACATGTCATGGGTGAGCTATGTTTCTTTTAAGTTCATACATTGGATCTTGTCATGCATTCCCTATTTATCAAACATCTAACAGTTAATATTATGCGGAAATTAAATCACGGAAAATTAAATCTAAGCTATTACAAGGCGTCGGGTATTTACATCGCCAAAAACAAACCCTTTAATTTAAATTGCGGAAATTAAAAATAAAGCGATAAATAATTAAAGTCCTAATTAAAAACTATTACATACTGGGAGCAATTACAATATTGGAATCAAATGAAACGCGTGCAAGAAAATTAAATCGACGCATTTTATAGGGTTTTGACCCTTTTTTATTAAAGGAATTTTTTTTTGTTATTTTTGAATTAAATGAAATTAAACCTAAGTTAATTAATTAATTAATTAAATAAAAAATATATTTTTGGGTTTTTTATATTTAAGGAAATAAAATAAACTGATTAAAATTATTAAAAACCTAATATTCTAAATTGATTTTAATTTATTGCAAAAAATATTAAATGTTACACCTATTTAAAACTAAGTTAATTAAATTAGTATTTATTTATAAAAATACAATGATGATATTAATTTTAATAAAATAAAAATTATATTTTTTTTGTGTTTTCTGATTTTATTAGAAAAAATGTTAATTGGTTAATTTTAATAATAATAATAATTAAACAAAACAAAATAATAAAATTAAATTAAAAAGGGAAATAACAAAATATCCGGGGTGTTGGGCCTGATTTGAGTGTGAAGATAGTATTTTCAAGGCCCAACGGGCGCTGGCCTGGGCTGACTTTTCCAATTCCCCATGACGCGTTTGACTAGAGTGCAGGATGGTCATTCAATCTTTGCCCTTGGATTTGATCTGAAGCCATTTGGCAGTCATCTGGATGGGGGCTTATGGTAGGTCACGCTCCTGATGCTGCATGGAATTGCATGTAGAAAAAATACACAAATGTATTAGGGGACCTGGGATTCGAACCCAGGTCCCATGAGACTTTGACATAGTGCGCTTACCAACTCATCCATTGTGCTTGTTTGTTATTAGCATAAGTGACAATTATTATATGCAAAAAAAGCGTTATTCCTGAAAAATAAAAAAAGGTGGCGCGCAGTTTGAATGGACCAATAGGAAGAAGACACGCCTTCGTCTTCTTCGTTGAAAAAACCAGGGTTTTTACCTGCGGATTTTATCCGCAGCAAAATCCGTTGTTTTCTCCTAAAGTGAGTTTTAGGCCACAAAAATGCCAGCCAAAGCCATCATCCTGCTCGCCTCTTCCTCCTAAGTCCATTTATGCCCATGATTTGTTCTAATTGTTCCTGCAAAACAAAACCCCAAATGAAAACCTCCAAAACCCTAGGTTCGGGTAGGGAGATATAGGCTACAAAAATCCAATTGAATAATGCAGAATGATGGGAAATTGAATGGTAAACATGAAGGTACGAATGATTTGTTCAAAAGATACCAAAATATGGAATCACGATCTCATGTTCAGATCTATGTTCAAGAACACTTACAGCGCTTTTGGGGCTGCTTCAAGGCTTGATTTTGATCCCAATAGCTTCGTTGGATCTCAGGAAAGAAGGCTGTGTGGAGATTTTGGATTGAATCATGCTCTAAGTATGATTTCAGTTTTCACTTTTTCCAAGCTTTTTTCAACTTTTGTTTGGCCATTTCTGCAGTTCTTAGGTCGTGTTCTTGATGTGTATAGCTTGTACAAGTGTTATAGAGTGAATTAGGTTTAACTTTGGGCCTCCAATCCTTGTGCATTGATGATTTCAAGATATGATTTTGCCACCATTAACAAAGCTTCCATATTTGTATCAAATCAAATATTTTGTACATAACATGGCATGATTCGGATTTGATTTGGTCCATGATGATAATTAAAGCCTATACCAATCAAAAAGATTCTATTCCATCAATTTTTGGATTTTATTTAAATTAATATTGATTTAAAATGAATTAATTCAATAAAAATTAAATAAAACAGAAAAATAAATGAATGGACATGAAACTGAAGATGGGACACGTGTGTGGTGTGACAAGACCAAATCAAGTGGAAAAAAGTGGGCCCTTTTGTCAAAAATTGGAGTTTTGAGGATAGTTGACTTTTGGCAATTTTGGAAAAATGCCCATCTTAAACAATGCATAACTTCTTCAATTTTGAACCTTTGGAGGTGTTATTGGACTTTTTAGAAACCTTGAGATGTCCTCTAATCAACCCTTTTGGTCTCATATCGTTTTGATATTCCATTCTCAAGTTATAAGCTTTGGCAAAAAAGGTGTTTTTGTTGACTTTCAAAAATGACCTATAATGTCCAAATTTGTAACTTTTTGTGAGAGCATTTATTGATCTTGGGGTGTGAAGATGGATTGTAGTAAATTGCATCCTATTTCAAAATGAGCTTTGTATGGGTCATTTCTAATAAAGTATGAGAAAGTTATGCTTGGTCAAAGTTGAGTTGACTTTTCCTACAAAACCCTAATTTAGCAACTTTTGAATCTTGATGAATCTTGAGCAATCCTTAATGAATCATGATCAACCCTTGATAAAATGGTGAATTATCCTTCAAAATGAGAATTTTGACAAAAAATATTAAGGTTTGACTGTATTTGGGTCACAGTTGACTTTTGCCCTAGCACAGTCGATTTTTGGACCTCTTGAGCAATTGACTGACCAAACTTCCTCTGCAATGCTTGAAATTTTATATGTATGAACTTAAGAACATATTAGGACATTGGGGAGAACTTGAGGTCATTTTGATGTAAGGACCTTGATGCAACACAAAACCCTAATTTTGAATTGACTGCCTTAGGAGATGATTTGATTGTCCAACTCTTGAGCCATCTTGAACACTTGGAGATTATTCTTGACATGTCTTGAGAAATATGGGAGGGAAAATTTTGGGGTACAACAGTTTCCCCTGTTAAATCTTCTTAAACCTGAGGATATAGATTGGCCTTCGGGCCTTTCGTGATCCGAAGGTAGAAGGTGATTGAACACTAGAGTGCCCAGAAATTTACACTCACATGAAGTAGTATCAGCATTGTGATGTCGGGAATGGGCTTACAGATGCCATTTGGAGATTGTTGGTTGGTGTTTTTGTCTCTATTGACGGGTTGTCTCCATTGACGGGTTGTCTCCATTGACAGGTTGTCTCCATTGACGGGTTGTCTCTATTGACAGGTTGTCTCCATTGACGGGTTGTCTCCATTGACGGGTTGTCTCCATTGACGGGTTGTCTCTATTGACAGGTTGTCTCCATTGACGGGTTGTCTCCATTGACGGGTTGTCTCCATTGACGGGTTGTCTCTATTGACAGGTTGGCTCCATTGACGAGTTGTCTCCATTGACGGGTTATCTCCATTGACGGGGTGTCTCCTTTGACGAGTTGTCTCTATTGACGGGTTGTCTCTATTGACAGGTTGTCTCCATTGATGGGTTGTCTCCATTGACGGGTTGTCTCCATTGACGGGTTGTCTCTATTGACAAGTTGTCTCCATTGACGGGTTGTCTCCATTGACGGGTTGTCTCTATTGACAGGTCGTCTCCATTGACAGGTTGTCTCTATTGACAGGTTGTCTCTATTGACCGGCTTTGCCTCAGAAAAATCTTTAGGAATCGATTTAACTGATTTTGTCTCCATTGACATGGTTGAGAGTTTAACTGCATCCCTCCTGAAAGGTAAAGGTCAGTCATATATAATGCATGATATGGATCAAGCAATGATGTTCTCAACATAAATGAGATTGTATGGCATGATGTGTATATGCATGTATCATGATGTATGGACATGTAATGTTTTAGCTGGGGAAAATAAATCTCGGAGCTGCTGGAGAATAGAGTTGAGTTCTTCGTTTCCGCTGGGGATGATGAACGAAGATGATTGTGAGGATAAACCTGCAGAAGGAGATGACTCCGTTGGGGAATAAACCGATGAAGAGATTACTCTGAGGGGAATTACTCTGTGGGGAAGAGATGCTCTGTTGAGGATTTTAACGATAAACTCCGCTGGGGATTCCGCTAATAAACTTTGTTGGGGATTTCAATGATGAACTCCGCTGGGGATAAACTCTGTTGGGGATGAATTACCGTTGCTGGTGATACTGAATCTGTTGAGGATTGAATTCTGTTGGGGGGGAAAGAAAGAACTTTGCTGGGGGATGATCTTTCAATTGCAACCTGCTGGGGATAACCCTGTCAGACTTTGTGGGGAACCCTCTGAATTTGGCCGGGAAGATTTATCTTTGTACTCCGCTGGGGGTAAGCTTCCAACGTCTACTGGGTATGATGCCTCAACTCCATTAGGGGAGCTTTTTTAGACTGCGCTGGGGAAATGGCTCCACTAGGGGTATCTTGTATTCCGCCGGGGAACATTCTTATACTCCGTTGAGGAATATTAAGACTGTCGGGGATGCTCTTATACTTGCTGGGGAATATCTTTATACTCCGCTGGGGAAGATTAATACCTTTTATGGATACCTAACCTTTTTAGGGCTAATGGTAGGCTAACTCTGCTTGGGGGAGAGTATTGCTGATTTGTACCTAACTGCAAGTCTCAGCTGGGAGAGCTACCATTACTGTCTTGCTCTGCGGGGAGTGAAGGTATCGTAGCCATATTCTTCAATTGGATCTACCTTGGTACCTGGTGGACAAAGCAACTACACAGTTCGGACAATTCTTATTGCCCCTGATTCTGATATTACCAGTAATTCATCTTTGTTTCGCATGTGAATATTTATGAGTAGCAATTACTGTCAGATGCATATATCAAAAATGAACATTGGACGTTCTTTACAAAACAAAACAGATAAAGAGAAAACATTTTGAGATTTCTTTGAAAATGAATTGTATTGATTTTGAAGTTTAGCCTGTAAATAGGCGTTTTTGTACAAGAGGCTGACGTCCTAGTAAGAGAACGTCGCCGAACAAAGAGAATTTATACAATTTGTGAAAAGAAAACAAAACAGTTATGTGAATAATCCCACTGGGTTCCAACTCTGCTATTGCCTTTATGTCCTCAAGCATCTCATCGCTTTGCCGTTGGTTGAAGATGAATCTGATTGATCAGTGCCTTCCGAGCTTGATGGTCGATACCGAAGTCTGGATGCCAGGTGATCCAATGAGACATAGTGTTACGCTTTAATCCCTAATTTTTGCCTGGACCGCCCTTTCGGGTTTTCAGTCCACCGGGATACCCTTTTTTTCCCAAGCCGCCTTTTCAGGTTTTCGACTTGCCGGGTGTACATATTTTTCATTTTCATCCCTTATTTTTGCCCGAACCCTTTTGGTTCGCCGGAAAGCCCTTATTTTTGCCTAGGCCAGTCAACCTAGCGGGTCTTTGATTATGCATAGTATCTTTTCACTATGTCTGCATTGACAGGGTGAAAAAGGTCGTCACCATCCATGGTGGTTAGAATCATAGCTCCTCTTGAGAAAATGTTCTTAACCACAAATGGCCCTTCGTAAGTAGGGGTCCATTTGCCCCTGGGATCACCTTGAGGTAGAATAATGCGCTTGATTACCAGGTCACCAACTTGATACTCTTGTCGTCTGACTTTCTTGTTAAATGCCTTGATCATCCGTTTTTGATACGTCTGACCATGACAAATAGCAGTAAGTCTCTTTTCGTCGATTAGGTTCAGTTGATCAAGCCGGGTCTGAATCCAGTCATCTTCACTCAAATCTGCATCCTTCATGATTCGAAGAGAGGTTATCTGGACTTCAATAGCCAAGACTGCCTCCATGCCATAAACCAAGGAATAAGGTGTTTCCCCTGTTGACGTCCGCGCTGAGGTACAGTACCCATGAAGAGCAAATGGTAACATCTCGTGCCAGTCTTTGTATGTCATTGTCATCTTCTGCACAATCTTCTTAATGTTCTTATTTGCTGCTTTGACAACCCCATTCATCTTTGACCGGTAGGGAGAAGAGTTGTGATGTTGTATCTTGAATTGCTCGCAGAGCTCAGTGATCATCTTGTTATTAAGATTAGCACCATTGTCTGTAATGATCCTCTCTGGTACACTGTATCGACAGATCAGATAGTGCCGAATAAATCGTGCCACAACGTTCTTGGTTACAGTAGGAAAGGAAGCCGCTTCAACCCACTTTGTAAAGTAATCGATCGCTACCAGGATGAAACGATGCCCGTTAGATGCCGTAGGTCTGATCTCGTCGATCATATCAATGCCCCACGTTGCAAAAGGCCAAGGTGTTGTCAAGACATTCAGAGGGACTGGAGGTATGTGCACTTTATCAGCATAGACTTGACACTTGTGACATGTCCGAGAATGCTGATAACAGTCAGCTTCCATTGTGGACCAGTAATATCCTGCCCGAAGGATTTTCTTTGCCATGGTATGTCCACTGGAATGGGTTCCGAAGGTACCTTCATGTAACTCCGACATGATCCTTTCTGCTTCAATCTTATCCACACAACGCAGTAAGGTCGAATCATGGTTACGCTTGTAAAGAATGCCATTGCTGATGAAGAACTTCGCCGTGAACCTCCTCAAAAACTTCTTGTCATTAACAGATGCACCCTCGGGGTATTCTTGAGTTTCAAGATACCTCTTCACCTCATGATACCAGGGCTTTTCTGTTACTTCTTCTGTCTCAAGATCAAAGCAATGTGCTAGTTCGTCTAGTCTTTCAATAATGATCAGGGGAGCTTCGTTGTCCCAATTGACTTTGAACATAGAAGACATTGTAGCCAGAGCGTCCGCCAACTGGTTCTCCTCTCTAGGGAAGTGTTCAAAGGTTATCTCCTCAAAATGGGGAAGAAACGTCAATACATACTCCTTGTAAGGAATAAGATTTGGGTGTTTCGTATCCCATTCGCCTTTGATCTGACTGATCACGAGATCGGAATCTCCGAAGACACTTAGAAACTTAATCCTTAGGTAAATTGCTGCTCGAAGACCTATAATGCATGCTTCGTACTCCGCCATGTTGTTGGTGCAGTTGAAACATAATCGGGTGGTGAACGGAGTATGAGAGCCTTTAGGAGATATGATCACGGCGCTAATGCCATTACCCAAAGCGTTCGAAGCTCCATCAAAGTACATAGACCATCGGGATCCTTCCTCAGGCCCTTCCTCCGGTCCAGATGTCTCACAATCAGTAATCAACATGATATTCTCGTCCGGGAATTCAAAGTTCATAGACTGGTAATCATCCACTGCCTGATGTGCCAAATGGTCTGCTAATACACTTCCCTTGATTGCCTTTTGGGTCATATATTGGATGTCATACTCAGTCAATATCATCTGCCATCTTGTTATTCTTCCGGACAAGGCAGGCTTTTCGAAGATATACTTGATTGGATCCATCTTTGATATCAATAGAGTAGTGTGAGTCAGCATATACTGTCTCAGCCGGCGAGCAACCCATGCCAAAGCGCAACAAGTTTTCTCGAGCAGTGAGTATCGGGTCTCACAGTCGGTAAACTTTTTGCTAAGGTAATAAATAGCATGCTCTTTTCGGCCAGACTCGTCATGCTGTCCCAGCACACACCCCATTGAGTTGTCGAGCACTGTCAAGTATAAAATCAAAGGTCTCCCTTCAACTGGTGGCATCAGAATAGGAGGCTCTTGGAGATACTCTTTAATCCTTTCGAAATCGGCCTGGAATTCATCGTTCCAACGTACCACTTAATCTTTCTTCAGCAGCTTGAAGATTGGCTCACAAGTAGCAGTTAGGTGCGAGATGAATCGGGCAATGTAGTTCAATCGTCCCAGGAAACCTCTGACTTCTTTCTCTGTCCTGGGAGCTGGAATCTCCTGTATAGCTTTCACTTTTTCCGGATCCACTTGAATACCTTTATCGCTTACGACGAAACCCAGTAGCTTTCCAGATCTCACCCCGAAGGTGCACTTGTTCGAGTTTAACCTCAGCTTGTACAACTTCAGTCTATCAAATAGCTTCTGCAGATGGTCAAGGTGTTCTTCCTCAGTCTGGGATCTTGCAATCATATCGTCGACGTATACTTCAATCTCATGATGGATCATGTCATGAAACAAAGCAACCATGGCACGCTAATATGTTGCCCCAGCGTTCTTTAACCCAAAAGGCATGACCTTGTAGCAAAAAGTACCCCACTGAGTAACAAAGGTCATCTTCTCCATGTCTTCGGGAGCCATTTTAATCTGGTTATAACCGGAGAAGCCATCCATGAAGGAGAAGACCTTGTGTTGAGCGGTGTTGTCGACCAGAACGTCAATATGAGGTAGAGGGAAGTCATCCTTAGGGCTCGCCCTGTTCAAATCCCTGTAGTCAACACACATTCAGACCTTACCATCTTTCTTCGGTACTGGAACCACATTGGCCACCCACTGAGGGTAAGAAGTAACTGCTAGAAAGCCGGCGTCAAACTGTTTCATAACTTCAGCCTTGATTTTCTCAGACATCTCTGGGCGCATTCGACGAACCTTCTGTTTTACTGGAGGAAAGTCTTCCTTGGTAGGCAGGCGATGAACCACAATATCGATATCCAAATCGGGCATATCTTCGTAAGACCAGGCAAAGATCTCAACATAGTCACGCAGCATCTGAATCAACCGTTGTTTCACACTAGGCTCCAAATTGGCACCAACCTTGACTTCCTTCTTATCTGTCTCAGTACCCAGATTCACTGATTCCACCAGCTCTTCGTGCGGATGAATGGCCCTCTCTTCTTGGAGTAACAGTCTTGCAAGTTCACCAGGCACTTCGCAATCATCTTCACCTTCGTCTTCGGCTAAGTTGATCGGATTTTCGAAGTCATAACTGGTAGTAGCAGTGTCGTTACTAGTGGGATCCAGAGTGGATATGGACCTGTATATGTGAGTGTGTGTAAAATAGCTGTTTTGCTATATGTAATAAAGAAAAACAAGGAGCGCAAAATTTGAAATGCAAGAAACGTCCAATGCTTTTATTAATGATATATGAAAATGACACACAAAAGCCCTCACAAATGAAGCCACAGTGCCCCGGGTAAGACACCAGGCCATAAAGTTCAAAACATTGTCTGTTACAAGTTCAAAATAAAGAGTTTATTACTCGGTGATAACAGAAACGTGCATAGAATCCTTCGCTGTCCAGTTGCTTAATCCACCGTTGGCAGTAGGGTAGATCCAACCGTCAATGTCAAATTCTTCATCATCGTCATCCCCGATAGCATTCACCCCGACATCTTGTTTAGGCTTCTCTGGTGCTCCAAACTCAATCTCCTTCGCATCAATTAAGTCTTGTATCTTATTTTTCAGACTCCAACAATCATCTATATTATGCCCCAAGCTATCAGAGTGATAAGCACAGCCGGTGTTAGGGTTATACCTTGGTGACGTTGTATTTGAATTCTTTGGGGCTTCCCTTAGAGTCACCAGATTATTCTTCAGCAACTGTGGCAGAATCTGAGATAAGGTCATGCTGAGACGAGTGAATTGCCTCTTAGGTCTCTCATCCTTTTGTTGATTGTTGTGCTGAGGAGCACCAGCAGGTTTTGAAATAACAACCGCATTGACAGCTTGGTGGTGTTCAGGTTTATCCTGTCTTCTTGTGTTGTAGACAACATTGGACTCTTTCTTAAACGGCTTCTTTTCGGTGCTTGCGGAGGCACCCTTCTGTATTTTCCCAGCCTTAATACCAGCCTCAATCCTCTCACCAGTCAAAATAAGATCTGTAAACCCAGATGAAGAGCTTCCAATCAAGTGGTTGAAAAATGGACCAGACAGGGTCCCCAAAAACATGTCAACAAGTTCACGATCAGCTAAGGGTGGTTGTACCCTTCTGGCGAGGTCTCTCCACTTTTGAGCATAATCTTTGAATCCTTCACCCGTTCCCATTGACATACCCTGGAGTTGGGTACGCGTAGGAGCGAGGTCAGAGTTGTACTGATATTGCCTGTAGAATGCAGTAGCCAAATCTTCCCAACTGTGAATACTGGCTCCGTCCAACTGATAGAACCACTCAAGTTGAGTCCCTAAGAGACTGTCTTGGAAGAAATGGATCCATAGGTTCTTATCAGCAGTGTAAGGTTGGATCTTCCTCACATATGACCGGAGGTGCAGCTTCGGACAAGAAACTCCGTCATACTTGGCAAAGACTGGTGCCTTGAATTTATGGGGAATCACCACCCCAGATGATAGACCTAGATCTCCGAAGTCCAAACCAGGCACCTTTTGAACCTCCATAGCACTCAACCGGTCTTCCAGTTGCTTGTACCTATCCTCGGCAGGAGGATACTGTTCTTCATCGTAGTCTGTCTCGTTGTCGGAGACCACAGGGCTAGGAGCCCTCCTTTCTTATGGACTGTCTTTCCCTCTAGACGAGGTGGTCAGATCAACTTCATCCCGTAGTCTGTTTCCAAACCTAGGACCAGTGTTGAACAGGACTGTCCTCTTCTTCTTCTTCTCTTTCAGAATCAGGGTCTTCAGGTCTTGTTGACCCTTAGCTAGACTCATGAATAACTCTTGAAATTGGGCATTCTGGGCCTGGAGGGCCTTGATAACTTGCTCAGTTGAAGGTTCAGCAGACATGATGAGTGAGTGTTGAAATAAACAGCGAAGAAGATAAGAGACCTGTAAAGGGTACCTGTTTATGAAGTGCATGGGATGAAATGCGTATGATTTATGATTTCAAAGACAATTGAGATTCAAATTTGTAAACAAGAAAGGAAACACACTTTATTAGATTTAAACTTCAAAATTTAAATTGTTCAACAAATTGCCCTTAAGGCGTTACAAGAATGGAAATACTGAAAAGTAAACAAAAACTGGAAAGGAAATCATCAAAGGTCCATCAATGCTCCCATGGTCTCTTCTTATCAGTGCGGACATAGTCGTTCAGGATCCGCTCGTTCTCCAATTGCCTAGTCAGCTTCTGGATCTTCTGCTCTTGTTCATTGAACTTCTCTCGGTAAGAATATCGTTCATCCATCAATTGCATCCAAGATCTCTTCAGTGCCCCAATGTCAGTGGGCATATAAGGGTGGAGAATGGTTGGAAGAACCCCTTCTTCATTAGCAACTTCAAGAGTGACAGGCCGGACAGCTTCATATGGCATACCCAGCTTTTGGGCACGGATATGGACCCATCTGAGATATGGCTCCATTGGCAGAGAAGTCTTTGGACCCAACTCATGTGGATCAGATTGGTGAACTTTGTCCCAAGCCCTTATGAATCTACGATGTTGCTCGTCGCTATCCCCTTGAAAATCAAAGATGATATGAGGCATTAGCATCTCATGAGGTCCTTCTCTTCTGGCTCTTCCAAACTGGCGGAGAGCTAAGCATGGGTTGTAAGAAATTCCTCCATGGGTTCCTATCAATGGAACATTAGGATACTCTCCACAGCGATCAATGATAGTCACCTCATCCATACCCTTGAGAGTCCAGATAATGTCATTATGAGAGAGAGACATCACCCTATAAGCCCAGCCCATTCCTTCGTTGTTCTTCAGTACTGACTTAGGGAGGTGCGAAATAAACCACCTCGACAATAAAGGAGCACAACATATCAAGGTTCCCCACTTTCGGGCAGTACGAGCATAGAGTTGATGAAGGATGTCACCCAAGAGAGTGGGTACAGGGTTCTAAGAGATGAAGATCTTTATGGAATTAACATTAACAAAAGTATCAGGATTTGGAAACAGTACCAAGCCATATATTAGGAGAGCCAGAATATCCTCGAACGCCTTAAAGTCTAGGCTATCCCAGAAGTAGTTAGCCTTGCCAACCAAGAACTTAGTCAGAAAACCCTTAGCTCCACTTCTAGTCTCTCAATTAGCCATTACCTCCTCTTTGGTCAAATGAAGGGTTGCAGCAATCTCTTCGGGCTTAAGAGTCTTTTACCAACTAGTAAACGGGGTCTGCTCCAGAACAGAGATACCGAGCAGCTCAGAGAACTCTTCTAGGGTGGGAACCAGCTGATAGTCTTGAAAGGTAAAACAATGGTACAGCGGATCATAGAACTGGACTAGGACACTCATCATCTGTTCGTCCAATTTAGAGGTGACCATACTGAGAAGAGAACCATGCCTCCTGATGAAGGAAGTAGTGTCAGGCATCTTGGCAACCAACTCTTTAAGCAAGGTAGGGACTTGGACAAAGTTGATCCGGATGGTATTCTTACGCATGGGCATCATGATGACCTACAAAATAGAACAAAGATGAATCCCTCTTGTCTTTGAAATAGGTTAGTCTTATGCAAGATGTATGCAATCTTATGATGTCATGATGTCATGATAGTAAGCACACCACAAGTATCCACAAACAGCAAACATGGTAAAGGCACATAAGTCACACAGATAGCCCTTAGATTTCAGGCTGGCAAGGAGCTTAGGTACTACCCTCTTTCAGTTCAGTTGGTTTAAACCTGTCCTAAAAATAGTAACCGGGTTCTAGAGGATCTCAATATCACTGACTACCCTCAATCGGTCATAATTCCAGTTTAGCAACATTTTCTTACGGCTGGAATCATCGCGAGAGTTTAGTTTCAATGAGTGTAGCATACTGCTACTGTTCTATGGCAAAGTTGGTCAATTTAAGGTTCTGAGGTCAGTTGGTGCTTAATGACCCCTTAGAAGAGCCATATTCTCCTTGTTCCAACACAAGGGATATCGGTACAGACTAAAGTGCCACACCAACGTAGCTACTGCTTCAACCGTGTCGGTCTACGCCGGACAGTTCCCTCATAGTTTATTGCTACTTACCTAAAGGGTACCCCCAGATCCAGGTTAGGATCATAGAAACTCCGATACAAGCCCACAAAATTAAAGCATACAAAGCATACAATTGAAAACACAATGATCTAATCATAAGGTACACCTCACTTATTATACATCCCCAGCAGAGTCGCCAGTTTTGTGATCAGCGGGAATGAGAACTGACTGTTTTGGAATGTTGGTTCGCGTTTTGCGTTTGTTTTCACAAAATGTCACGGTAAGCAAGAGTCGCCACTGTCTTTTATTTTATCCAACAAGGAAAGGACAAAAGCATAGAAAAATTCCTTTTTTGAGATATTTTGCGGGTTCGGGAGTTAGATTATAGAAAGGGAAGGTGTTAACACCCTTTCTATTTGTGGTTATCCACAGGCTCTTAGGTACTTGCTCATTGTGTTTTCAAAAGTTTGCTTTTCTTTGTGATTGTGGGTTTGATAGAGTTTTTGTTTTGAAAGGAGTGTAAGTGCGAAAAGTTTTGTTTTGTTTTTAGAAGGAGCAAGTACTTAAGAACCATCTACCTACTCGAAAAAAGGAATTAATCTGTACAAATGTCCTTTAGACAATGCTAGCCCACTATTGATGAGTAGGTAGCATCGTCGTTGGAGTTTTCGGGTCAATTCGATTAAGGGACGTGTGGTCACTAAAGCAATGTTAGGACGCTTTAGCGGTAACCCTAATGTCTTAGATCATTTTATCTGAGGCAACCGTTTCGAGGCAACTTATGATCTTTGGACAAGAGGGCGACCTCTAAAACCTCTTATACTCAATGACCACGTTCGAGGCAACCAAGTGAGGTGTACCCTAAGAGTGCGCATGTGCGAATGTGTTAGTTCGGTTAATTTTATCTTTACATGTCATGGGTGAGCTATGTTGCTTTTATGTTCATACATTGGATCTTGTCATGCATTCCCTATTTATCAAACATCTAACAGTTAATATTGTGCGGAAATTAAATCGCAGAAAATTAAATCTAAGCTATTACAAGGCGTCGGGTATTTACATCGCCAAAAACAAACCCTTTAATTTAAATTGCGGAAAGTAAAAATAAAGCGATAAATAATTAAAGTCCTAATTAAAAACTATTACATACTGGGAGCAATTACAATATTGGAATCAAATGAAACGCGTGCAAGAAAATTAAATCGGCGCATTTTTTAGGGTTTTGACCCTTTTTTATTAAAGGAAAGATTTTTTGTTATTTTTGAATTAAATGAAATTAAACCTAAGTTAATTAATTAATTAAATAAAAAATATATTTTTGGGTTTTTTATATTTAAGGAAATAAAATAAACTGATTAAAATTATTAAAAACCTAATATTCTAAATTGATTTTAATTTATTGCAAAAAATATTAAATGTTACACCTATTTAAAACTAAGTTAATTAAATTAGTATTTATTTATAAAAATACAATGATGATATTAATTTTAATAAAATAAAAGTTTTTTTTTTGTGTTTTCTGATTTTATTAGAAAAAAAAAATGTTAATTGGTTAATTTTAATAATAATAATAATTAAACAAAACAAAATAATAAAATGAAATTAAAAAGAGAAATAACCAAATATGGGGGGTGTTGGGCCTGATTTGAGTGTGAAGATAGTATTTTCAAGGCCCAACAGGCGCTGGCCTGGGCTAACTTTTCCAATTCCCCATGACGCGTTTGACTAGAGTGCAGGATGGTCATTCAATCTTTGCCCTTGGATTTGATCTGAAGCCATTTGGCAGTCATCTGGATGGAGGCTTATGGTAGGTCACGCTCCTGATGCTGCATGGAGTTGCATGTAGAAAAAATACACAAATGTATTGGGGGACCTGGGATTCGAACCCAGGTCCCATAAGACTTTGACATAGTGCGCTTACCAACTCATCCATTGTGCTTGTTTGTTATTAGCATAAGTGACAATTATTAATGCAAAATAAAGCGTTATTCCTGAAAAATAAAAAAAGGTGGCGCGCAGTTTGAATGGACCAATAGGAAGAAGACACGCCTTCGTCTTCTTCGTTGAAAAAAACAGGGTTTTTACCTGCGGATTTTATCCGCAGCAAAATCCGTTGCTTTCTCCTAAAGTGAGTTTTAGGCCACAAAAATGCCAGCCAAAGCCATCATCCTGCTCGCCTCTTCCTCCTAAGTCCATTTATGCCCATGATTTGTTCTAATTGTTCCTGCAAAACAAAACCCCAAATGCAAACCTCCAAACCCTAGGTTCGGGTAGGGAGATATAGGCTACAAAAATCCAATTGAATAATGCAGAATGAGTGGAAATTGAATGGTAAACATGAAGGTATGAATGATTTGTTCAAAAGATGCCAAAATATGGAATCACAATCTCATGTTCAGAGCTATGTTCAAGAACACTTACAGCGCTTTTGGGGTTGCTTCAAGGCTTGATTTTGATCCCAATAGCTTCGTTGGATCTCAGGCAAGAAGGATATGTGGAGATTTTGGATTGAATCGTGCTCTAAGTATGATTTCAGTTTTCATTTTTTCCAAGCTTTTTTCAACTTTTGTTTGGCCGTTTCTGCAGTTCTTAGGTCGTGTTCTTGATGTGTATAGCTTGTAAAAGTGTTATAGAGTGAATTAGGTTTAACTTTGGGCATCCAATCCTTGTGCATTGATGATTTCAAGTTATGATTTTGCCACCATTAACAAAGCTTCCATATTTGTATCAAATCAAATATTTTGTACATAACATGGCATGATTCGGATTTGATTTGGTCCATGATGATAATTGAAGCCTATACCAATCAAAAAGATTCTATTCCATCAATTTTTGGATTTTATTTGAATTAATATTGATTTAAAATGAATTAATTCTATAAAAATTAAATAAAATAGAAAAATAAATGAATGGACATGAAACTGAAGATGGGACACGTGTGTGGTGTGAAAAGACCAAATCAAGTGGAAAAAAGTGGGCCCTTTTGTCAAAAATTGGAGTTTTGAGGATAGTTGACTTTTGGTAATTTTGTAAAAATGCCCAACTTCAACAATACATAACTTCTTCAATTTTAAACCTTTGGAGGTGTTCTTGGACTTTTTAGAAAACTTGAGATGTCCTCTAATCAACCCTTTTGGTATCATATCGTTTTGATATTCCATGCGCAGGTTATAAGCTTTGGCAAAAAAGGTGTTTTTGTTGACTTTCAAAAATGACCTATAATGTCCAAATTTGTAACTTTTTGTGAGTGCATTTATTTATCTTGGGGTGTTAAGATGGATTGTAGGAAATTGCATCCTCTTCAAAATGAGCTTTGGATGGTTCATTTCTCATAAAGTATGAGAAAGTTATGCTTGGTCAAAGTTGAGTTGACTTTTCCTACAAAACCCTAATTTAGCAACTTTTGAATCTTGATGAATCTTGAGCAATCCTTGATGAATCATGATCAACCCTTGATAAAATGGTGAATTATACTTCAAAATGATAATGTTGACAAAAAATCTTGAGGTTTGACTGTATTTGGGTCACAGTTGACTTTTGCCCTAGCATAGTCGATTTTTGGACCTCTTGAGCAATTGACTGACCAAACTTCCTCTGCAAGGCTTGAAATTTGACATGGATGAACTTAAGAAAATATTAGGACATTGGGGAGAACTTGAGGTCATTTGGATGTAAGTACCTTGATGCAACACAAAACCCTAATTTTGAATTGACTGCCTTAGGAGATGATTTGACTGTCCAACTCTTGAGCCATCTTGAACACTTGGAGATTATTCTTGACATGTCTTGAGAAATATGGGAGGGAAAATTTTGGGGTACAACAGATACCTTATCATTTCAAAGGGACTATCATCATAAGATCATTTCTCTTAGGCAACTCGAGGGACATTTAGGGACTATGATCTTTATGACGACTTTAAACTGAGGGTCTTTGCTAAGAGTATCCCTACGTTCGAGGGACATGACCATTGTTTCCGAGGTAACCAAGTGGGAAATACCTTAGGGGTGCAAGTGTATAATAGTGTGCTATTTCAGATATTTTATCTTGCAGTTTAGTGATCTAAGATTGATTGATTAAGCATGCACGTCTAGGTTGCTAACAATTACATACAAGCATATAAAATATAAAAGCAAGAAATAGAGGTCCTACGCTATTACAATAGTTTGGTGTAGATACATAAGGAATTGACTGAAAATGTAAAATACGGAAATTAAAACCCTAATTAAGCAATTACAAACCGAACACAGTTACATAATTAACAAAAAATGCTAAAGTAAATAAACGCGCGCCTGAATTGAAAATGCGTCTAAAATCCTAAGTGAAAGGAATTTTTGTTTGTTTTTGTTGTGAAAATAAATTGAATTAAAAAATCCTAAGTCTAGTAAATTTTAGTTTTTTTAAAATAAAATATTAAAATAATTAATTAATTAATTAACAGAAATAATTTAATGTAAAAAACTAAGCCTAATGTTTTTGTGGTTTTTTCCTTGTTAATTAAAGTTTAGAAGGAGTAAAAGAAAGGAAACCCAATCGAAAGGCCAAACAGGACAGAAAATGAAAGGAAGGAATTCTTGGAAGCAAGGTTTGGATCGAAGAGGACTGGGTTGCTCTTTGATCCAATGGGTTGATCGATGACCTTGTTCGAGGGTCTTAGGGGCGCTAGATCTGCAAGCAAAAACGTTAGAAATTGAAATTGTAAGGCCTGGATCGTAGAAGCTTGGGAGGATGCACGTCTGGGGCGTTTGATCTGGATGTGACATCCTTCGACCTGGGATAATGGATCTGCAAGGAAGTTCGTTAGAGATTGAAAATGTAAGGCCTGGGATACTGGATCCCAGTCCCTTCGATTAAGCGAATTCCCTTTCGCCACTTGAGCTGCTTGCTCATTCGAAATGCATGACACCTGCTCTTAGTCCTGCAAATTAGTCAATTCAGAACTAAACAACACAGAAAAACATCCCCTTCAAAATCAATCCCTGGACCCGGATCTAGTTTGGTTTCGACTTGTCACAGCCAGGATCATGGATTTCAAAAGTAACCAGCTTCGAAAGAAACTTTGTCCATGGTATTCGAACGTACGAACACTACAACTCGCATACACTTTGTTAAATCGCTCACAAATAATAACAAAAAAACTATGAATATGCAATTATGAGTCTAATTTTAAGATTAAGTGAGATTAAACATTTTACCACTGGAGACGCCTAGATCTAGATAGAAGGTTCCTGAGTCTAGACTTTTGTGGGGCAGGCTGGTGCTTTTACGAGGCAATATATGTGTGGCCGTCTCTGTGGGTTTTTCCGTCTGGCCCTTTTTGTGGCTGCTGCGTATGTATGTCCCTGTATTCGTCCCCTTTTTTGTATGAGATCATGAGGTTTATATAGACAAAGGAAATTAGGGCAACATTTGTATATCAAATCTTGGTCCATTATGATGAAGAGATTTGATTTGATTTCTTCATAAAGACTTGCTATCTTTGATTCAATCAAGTGCCAATCTATTTCATGCATTACTGTCAGCTTGTTATGAGTTGTTTGGGCCTCCAACATGATAAAAATCGAAAGATGACCTGCCCCTGCAGATCCTACTCCCTTCGAATTTGCTCTCTTCGATGGCTTCAAAGTTCCAATTCGAATTACTCCAACTTTGATTGCATAGCCTCTTTCGATTGAACCTCCCTCTGCTTCGATTGCTTGATTCGAAAAGAATCACCCTGGTCGAATTAGCTCTTTGTGGGGCTGGAAGTAAACAAGGAAAGAATCATTTTGAACTTTGGGTGAACTTGGACAGGTTAGGATATGTGTTTTTGCTTAGTCATGCCAGCCCATTTCATTCCTTCGAATCTGCCTTCCTTGCCAGCCTTAAACTCCAATTCGAGCCAATCAAGACTTTCCTTAGTAGAACCTTGTTCTCCTTAATGGTTCTGAGTCAAATTGTGCCAGCTTCACTACTAGGGCTCCTTCCATTGAACCACCCTTTGCTTCGATTTCCTGTCCTTTTTGAAGAAAATTCCCTATTTGGCAACTTCGACCAGCTCTTGGCCTTGTGATGAGTCTAAGTTTTGATTCGAAGTGTTCAGAACTTCCTTCATCAGAGCATCTTAGATTAAGATAAACTCTATACTAAAATGCCATTCGAAGGTCATTTCATTCTGATGTTCTGATTGGGGAAAACTCTGAAGTTCCAGTCGAAGGACACTCTGAAGTTCCAGTCGAAGGACCCTTTGGAGTGCTAATCGAAGGGTCTTGTCCATATACCAATCGAAGGATATTTGTTAAAGTGCCAATTGAAGGGTCTTGTCCATATACCAATCGAAGGATATTTGTTAAAGTGCCAATCGAAAGGTACTTGTTAAAATACCACTCGAAACGCCTTGTTAACAGGCCAATCAGAGGACCTTTGTTTTGATACCAATTGAAGTGCCTTGCTCAGACGCCAATCGAAGTACCTTGTGGACCGATCGAAAACTCTGTTTTGCCTTCTTTGATTTCCTTCAGTTTGGACCAATCGAAGTGACGTTAAAATGCTAATCAAAGACGCCTTTGTTCAGATGTCAATCGAAAGACGTTGTTAAGATGCCAATTGAAAGACACCTTATTCAGATTCCAAATGACAGACATTTTGTTGACATGACTTCGAAGTACACCCCATCAAAGGACACTTTGACCCACTTCAAAATTTATTTCTTGTCTTCAAGCAAGTGTTTATAACCACCCATGTAAGAGAAGACCTTGTAAAAAAATAAGAGGGCAAATTTTAGGGTACAACAGAGGGCATCGACTATGAGGAAACTTATGCACCATTTGCCCGACTCGAGGCTATAAGCCTTTTTCTTGCCTTTGCATGTTCACAAAATTTCAATTTATATCAAATTGATGTTAAGGGTGCTTTTTTAAATGGCTATATTAATGAAGAGGTTTATGTATCTCAACCTCCCGGATTTGAAAACTTTGAGTATCATAATCATGGTATGAACGCCTTAGCAAATTTTTGTTAGAACAAGGATTCTCAAGAGGAAAGGTGATACAACTCTTTTCATTAAGCGCCAAGGAAAACATTTAATTTTAGTACAAGTTTATGTAAATGATATCATATTTGGATCTAATAATATATCCTTGGTCAAGGAGTTCTCTAAGTTGATGCAAGGTGAATTTGAAATAAGTATGATAGGTGAGTTAAAGTACTTCCTTGGGCTTCAAATTAAGCAACTCGAGAAAGGTACTTTTGTGAGTCAAACCAAGTATTGTTAAGAACTACTAAAGCACTTCGACATGGCATAATCAAAGGTCATTGACACTCCAATGCCCACCGCAGTTAATCTTGATTGTGACGAACATGGTAAGTCGGTTGATGTAAAAAGGTATAGAGGTATGATTGTTTCCCTTCTTTACCTTACCGCTTATCGTCTCAACATTATGTTTAGTGTATGTATGTGTTCTAGGTATCAATCATACCCCAAGGAGTCACATTTAAAAGTCGTTAAGCGCATACTTAGGTATCTTTGTGGTACGACTAAGTATGGGTTATGGTTCTCTAAGGGTAGTAATTGCTCTTTGGTTGGTTATTCCGATTCTGACTTTGCCGATTGCAAGTTGGATAGGAAAAATACTAGTGGTACGTGTCACTTCTTTTCAAATTCCTTAGTAAGTTAGTGTGATACGGTGGCAGAACCGACTATTTAATACTGGTTTGCATTTTCTGTTCGCAAATGTCACGGTAAGCAAGAGTCGCCACCGACTTTTCTTTTATCCAACAAAGGAAAGGGTTAAAAGAACAGAAAAAAACCCTTTTCGAGATTTTCTGAGTAAGGGGGTAGATTATGGAAAGGGAATGTGTTAGCACCCTTTCCATCTGTGTTTTCCACGGGCTCTTAGGTACTTGCTCATTTTGAAAACGGTTTGTGCTTGTGTGTTCTGAAAGTTTTGGTAGCTTTATGGTAACTCTCGTATCAGTCCTCGAGAATGTGATAAAGCGTTTTTGAAATAAGTTTTTGTAAAGTGTGTAAGTGTTGAAAAAGTTGTTCTTGGGCAAGTACCTAACAGTTATCTACCTACTCGAAAAAAGGATGTTCTTTTCCTCCTACCCTTTAGATAGTGATATCCTACTATTAGTGAGTAGGTAGCCCTATCGTTGGATGTTGAGGGACTATCGAAAGGGACGCTTATGGTCATTGAAGGCAACATGTGAGGATACCTTAGCATTTCGAAGGGACTGTCATCATATAGGCAACATCGAGGGGCAAGATCATTTTCTCGTAGGCAACTCGAGGGACGTTTTAGGGACCATGATCTTTTATGATGATTTTATACCGAGGGTCTTTGCTAAGATATCCCTACGTTCGAGTGACATGACCAATTCCGAGGCAACCGAGTGAGGAATACCCTAAAGATGGAAGTGTGAGAAGTGTATCTTTTTCAGTTATATTATCTTGGAGATTAGTGATTTATAGATTGATTGATTTATTCTTGTCATGCACGCCTAAGTTACTAACAGTAATATTGTACAGGCATACAAGGAATAAAAAAAGCGAGAAATAAAGGGTCCTACGCTATTACAAAGCTTTGGTGTAGATACATTAATAATGAACAAAAAAAATAAAGTACGGAAATTGAAAATGCAGGAATTTAAGTCCCAAACTATTACAACTGTAAGCAGTTACAATATAAGAAAATGCGAAAATGATAAACGCGCGTGAGATAAAGATGAACGTCTAAAAACCTAAGAAAACTGCTAAGTAAAAAGACTTATTTGTTTGATTTTTTTTTGTTTTAATTAAGAAAAATAATTAAATTAAATATCCTAAAGTCTATTTTAAAGAAAATAAAAATTATTTAAAAAAAGAAGTCTAAGTTTTTTTTGTTTTTTTATTATTATGAAAAGAAATTTAATTAAATCTAATTAAAATCCTAAATTCTATTTTATTTTTAATTAGAGAAAATAGTTAAGATATTTATTAGTTAACTTAAGAAATTAATTATTGTGATCGGTGGATTTAGAACTGACTGTTTAACGCTGGTTCGCGAAATGTCGCGGAAGCAAGAGTCGCCACCGTCTTTTATTTTCTCCAACATGGACAGGACAAAAGCACAGCAAAATTCCTTGTGAGATAGTTTCTCGGTTCGGGAGGTAGATTTATAGAAAGGGAAGGTGTTAGCACCCTTTCTATCCATGGTTATCCATGGGCTCTTAGATACTTGCTCATTGTGTTAAAATGTTTACTTTTCAATTGTGAGTGGGTTTGAAAAAGTTTCTTTGAAAGTTTTCTGAATAACTCTTGTATCAGTCCTCAAGAGTGTTTGAAAAATTGTTTTGAAAGCTTTTTGAAAGTGTCGGTGTGAAAAGAGTTTTGATTGTTTTTTAGAGAGCAAGGATCTATGAGTCGTCTACCTACCCTAAGGAATTAGGCTGTGTAAATGTCCTTAAGGTAGTGCCATCCCACCATTGAGAGGTAGGTAGCACCACCGTTGGAGGTGTTCGGGTCAATTCGAGTTTAGGGACAATGTGGTCACCGAAGCAACAGTAGGACACCTTAGAAGCTACCCTTATGTCCTTGATCCTTTTTTAATCCGAGGCAACCGTTTCGAGGCAACTATTCCGAGGCAACTTTTTTCGAGGCAACGGGATCATGGACATAAGGACTTACTAAAACGTCTTATACTTGACGACCACGTTTCGAAGGCAACAGGTGAGGCGTACCCTAGAAGTGGTGTGTGAATTTGTGTGTTATTTTCATGTTAAGTTTATCTTTGATCATGGCATCGTGAGCTACGCTTGTTTTTAATTAACCATACATTCTTTCATACAAAGTTAGCAGTTAAGAGTGCGGAAATTTAAATGCGGAAAGATAAAACTACGCTATTACAAGGCGCGGGTCTATACATCGCCAAAGTACAAAGACCCGTTTTGATAAAATGCGGAAAGTAAAAAGACCTAATTACTATTACAAGCCTTGAGCAGTTACATAATATTCGAAAAGAAAAAAAGAATAACGTGCGAAAGGATAAAAGTTAGGACGTCCGAGGGTTTTGACCCTTTTGAAATTAAATTGAAATTAAAGTCTAATTATTATTTAATTAAAGAAAAGAAATTGTTTTTTATGTTTTTGTATTTATGAAATAAAGAAAATTAAAATTAAAATGAAACCCTAGTTCTAAATATTTTAATTATTAATAAAAAGAAATATTAAAGTTACTCTAATTTACTAATTAATTAATATACATGTTTATTTACAAAAATAAATAGTAATAATAATAATAAATAATGAGAAAAATAATTAATTAAGAAAAAGATGAAAATGTCAAAAACCCTAATTCTACACATTTTTTATTTATTGAGAAAAAGATTAAAGTTTCTAAACCTAAATTAAACTAAATTAGTTATTGAAATTTATTTACAAAAATATTCTAATAGCGAAATTAATAAGAATTAAATATTAAATATTTTTTGGTTTCTGATTTTTTATTATGAAAATTATTTTAGGTGAATTAAATAAAACAATTAAAACAATTAAAACAATTAAAACAATTAAAAAGAAAAGAAAAGGAAATTAAAAATAGAATACAAACATTGGGGGTATCAGGCCCAGAATGGAGGTGCTTGCAGTAATTTTGGCCCATTGAACAAAGCCTTGTTTGACTTTCCAGCTTGTGTGTATGTCCATTGACTGAGCCCTACCATGGTATTTATTCAGTAGCCCTTGGATTGAACCCTGAAGCCACTTGGTAAGCACAGGCATGAGCGTATATGGTAGGCCATGGAATGAGTGCTGCACTAGAACACGTTGAAACAAAAATTATTAAGCATATGGGGGGACCTGGGAATCGAACCCAGGTCCCTATACCTGCAAGACACCTCATCAACCAACTGAGCTATTGCGTGCGTTTGTAATGTTAGTGGAAAACAAATAATATAAAAAAAACAAACGTTAATGATATGGAACAAACGAAAACGCGCCAGATTTCAAACGCTCCAGTCATCATAGGCCACGCGTGCTTCGTCTTCATCTTTCTGCAATTATATAAAACAAGTAGCGGGGGTTTTAAACCCCCACTAAATGGAATAGTGGATAATAGCGAATAGCACTATGGGTTAAATAAATTGAGCGCGAGGTGTTGGTTCGTTTCGTCTTGAGCTTCTGAATTCAGTTGTATGGGTCTAAAGGTCCAATTTTTCCTCTACATGAAAGCCCTATTTTGAAGCTTTCGAAAACCTAATTTTCGTCCATGGCAGATCTGGCTACAGGCAGTGTTAGTCCAATTAAACGTTACCAATCGCTTCAGAAAGATGTTAGTAGTATAAATCAACAATTAAAACACATGAATGATGCGTGAAAATTAAAAACCGATTATGGAAATGTTTGTGACAAACGTGACTCAGTTCTACCAATTCTTGGAGTATGGGGACTTGTTCTTGATTGCAATCGACTCCTGGAAGGTTCAGCAACGTCTTGGAATACTTGTTATGCTTTGAAACATGCTCTAACTATGAAATCAGTTTCACAATTTCTTTGGAATTTTGGCAACTTGGTTCTGAGTTTGTGAGTAGTTTTTCGTGTATCCTTGCATTAGGTTTCCTTGTGCATATGTAAGTGAAGCATTCTAGGTCAAAAACAAGGCCCAAAAGTCCATGAATTGATGATTTCAATATTTGATTTTTCCATATATTTTTCAATCTTTTTTCATTGAAAATCTTACTAAATGTGGATGATCTTGTCCCCTTGGATGCTTGCACGAAATCTTTAGCATATAATGACTGAATTCGCTGCACAAAAAGATTTGAAAGGCATTATTTGATATTTTTCTCATAATTAAATCTAATTAAATGAATTAATAAGAATAAAAATTCAATTATTTAATTAAAAATAAGAAAATAAATCCCTTTGAGCTTAATGGGTCGTGCATAGGCTTTGGGTAATGATTCAAGGAAGAATTTGAGGCCCATTAGCAAATTTGAAGTGTTTTAGGCAAAGTTGACTTTTGAAAGTTCCCAAAAATTTCCCAACTTCTCCAATGCATATCTTGCTTAATTTTGAAGCTATGAACATGTTCTTGGACATTTTGGAAAGTTCTTGAAGTCCTCTAACCAATTCCTTTGGTCCCAAGTCATTTTGATTTACCAATATCAAGTTATGGTCTTTGACTTAAAGTGCCTTTTTGTTGACTTTTAAAAATGACCTATAATGTTGAAATTGATAACTTCTTGTGAGAGCATTTCTTGTACTTGGAGTGTGAAGATGAGTTGTAGGAAATGTCATCCCCTTCAAAGTGAGCTTTGGATGGGATTTTTCTGATAAACCATGAAGAAGTTATGCCTTGGTCAATTTGCAGTTGACTTTTCAGCTGTCCAAAAATAGAAACTTTTGCATCTTGAGACTTTTTGAGCCATGCTTGTGGAATCATGATCAAGAATTGATCAAATGATGATTGTTGCTTCAAAATAAGATGTTGACCAAAAATTTTGACTTTTGACTGGCAAATGACCATTTTACCCCTACAGTTGACTGTGGAGCAATTAGGGTTTTTGACTGTGCAATTTGATGCTGTGAGTCTTGAAACTTGACATATGGATGCTTGACAATGTTTATAGGCATATGGGACTTGATTGGACCCTTGGAAACCTCAATTTCTTTGCAAGAACAAAAACCCTAATTTTGACTGTGTTATGAGGCATTTGGACTGTGCAACCCTAGAGAGATCTTGAACCATGATCTTGGCAAATCTTGAAGAATATGGGAGGGAAAATTTTGGGATACAACAGTTGCCCCTGTTCAATCTTCTTAGACCTGAGGATGTAGATTGGCTGGCGTGCCTTTCGTAATCCGAAGGTGGAAGATGATTGAACACTAGAGTGCCCAGAAATTTGCACTCACATAGTAGAGTGTCCGTAGTGTGATGGTGGGAATGGGCTTACAGATGCCATTTGGAGACTGATGGATAGGAGGATGGGCTTATAGATGCCATCTGGAGTTGTAGGTATGTGGATGGGCTTATAGATGCCATCTTGGTGTCGATCGCGTAAGAGATTCCTTAGCGAGAACTTGCGTACCTGAGAAAGAAAAATAATTACCTGGCCTGTTACAGGGGTTGATCTTCAAACTCTTTATATAGATGTGCCCTGGCTGGATACAAGAATCGAATCTTTAAACTCTTCAGACGTGCCCTGGCGAGATACAGGAATCGAGTCCGGAGAATAGTCGTCAACAGATACACCCTGGCGAGATACAGGAATCGGATCTTCAAACTCTTCAGACGTGCCCTGTCAAGATACAGGAATCGAGTATAGAATATAGTCGTCAACAGATACACCCTGGCAAGATACAGGAATCGGATCTTCAAACTCTTCAGACGTGCCCTGGCAGGATACAGGAATCGAGTCTGGAATTAGTCGTCAACAGATACACCCTAGCAAGATACAGGAATCGGATCTTCGAACTCTTCAGACGTGCTCTGGCAGGATACAGGAATCGAGTCTGGAATTAGTCGTCAACAGATACACCCTGGCAAGATACAGGAATCAGATTTTCAAACTCTTCAGACGTGCCCTGGCAGGATATAGGAATCGAGTCTGGAATTAGTCGTCAACAGATACACCCTGGCAAGATACAGGAATCGGATCTTCAAACTCTTCAGACGTGCCCTGGCAGGATACAGGAATCGAGTCTGGAATTAGTCGTCAACAGATACACCCTGGCAAGATACAGGAATCAGATCTTCAAACTCTTCAGACGTGCCCTGGCAGGATACAGGAATCGAGTCTGGAATTAGTCGTCAACAGATACACCCTGGCAGGATACAGGAATCGGATCTTCAAACTCTTCAGACGTGCCCTGGCAGGATACAGGAATCGAGTCTGGAATTAGTCGTCAACAGATACACCCTGGCAGGATACAGGAATCGGATCTTCAAACTCTTCAGACGTGCCCTGGCAGGATACAGGAATCGAGTCTGGAATTAGTCGTCAACAGATACACCCTGGCAAGATACAGGAATCGGATCTTCAAACTCTTCAGACGTGCCCTGGCAGGATACAAGAATCGAGTCTGGAATTAGTCGTCAACAGATACACCCTGGCAAGATACAGGAATCGGATCTTCAAACTCTTCAGACGTGCCCTGGCAGGATACAGGAATCGAGTCTGGAATTAGTCGTCAACAGATACACCCTGGCAAGATACAGGAATCGGATCTGGAATCACGACAGTTGATAGTAATTATCTTTGTATTGACCTTTGTCCTGAAAAGACAAAATGTTAGTTGTATGCGATGTCATGATGTATGACATGCGTGACGTTCTCAGAAAAAATGAGATTGTATGTTCATGATGCGTATATGCATGCTATAATGTATAAAGATGTGATGTCTATGAATGTATTTTCTTCTAGGAAAATAAATCCTTGACGAATGTCGGGAAGTCAAATCCTGGGCTGATGTTTGAAGAGTAGAGTTCTTCGTTTTCGCTGGGGATGATTGTTGCAAGAATACCGGTAGGAGAAGATGACTCCGTTGGGGAATAAACTTGGCGAATAGATTACTTTACGGGGAGTGAACTCTGTGGGGAATGCTCTGTGGGAAAAGAGGTATTTCACTGAGGTTGATGATAACTCCGCTGGGGATACCATTGTTGAGCTCTGTTGGAAGATTTGATGAACTCCACTGGGGAATAGGAAGAACTTCGCCGAGGACGATCTTTCCGTGGTTATTGGCTGAGGATAACCCAGTTATATCCTGGTGGGGAAATAACCTTTGAAATAAAAGTCCGGGAGACGCGTTCGTGCTATGCGGGTGACAAGCTTCCAGAATCTACTGGGGGATAAGCTTCAAGACCTGCTGGGGATATGGATTCCACTTTCCTGGGGAAACTTTTGAACTGTACCAGGGAAGTGGCTCCACCAGGGTGTCTTGTATTCCGCCGGGGAACAATCTTAGATCAAGACTGCCGGGGATATTTGTTAGTAACGTTTGTATACTCCTTTGGGGAGTGTTGAGATCTTCAGGGGATAATCCAACTTCCTTAAGGCTTGGCAATATGCTAACTCTGCTTGGGAAGAGTGTCGCTGACTTGCTGGAGATACGGTGCCTTGTTAGGTTTACGGGAGACCAACTCTGCTGGGGAGAGTATTGCTGAATCTTGGCTCACTCTCTGGGGAATTAAGGCATCTTGGTTACATTCTTCAGCCGAACTTACCTTGGCGGACAGAGCAGCTTGTACAGTTTAGACACTTCTTATTGCCCCAACTTCAGTGGGAGAGGAAGACCTGTGAGGTGCTGATAGTTGTTGATGGACAAACCTTCTTCTGGTAGGCAGGTGACAAGATGACAGGACAGAGTCGTATGCTTTGATCCCTAAATTTTGCCTGGACCGCCCTTTCGGGTTTTCAGTCCACCGGGATACCCATTTTTGCCCAAGCCACCTTTTCAGGTTTTTGACTTGCCGGGTGTACGGATTTTTTTTTATTCATCCCTTATTTTTGCCTAGGTGTGTCAACCTAGCGGGTCTTTGATTATGCGTAGTATCTTTTCCGACTATGTCCATTCCCTCAGGCTGTAGAGAGGTGTCACTTGTCAGTAGTGTTGCGTTGCCCTACTACCAGAAGATCTTCGTTTGATCAGGCAAGATTCGTAGCTGGAATTCGTGTCCAATGTCCCAAGTGATTCGAATGGAGATTTGCCCCAAGCTGGTTGGCCTTTTGAGAGATTCTCCGAATCTTGACTTAACTGCCCCAGATGATGGACAATGATCATGCCATGCCCCTTGCTTGGAAGTACTTTTGTTCACTTAGATATTCGTCGTGCGACTTTCTCTGCTGTTCGAACAAATAGTCATATGCAAACAATGTTATTTTAAAAATGCAAAGCTTATGTCTGTCTTGAAGTTTTTGAAAATGCATTTTTTTAGTAAAAACAAGTGAATTTTGTAAAATGTGATGTCAACTTAAGATTTTACAGCGAGCCTTAAGGAGTCAGGATACCTTTTGTAACAGTATGCTTTCGAACTAACCCATGCTTCAGCTAGGACTTTTTTAAGGGTTATAACATGGCCTGGTTCACGGTTTAAGAAACAAAGGATAAAGGCTCAAGTTTTATTTGTACCCACCCGCTCTTCGTGATGTTCTTCGATCCTAAACTCAGTTAATCGTGCGTTAGACCTTGTTTGAGTCTTTGCTCTGATATTCCAGTGATGGTTCGGATGTTGTCAATTTATTTGGAATAGGCAGTCATTCCTTTTTTGGTTGAGGGTTTGTAGGACCTCTTTCTTTTTTGATTTCGTTATCCCTGTTTTTTCGCCTGAACTGTTTCTTTCATGATCACAGTCAGCGGGATGCCCCAGTTTTGTAAGTCTCCTTCATAGGTTTTGACTTAATGGGCTTTTATTTTTGGGGGATAATGACTGCCTGTCTTTATGATTATTCGGAGCCATCACTGTCTTTTGTTTTGTAAGGACTCCTTTGATGTCATTCATTGTGCACCTGGATCAGCTGAGAAGACTACCCTGCCCCAGGTTATGAAGGGTTTTAATTTTTGAAAAGAAAAACTCCTACTTCTTTGGCTCGAAGGGGTTGACGAGGGATTATCTTCCTTATAACTCCACTATTTAGGATTTGAAACAATGCATGTACCTCATCAGCGGGGTCTGTTCAAAAGCATACTGTAAATGTCGTGGTATCGTTTTTGTCATCCTCCCTCAAGAGGCTTAGAATTATTAATTGAGAGTTGACATCAAAAAAGTGAAAGCAGTTTGAATATAGTGAATGCGAATATATTGATTCAAAACAGACATATGCGATGTATCAATGAAATAACAGCGTTTGACATGATAATTGTTTGAACAAAAAGAAAAATACAACTTGAAAAATCCTAATGAACAAAAAGTCTTCTCATCTCAGGGCTTGTCACTTCAAATGGTGAACCTCACAGGGATAGTAGAAGAACTCGACCTGACCATCTGGAGTGAATTCCACAGCTCCTTCATCAATCAGGCTTTGGATTTTGTACCTCAACTTCCAACAGTCATCAGTATCATGCCCCGGGCTGTTAGAATGGTATGCGCACCTGGCCCCAGGATTATAGTTGGGTGAAGAAGTCTTAGGATTAGGGTGAGGTCTTATCAACGTCACCAGATTCAACTTCAATAGGTGTTGCAAAGCTTGGGACAACGACGTGTTGAGCTGGGTGAATTGCCTTCTGGGCTTGCTCTGATCAACCCGCTGCTCTGGGAGAGGTTGTGGTTGGACCTGTGAAGTGGTAGCAATTTGGAGAGATCTATTCTTCACCATACTAGACTCTTGTCCTCTTGGAAGCTGATCAATGACCTGGTCCCTGACTTGGACTGGTTGCTTTATGTCTTGATGAAGCTGACTGATCATGGTCCTCAACTCTTCTTGCTCCGGAGCTAAGCCTTGGATGAGGGCCATTTGCCCCAGCATCTGGGTTCTCATTGTATCTACCTCAGCTTGCAGACGTTTCAACCGTTCGTCCTTATCGTCCTCGGGACTTTTCTTGGCCAAATTCCCCATGAGGAGTGTCCTTAACTCTTCCTGCCCCTTGGATAGGCTTAGGAAGATCTCCCTGAACTGAGTCTCTTGAGCGTGAAGACCCTGGTTATCTTGTTGGGAAGCCATTGCTGAAATAAACAGCGAAGAAGGTAAGTGACTTGTGAAAAGGGATACCTGTTATGCAATGATATGTATGTATGCATGCGATGTTTCCAAGGATCTCGCAGGGTAAACAAGAAAAATTGTTAGAATTTGAAGTTGGTGGCTTGATTGAAGGCACTTCATATTATTGAGAGTCCTTCTTCAAGAGTCAAGGCTCACCATATCTAGTGGGTCATAGCACCTGACTCAAGTTATCATGTTTTGGCTGGAGGAAAATAAATCCCTTTTGCCCCTTGCTGGACAGTTTGATTCATCATGACCTGCATCACAAACCCTTGAGATCCTTGAAATGGATTAGTCCTTATGTAGGATGTATGCAGTGGTATGATGGTATGATGTTATGCTATGCGTAAAGTAATGTAGGTAAACCCTGTTATGAGTCCAGATTAAGGACTGTAAACAAAACCTGCAAGAAACTCAGGTGTCAGATAACAAGCATGCAAATAGTCAAGTTGGAAGGCACACAAGTCACACAAGAGAATCCTTAGAGTTTAGGCCAGCATGGGGTCTAGGTATTACCCTCTTGCAGTTGGTGGGCTCAAAACCTGTCCTATCAGAAGTAACCGGGTTCTAAGGGTCCCAATATCATTGGATTGTTTTCTGTGTTCATCGTTTCGATTTAGCCACTGAACTGGCGACCGAAATATTCCAAGAAAACAACCCTCAATTGAGTGTAGTATCGAGTATCAACCAACCTCGGACTGCACCAAAGTCAGTTATCTCACTACCCTAAAGAGGCCAAGATGGTTCAATTAAGGTTCCTAAGGTCAGTTGATGCTTCACGACACCACGCGGCGGCCCCGTACTCTCCTTGACTGAGCTCAAGGGTTACCGGTACTCACCAAAGTGCCACATCAACGTAGCAGACTGCTTCAACCATGTCGGTATACCCCGCACAGTTCCCTCACAGTCTTTTTGCTACTTTCTAAGAAGGTATCCCCAGATCCGGGTTAGGATCCATAGAACTCCCAAGACAGTACCCACAATAATAAAGCAAGCAATTCAGACAATTGAAAACACAAGTATGAGCTATCCTAAGGTACACCTCACTTTTAAGTGTCCCCAGCAGAGTCGCCAGTTCTGTGATCGGTGGATTTAGAACTGACTATTTAACGCTGGTTCGCGAAATGTCACGGAAGCAAGAGTCGCCACCGTCTTTTATTTTCTCCAACATGGACAGGACAAAAGCACAGCAAAATTCCTTGTGAGATAGTTTCTCGGTTCGGGAGGTAGATTTATAGAAAGGGAAGGTGTTAGCACCCTTTCTATCCATGGTTATCCATGGGCTCTTAGATACTTGCTCATTGTGTTAAAATGTTTGCTTTTCAATTGTGAGTGGGTTTGAAAAAGTTTCTTTGAAAGTTTTCTGAATAACTCTTGTATCAGTCCTCAAGAGTGTTTGAAAAATTGTTTTGAAAGCTTTTTGAAAGTGTCGGTGTGAAAAGAGTTTTGATTGTTTTTTAGAGAGCAAGGATCTATGAGTCGTCTACCTACCCTAAGGAATTAGGCTGTGTAAATGTCCTTAAGGTAGTGCCATCCCACCATTGAGAGGTAGGTAGCACCACCGTTGGAGGTGTTCGGGTCAATTCGAGTTTAGGGACAATGTGGTCACCGAAGCAACAGTAGGACACCTTAGAAGCTACCCTTATGTCCTTGATCCTTTTTTAATCCGAGGCAACCGTTTCGAGGCAACTATTCCGAGGCAACCGTTTCGAGGCAACTTTTTTCGAGGCAACGGGATCATGGACATAAGGACTTACTAAAACGTCCTATACTTGACGACCACGTTTTGAAGGCAACAGGTGAGGCGTACCCTAGAAGTGGTGTGTGAATTTGTGTGTTATTTTCATGTTAAGTTTATCTTTGATCATGGCATCGTGAGCTACGCTTGTTTTTAATTAACCATACATTCTTTCATACAAAGTTAGCAGTTAAGAGTGCGGAAATTTAAATGCAGAAAGATAAAACTACGCTATTACAAGGCGCGGGTCTATACATCGCCAAAGTACAAAGACCCGTTTTGATAAAATGCGGAAAGTAAAAAGACCTAATTACTATTACAAGCCTTGAGCAGTTACATAATATTCGAAAAGAAAAAAGAATAACGTGCGAAAGGATAAAAGTTAGGACGTCCGAGGGTTTTGACCCTTTTGAAATTAAATTGAAATTAAAGTCTAATTATTATTTAATTAAAGAAAAGAAATTGTTTTTTATGTTTTTGTATTTATGAAATAAAGAAAATTAAAATTAAAATGAAACCCTAGTTCTAAATATTTTAATTATTAATAAAAAGAAATATTAAAGTTACTCTAATTTACTAATTAATTAATATACATGTTTATTTACAAAAATAAATAGTAATTATAATAATAAATAATGAGAAAAATAATTAATTAAGAAAAAGATGAAAATGTCAAAAATCATAATTCTACACATTTTTTATTTATTAAGAAAAAGATTAAAGTTTCCAAACCTAAATTAAACTAAATTAGTTATTGAAATTTATTTACAAAAATATTCTAATAGCGAAATTAATAAGAATTAAATATTAAATATTTTTTGGTTTCTGATTTTTTATTATGAAAATTATTTTAGGTGAATTAAATAAAACAATTAAAACAATTAAAACAATTAAAACAATTAAAAAGAAAAGAAAAGGAAATTAAAAATAGAATACAAACATTGGGGGTATCAGGCCCAGAATGGAGGTGCTTGCAGTAATTTTGGCCCATTGAACAAAGCCTTGTTTGACTTTCCAGCTTGTGTGTATGTCCATTGACTGAGCCCTATCATGGTATTTATTCAGTAGCCCTTGGATTGAACCCTGAAGCCACTTGGCAAGCACATGCATGAGCATATATGGTAGGCCATGGAATGAGTGCTGCACTAGAACACGTTGAAACAAAAATTATTAAGCATATGGGGGGACCTGGGAATCGAACCCAGGTCCCTATACCTGCAAGACACCTCATCAACCAACTGAGCTATTGCGTGCATTTGTAATATTAGCGGAAAACAAATAATATAAAAAAAACAAACGCTAATGATATGGAACAAATGAAAACGCGCCAGATTTCAAACGCTCAAGTCATCATAGGCCACGCGTGCTTCGTCTTCATCTTTCTGCAATTATATAAAACAAGTAGCGGGGGTTTTAAACCCCCACTAAATGGAACAGTGGATAATAGCGAATAACACTATGGGTTAAATAAATTGAGCGCGAGGTGTTGGTTCGTTTCGTCTTGAGCTTCTGAATTCAGTTGTATGGGTCTAAAGGTCCAATTTTTCCTCTACATGAAAGCCCTATTTTGAAGCTTTGGAAAACCTAATTTTCGTCCATGGCAGATCTGGCTACAGGCAGTGTTAGTCCAATTAAACGTTACCTATCGCTTCAGAAAGATGTTAGTAGTATAAATCAACAATTAAAACACATGAATGATGCGTGAAAATTAAAAACCGATTATGGAAATGTTTGTGACAAACGTGACTCAGTTCTACCAATTCTTGGAGTATGGGGACTTGTTCTTGATTGCAATCGACTCCTGGAAGGTTCAGCAACGTGTTGGAATACTTGTTATGCTTTGAACCGTGCTCTAACTATGAAATCAGTTTCACAATTTCTTTGGAATTTTGGCAACTTGGTTCTGAGTTTGTGAGCAGTTTTTCGTGTATCCTTGCATTAGGTTTCCTTGTGCATATGTAAGTGAAGCATTCTAGGTCAAAAACAAGGCCCAAAAGTCCATGAATTGATGATTTCAATATTTGATTTTTCCATATATTTTTCAATCTTTTTTCATTGAAAATCTTGCCAAATGTGGATGATCTTGTCCCCTTGGATGCTTGCACGAAATCTTTAGCATATAATGAGTGAATCTGCTGCACAAAAAGATTTGAAAGGCATTATTTGATATTTTTCTCATAATTAAATCTAATTAAATGAATTAATAAGAATAAAAATTCAATTAATTAATTAAAAATAAGAAAATAAATCCCTTTGAGCTTAATGGGTCGTGCATAGGCTTTGGGTAATGATTCAAGGAAGAATTTGAGGCCCATTAGCAAATTTGAAGTGTTTTAGGCAAAGTTGACTTTTGAAAGTTCCCAAAAATTTCCCAACTTCTCCAATGCATATCTTGCTTAAATTTGAAGCTATGAACATGTTCTTGGACATTTTGGAAAGGTCTTGAAGTCCTCTAACCAATGCCTTTGGTCCCATGTCATTTTGATTTACCAATCTCAAGTTATGGTCTTTGACTTAAAGTGTTTTTTTGTTGACTTTTAAAAATGACCTATAATGTTGAAATTGATAACTTCTTGTGAGAGCATTTCTTGGACTTGGAGTGTGAAGATGAGTTGTAGGAAATGTCATCCCCTTCAAAGTGAGCTTTGGATGGGATTTTTCTGATAAACCATGAAGAAGTTATGCCTTGGTCAATTTGCAGTTGACTTTTCAACTGTCCAAAAATAGAAACTTTTGCATCTTGAGACTTTTTGAGCCATGCTTGTGGAATCATGATCAAGAATTGATAAAATGATGATTGTGGCTTCAAAATAAGTGTTGACCAAAATTTTTGACTTTTGACTGTCAAATGACCATTTTGCCCCTGCAGTTGACTATGGAGCAATTAGGGTTTTTGACTGTGCAATTTGATGCTGTGAGTCTTGAAACTTGACATATGGATGCTTGACAATGTTTATAGGCATATGGGACTTGATTGGACCCTTGGAAACCTCAATTTCTTTGCAAGAACAAAAACCCTAATTTTGACTGTGTTAGGAGGCATTTGGATTGTGCAACCCTGGAGAGATCTTGAACCATGATCTTGGCAAATCTTGAAGAATATGGGAGGGAAAATTTTGGGGTAAAACAATTATTTATAAAAATCTAATCCTAATTGGTGATTTTTTTGATTTGTTGTTTATGGTGAAAACTCATTAAGAGAAAACAAAACAAAGCGAGAAGTAAAAAATACACAAGGACAATCCTTCGATCCAGGAAGGAGACGCCCTTCGATCCAGAGGGCTATGGCTTTCAATTCAGGAAGGCTGTGGCTTTCGATCCAGGAAGGCTATGGCTTTCGATCCAGGAAGGTTGTGGCCCTTCGATCCAGGAAGGCTATGGCTTTCGATCCAGGAGGACGGTGGCCCTTCGATCTGGGGTGTTGGATTTCCAAATATAATGTGAGAAAAAGAAAATAATACAAAATCCTATGCTTGGGTCGAAGTTGGTCCTGATTCGGCAGCCTAGTTGTTTTGAAGTTATGGCCATGACACCATAACATGGCTTGGAAATCGCATATCATGATTCCAGTGTCATGGACTTCATGCTAAACTATTGACCTGTTCTAATGATGCCTAGCAAACTCATACATACACGCCGAAACATTCAAAAATATGCAAACATTCAAAAATACGCAAACATGAGGATTTGGATTTTAGAAGTTTTACCAAACGGGGGGTGATAATGCTCCTAATCTGGGCTTGAAGCTGTATGTTGGAGGGTTGGATGGAGTCCCTAGAAGCCTCAAGGGGATGTTTGAATCCTTGGTCTGGCTTGAGGGGATCTGGGAATGAGTGTTTGAAGTTTTTGATTTGAATGATTTTTTTTGCAAGTTTGGTAGAGCTTTTGTGTGGTACCTACGTATATGCCTCCATTTGGATTACCAAAGGGGTGTATTTATAGCATAGAAGAAAGGGACAAGATAATGAAGAGAGAATCCATCCCATAAAGCCAAGGTTTAAAGCCATTAAAGCCATTTTGAAAAACTACCAAACTTGGTATTTCATGCCATTTTTTTATGTTTAGTGTACCTGGACATGTTTTTCCGAATGCCCTCTTGATGGCCTTCTTCGAATGGCCTCGAAGGAGTTCTTCGAATGGCCCTTGGACTTGATTAATCTTTTGAATTTTTGTATTGGCATTCCATTCAAAAGACCATTTTTCCAAATGCCATCAAAGAACACAATTAACATGTCCGTTGAAGCTGCCCTGGTTTGAGATGCTAAATCAAAGAATCCCTTGCCATGCCAATCGAAAGGCTTGGCCCAGGGTGCCAAACGAAAGGTCTTTCAAAATGCCAATCGAAGTTCTTGACACAATTCCAATTGGAAGGCTTGTCATGAGGCCGATCGAAAGGCCTTGTATCCATGCCAATTGAAGGGCTTGTCCATAATGCCAATCGAAGCATTTTTTGGAATGTCAATCGAAAGGCTTGGCCATAATGCCAATCAAAGGGCATTGTCCATGACAATCGAAAGGCTCCTTCAGAATACCAATCGAAGGATCTTTTAAAATTCTAATTGAAAGGTACTTAAAACACCACTCAAAAATTTTCTTTTTCCTTAGGCAAGGGTTTGTGGTCAACCATGTAGGGGGAAGACCTTGGAAAACATGAGAGGGCAAATTTGGGGTACAACAGCTGCCCCTATTCAATCTTCTTAAACCTGAAGATGTAGATTGGCTTGTCTGCCTTTCGTGATCTGAGGGTAGAAGATGGTTGAACACTAGAGTGCTCAGAAATTTGCACTCGTCTAAAATGATGTTGTTGGTGAATAATATCGGGAATGGGCTTACATATTCCATTTAGAAAGGGTGACAGGATACTGTCGGAGATGGGCTTAAAGATACCATCCACGGAACATGACGGAGAGTCGTCAGAGATGGGCTTAAAGATGTCATCCAGATGAATGTTGATTTCATGAGATATTCCTTGGCGGGAATCCCTATTCCTGTTGACGAGGATGACTCTGTTGAGGAATGTTGATCTTTGTCTTGGAAAATAGAGTTTAGGAGCTTCAGTTGTCCATTACTCTACTGGGGAGTCATCTCTTGATTGAAGAGACGAAAGTGGACTGCTATCTAGTCAGGATCCATGCTTCACAGAGACTTGCTGAGGATAATAAGGTTGATTGTTATCTGGTCATATTCCAGGCTTCATAACGACTTACTGGGGGAATGAAATTAAATTGTTATCTGGTCGAAATCCAGGCTTTGTAGTTTCTTTAACTGGAATAGAAATCAGAAAAACCTTGGTGTCGATTTAATTGAAACAAAGAAAGGTCTTGAGTTGTCTTCAATTGGAATAGGAATCAGAGAGATCTTAGGATCGATTTGACTGAACTAGAGAAGGTCTTGGATTAACTTTGACTGGGTAAGAATCAGAAAAAAAAATCTTAATGTCGATTTAACTAAACCAGACAAAAGTCTTGGAATATCTTCAATTGGAATAAGAATCAGAGAGATCTCAGGGTTGATCTGACTGAACCAAAGAAGGTCTTGGATTAACTTTGACTGGGTAAGAATCAGAAAAATCTTAGTGTCGATTTAACTGAACCAGAAAAAGTCTTGGAATATCTTCAACTAGAATAGGAATCAGAGAGATCTTAGTGTCGATCTGACTGAACCAGAGAAGGTCTTGTGAGACATCTTTCTACAGAGAATGCTGAAATAGCCCTTCGTCAGACGTAGCTTTTGAGAAGACTACCAGGTCACATAAGTAGTCAACGATGTTTGTTGATTTGATCTTTTCCCTGAAAAGAGAAAAGGGTTAGTTGTAAGCAATGTCATGTGTATGAAATGCATTGTGTGATAATGTTCTCAAAATAAATGAGATTATGTTGTATGCGGTGTGCATGCACATGCCATGATGTATGAATATGGGATGTTATTGATATTTCTTAGTCAGGGAAAGTAAATCTCGAACTGTTGCTGAAGAGTATTGGGAAGCCGAGTCCTTCATTTCTGCTGGGGATGGTGAATGGATATGATTTGTCGGGGATTTCCTCTTTTTGTTTGAGGAAGTTCTGCCGGGGATTGACTCTGCTTGAGAATAACTCTGTGGAGGGAGGATATTCTGTTGGGAGATTTTTCCAATGTAGAGACATAAACTCTGTTGGGGTCTGAACTTCTGCAGTTAGAGAAATAAACTCTACCTGGGAGGAGGTTATAAACTGTTTAAGATTATAAAACTCGGTTTGGGGATAACAGACTTGATCTCTCTGCAGGCGCTTTGTTGGAGGAGATAATTCCTGCTTGGGGAAGAAGGAGATCAAAATTCTGGTTTTTTCTGCTCTGTGGGGGACATAGACGTCACAGGGTCGTATGTAATGGTGACTTCATTTCAAACCGTCTCTGCCCCTGTACCTGCTAGAGAAAGTACCTGAGGAGATTTTGTGGATGGATCTATGTCGTGATTGTACTTGAACATGTATTGAATGAGTGTCAGAATGACATCCGTCTCTGAATTGTATCTGAACTATACTTAAAACATGTGTTGAATGAGTGTCATAATGACACCTGTCTCTGGATTGTATCTCAATTGTACTTGAAACATGTGTTGAATGAGTGTCAGAGTGACATCCGTCTCTGGATCGTATCTGAATTGTACTTGAAACATGTATTGAATGAGTGTTAGAATGACATCCATCTCTAGATTGTATCTGAACTGTACTTGAAACATGTGTTGAATGAGTGTCAGAATGACATCTGTCTTTGGATCGTATCTGAATTGTACTTGAAACATGTGATGGATGAGTGTCAGAATGACACCCGTCTCTAGATCGTATCTGAACTGTACTTGAAACATGTGTTGAATGAGTGTCAGAATGACATCCGTCTCTGGATCATATCTGAACTGTACTTGAAACATGTGATGGATGAGTGTCAGAATGACACCCGTCTCTGGATCGTATATGAACTGTACTTGAAACATGTGATGGATGAGTGTCAGAATGACATCCGTCTCTGGATCATATCTGAACTGTATTTGAAACATGTGTTGAATGAGTGTCAGAATGAAATCTGTCTCTGGATCGTATTTGAATTGTACTTGAAGAGAATCTGAATAAGTATCAGGATGACATCCGTCTCTAGATTGTACCTGAACTGTTTCTAGAAGAGGACTTGGTTTATTTAGAATGTTTCTGTTGGGAATTCCTGTTAATTGTTTTTAAGAAGAAATTCGTTGGGGAACATTGATTTTGCTTGATTGTATGTGATTCGTTGTTTGAATTCATGTCTAATGCCCCCAAGTGATTCATATGGAGATCTGCCCCTGGCTATTTGGCTTTTTTGAGAGATTCCTTGAATCTTGACTTGACTGCCGCAGATGATGGACAATGATCATGTCATGCCCCTTGGTTGGAAGTGTTTTCCCACTTCATGTGAACCTTTTTATTGAGAAAGTTTTTATTCACTATATATTCGTCATGTGAATTTCTCTGTTTGTCGAACAGATAACTATATGCAAATAACGATATTCAAATAATGCAAAGTTTATGCTTGTCTTGAAGTTTTTGAAAATTCATTTTTTCAGTAAAACAAATAAATTTTGTAAAAGTGTGATGTCAACTCAAGATTTATATCAAACCTTACAGGAGTCAGGATACCTTTTGTAACAATATGTTTTCGAACTAACCCATGCTTCAGCTAGAACTTTTAAGGGTTATATCGTGGCCTGGTTCACGATTCAAGAAACAAAGGATAAAGGCTCAAAGTTTATTTGCACCCACCCGTTCTTCGTGATATTCTTCAGTCATATGCTCAGTTAATTGTGCATTTTGAATCCTAGTTGAGTTTTGGAATGTCCTTGATATTCCGGTGATGGTTCAGAGATTGAACGTTTGTTTGAGAAGGCAGTCATTTTTGTAACCTTTTCTTTTTTGTTGAGGATTTGTAAGACCTATTTTTTTTATTTAATTTTACTATCCCTGTCTTTTGCCTGAAATGTTTCTTTTGTGACTACAGTCAGCGGGATGCCCCCGTTTTTTCTTAAGTCTCCTTCATAGGTTTTGACTTAGCAGGCTTTTATTTTGAGAGATAATGACTGTCGGTTTTAATGATTATGCGGAACCATCACCATCTTCTGATTTGGAAGGACATCTTCGATGCCATTCATTGTGTACGAAGCAGAAGATTGCGACTGAATGCGCGTCTGAATTAACTGAGAGAACTACCCTGCCCCAAGTTATGATTAAGGGTTTCAATTTGTGTGAAAAGAAAAACTCCTACTTCTTTGGCTCAAAGGGGTTGACTAGAGATTATCTTCCTTATAACTCCACTGTTTGGGATTTGAAACAACGCTTGTACATCGTTAGCAAAGTCTATTCAAAAGCACACTGTATGAGATTATGGTATCGCTTTCGTCATCCTCCCTCTAAAGGCTTATAGCTTTTTAATCGAGAGTCGAATATCACGTAAAGGAAGTAAGAAAAACAGTTTAAATAAAATGACAATGAAATCATTCAAGACAAACATATGCGATGCATTAATGGGAAAACTAAAGTTCGGCATAACAGTAATTGTTTGAATAATAAATGAAATTACAAATGAAAAATAAAAAATGAACTGGACGTTCTCAATGATTTGGCCTAGGAGCAGTGATCACTTTGTGAGTCTCTAGAGGGTCGAATTCAATCTCTTTGGCGTCAATCATATCCTGAATTTTGTTCTTCAGAGCCCAGCAGCCATTTGTATCATGTCTAGGACTATCAGAATGGTATGCACATCTTTCGTCAGGGTGGTAACTAGGAGCAAAAGTATTGGGATTTCGCAGAGGAGCCTTTAACGTAATCAACCCTGCTTTCAACATGTGTTGTAATGCTTGAGCTAGTGACATGTTGATTCTGGTGAATTGTCTCTTAGGTATGACCTTTTTATGCCGGTTCCCCTGTTGGGTGTCGTTGCATAGGCGTAGGATTAGAGACCAGTATTGCCCCTACAGATTGATTGTGGTCGTCTGCCTTATTACGACCCTTCTGGCCACACACAACATTGGCTTCCCTCTTACCAGCAAATGGCTTCTTCTCAACATTAGAAGATGCAGCCATTGGGATCTTCCCACTCTTGATACCACTTTTGATCCTTTCTCCAGTCAGAACCATCTCAGTGAATCCAGATGAGGAACTCCCAATCAGAAGATTAAAGAACGGGCCTGTCAAAGTGCCCATAAACATATCTATCATTTCCCGATCATTCAGAGGAGGTTGTACCCTGCAAGCTAGATCCCTCCATTTCTGGGCATATTCTTTGAAGCCTTCGCTAGAACCCGTAGACATGCTTTAAAGTTATGTACGAGTTAGAGTGAGGTCATCATTGTATTAGTACTGCTTGTAGAAAGCAGCAACCAAGTCTTCCCAGGTATGAATGTCTGTTCTTTCTAGCTGGTAGAACCACTCCAGTTGCGTGCCAGCGAAACTTTCTTGGAAGAAATGGACCCATAACTTCCGGTCGGCAGTGTGAGGTTGGATCTTCCTGACATAGGACCTTAAGTGCAACTTAGGGCAGGAGACACTGTCATATTTAGCGAACGTGGGGACCTTGAATTTTGGTAGAATGATCACGCCAGAAACCAACCCTAATTCTTCAAAGTCCAAGTCGGATATTTTCTGAATCTCCATAGCATTGAGACGATCTTCCAGCTGTTTAAATTTTTCATCAGCAGGAGGATAATGCTCCTCATCATAGTCAGATTTATCATCAGATTCTTTTGGACTGGAGTCTTCCTCTCTTGTTTCCTCCTCTTGATTATTTCCTTCCTTTGATGAAGTTATCAGTTCAGAGGCTCGCTGCACTGGTCCTTTGATCCTTCTTCCCATATTTACTAACCCAGTTGGCTTCTTCGGCTTCTTCCTTTCTTTAACAAGCAGGGCTTTCAGTTATTCTTGCCCCTTGGTCAGAGCCATGATCATCTGTTGAAACTGGGCATTCTGAGTCTGTAGATCCTTCACTATTTGTTCAAGGGCCATTTCTTTTGCTGAAATAAATAGCGAAAAAATGAGAAACATGTACTGGAAGACCTGTTATGAAATGGCATGCATGCAATGTTTTTAAGGATCTCGCAGGGTAAACAAGAAAATGTCAGAAGTTGAAATTTACAACTTTGATTGAAGAACTTTGTATCGTTGAGTGTCCTTCTACGAGAGTCAAGCTCACCATATCAAGTGGGTCATAGCCCCTGACTCAAGTTGTTGAGTTTTGATCTTTTGACGACATTGGCTAGAGGAAAATAAATCCCATTGCCCCTTACTAGACATCTAATTTATCATAACCTACATCACAAACCCTTGAGATCCTTGAAATGGTTAAGGAAATGTTGTGGCATGATGTTATGTTTAAGCAACTAAATCACACACAAGCAAAGCACATAATAGACCTTAGGTTCAAAAGGCTTGCATGAGGTTTTAAGGTAAGCACCCTCTTAAAGTTTAGTTGGTTTTAAACCTGTCCTAGAAATAGTAACTGGGTTCTAAGGAGTCTCAATATCATTGATCTTTCTTTATCAGTATTATCTCAGCTTAGCAATATTTTCTTGTGGCTGAAACATCCTGAAATTTCGATCTCAATTAGTGTAACATCGAGTGTCAACCAATTCCCATCTTTACACCGAGACTGACTATCTCACTACATTCTAATGGCCAAGTTTGTTCAACTAAGGTTCTAAGATCTGTTAGTGCTTCACGACACCATGTGGCAGCCCCGATTCTCCTCGATTTAACACAAGGGATACCGGTACCAACTAAAGTGTCACACCAACATAGCTATCGCTTCAACCATATTGGTCTATGCTGTACAGTCTTCACGATCTATTGCTGTTTACCTAAAAGATACCCCCAGATCCGGGTGTAGGATCTATAGTAACAACCCAAACAAACCTCCAAAGATAAAGCATACAAAGCATACAAATACAACAATTTTAAAATGAATTAACTCTAAGGTAACCCCACTTTTTATATTTCCCTAGCAGAGTCGCCAGTTCTGTGATACGGTGGCAGAACCGACTGTTTAATACTGGTTTGTGTTTTTTGTTTGCAAATGTCGCGGTAAGCAAGAGTCGCCACAGACTTTTCTTTTATCCAACAAAGGAAAGGGTGAAAAGAACAGAAAAAACCTTTTTCAAGATTTTCTAAGTAAGGGGGATAGATTATGGAAAGGGAAGGTGTTAGCACCCTTTCCATCTGTGGTTTTCCACGGGCTCTTAGGTACTTGCTCATTTTGAAAATTGTTTGTGCTTGTGTGTTTTGAAAGTTTTTGTAGCTTTATGGTAACTCTCGTATCAGTCCTCCAAAATTTGATAAAGCATTTTTGAAAGAAGTTTTTATAAAGTGTGTAAGTGTGGAAAAAGTTGTTCTTGATCAAGTACCTAACAGTTATCTACCTACTCGAAAAAAGGATGTTCTTTTCCTCCTACCCTTTAGATAGTGCTATCCTACTATTAGTGAGTAGGTAGCCCTATCGTTGGATGTTGAGGGACTATCGAAAGGGACGCTTATGGTCATTGAAGACAACATGTGAGGATACCTTAGCATTTCGAAGGGACTGTCATCATATAGGCAACATCGAGGGGCAAGATCATTTTTTCGTAGGCAACTCGAGGAATGTTTTAGGGACCATGATCTTTTATGATGACTTTTATACTGAGGGTCTTTGCTAAGATATCCCTACGTTCGAGGGACATGACCAATTCTGAGGCAACCGAGTGAAGAATACCCTAAAGATGCAAGTGTGAGAAGTGTATCTTTTTCAGTTATATTATCTTGGAGATTAGTGATCTACAGATTGATTGATTGATTTATTCTTGTCATCCACGCCTAATTTACTAACAGTAATATTGTACAGGCATACAAGGAATAAAAAAAGCGAGAAATAAATGGTCCTACGCTATTACAGGGCTTTGGTGTAGATACATAAATAATGAACGAAAAAAATAAAGTATGGAAATTGAAAATGCAGGAATTTAAGTCCTAAACTATTACAACTGTAAGCAGTTACAATATAAGAAAATGCGAAAACGATAAACGCGCACGAGATAGAGATGAACGTCTAAAAACCTAAGAAAAATGCTAAGTAAAAAGACTTATTTGTTTTATTTTTTTGTTTTAATTAAGAAAAGTAATTAAATTAAATATCCTAAAGTCTATTTTAAAGAAAATAAAAATTATTTTAAAAAAAAAGTCTAAGTTTTTTTTTAGTTTTTTTTATTATTATTAAAAGAAATTTAATTAAATCTAATTAAAATTCTAAATTCTATTTTATTTTTAATTAGAGAAAATAGTTAAGATATTTATTAGTTAACTTAAGAAATTAATTATTTAAAAAAATCTAATCCTAATTTGTGATTTTTTTTATTTGCTGTTTATGGTGGAAACTCATTAAGAGAAAACAAAACAAAGCGAGAAGTAAAAAATACACAAGGACAATCCTTCGATCCAGGAAGGAGACGCCCTTCGATCCAGGAAGGAAACGCTTCCTTCGATCCAGAGGGCTATGACTTTCGATCCAGGAAGGTTGTGGCTTTCGATCCAGGAAGGCTATGGCTTTCGATCCAGGAAGGTTGTGGCCCTTCGATCCAGGAAGGCTATGGCTTTCGATCCAGGAGGACTGTGGCCCTTTGATCTGGGGTGCTGAATCTGCAAATATAATGTGAGAAAAAGAAAATAATACAAAATCATATGCTTGGATCGAAGCTGGTCCTGATTCGACAACCTGTCTATTTTGAAGTTATGGCAAGAACACCCTAACATGGCTTGAAAATGGCATATCATGATTCCAGTGTCATGGGCTTCATGCTAAAATCTTGACCTGTTCTAGTGATGCCTAGCAAACTCATACATACATGTCGAAACATTCAAAAATACGCAAACATTCAAAAATACACAAACAATAGGATTTGGATTTTAGAATTTTTACCAAACGGGAGATGATGATGCTCCTAATCTGGGCTTGAAGCTGTATGCTGGAGGGTTGGATGGAGTCCCTGGAAGCCTCAAGGGGATGTTTAAATCCTTGGTCTGGCTTGAGGGGAGCTGGGAATGAGTCTTTGAAGTTTTCGATTTGAATGATTTTTTTTGCAAGTTTGGTAGAGCTTTTGTGTGGTACCTACGTATATGCCTCTGTTTGGCTTACCAAAGGGGTGTACTTATAGCATAGAAGAAAGGGACAAGATAATGAAAGATAGAATCCATCCCATAAAGCCAAGGTTTAAAGCCATTAAAGCCATTTTGAAAAACTACCAAACTTGGTATTTCATGCCATTTTTTCATGTTCAGTGTACCTGTATATGTTTTTTTTCCGAATGCCCTCTTGATGGCCTCCTTCGAATAGCCTCGAAGGAGTTCTTCGGATGGCCCTTGGCCTTGATTGATCTTTTGAATTTTTATACTGGCATCCCATTCGAAAGACCATTTGTCTAAATGCCAATCGAAGGACACAATTAACATGCTTGTCGAAGCTGCCCTGGTTTGAGATGCTAAATCGAATAATCCCTTGCCATGCCAATCGAAAGGCTTGGCCCAGGGTGCCAAACGAAAGGTCTTTCAGAATGCCAATCGAAGGCCTTGACACAATGCCAATCAGAAGGATTGTCATGAGGCCGATCGAAAGGCCTCGTATCCATGCCAATCGAAGGGCTTGGCCACAATTCCAATCGAAGCATTTTTTGGAATGTCAATTGAAAGACTTGGCCACAATGCCAATCTAAAGGCTCCTTCACAATACCAATCAAAGGGTCTTTTAGAATGCCAATCGAAAGGTACTTAAAACACCACTCAAAAATTTTGTTTTTCCTTAGGCAAGGGTTTGTGGTCAACCATGTAGGGGAAAACCTTGGAAAACATGAAAGGGCAAATTTGGGGTACAATAGTTGGTATAGCAAGAAACAAGTTTCTGTTACTTTGTCAACTGCCAAGGCGGAATATGTCGCAGCCGGTAATTGTTGTATCTAAATTTTGTGGCTCAAACAACAACTACTTGATTTTAATGTCAAACTCGATCATATTTCGATCTTTTGTGACAACACAAGTGCCATAAACCTAACCAAAAACTCGGTTTTACATTCACGCACAAAACATATTGAGATTAGGCATCACTTCCTTAGGGATAATGTAGAAAAAGGTAACGTCGTATTTGAGCATGTTGATAGCACTAATCAACTTGCAGATATTTTCACAAAACCTCTTGCGATCGAGCCTTTCTTCCACATCCGTAGGGAATTTGGTGTTCTCGACATTTTCGGATAGGTTGCAACTACATTAGTTGCATTGCTCTTATTTATACTTGTACTCTCATTAGTCTACACTCTCATATCAAGTTATTTGTGAGGGAAAATTATCAACCCGCATCATATAGGTAATACCATTCTAACTCTAACTCTACTCTTGATAATTGTAAAAGAAGTTATTCTTTGTGATATGCGCTTTTCAATCTTTGTGATGTGTGATCTATGCTTAGGTGGTTATTTTGTTTTATTGTGTCTTAAAATTCATGAATATTTGCAAAATTAAAAAATAGGCCTGCTTGGGTCGACCTATGGCTGGGGACCATCTACGCATACTGGAACCCGTGTTTCTCAAAATTTTGGCCCTATGCGTCGATGCATGACCTGTATAGGTCGACCCATCGCGCGGTATTTTAACCAATGACTTTAACAATTCTGTGTGACAAGTGTGTTTTTATCTTATTATCCCTACTTATTCACTCTCATTACTCTATTTTCCCCAAAACCTTCTCAAAAACCCTAGAGCATCTTTTACCCACAAGTCTCAAACTCTTCAAGCTTCCTTCCATGGCTTCATCAAGACCTACAAAGAGAAGATTGGTAAAAGGAAGTTCCTCTTCTCAACAAAACCCTGATTCGGTAACTACTTTGTCTCTACTTTCTGATGATTTGGTTGAGTCTTATTCAAAGAACTTTAGTAAGAGAAAAATTGTTAAGCAATTTGTAGTGTACAAGTAAACCCTAGGTCGGTTAAATCTACCACATGTTGTTGAGTTGTTGAGATTTCAGAAACTCGGTGTCTTTTTGGAATGTGATACCGCATACAATGAAGAGTTGATCAAATTGTTTTATAATGGTCTTCAAGGTAGTTTTGATGGGAGAACTTTTAGATATAAGATGAATAACAAGGTTTATACTGTTAATTCTGAGATTTGGACGGAGTTCAAAATGTTTCCTCCAAGTCCGATTGCTATCAAAATTACCAATATCGATAACTTTGAGGGATATGACTTTAAGGTTACTCTAAATTCTATACTGAAACATTCATTCTCTGAAAGTGTTGTGAAACTTATTTCCAAAGTCGGTCACATCGGGTGCATTAAAACTGCTTGATCGTATCCTGCAGTGGATTGTCTCTTGCATCATTCTCCCTAAGAGGGTGGATACTCAAGGGTTGATCAGCCTGAGGTGCACTTGGTCTATGCTATCAAGAACAAAATGAGGATCAATTGGCCTTACTACTTTGCGAGTAGAATATATAATCTAAAAGATTCGGGTAGAGGAACAGCGTTGGGCTATTCTTCCTTTATTCAACATGTCCTCAACAAGGCCGTTATTGGTGTTCCTGGTCTTACCTTAATTGGATTATCAACTGATCAAGAGTCCACTCAAAAGACATTGACTATGATGGGTCACCAGTGGGGTGCGAGTCAACAATGGTATCAATATGTGGTAAGAAGTAATAATGTGTGCTTGCAGGAAGGAGATGATAGTGACGAGGAACATGATGAAGAAAATGAGGAAGGTGAGAATGTTGTTGCCATGGATGAAGATGAATTGCCGAGTGGAAATAATGCTACGATTTTGAATTTGCTTGAGTCTATGCGTCTTCAACAGGAGGAGAACTCTTCGCTTGTAAATGAGAGACTTACTACTCTATCAAACTATGTCAGGGTACACGGTGAATAATTTTACGCATACTCTACCATTCAAGATCAATGATACAATACTTTGTATGGGATGATGGAGTCTCAAGCGAACAACTTCACCAACTTCACCAACAATTTCATGCAACACTTCCATTTTAACCAACCATCAAATCCACCACCACAAGGAGGAAATGAGAGTGATGAAAATTAATGTTTTCTTTGGTCTTGTATTTTACTATTTTCATGAACTTTGGCTAGTATTTGTTGATTAATCATTTTTGGATTATGACTTACTTTGTGTTTGTCTCTCTTTGAACACCGATTTGTAACTAAACTATGTGATTGTTGTCTATTTATGTTTTTTTTCTTTGTTATGCCTTTCTCTAACATCTCTTTATGTGATTGTTTGTTAGAGTTATTGATTACCAAAGTAGATAATGGTCTAACCTTACTTGTATTGATTATTGTTATTTTTAACCTATTGATTTGTCTCTTTTTGATGTTGTCAAAGGGGGAGAAGCATGTGGAAGCCAGGAACAAATGATATGTAAGCCAAAACGAAACAAAATGAAAGGGGTGCACAAAGTTAAGGGGAGAAATCTCCGAGATTAAGATTTTGATACTTGGTACCAAGGACAAGTTTTTCCATCATAAAAAAGGGGGAGTATGTGAGGGCAAGGTTCCTTCAATAAGGGTTTCAATGATGTCAAAACTTTCCATTATATGTTGGAAATGTTGCTAGATGATATGATGGACAAGGAAGCATGAAAAGTCTTCAAAAATTGGTATTTTTGGAAATTTCTATGCTTTGAGTCGACTCAAAGGAAGCTCCCGTCGATGCATGATTGAAAGTTTCTCCTTGGGGAAGTCTCAGGTTTGCTCACGTCGACTGTGTGGTCGACTCAATCTAAGAGTAATTTTTAGGAACTATGTGTCAACGCATAGCTCTGGAGCGGTCAATGCATGGATCACGCACTTTGTCTTCTGGAACTCTCAGGAATGCTCAGGTCGAGTCCCCCTTTTGGCATAGGTTGACCGTTCGCTCGTTAAATATGTTTTTCAGCTTGTTAGTTTGGGTTTTGAATTGGGATAACATATATATAATCTTATTAGGTTCTATCATTTGGTTTTTCGACAAGAAAAGTGAAATGGATACACAAGGTACTCATCATCTTCAACCTCTCACTCATCCATTGACAACTGCACATAATAATTTTTATCGATCAAGGTGCGGAGCGTGTGTTGATAACGTCTGAAGTACAAGATTGCGATCTTGTTCGGGTTGAGTAATTATGGGTTTTTCTTGAATAAAATCTGAGGGTTTTGCCCTCAAAGATCATTGGGATTTAGAGGTTTTTGACAATTCTTTGCTTCATCCAAATTCAGTCGTGCTTAAGGGATTAGGGAACCAAGGGTTCGCTCGACAAGGTAGCTACAATCAGAGGATTGTGAAGGAAGAATTGGGGTCACCATCTTGCGATCAAATCAGCCGAGCAGAGGGTTTGAGAAACAGTTTGGGTTCTCAACAAGGTAGCTATAACCAGATGTTTATCGAAGATTGGTGACATACTTGGTTCAAATCGAATCAAGGGAAGAGAAGAGCTGAGTTTGAATTGTGGTGACTATTTTCTATCTCTTGTACAAATTTTGCAATCATAATAGCAATTATCCTAATTCTAAATTCTAGAATTATGGCAGAGTACCCCATTATGCGAGGACAACAGGGGGAACTGCCTAAACAAATCACGTGTCATTTTTCTTTCTCGTCTTTTACCGTTTACTTGCTATAATTTGTGAATTTGCACTTGTGGTTCCAAGTGTCTGGATTTATAGTGTGATAGAACTATTGCTAAGGACTATAGTAATTATTTTGATTGCTATAATTGATTTTAACAATACAAATTAAGATAGATTGGACTTGGTGTGATTACGTACACCAAGTGTTCGATAAAAGTCTAAAAGTGCAAATTTGTGAGTTTTATAGTCAACAATTCATTGGGAGTAACTGACAACAGTTAAAAAGTGTAAGTGATCAATTATAATTGAATTAAGTGTTAATAATTCCCATTGTTTCATTTCATTCGATTTTACACATATCCGGTCTTTTCAATAGAGAATCGCTTTTAGACGAGTATATCCAGATAGCTTTCATTGTGTTTTAAGTTTTCTTTAAAAACTCTTTTTAAAAATCACGGTATCTATTCAACCCCCTTCTAGATACGTCATATCGTCTACCAAAAACAAATTATCAATAAATTTAATAATTTTTTTTAAAACTCTATATTTTTTATACTAAAATTCCCAACCATGCAAATTCTGTGAACCAAAAAAAAAAAAGTAAAAAATGAGAATAAAGAATAGTTAAAATTTTAGAACCTGCAGAATTAAAACAGTGAAATAAAAAGATATTTCTGGTATTATTGAAACTCTAAATCATGCAATTCCTGTAAACCAAAAAGAAATGTAAAAAGTGAGAATAGGGAACAATTAAACATTTAAAACTCTTCACTCAGTTTCACCTTTTCCAACACCACAATAACAACATAGAACACAATTCTTCATTAACAAAACAACAACCTAATAACCTAACACAGACAAAAATAGAAACAAAACGAAGAAGAATGAGAGATATGCAAAACCGCAGGACCTTCGCGCCACCATCTGCACCGCGTTCACCCAGTCACCGCCCTCCCCACCTGATTTCGCTCACCAGTCTCCACCCTCGCCACCAGGTGCACCCTATCGCCGCCTTTGCCACCTAATTTCGGTCACTCGTCACTGCTTTTTTTCGCGTTCCGATTGGTTTTCTTTTACTCAATATAAATGCAAATAAAATGTCATGGAGGAAAATAATGGAAAGAGGATGGAAAATAGAGAGAGAAAGGAAGAGAAAATGAAGTTGTTAAGGCATAGAGGTGTTTTTTGAATTGATTTTCTTTTACTCGATATAAATGCAAATAAAATGTCATGGACGAAAATAATGGAAAGAGGATAGAAAGTAGAGAGAGAAAGGAAGAGAAAATCAAGTTGTTAGGGCATAGATGTGTGAAGCATATGGTTTAGATAGAAGAAATAAAAAAATGAAAGCTTTACAGTATACTTGATGAATGATGTAAACTTGTAAGAGGTTAGAATTTTAACTTATGAGAAAAATCTAAAAGTCATAAAGTATGATCAGAATCAATAGTTGGAAAATAAAATATTTAACCGTGTGAATTTATTTATCTGTAAAATTTGTAGAAAAGTAATCAAATTATTACATTACACCATTATTATTGTTAAAAATTTAATGAAATTTTTAAAAGATGAAAATGACAATTAAGTCTATAAAATAAGATTTAAGAATAAATTTAATTAAGATTAGAATATAAATATGTCCTATTACTTTTCTAGATACTATAATCGAGTTTTAAAAAGTAGTATTTTTTATTTATTTATATTTAAATATTTAAAAAAGTTACTTATATAATGATATTAAATATCATTAAATATACTATGATGATATATATCTATTAATATCTTTTTCAAAAAGAATATAGTCTTGACCTATGTATATATATTTGACCTATGAATATCTCTTGTTGTTTGGCGCCATTTCTTGTGTGCCGTCTCGTCTTCACTTGATATCTCTCCCTCTGTCTTGCACACCAACGTGCGAGTCTTGTTCCTTTCAATTCAATAACACTTTTTATTTTTTAAATTTCTCCCCTAACGTAGAGCGATTTTTCTTTATTTTGTTTGTTGATCTTGTTCTTTTGTCTGTAATAATGGCTGGTGGCGTTTCGAGTCGAACTCGTAGCAAGAATGTTCGGTTGTTCAATACTATTTCCCTTGATGGATCATCTTCCTCTAAATTAAAGCGTAGTAGAAAGAATTATGAAGATGAAACAGGTTTTGACTCTGCTTCTTGTTCTAAAAAAACTAGGGTAAAACAAAAGCCTTTTGTCTTGTCTCAAAATATTAATGTTATTTGCATTGATGATGATGATGATGATGATGATAATGAGAAGATGTTGGAGGGTGACGACGATGTCAAAAGAAAAGTAGGGAGTGATGAAAGTGGAAGAGTTGATGGGTTTGATGCTAAAAAACAAGAAGAGAGTGTCGGAGGAAGTCATGATCACTTTGTTGATGAAAACTGTGATTGGACATCTGAAACCTCAATTACAAATTCGGATGATGAATCTGATTCTGAATCTGATGATGATGAAAGTGATGAAAGTGAGACTAGTGATGAAGAATTTCAAGTTAATGAGGTGAGTGAAGTTTCTGACAATGATAATATCAGTTCTTCTTATGATGATGATGATGATGATGATGATGATGATGATGATGAAGACGTGGAGGAGGAGGAGGAGGAGAAAAAAGAGAAGAAAAATGTTTGGAGTGTGGTGGAGGAGCTGGTGAGAGAGGTGAAAGATGAAAAAAGTGGAGTGAAAGATGGTAAAAGTGGAATTTCGGAGAGCAATAGTATTGAGGAGGTAGAGATTGAGAATAGTCCTTCTTCTGTACACAATGAAGAATCGGAGAATGCAGATTATGGTAGTGTAACAGCCTCTAGTGCCTTAGAGAAGAAGGGTTCTTTTGATCCAATGAAAGCTTCTTCTTCTTCAAACCTGAATGAAGCATTCTCAGAGACAAGAAAAGCAAAAAGTGTGGAAATTGTCTCTCTTGATGATGATGATGATGATGATGATGATGATGATGATGATGATGATGATGATGATGATGATGGTGATGATGATGATGAAAGTGTGAATGTTGGTGATTATGATGAAGGAAAAGAGCAATATGTCCGAGGTTTAGGCGTTGAAGGAGTTTCTTTGTTTCAAACGAAACGAGAAAAAATGGGGAATTCAGATAAACGCACAATCATGGAGGGCAAAAAAAGGGATCATGAAGGTAGAGCTAACATCTGTAATGGTGAGAAGAATGAATCCATGGAGAACAAAGAAAGGGATCATAGAGGTAGAGTTAACATCTGTAATGGTGAGAAAAAGGAATTCATGGAGAACAAAGGAAGGGGTCATGAAGGTAGAGTTAATATCTGTAATGGTGAGAAGAAGGAATCCGTGGAGAACAAAGAAAGGGATTGTGAAGATAGAGTTAACATCTGTAACGGTGAGAAGGAGGAATTTATGGATAACAATGGTTGGATGAATCAAAGAGATAAAAACACACTTTTTCTGCCAAAGGAGTTGCGTTTGACTAAACGCCTTGCTGAATTTTACTGGGGCAACAAGACTGCAGTGAAGAATGATTCTGTTGTGATGGAGGTGAAGGGTGACGTCGTTGATTGGCAGCCACCTCTGGTTTCGGTTGAGGCACATCCATTGATATGGAGCCTTAAGAAGGTGAAAAAATTGCAAAAGACCATAGAGGAGGAGGAGGAGCAAGTGTTATGGGATGAAATGAATGCATCCCTTAGAGAAGAGGAAGCTGAATCTATGGTAATCCTCCTCTTGAACAACATTTTAATATCAATTTGTCAACTATAGGATTAGTATTTAAGCTGATTTTGATTTTAAATTTAAATTGTTTATATGCTTAAACTTTGGTCTAAATGATATCTATAACATACTCAATGAAAACTCTAAGGAGAAATCAGCGACAATTGTTAATATAAGTGTGTTTTACAATCTGCAGATTGGAAATTTAGGGGCAAATGGAAAAATGGCAAGTCCATATTCTCTCTGTGAACATGACACTTTTCTTGACGAAGAGATTGGCGTATATTGCAAATTTTGTGGTTTTGTTGTCACTGATATCAAAGATGTCTCACCACCAGTGGTAAGCATGGTTATGTTGATTTATATATAAACTAACTTGCTTAATATTTTCATCTTGATTTTGATTACAATTTTTGAACAAATCGTTATTAGTCCCTGAAATGTGATTTAGTGCAAAGGGTTGTTTAATTGCGGAGATAGCATTCTGGCATTGTGGAATTTAAACAATAGAGATTATATTTTCACTGAGATATGTTGATAAGATGCACTGAGTTTTACATACTTGTGTTGCTCATGACACAGGTTGATAGATTTCCCAACGGTTCGGGAAAAAGAGCTTCGTCTGATAATTCAGTAAATGTCTCACCCTTTGATGGATCTCAGTTCAATGTTTCTGATGGTGGTGACTCAGAGACTAATCATTTCTCTAATGGTAAAGGCACAGTTTGGGACCTAATTTCTGATGTGAAACAAACTTTATATCCTCACCAACAAGAAGGATTTGAGTTCATTTGGAAAAACTTAGCAGGAAACATCAATCTTCGTGAGTTGAAGTACGCCGATCCTCACAGAGAGGGTGGCTGTATAATTTCACATGCTCCCGGAACCGGAAAGACAAGGTTGACCATAGTGTTTCTCATGGCTTATTTGAAAGTTTTCCCGGAGTGTCATCCGGTTATCGTTGCTCCTGCGAGTTTGTTACTTACTTGGGAAGATGAGTTCAAAAAATGGGACATTGGAGTTCCATTTCACAATTTTAATAATCTTGAATTCTCTGATAAAGAGTACAAAGATGCTTTTAATGCAGATAATTGGTATTATTTACCTCATAGTAAAGATACAACGCGAAAGGCGAAACTGATTTCGTGGTTCAAAGAAAAGAGCATTATGGGAATCAGTTACAATTTATATGAGAAGCTAGCCGGAGGAGGAGGAGAATCCGAAGATAAGAAAAAGAAAAAATATGCAAGTGTGGAGAAGACAAAAGAAAACAGTGATATTGGAAAGGTTCTACGCGAAATTCCTGGTTTGTTGGTGTTAGATGAAGGACACACGCCAAGAAATCAAAGAAGTCGTATTTGGAAGGTTTTGTCCAAGATTCAAACAAAGAAGCGAATTATACTTTCCGGAACTCCTTTCCAGAACAACTTCTATGAACTTTACAACACTTTGAGCTTAGTGAAGCCTTCTTTTCCTAACACCATACCACGTGAGCTGAAGAAGTTTTGCCAGAAGCAGGAACCTAAAAAAACGTCAAAAGAATGGAGCTGGGAACCAATTCATGGCAACACAACAGAAAATCCTTCTGACAATAAGATCATGCAATTGAAGTTTTTAATGGATCCCTTTGTTCATGTTCACAAAGGCGCAATCCTTCAAAAGAAGCTTCCTGGACTAAGAGATTGTGTGCTAGCTTTGAAGCCGGACCGTTTGCAGAAACAAATTCTTGAGAGCATTCAAAGTTCTCAAAACACATTGATCTATGAGCATAAACTGACAATGGCATCAGTCCATCCATCTCTTTTGCTCGAATGTGGTCTTTTGGAAGAAGAGGAATCAGTTATCGACAAGAACCGGTTAGGAAAACTTAGATTGAACCCCTACGAAGGCGTGAAAACAAAGTTTTTGGTGGAGTTTGTTAGACTTTGTGATGCTGTTAATGAGAAAGTTCTTGTGTTCAGCCAATTCATCCGTCCTTTAAGCTTAATTAAAGACCAATTAAACATGGCTTTTAATTGGAGCGAGGGGAAGGAAATGCTGTACATGGACGGAAAGGTTGACCTAAAGGACAAACAATCCTTAATCCATAGCTTCAATGATGAAAATTGCCAAGCAAAGATTCTCCTTGCATCGACAAAAGCTTGCTCCGAGGGAATTAGCTTAGTTGGAGCTTCAAGGGTGGTTCTACTTGATGTTGTATGGAATCCGTCGGTTGAAAGACAGGCTATAAGCAGAGCATATAGGATTGGACAGAAGAAGGTTGTATACACTTACCATCTGCTCACTCAAGGGACTACCGAGTACCTAAAATATTGCAAGCAGGCGGAAAAAGATCGGTTATCTGAACTTGTTTTTTCGACTAAAAATACCGATATCGATGAGTTAAAGAGCTGTGCAGTGGAGTTTGAAGATAGAGTTCTTGATCAAATGAAACAGCATGAAAAGCTCAAAGACATGTTTGGTGAGTGTGTGGTACAGCCCAAGGAGCGCGATTTGGTTCAGAGTTTCGGCCATTCATTATGATGAATGTAAATTTTTTATCAATCCAGTTTTTTGGTTATGCATAGGACAAGAAATAATTTCAGAGGTAAGATTATTCTTGGTTCTAGGAATTTTTTTTCTTATCTTTTGTTAGTATATATAAAGAATCAATGATTTAGTTTGACAGAAGGATTATTGAAGCAAAAAACATAGCAGATCTTATTTCTACCATTTTGATTAGCTTTATTTGTCACACTATTTGTTTTATTCAATTCATGCTTCTAATGTAACTCCTTATTTGATTTTACAGATTAACAGTAATATAGTAATATATTATCACAAATTTAAAGCATCACTGTTAAATTAAAGAAAATAGATTATTAATTGGTTAAATATGTAGTCCCTTGAATATTTCCTAATTCAATTTTAATTTTTCAAAAATATTCTTTTACACAAGAGTTTTCTTAATGCTTCCTTCCATAATTTTGGTCTCTAATGAAAGCTGATGTGAAGGGACAGCTGACATATTTTTGACACTCTAGGTGGCCATGTTGGATTAAATACTTATAAATATTTGGTCTTTTTTGAATTATTTATAACAATGTCTTTAAATATCATCTTCTCCAAATCATGTTTTACCTTAACTCTCATTTTCTTCCCTAAATTTCCTGCAACTTTGCACGCAGATTTCAAACAAGGCAACCACATCTTTGTTTCATCTCTGCCAAACCAGTTTCAATGTCTTCTTCCAAATCAAGGCAAAACAAACTCGTGTCCACGTCTTCTTCATCGATTAAAAGCCGAATTGGAAGACTATGTGGGTGTCTTGCATTTTGAGCGATTTTTCATTGTAGCTTTGCCTTTGCATCTCCTGTTTTTTCCAAGTACCATTTATTTTTCATTTGTTTAGTACTGTCGCTTCCTACTTTTTCTTTTCTTGCAATGGCAGTTCTAAGTTCAGTGCGAGTTCTATCGAAAGTGGTAGTGAACCTGTGAATCCCCAGTTTGGCGGAAACATAAATAATCATGTAGGAGGAGTTAGAGGGGTGATCCTGGATCATCCCCGTAACGGAGAAGTGGGACATGGTATGTCCTCTCATGTGTTGCCCATAGCAGATTTTGAGCCTATTGAGGCGTATCGGGATGATTTGGGGGCTCGTTCCTATATTGAAACCTTTATGTCTTTGATTGGTTGGGAACCTAGCTGCAAGAAAGTTAGGGTGAATCTTGATTTTTGGGTGTTGTTGTAAGTGGAGGCCAATACTTTTATTAGAATTTGATATTTTTATTGTAGCATCTATTAATAATAAGATTTTTTTAAATTATGTTTATGTTTGTCAGTGTGTTTGATGAAGCATTGAGTGTGACTTAACTGTGAGACTTCATTAAACATAAGGACAATATTTTTAAAATATATGTTGTCAACATTATTGTGAAGTCAGATAACAATAAAATATTGAGACTATTATGTGGATAGTCTGATGATTACATCTCGCTATCCACGCACATATAATTATTAGGAGTAACATTTATATTTAATTGATCCACCATAAAAATACTACATTATATTGTTATGCATGTTTCATAATTTATTCTCAAGGTGATAGTGGTATCCTTTCGACCTGAACCTAGGGACCCTAGATGCAAAGTTAGGTAATTTATTGTTGATCAAAATTTATTCGTAACAAGATGACCATAAAGATGATTGATGGGTTACTCCACAAATCATGTTGAATGATATAAGCGACCTAAATGTAATTTGTTTATTTTGTATAACAGGGCAAAAGGGTGACGCACCTTGTAATAAATATAGGCACGAGAGCAAAAGGGTATTGTTTCGAGCCAACCGTATTGATCCCCAACGACCACTCTAAAGAAGTTGCAATCTTTTCAGAACCTTCACAACACACGAGAGTTACCCTACAAATAAGTACATGGGATTCAAATCCCAAATACATCCAATTGCTCTCCGCAACTCACGTCTAACAAATAATATGTTGTTATTTCCTCTCCATTATATAAAAAACATGTCAGTTTCAAGTATTCAATTTCAAATTCAATTTTGATTCACTCTTCTCCCTCAGATATTGACTTGAGCGTTGGAGTGTTAATCTTGCAGGTCATTCCAGTCTCTACCAAATCAGAAGCTCATATCCACCGTGATCACTAATCCTCACTCCATTTCTAGTTCCACAATGGAACAGGGGCACCGTCTGTGAGAATCGAATTCTCGCGTTTTCCATAATTGCATGGTCGTTCTTCGATTCGACGATTTGAAACCTTTCTAGTTTATCAGATCAAGAGATCTATGAATCAAACACGAATATATACCATGTTCAATCTGAACAAGCATCATATCAACTTTGATTTCATGGGTTTCCATATCCTTATCAGATAAAGAGATATATGAATAAAACACGAAGATATACCATGTTCGGTCCGAACAAGCATCATATCAACTTTGATTTCATGGATTTCCAAATCCCTAACTTCAAAGCTTCTCAGTAATGGTTGGATCAAAAAATACTCGTTCCGCCACAACACATAAAGATGTTGTCACGCTGCAGCTCAAACAACGATTAATCAACAAAAGCACCCTTCTTTGAAGGTATTTTGAATCAAGTCGCAAGACTACGCTACATCTAGATCTGCTCCAAGTTTCTTAGGTAGCTGGATCTATCCAAGTGCCTTCAATTGGACCTCTGATTCCTCCATCAGTTTCATAATTTGAAGCCTTACCTGGTTTCCAACTATTGTGAGCTAACTTTGGATTACAAGGCGATAATGAGTTGCTGAAAAGTATGTACAACATCATTTGACAAAAGAATTTACAAGCGGTCGGGGAAAGCTTTATTCATCTCGAAGAAAGCATGCATAACGCGCCTCTGTAACACCCCGATATTTAATTATTTATTTAATTAAATATTTTTGAATATTTTATATTAATTTGAATTTTTATCGTCGAAGTTGGAATTATTTTATTTAGTGGCATGATAAACAATCGGATTTAATTTGGTGGAATTAATTTGAGAATTATCAGTATTATTCTAAGAAGCATAATTAGATAAATATGTTAAGTTGAGCGGTAAGTTGATAGTCGGATAAATTAGACGGTTTAGTCGGAGAACTATTATTAGAATATTATTTGCGAGTTAGTATTATTTAAAGTGTGGATCGATCATAGTTGAAGAATATTATTGGAAATAGTATTAGATTATATTATGTGACTATTTATTTAATTGGGCTTATGTTGTGATAGTAGTAATAGTGGGGTGTGTATGTAGGCCCACTAAGAGAAACACTATTATTTGGATCAATAGAATGATATATATTATTATTAGAAAATAAGAAGAGAAAGGAGAAATAGGATTTGAGAGAAGAGGAGAAGAACGAGAAAGTTGCTGCTAGGGTCAATCTAAGAAATTCCATTGAAGCTTCCTTGAGTGCTTTCGAATCAAACCAGGTAAGGGTGGGTTTCTTATTCTATAATGAGTTATATGATATTTGTATGTGAGAATTTGTATGTGGCATCTTTATTGTTTCATTGATTTGTGTTGTTGTGATAAGCATGATTAGTATTGTTTTAGTTATAAAAATGTCAAAGAAGTATGTGGGTTGCTGTGTTAAACGCTTGTCTGGTTTGAATTTGGATTAGGAGACAGAAGAATTATTGAAGCAGTGTAGAAACTACGCATAGAAAATAAGTATAGGAAGTAAGATAAAGGAAATGAAAACGAAACTAGAAGTGGAAGTGCCGTCTGGAACTTATTGTGCCATGGGGGTTGTCGTTTGACAACCTAGGGAGAAAGAAAGAAGTGCCGATCGGCACAAGGCAATGGTGGGAGAAAAGTGCCACTTTGGAACTGTGAGGCAGGGGCATTTGCTTCTCTGTTTCTCTGTTTCGTCTTTCTATGGCACTATGCTGCATAACTTTTAAATGATATCAGTAATTTCTCATAGAAGTATATATGAATGTCACTGTTTTCAGTAGCAGTAAATTAAATTTAGTTGCTAGAAACTAGCTTTATGTGGAAGAATGACACATCCATTAGTTGTATAATAAATTAGTAATTTTAGGGAGAACAATTAACAGTGGACTATATATATATTTTAAATGGCCGAATTAGTATTTTATTAGTGATGAAAATAATTTAGCAGTGGGATTAATTGATTAAGTTGGTAAATAATTGGAAACGAGTCGATTAATTCGGTATGTTGGTATATTGACGTATTTTGCAAATTGACCGAAATGTCGTTTTGTTTCGATATCTCCGTGGTGAATAAATGTTGTGATTTACAAAATTATTATGATAAAGATTTACTTTGATTAATTGGTAATAACTGTGATATAGGCCTTTGGCCAATGTTGAAGGTGTGAATTGTTGTTATGTCAACCTTTATTATGTTGTTGTCGTTGTTGCGTTGCCAAGTTGTGGTTGTTTATATCATTGCATAGCATAGCATAACATTAAAGTTGGCCTGGATTGGCATGTTCTAAGTTGGAGCGAATGCTCACCACGTTGGCCTGGATTGGAGAAATATTAAGTTGAAGGCTTATGCCTTGTTGATGCCTCTATTTATTGGCTGATTTTCTAAGTTGGGAGTTTTGCTCCAATGGTACCACATGCATTTGCATAACATCGAGTCGCATTCTAAGTTGTACAATTGAGTTGTTGTGTTGATGAAATAATTGTTGCATTTTGATGATATCCAGTTGCGATTGTTGTTGTGAAGTGGTAGTTTTTGCATGACCTGGTTCTAACATATGATTTATCATGCGCTCACTTATACGATTTGAGAATCGCACCCCTTACTGTTTGAATGTTGTCCTCTGTTGGTAAAGTGCAGGTATTAAAGAATGAAGATTTGCTTAGTCTTATTAGTTCAAAGTTGGTTGGTCGCTCTGATACGTAGCACTCAGGGGGAAATGAACAAATAGTTGTTTACTTGTTGAAATTATTTTAGTTGTTGAATCCTAAGTTTAATTATATGAAATAATGTGTTTCCTCTCAAGTTGTTTTAGTTGAATGAAACATATGATGCTACTTGAAGTTGTAAATGATGAATCTGCTGCGTTATTAATAAAAAAAGTGGTTTGGTTTTAAAAGCTGATGCAAGTTGTTATATGATCCTATGAAAACTAAAGTGTTATGTATATGTTTATGTGTTGCAACATGTTGAATTGTGATATCCCAAACGTGTTGGAAATTTTTAAATACTCTAATTTTTCATTATAACTACCGGGTAGAATTTGGGGTGTTACAATAGTGATATTAGAGTAGGTCGGTCCGTCCGACCAAGTTGTCTAATGTTGTGTGTTCCTTAATGCGCGACAAGTGTGTGAAACACTGTCGGTACTTATTTGCCTTAATTGCAGGAAGTTGGTTGAAGATAAGTGGGGGATAAGTTTTTCTTCTCGGATATGTTCAATTGAAAGGTGTTGGTTCAGTGTGCTGCCAACGACGACAATGTAAGAATTGTTACCCTGGTGTTTTGCAACCTGAACTTTGGCGAAAGAATGCATCTCTTGAGTTATAAGAAGTTTTGGAGCACGAGATATGTTAAGAGTTGTTTGGAATGTGTCTAAGTTGAAGACAAATGAGTTTCGGAGTGGAATTTCCGTAAGCGAATTGCAGGAAATTGCAAAATTGTTGTGGGACTTCAGAAATTCATAACTAGAGTTCCAGGCATCTGATTTGAGTTCCGTTTGAAGCATTGGAAAGATAATAAAATGAGATTCATTTTAAAAATGGTTCCAGTAGCTGTAATAGATTCATTTATCACGTGATGATATTGGAAGTAAGTGCAGTTTATTGTTAAGCTTGTCTTTGGGACTAGACTTGTTCTTCAGTGTTGTACGGGACGTCAGCGCCCGAGTTGGGTGAATTAAAGGAGCAATTGGAAGATTTATTTAAAGTAATTTTTGAAATCAAAGGTATCATTTGGAAAGCTTTGGGGTTATTAATTAGAACGACATACGATAGTGCAAAGTTGTATGGAATTTACGGTGTCGAAAAGGAGAAAGATTTATGCTAAGTTGTCAGGATGTATGTTATAGTTTTGGGAGAAGAGTCCTCTTGAGTAATTTTATTTCCAAGTGAAAGTGTATGTAGATCCATTCAAGGTGGACACAGTTCTAAGTTGGAGAACGACGAAGCCTGTTATAGAGGTTAGTAGCTTGTTGAGCTTAAATGATTACTATCGTAGTTGTTTGAGGTGTAGACATATATGATAATGTTGAGAGTGTGATTGGAATGAGTTTGAGAGGTGGAGATACATGTATTTTTGATGTTGTGAAATTCGGAAGAGGATTAAGAGTTTAAGAATGTTGTTAGAATCCTTTATGTAGATAAAGACTCAGACTAGAGTGAGAGGATTTATAATGTATTGATATGCCAACAGATCTCGAGTTAGAAAATGATTGATCATTGTGGGATGGTGGGTGAATGAGGATTAAACATGTTGTGTTTTAGAAAAATTGAATACGAGTTTTAAGGAAACACTATTATAGTTTGGTACGATGATTTATACTCCCTTATGGTTGTTGAATACTAATTGACAAATTGAAGAACTGATCACCCTCAATCCATTGTTGATAGTAGACGAGATCATGTTGGATGATATAGATTTGTTGTTCTATCTTAATGGTGTGTAATGTGGTTGATGCTACATCGTGGAATAAGTCGGAGTAGCGAGTTATATGCGAGCTAACGTTGCAAATGTGAAAGATTGAGAATATCAAGTGAACAATGGTGTTATGGTGGATGTTGAGGAAAGTACGGAACTAGATTGAAACTTGTAAACCATATAATCGACAGAAAATTTAAGGAGGACAATGACTTAAGACAGATGACCAGAGTTGCGCAGCTAAAGCGTGATGTGGACAAATTACTATGCGTGTACGACTCGTTAGAAGTGAAGGATTAAAACATCAGAAGTCTATAAGAATGGTGTGTCTTAATCTACATGCTTGATTTGGTAGATTGCCGATGTAGAGATGATATGCCAGAGTACTATGTTTTCTAGTAAATATTTGCGAATTTTATAAGAAGATTGTTGTGTGCGAATTTTTATCGTCGAAGTCAGAATTATTTTATTTAGTGGCATGATAAACAATCGTATTTAATTTGGTGGAATTAATTTGAGAATTATCAGTATTATTCTAAGAAGCATAATTGAATAAATATGTTGAGTTGAGCGGTAAGTTGATAGTCGGATAAATTAGACGGTTTAGTCGGAGAACTATTATTAGAATATTATTTGCGAGTTAGTATTATTTAAAGTGTGGATCGATCATAGTTGAAGAATACTATTGAAAATAATATTAGAATATATTATGTGACTATTTATTTAATTGGGCTTATATTGTGATAGTAGTAATAGTGGGATGTGTATGTAGGCCCACTAAGAGAAACACTATTATTTGGATCAATAGAATGATATATATTATTATTAGAAAATAAGAAGAGAAAGGAAAAATAGGGTTTGAGAGAAGAGGAGAAGAACGAGAAAGTTGCTGCTAGGGCCAATCACAGAAATTCCATTGAAGCTTCCTTGAGTGCTTTCAAATCAAACCAGGTAAGGGTGGGTTTCTTAACCTATAATGGGGTATATGATATTTGTATGTGGAATCTTTACTGTTTCGTTGATTTGTGTTGTGTGATAAGCATGATTAATATTGTTTTAGTTATAGAAATATCAAAGAAGTATGTGGGTTGCTGTGTTAAACGCTTGTCTGATTTGGGTTTAGATTAGGAAACAAAAGAATTATTGAAGCAGTGTAGAAACTACACATAGAAAATAAGTATAGGAAATAAGAAAAAGGAAATGAAAATGAAACTGGAAGTGGAAGTACCGTCCGACACTTGTTGTGCCATGGGGGTTGCCGTTCAGCAACCTTGGGAGAAAGAGAGAAGTGTCGATCGACACTAGGCAATGGTGGGAGAAAAAGTGCCACTTTGGCACTGTGAGGCAGGGGCACTTTCTTCTCTGTTTCGTCTTTCTATGGCACTATGCTGCATAACTTTTAAATGATATCAGTAATTGCTCATAGCAGTATATATGAATGTCACTGTTTTCAGTAGCAGTAAATTAAATTTAGTTGCTAGAAGCTAGTTTTATGTGGAAGAATGGCACATCCATTAGTTGTATAATAAATTAGTAATTTTAGGGGGAATAATTGACAGTGGACTATATATATTTTAAATGGCTGAATTAGTATTTTATTAGTGACGAAAATAATTTAGCAGTGGGATTAATTGATTAAGTTGGAAAATAATTGGAAACGAGTCAATTAATTCGGTATGGTGGTATATTGACGTATTTTATGAATTGATCGAAATGTAGTTTTGTTTCGATATCTCCGTGGTGAATAAATGTTGTGATTTACAAAATTGTTATGATAAAGATTTATTTTGATTAATTGGTAATAACTGTGATATAGGCCTTTGGCCAATGTTGAAGGTGTGAATTGTTGTTAAGTCGACCTTTATTATGTTGTTGTCGTTGTTGCGTTTCCAAGTTGTGGTTGTTTATATCATCGCATAGAATAGCATAGCATTAAAGTTGGCCTGGATTGGCATGCTCTAAGTTGGAGCGAATGCTCACCACATTGGCCTGGATTGGCGAAATATTAAGTTGAAGGCTTATGCCTTGTTGATGCCTCTATTTATTGGCTGATTTTCTAAGTTGGGAGTTCTGCTCGAATGGTACCACATGCATTTGCATAACATCGAGTCGCATTTTAAGTTGTACAATTGAGCTGTTGTGTTGATGAAGTAATTGTTACATTTTGATGATATCCTATTGCGATTGTTGTTGTGAAGTGGTGGTTTTTGCATGACCTGGTTCTAACATATGATTTATCATGCGCTGACGTATATGATTTGAGAATCTCACCCCTTACTGTTTTAATGTTGCCCTCTGTTGGTAACGTGCAGGTATTAAAAATGAAGATTTGCTTAGTCTTATTAGTTCAAAGTCGGTTGGTCGCTCTGATACGTAGCACTCAGAGGGAAATGAACAAATAGTTGTTTACTTGTTGAAATTGTTTTAGTTGTTGAATCCTAAGTTTAATTATATGAAATAATGTTTTGCCTCTCAAGTTGCTTTAGTTGAATGAAACATATGATGCTACTTGAAGTTGTAAATGATGAATCTGCTGCGTTATTAATAAAAAAGTGGTTTTGTTTTAAAAGCTGATGCAAGTTGTTATATGATCCTCCAAAAACTAAAGTGTTATGTATCTAATTATGTGTTACAACATGTTGAATTGTGATATCCCAAATGTGTTGGAAATTTTTAAATACTCTGATTTTTTGTTATAACTACCAGATAGAATTTGGGGTGTTACAATAGTGGTATCAGAGTAGGTCGGTCCGTCCGACCAAGTTGTCTAATGTTGTTTGTTCCTTAGTGCGCGACAAGTGTGTGAAATACTGTCGGTACTTATTTGCCTTAATTGCAGGAAGTTGGTTGAAGATAAGTGGGGGAGAAGTTTTTTTCTCTCGAATATGTTCAATTGAAAGGTGTTGGTTCGGTGTGCTGTCAACGACGACAATGTAAGAATTGTTGCGCTGGTGTTTTGGAACCTGAACTTTGGCGAAGGAATGCATCTCTCGAGTTATAAGAAGTTTGGGAGCACGAGATATGTTAAGAGTTGTTTAGAATGTGTCTAAGTTGAAGACAAATGAGTTTCAGAGTGGAATTTCCGTAAGCGAATCGCAGGAAATTGTAGAATTGTTGTGGGACTTCAGAAATTCATAACTAGATTTCCAGGCATCCGACTTGAGTTCCGTTTGAAGTGTTGGAAAGATAATAAAATGAGATTCATTTTAAAAATGGTTCCAGTAGCTGTAATAGATTCATTTATCACGTGATGATATTGGAAGTAAGTGCAGTTTATTGTTAAGCTTGTCTTTGGGACTAGACTTGTTCTTCAGTGTTGTACGGGACGTCAGCGCCCGAGTTGGGTGAATTAAAGGAGCAATTGGAAGATTTATTTAAAGTAATTTTTGAAATCAAAGGTATCATTTTGAAAACTTTGGTGTTATTAATTAGAATGAAATACGATAGTGCAAAGTTGTATGGAATTTACGGTGTCGAAAAGGAGGAAGATTTATGCTAAGTTGTGAGGATGTATGTTATAGTTTTGGGAGAAGAGTCCTCTTGAGTAATTTTATTTCCAAGTGAAAGTATATGTAGATCCATTCAAGGTGGACGCAGTTCTAAGTTGGAGAACGACGAAGCTTGTTATAGAGGTTAGTAGCTTATTGAGCTTAGATGATTACTATCGTAGTTGTTTGAGGTGTAGACATATATGATAATGTTTAGAGTGTGATTGGAATGAGTTTGAGAGGTGGAGATACATGTATTTTTGATGTTGTGAAATTCGGAAGAGGATTAAGAGTTTAAGAATGTTGTTAGAATCCTTTATGTAGATAGAGACTCAAACTAGAGTGAGAGGATTTGTAATGTATTGATATGCCAACAGATCTCGAGTTAGAAAATGATTGATCATTGTGGGATGGTGGGTGAATGAGGATTAAACATGTTGTGTTTTAGAAAACTTGAATACGAGTTTTAAGGAAACGCTATTATAGTTTGGTACAATGATTTATACTCCCTTATGGTTGTTGAATACTAATTGACGAATTGAAGAACTGATCACCCTCAATCCATTGTTGATAGTAGACGAGACCATGTTGGGTGATATAGATTTGTTGTGCTATCTTAATGGTGTGTAAAGTGGTTGATGCTACATCATGGAACAAGTTGGAGTAATGAGTTATATGCGAGCTAACGTTGCAAATGTGAAAGATTGAGAATATCAAGTGAATAATGGTTTTATGGTGGATGTTGAGGAAAGTCCGGGACTAGATTGAAACTTGTAAACCATATAATCAACATAAATTTTAAGGAGGACAATGACTTAAGACAGATGATCAGAGTTGCGCAGCTGAAGCGTGATGTGGAAAAATTACTATGAGTGTACGACTCGTTAGAAGTGAAGGATTAAAACATCAGAAGTCTATAAGAATTATGTGTCTTAATCTACGTGCTTGATTTGGTAGATTGCCGATGTAGAGATGATATGCCAGAGTACTATGTTTTCTAGTAAATATTTACGGATTTTATAAGAAGATTGTTGTGGATTGTTGGTTGATGGTGAGCTATGGGTATGCTTGCTGAGTTATACAATTAAGTTGATATTGTAATGATTTTGTTCCCGTTGCCATGATGTTGTTGTTGGTTTTCATAAAGGATGAATAATACTCCATAATATGACAAAGTTAATTTTGCTGACTATGTTGATGTCACTATAATGGTGAATAGAGTTGTTGATATTTTATTGATAGTTGACATACATATACGTATGAGAATAAAGTTGTATACGCGCTTTGGTGTTGGGAAAGTTGTTAAGAGGTGACGTGGTATATCCAAGTATAAGTGAGTTATGGTTGTTACATTTCTACTGTGGGAGTTGTTATGTCAGAGTGTTGCCGAAAAGGTTGGTAAGTTATTGGTGGGTATGTCGTGAGGGTGTTGAGTGATTAGCATCCGTGTAGTAGATTTACATCATGATTGAGTTGTTACCATATCAAAAGGTAGTAGTCGAAGTGTTGTCAAGCGCAACTGAGAATCAGAAAGGTTAGAAACAAAGTTGAGGATGGTTGTATCGAGTAGATTTTCGAGGACGAAAATATTCTACGTGGAGGAGAGTTGTAATACTCTGATATTTAATTATTTATTTAATTAAATATTTTTGAATATTTTATATTAATTCGAATTTTTATCGTCGAAGTCGGAATTATTTTATTTAGTGGCATGATAAACAATCGGATTTAATTTGGTGGAATTAATTTGAGAATTATCAGTATTATTCTAAGAAGCATAATTGAATAAATATGTTGAGTTGAGCGGTAAGTTGATAGTCGGATAAATTAGACGGTTTAGTCAGAGAACTATTATTAGAATATTATTTGCGAGTTAGTATTATTTAAAGTGTGGATCGATCATAGTTGAAGAATATTATTGAAAAGGATATTAGATTATATTATGTGACTATTTATTTAATTGGGCTTATATTGTGATAGTAGTAATAATGGGGTGTGTATGTAGGCCCACTAAGAGAAACACTATAATTTGGATCAATAGAATGATATATATTATTATTAGAAAATAAGAAGAGAAAGGAGAAATAGGGTTTGAGAGAAGAGTAGAAGAACGAGAAAGTTGCTGCTAGGGCCAATCTCAGAAATTCCATTGAAGCTTCCTTGAGTGCTTTCAAATCAAACCAGGTAATGGTGGGTTTCTTATCCTATAACGGGGTATATGATATTTGTATGTGGAATCTTTACTGTTTCGTTGATTTGTGTTGGTTTGTGTTGTTGTGATAAGCATGATTAATATTGTTTTAGTTATAGAAATATCAAAGAAGTATGTGGGCTGCTGTGTTAAACGCTTGTCAGATTTAGGTTTAGATTAGGAAACAGAAGAATTATTGAAGCAGTGTGGAAACTACGCATAGAAAATAAGTATAGGAAATAAGAAAAAGGAAATGAAAATGAAACTGGAATTGGAAGTACCGTCCGACACTTGTTGTGCCATGGGGGTTGCCATTCGGAAACCTTGGGAGAAAGAGAGAAGTGTCGATCTACACTAGGCAATGGTGGGAGAAAAAGTGCCACTTTGGCACTGTGAGGCAGGGGCACTTGCTTCTCTGTTTCGTCTTTCTATGGCACTATGTTGCATAACTTTTAAATGATACCAGTAATTGCTCATAGCAGTATATATGAATGTCATTGTTTTCAGTAGCAGTAAATTAAATTTAGTTGCTAGAAGCTAGATTTATGTGGAAGAATGGCACATCCATTAGTTGTATAATAAATTAGTAATTTTAGGGAGAATAATTGACAGTGGACTATATATATTTTAAATGGCTGAATTAGTATTTTATTAGTGATGAAAATAATTTAGCAGTGGGATTAATTGATTAAGTTGGAAAATAATTGGAAATGAGTCGATTAATTCGGTATGTTGGTATATTGAAGTATTTTGTGAATTGACCGAAATGTCATTTTGTTTCGATATATCTGTGGTGAATAAATGTTGTGATTTACAAAATTGTTATGATAAAGATTTATTTTGATTAATTGGTAATAATTGTGATATAGGCCTTTGGCAAATGTTTAAGGTGTGAATTGTTGTTATGTCGACCTTTATTATGTTGTTGTCGTTGTTTCGTTTCCAAGTTGTGGTTGTTTATATTATCGCATAGCATAGCATATCATTAAAGTTGGCCTGGATTGGCATGTTCTAAGTTGGAGCAAATGCTCACCACGTTGGCCTGGATTGGCGAAATATTAAGTTGAAGGTTTATGCCTTATTGATGCCTCTATTTATTAGAAGATTTTCTAAGTTGGGAGTTCTACTCCAATGGTACCACATGCATTTGCATAACATCGAGTCGCATTCTAAGTTGTACAATTGAGCTGTTGTGTTGATGAAATAATTGTTACATTTTGATGATATCCTGTTGCGATTATTGTTGTGAAGTGGTGGTTTTTGCATGACCTGGTTCTAACATATGATTTATCATGCGCTCACGTATACGATTTGAGAATCTCACCCCTTACTGTTTGAATGTTGCCCTCTGTTGGTAACATGTAGGTATTAAAGAATGAAGATTTGCTTAGTCTTATTAGTTCAAAGTCGGTTGGTCGCTCTGATACGTAGCACTTAGGGGGAAATGAACAAATAGTTGTTTACTTGTTGAAATTGTTTTAGTTGTTGAATCCTAAGTTTAATTATATGAAATAATGTGTTTCCTCTCAAGTTGTTTTAGTTGAACGAAACATATGATGCTACTTGAAGTTGTAAATGATGAATTTGTTGCGTTATTAATAAAAAAGTGGTTTTGTTTTAAAAGCTGATGCAAGTTGTTATATGATCCTCCAAAAACTAAAGTGTTATGTATCTAATTATGTGTTACAACATGTTTAATTGTGATATCCCAAATGTGTTGGAAATTTTTAAATACTCTGATTTTTTGTTATAACTACCAAATAGAATTTGGGGTGTTACAGTAGTGGTATCAGAGTAGGTCGGTCCGCCCGACCAAGTTGTCTAATGTTGTTTGTTCCTTAGTGCGCGACAAGTGTGTGAAATACTGTCGGTACTTATTTGCCTTAATTGCAGGAAGTTGGTTGAAGATAAGTGGGGGAGAAGTTTTTTTTCTCGAATATGTTCAATTGAAAGGTGTTGGTTCGGTGTGCTGCCAACGACGACAATGTAAGAATTGTTGCGCTGGTGTTTTGGAACCTGAACTTTGGCGAAGGAATGCATCTCTCGAGTTATAAGAAGTTTGGGAGCACGAGATATGTTAAGAGTTGTTTAGAATGTGTCTAAGTTGAAGACAAATGAGTTTCAGAGTGGAATATCCGTAAGCGAATCGCAGGAAATTGCAGAATTGTTATGGGACTTCAGAAATTCATAACTAGAGTTCCAGGCATCCGACTTGAGTTCCGTTTGAAGCGTTGGAAAGATAATAAAATGAGATTCATTTTAAAAATGGTTCCAGTAGCTGTAATAGATTCATTTATCACGTGATGATATTGGAAGTAAGTGCAGTTTATTGTTAAGCTTGTCTTTGGGACTAGACTTGTTCTTCAGTGTTGTACGGGACGTCAGCGCCCGAGTTGGGTGAATTAAAGGAGCAATTGGAAGATTTATTTAAAGTAATTTTTGAAATCAAAGGTATCATTTGTAAAGCTTTGGTGTTATTAATTAGAATGAAATACGATAGTGCAAAGTTGTATGGAATTTACGGTGTCGAAAAGGAGGAAGATTTATGCTAAGTTGTCAGGATGTATGTTATAGTTTTGGGAGAAGAGTCCTCTTGAGTAATTTTATTTCCAAGTGAAAGTGTATGTAGATCCATTCAAGGTGGACGCAGTTCTAAGTTGGAGAACGACGAAGCCTGTTATAGAGGTTAGTAGCTTGTTGAGCTTAGATGATTACTATCGTAGTTGTTTGAGGTGTAGACATATATGATAATGTTGAGAGTGTGATTGGAATGAGTTTGAGAGGTGGAGATACATGTATTTTTGATGTTGTGAAATTCGGAAGAGGATTAAGAGTTTAAGAATGTTGTTAGAATCCTTTATGTAGATAAAGACTCAGACTAGAGTGAGAGGATTTGTAATGTATTGATATGCCAACAGATCTCGAGTTAGAAAATGATTGATCATTGTGGGATGGTGGGTGAATGAGGATTAAACATGTTGTGTTTTAGAAAACTTGAATACGAGTTTTAAGGAAACGCTATTATAGTTTGGTACAATGATTTATACTCCCTTATGGTTGTTGAATACTAATTGACGAATTGAAGAACTGATCACCCTCAAATCAGTGTTGATAGTAGACGAGACCATGTTGGGTGATATAGATTTGTTGTGCTATCTTAATGGTGTGTAAAGTGGTTGATGCTACATCGTGGAACAAGTCGGAGTAACGAGTTATATGCGAGCTAACGTTGCAAATGTGAAAGATTGAGAATATCAAGTGAACAATGGTTTTATGGTGGATGTTGAGGAAAGTCCGAGACTAGATTGAAACTTGTAAACCATATAATCAACAGAAAATTTACGGAAGACAATGACTTAAGACGGATGATCAGAGTTGCGCAACTGAAGCGTGATGTGGCAAAATTACTATGTGTGTACGACTCGTTAGAAGTGAAGGATTAAAACATCATAAGTCTATAAGAATGGTGTGTCTTAATCTACATGCTTGATTTGGTAAATTGCCGATGTAGAGATGATATGCCAGAGTACTATGTTTTCTAGTAAATATTTGCGGATTTTATAAGAAGATTGTTGTGGATTGTTGGTTGATGGTGAGCTATGGGTATGCTTGCTGAGTTATACAATTAAGTTGATATTGTAATGATTTTGTTCCCGTTGTCGTGATGTTGTTGTTGGTTTCCATAAAGGATGAATAATACTCCATAATATGATGAAGTTAATTTTGCTGACTATGTTGATGTCACTATAATGGTGAATAGAGTTGTTGATATTTTATTGATAGTTGACATACATATACGTATGAGAATAAAGTTGTATACGCGCTTTGGTGTTGGGAAAGTTTTTAAGAGGTGACGTGGTATATCCAAGTATAAGTGAGTTATGGTTGTTACATTTCTACTGTGGGAGTTGTTATGTCAGAGTGTTGCCGAAAAGGTTGGTAAGTTATTGGCGGGTATGTCGTGAGGGTGTTGAGTGATTAGCATCCGTGTGGTAGATTTACATCATGATTGAGTTGTTACCATATCAAAAGGTAGTAGTCGAAGTGTTGTCAAGCGCAACTGAGAATCAGAAAGGTTAGAAACGAAGTTGAGGATGGTTGTATCGAGTAGATTTTCGAGGACGAAAATATTCTAAGTGGGGGAGAGTTGTAACGCCCCGATATTTAATTATTTATTTAATTAAATATTTTTGAATATTTTATATTAATTCGAATTTTTATTGTCGAAGTCGGAATTATTTTATTTAGTGGCATGATAAACAATCAGATTTAATTTGGTGGAATTAATTTGAGAATTATCAGTATTATTCTAAGAAGCATAATTGAATAAATATGTTGAGTTGAGCGGTAAGTTGATAGTCGGATAAATTAGACGGTTTAGTCGGAGAACTATTATTAGAATATTATTTGCGAGTTAGTATTATTTAAAGTGTGGATCGATCATAGTTGAAGAATATTATTGAAAATAATATTAGATTATATTATGTGACTATTTATTTAATTGGGCTTATTTTGTGATAATAGTAATAGTGGGGTGTGTATGTAGGCCCACTAAGAGAAACACTGTTATTTGAATCAATAGAATGATATATATTATTATTAGAAAATAAGAAGAGAAAGGAGAAATAGGGTTTGAGAGAAGAGGAGAAGAACTAGAAAGTTGCTGCTAGGGCCAATCTCAGAAATTCCATTGAAGCTTCCTTGAGTGATTTCAAATCAAACCAGGTAAGGGTGGGTTTCTTATCCTATAATGGGGTATATGATATTTGTATGTGGAATCTTTACCGTTTCATTGATTTGTGTTGGTTTGTGTTATTGTGATAAGCATGATTAATATTGTTTTAGTTATAGAAATATCAAAGAAGTATGTGGGTTGCTGTGTTAAACGCTTGTCTGATTTGGGTTTAGATTAGGAAACAGAAGAATTATTGAAGCAGTGTAGAAACTACGCATAGAAAATAAGTATAGGAAATAAGAAAAAGGAAATGAAAATGAAACTGGAAGTAAAGGTACCGTCTGACACTTGTTGTGCCATGGGGGTTGCCGTTCGGCAACCTTGGGAGAAAGAGAGAAGTGTCGATCGGCACTAGGCAATGGTGGGAGAAAAAGTGCCACTTTGGCACTGTGAGGCAGGGGCACTTGCTTCTCTGTTTTGTCTTTCTATGGCACTATGCTGCATAACTTTGAAATGATATCAGTAATTGCTCATAGCAGTATATATGAATGTCACTGTTTTCAGTAGCAGTAAATTAACTTTAGTTGCTAGAAGCTAGCTTTATGTGGAAGAATGGCACATCCATTAGTTGTATAATAAATTAGTAATTTTAGGGAGAATAATTGACAGTGGACTATATATATTTTAAATGGCTGAATTAGTATTTTATTAGTGATGAAAATAATTTAGCAGTGGGATTAATTGATTAAGTTGGAAAATTATTGGAAACGAGTCGATTAATTCGGTATGTTGGTATATTGACGTATTTTGTGAATTGACCGAAATGTCATTTTGTTTCGATATCTCCGTGGTGAATAAATGTTGTGATTTACAAAATTGTTATGATAAAGATTTATTTTTATTAATTGGTAATAATTGTGATATAGGCCTTTGGCCAATGTTGAAGGTGCAAATTGTTGTTATGTCGACCTTTATTATGTTGTTGTTGTTGTTGCGTTTCCAAGTTGTGGTTGTTTATATCATCGCATAGCATAGCATAGCATAGCATATCATAGCATTAAAGTTGGCCTGGATTGGCATGTTCTAAGTTGGAGCGAATGCTCACCACGTTGGCATGGATTGGTGAGATATTAAGTTGAAGGCTTATGCCTTGTTGATGCCTCTATTTATTGGAAGATTTTCTAAGTTGGGAGTTCTGCTCCAATGATACCACATGCATTTGCATAACATCGAGTCGTATTCTAAGTTGTACAATTGAGTTGTTGTGTTGATGAAATAATTGTTACATTCTGATGATATCCTGTTGCGATTGTTGTTGTGAAGTGGTGGTTTTTGCATGACCTGGTTCTAACATATGATTTATCATGCGCTCACGTATACGATTTGAGAATCTCACCCCTTACTGTATGAATGTTGCCCTCTGTTGGTAACGTGCAGGTATTAAAGAATGAAGATTTGCTTAGTCTTATTAGTTTAAAGTCGATTGGTCGCTCTGATACGTAGCACTCTGGGGGAAATGAACAAATAGTTGTTTACTTGTTGAAATTATTTTAGGAATCCTAAGTTTAATTATATGAAATAATGTGTTGCCTCTCAAGTTGTTTTAGTTGAATGAAACATATGATGCTACTTGAGGTTGTAAATGATGAATCTGTTGCGTTATTAATAAAAAAAAAGTGGTTTTGTTTTAAAAGCTGATGCAAGTTGTTATATGATCCTCCGAAAACTAAAGTGTTATGTATCTATTTATGTGTTGCAACATGTTGAATTGTGATATCCCAAATGTGTTGGAAATGTTTAAATACTCTGATTTTTCGTTATAACTACCAGGTAGAATTTGGGGTGTTACAATAGTGGCATCAGAGCAGGTCGGTCCGTCCGACCAAGTTGTCTAATGTTGTTTGTTCCTTAGTGCGCAACAAGTGTGTGAAACATTGTCGGTACTTATTTGCCTTAATTGCAGGAAGTTGGTTGAAGATAAGTGGGGGAGAAGTTTTTCTTCTCGAATATGTTCAATTGAAAGGTGTTGGTTCGGTGTGCTGCCAACGACGACAATTTAAGAATTGTTGCCCTGGTGTTTTGGAACCTGAACTTTGGCGAAGGAATGCATCTCTCGAGTTATAAGAAGTTTGGGAGCACGAGATATGTTAAGAGTTGTTTGGAATGTGTCTAAGTTGAAGACAAATGAGTTTCGGAGTGGAATTTCTGTAAGCAAATCACAGGAAATTACAGAATTGTTGTTGGACTTCATAAATTCATAACTAGAGTTCCAGGCTTCCGATTTGAGTTTTGTTTGAAGCGTTGGAAAGCTAACAAAATGAGATTCAATTTAAAAATGGTTCCAGTAGCTGTAATAGATTCATTTATCACGTGATGATATTGGAAGTAAGTGCAGTTTGTTGTTAAGCTTGTCTTTGGGACTAGACTTGTTCTTCAGTGTTGTACGGGACGTTAGCGTCCGAGTTGGGTGAATTAAAGGAGCAATTGGAAGAATTATTTAAAGTAATTTTTGAAATCAAAGGTATCATTTGGAAAGCTTTGGTGTTATTAATTAGAGTGAAATACGATAGTGCAAAGTTGTATGGAATTTACGGCGTCGAAAAGGAGGAAGATTTATGCTAAGTTGTCAGGATGTATGTTATAGGTTTTGGAGAAGAGTCCTCTTGAGTAATTTTATTTCCAAGTGAAAGTGTATGTAGATCCATTCAAGGTGGACGCAGTTCTAAGTTGGAGAACGACGAAGCCTGTTATAGAGGTTAGTAGCTTGTTGAGCTTAGATGATTACTATCATAGTTGTTTGAGGTGTAGACATATATGATAATGTTGAGAGTGTGATTGGAATGAGTTTGAGAGGTGGATATACATGTATTTTTGATGTTGTGAAATTCGGAAGAGGATTAAGAGTTTAAGAATGTTGTTAGAATCCTTTATGTAGATAAAGACTCAAACTAGAGTGAGAGGATTTTTAATGTATTGATATGCCAACAGATCTCAAGTTAGAAAATGATTGATCATTATGGGATGGTGGGTGAATGAGGATTAAACATGTTGTGTTTTAGAAAAGTTGAATACGAGTTTTAAGGAAACGCTATTATAGTTTGGTACGATGATTTATACTCCCTTATGGTTGTTGAATACTAATTGACGAATTGAAGAACTGATCACCCTCAATCCATTGTTGATAGTAGACGAGACCATGTTGGATGATATAGATTTGTTGTGCTATCTTAATGGTGTGTAAAGTGGTTGATGCTACATCGTAGAACAAGTCGGAGTAGCGAGTTATATGCGAGCTAACGTTGCAAATGTGAAAGATTGAGAATATCAAGTGAACAATGGTTTTATGGTGGATGTTGAGGAAAGTCCGGAACTAGATTGAAACTTGTAAACCATATAATCGACAAAAAATTTAAGGAGGACAATGACTTAAGACAGATGATCAGAGTTGCGCAGCTGAAGCGTGATGTGGCAAAATTACTATGAGTGTATGACTCGTTAGAAGTGAAGGATTAAAACATCAGAAGTCTATAAGAATTGTGTGTCTTAATCTACATGCTTGATTTGGTAAATTTCCGATGTAGAGATGATATGCCAGAGTACTATGTTTTCCAGTAAATATTTGCGGATTTTATAAGAAGATTGTTGTGGATTGTTAGTTGATGGTGAGCTATGGGTATGCTTGCTGAGTTATACAATTAAGTTGATATTGTAATGATTTTGTTCCCGTTGCTGTGATGTTGTTGTTGGTTTCCATAAAGGATGAATAATACTCCATAATATGATGAAGTTAATTTTGCTGACTATGTTGATGTCACTATAATGGTGAATAGAGTTGTTGATATTTTATTGATAGTTGACATACATATACGTATGAGAATAAAGTTGTATACGCGCTTTGGTGTTGGGAAAGTTTTTAAGAGGTGACGTGGTATATCCAAGTATAAGTGAGTTATGGTTGTTACATTTCTACTGTGGGAGTTGTTATGTCCGAGTGTTGCCTAAAAGGTTGGTAAGTTATTGGCGGGTATGTCGTGAGGGTGTTGAGTGATTAGCATGCGTGTAGTAGATTTGCATCATGATTGAGTTGTTACCATATCAAAAGGTAGTAGTCGAAGGGTTGCCAAGCGCAACTGAGAATCAGAAAGGTTGGAAACGAAGTTGAGGATCGTTGTATCGAGTAGATTTTCGAGGACGAAAATATTCTAATTGGGGGAGAGTTGTAACGCCCCGATATTTAATTATTTATTTAATTAAATATTTTTGAATATTTTATATTAATTCGAATTTTTATCGTCGAAGTCAAAATTATTTTAATTAGTGGCATGATAAACAATCGGATTTAATTTGGTGGATTTAATTTGAGAATTATCAGTATTATTCTAAGAAGCATAATTGAATAAATATGTTGAGTTGAGCGGTAAGTTGATAGTCGGATAAATTAGACGGTTTAGTCGGAGAACTATTATTAGAATATTATTTGCGAGTTAGTATTATTTAAAGTGTGGATCGATCATAGTTGAAGAATATTATTGAAAATAATAATAAATTATATTATGTGACTATTTATTTAATTGGGCTTATGTTGTTATAAAGTAATAGTGGGGTGTGTATGTAGGCCCACTAAGAGTAACACTATTATTTGGATCAATAGAATGATATATATTATTATTAGAAAATAAGAAGAGAAAGGAGAAATAGGGTTTGAGAGAAGAGGAGAAGAACGAGAAAGTTGTTGCTAGGGCCAATCTCAGAAATTCCATTGAAGCTTCCTTGAGTGCTTTCAAATCAAACCAGGTAAGGGTGGGTTTCTTATCCGATAATGGGGTATATGATATTTGTATGTGGAATCTTTACTGTTTCGTTGATTTGTGTTGGTTTGTGTTATTGTGATAAGCATGATTAATATTGTTTTAGTTATAGAAATATCAAAGAAGTATGTGGCTAATTGTGTTAAACGCTTGTCTAATTTGGGTTTAGATTAGGAAACAGAAGAATTATTGAAGCAGTGTAGAAACTACGCATAGAAAATAAGTATAGGAAATAAGAAAAAGGAAATGAAAATGAAACTGGAAGTACCGTTCGACACTTGTTGTGCCATGGGGGTTGCCGTTCGGCAACCTTGGGAGAAAGAGAGAAGTGTCAATCGACACTAGGCAATGGCGGGAGAAAAAGTGCCACTTTGGCACTGTGAGGCAGGGGCACTTGCTTCTCTGTTTCTCTGTTTCGTCTTTCTATGGCACTATGCTGCATGACTTTTAAATGATATCAGTAATTGCTCATAGCAGTATATATGAATGTACACTATTTTCAGTAGCAGTAAATTAAATTTAGTTGCTAGAAGCTAGCTTTATATGGAAGAATGGCACATCCATTAGTTGTATAATAAATTAGTAATGTTAGGGAGAATAATTGACAGTGGACTATATATATTTTAGATGGCTGAATTAGTATTCTATTAGTGATAAAAATAATTTAGCAGTGGGATTAATTGATTAAGTTGGAAAATAATTGGAAACGAGTCGATTAATTCAGTATGTTGGTATATTAACGTATTTTGTGAATTGACCGAAATGTCGTTTTGTTTCGATATCTCCGTGGTGAATAAATATTTTGATTTACAAAATTGTTATGATAAAGATTTATTTTGATTAATTGGTAATAATTGTGATATAGGACTTTGGCCAATGTTGAAGGTGTGAATTGTTGTTATGTCGACCTTTATTATGTTGTTGTCGTTGTTGCGTTGCCAAGTTGTGGTTGTTTATATAATCGCATAGCATAGCATAACATTAAAGTTGGCCTGGATTGGCATGTTCTAAGTTGGAGCGAATGCTCACCACGTTGGCCTGGATTGGCGAAATATTAAGTTGAAGGCTTATGCCTTGTTGATGCCTCTATTTATTGGAAGATTTTCTAAGTTGTGAGTTCTGCTCCAATGGTACCACATGCATTTGCATAACATCGAGTCGCATTCTAAGTTGTACAATTGAGCTGTTGTGTTGATGAAATAATTGTTACATTTTGATGATATCCTGTTGCGATTGTTGTTGTGAAGTGGTGGTTTTTGCATGACCTGGTTCTAACATATGATTTATCATGCGCTCACGTATACAATTTGAGAATCTCACCCCTTACTGTTTGAATGTTGCCCTCTGTTGGTAACGTGCAGGTATTAAAGAATGAAGATTTTCTTAGTCTTATTAGTTCAAAGTCGGTTGGTCACTCTGATACGTAGCACTCAGGGGGAAATGAACAAATAGTTGTTTACTCGTCGAATTTGTTTTAGTTGTTGAATCCTAAGTTTAATTATATGAAATAATGTGTTGCCTCTCAAGTTGTTTTAGTTGAATGAAACTTATGATGCTACTTGAAGTTGTAAATGATGAATCTGCTGCGTTATTAATAAAAAAAGTGGTTTTGTTTTAAAAGCTGATGCAAGTTTTTATATGATCCTCCGAAAACTAAAGTGTTATGTATTTGTTTATGTGTTGCAACATGTTGAATTGTGATATCCCAAATGTGTTGGAAATTTTTAATTACTCTGATTTTTCGTTATAACTACCAGGTAGAATTTGGGGTGTTACAATAGTGGTATCAGAGCAGGTCGGTCCGTCCGACCAAGTTGTCTAATGTTGTTTGTTTCTTAGTGTGCAACAAGTGTGTGAAACACTGTCGGTACTTATTTGCCTTAATTGCAGGAAGTTGGTTGAAGATAAGTGGGGGAGAAGTTTTTCTTCTCGGATATGTTCAATTGAAAGGTGTTGGTTCGGTGTGCTGCCAACGACGACAATGTAAGAATTGTTGCCCTGGTGTTTTAGAACCTGAACTTTGGCGAAGGAATGCATCTCTCGAGTTATAAGAAGTTTGGGAGCACGAGATATGTTAAGAGTTGTTTGGAATATGTCTAAGTTGAAGACAAATGAGTTTCGAAGTGGAATTTTCGTAAGCTAATCGCAGGAAATTGCAGAATTGTTGTAGGACTTCAGAAATTCATAACTAGAGTTCCAGGCATCTGATTTGAGTTCCGTTTGAAGCGTTGGAAAGCTAACAAAATGAGATTCATTTTAAAAATGGTTCCAGTAGCTATAATAGATTCATTTATCATGTTATCCTCAAGTTTGCTTTCATCCAATTCCAAACCTTGAAATATCAATTTTTCTAAGCAAACCATTCACAAGGGAAAAATGGTCATTCATACTGAGAAGTATGACTTTGACTTTTGGATCAAAATCAAATCTCAAAAAACATATTTCATCAAGACATGTTGGAATATGAAGTTTGTTTCATCAAGAATTTTAAAAGTCAAATTTTACTTTGGAAAAGTCAAATTCTAAATACTTAGAAATTTTCCAAGTGTTTAAGAAATATGATAATTTCAGAACTTCTGGGTCCGTGTTCACACTCAGCAAATTCTTGATAGTCTCAAGACAAAGTTTGGTCAGAACTTCTGGGCCAGTGTCCACAAAGGTTCAGTCAGAGTTTTCAGAAAGTCTGAGGGATCCCTCAGAACATGCTGGAGTCAGAAGATAAGAGGATAAGAAGATGAGATGCTACGCTGAAGCAGAACTTCTAATCCAGAGTTAAGCAAGGGTGCAGAGTTTCACATGGGAACTCATTTAATGCTCACAACCGCCTCTGAGTCTTTATCCAAGGGAAGGGTCCACGTTGACCCTTCTAGATCCAGTGTTGCACTTTGACTAGGGACTTTGGTAGACCCTCAGATGATGACCTTTGGATCCAGCGCGTGGACATATGGCTGGCTAAGCGTTGAAGGCGTATGGTTGACGTCTTGGGAATCTGCACCTGGAATCACATATAGAAAAATACATTGAAGAAATAAGGGGACCTGGGGATCGAACCCAGGTCCTATGGACATTTTCACATGCCTCCCACCAACTGAGCCAAGCGCATTTGTTGTACATAGAGAGACAAATAAATAATATATTAAAAAAAAACTTGTTAATTTCCTGCGCGCGAAATTTCAAATAGGCAAATGGGGTGGTGCCACGCAGGTCTTCTTCTTCCTCTCTCCGTTGGTAAAAGTTATAGACTTTTACCTACGGACAAAGGTCCGTAGCTATAACCCCTGCACATTTCAAAATCTCACCCAGGTACGATAAATGAAATCTAATAATGTAGATCAAATCGCCTTGACCTTGTGAACTTCATGGCACCTTTCTTGTGGACCAATTTTTCCTGTACAAAAAGATCCCAAAACGCAACAAGAAACCCTAGCAATGGCGTATCTCTATAGGGTTAGCAAAAACACAATTAATTATTACCAATAGTTTGCAAATGCTTCCAGGATTCAAAATATATACATGATTCATGCTATAAATGCCTAAACAATGATATTGGATTTCAAAAAAGGAGGGAGGTCATGAAGCTCTTACCTCGCGTTTCTGGGCACAAAAACGCTTTCTTTTGATTGGTATAGCTTCCTTGTACTCCCAGGAAGCGAATGAGATGGCTTGGGAGTCTTGAAAATTCCTGGAAATATGAAAACAGATCACCACTTTTCTTAATTTTTTTGAAGTTTGTCCTTCAACCTACACGCCTCCAAACCTTGTGTTTTGTGTCTGCATTTGTCCAATATATATCAGCGATTGAATTTGGTTTGTCAAAGTGCATTTAATCTTTGTCAATTATGGTCTTTGATCATGATTTGATTTTCATGAAAATCTTTCCAAAATAAGCCAAAAACCAATATTTTTATGCACAACCATGCCTTGCACGATTTGATCCCCTTGCTAGCTGTATAAGAGACCTGAAATATGCACCAAATCTCAAGACTTAAATGATTTTGATATTTTCATGATTTATTTTGATTTAATTTGATTTAATTGAAATAAAAAATCAAAATAAATGGAAAAAATAAAATAAAGGCAAGTGGGAAGATTTAGAGCTCTTGGACCATGTTACAAACTCAAAACAAGCACAAAAAGTTGGGCCCATTTGACAAAAATTGCAACTTGAGGCATATTTGACTTTTGGCAATTTTGCAAAACAGGTCAACTTCACCAATGCATAACTTCTTCAATTTTGACTCTTTGAAGGTGTTCTAGGACTTTTTAGAAATCTTGAGATGTTCTCTAAGCAACCTTTCTGGTCTCATCTCAATTTAGTCTTCCATGTTCATGTATGAAGCTTTGACAAAAAATGTGTTTTTGTTGACTTTTCAAAATGACCTATAATGTCCAAATTCATAACTTCTTGTGGGTGCATATCTTGAACTTTGGAGATGAAGATGGATTGTAGGGCATTTCATCCTATTCAAAATGAGCTTTTGATGGGTCATTTCTAATAAAGTATGAGAAAGTTATGCTTGGTTAAAGTTGGGTTGACTTTTCCTATAAAACCCTAATTTAGCAACTTTTGGGTTTTGATGAATTGTGAGCAATCCTTGATGAATCATGATCAACCCTTGATCAAATGATGAATAATACTTAAAAATGAGGATGTTGACCAAAAATCTTGAAGTTTGACTGTATGTGGGCCACAGTTGACTTTTGCCCTAGCACAGTCGATTTTCAGCCCTTTGAGCAATTGACTGACAAATTTCCTCTGCAAGGCTTGAAACTTGACATGGATGATCTTGAGAACATATTAGGACAATGGTGAGAATTTGGGATCCCTTGGACTCAAGTATCTTGATGCAACATGAAACCCTAATTTGAGGTAGACTGCCTTAGGATAGTTTGTTTGGTCAACCCTTGGACTTCCTTGAGCAATTTGAGGACCTTGATTGAAATGTTTTGAGGAATATGGGAGGGAAAATTTTGGGGTGCAACAACAGCACCAGAAGATGGCGAGGATCCTCCACATCCTATGAGCCCCATCCCAGACAGCGAGTTTGAAGTCATCCTCATCAGCAATGACCAAGACAAAGGAGTGAAAATTGGCATCGGCCTCTCCGACTAAGCGAGGAAACAACTGAAAGCCTTCCTGAGAGAAAATGTGGATTTTTTCGTGTGGAGCACTATTGAGATGCCCAGACTGGACCCTGAGGTCTCCTTCCACCAACTGACCATAGATCCCTCTGTTAGGGCAGTAGTACAACATAGGCGTAAGCAGTCTCCCGAGAAAGTGGAGTCTGCTGAAAAAGCTGTAAAAGACCTCTTAGAGGCAAATTTTATTTCTGAAGCTCAGTACTCAACCTAGCTGTCAAATGTTGTACTCATTAAGAAATCTAATGGAAAGTGGCGAATATGCATTTATTATACTGATCTTAATAGGGCATGCATAAAATATGCATACCCGTTACCTAATATAGATATGTTGGTCGACAACTCGTCTGATTTTTTAAACTATTGCCTTTCATGGATTCATACTTGGAATACAATCAAATACTCATGGCCATAATGGACAAAAAATACACGACTTTCATGATCGAGTAAGGTAACTACTATTGTAACTTAATGCCCTTTGACCTGAAAAACGCCAACGCTACATGCCAACGAATGATGAACAAAGTCTTCCAAGGTGAGATTGGATACATGATCGAAGTATACATGAACAACATGATCGTGAAATCCCAAGGGGAGTCCGACCATACGCTTTATTGAAGATAGTCTTCGACCAGGCGAGGAAATGCAAGATGAGATTCAACCCATTCGAGCAGGCAAGTTCCTCAGCTTCTACCTGATAGAACGAGGAATTAAAGTAAACTCTGAAAAATGCAGGGCCTTCTCCGAATTCCCAACATATGTTGGTATCTGATCTTGAAGATTGATAAGTTGTTAATGGTGTGAGTATGCGTTGCTATGGATGTTTCCCCCAGAACCATAGTAATAATTGATGATGTCGTAGCAAATGTTGGAACATCATCTCAGTTTCTTCAGCAACAAAAGTGACTTTTTCTCAAGGATACACTCAAAATTTAAGGAGTTGTTTTTGATGAAACCTTTGTTCCTGTGGCTAGACTTGAATCAATTAGACTACTCTTAGGAGTTACTTGCATTCTGAGGTTTAAGCTGTTTCAAATAGATGTAAAGACTTCCTTCCTAAATGGCTATTTGAATGAGGAAGTCTATGTGGAACAACCCAAGGGATTTATTGATCCATGTTTTTTTCCTAACCATGTGTACAAACTGAAGAAAGCTCTATATGGATTAAAGCAAGCCCCAAGAGCTTGGTATGAGAGATTGACATAATTTCTTGGTGAGAATGGATATAGGAAAGGTGGTATAGACAAAAATCCTTTTATCAAGGAAGAAGAAGGGAAGATCATGATTACATAAATTTATATTGATGATATTATGGTTGGTGGGATGTCAAATAAGATGGTTGAACATTTTGTCAAGAAAATACAGAATTTGAGATGAGCCCTGTTGGTGAGTTAATTTACCTTCTTGGTCTGCAAGTTAAACAAATGGAAGACTCCATATTCCTATCTCAGAGAAAATATGCTAAGAATATAGTAAAGAAATTTGGGATGGAAAATGCTAGTCATAAGAGAACACATGCTCCCACACATTTGAAGTTGTCTAAAGATGAAAAGGGGTATGTGCTAGATATCAAGCTGATCCCAAAGTTAGTCATGCCAACCATGTGAAGAGAATACTAAAGTATGTGAATGGGACAAGTGACTATGGTATGTTGTATGGTCATGGATCTAGCTCTGCATTAAGTGGATTTTGTGATGCTGATTGGGCAGGAAGTGCTGATGATAGAAAAAGTACATCAGGAGGATGTTTTTTCTAGGGAATTATCTCATATCATGGTTCAACAAGAAGCAAAATTGTGTGTTCTCCAAAGTTGAGTTTAAGGTCAAGCCACTGACCTAATCTGGAATGTTTTGGCTGCCATAATTGGATGTCATGTCAAAGATTCAGAAAGTATCACATGTGTGAAGAAGAAGGATGTCAGATTAAAATCCTACCTAGTGTGAGAAGGTAATCCTATCTGACTAACTGATAAGTACTTTGACGGGAGACTAAATATTTATTAGGATTATGCATGAAAGTTGACTATAAATACCTTGATTGGAGCTGAGTGTTTGTCTGATGATTGAGTGTAAATTTGATTTCTGAACATGTCTTTCAGAAAATATTTGAGAGCTTATGTCTCTTAAATTATTTTCTGATTTGTGGTAGATACTGAAGATGAGATCTATTGGGATCCTATTGTGTAGCTTGGGAGGTTTGTAAAGGGAATGTATGGAAATAAGTCCCTTGGATGGTGATTCTAAAAAGAAAGCTAATAGATTCTGTAGTAAAGTTGTTAATGTCCCAAATGATGTTGTAACATCATTGTTGATGATAGTCTGTGGGAGAGACTTGGGACTGTGAATCTTAAATATTCTACCACCTCATTCAGAAGTGACAGTTCTATCATTGGTTTAGAATAAGAAGATTTTGAGTTTGTTTAGAGAAGTATGCTCAAGTAATACATAACCACTATCTTCTGTTGGAGAGTCTGAATCTTATTAAATCTTTTAAGCACACTAAGAAATGGTTGGAAGTTGGTTTCAGACTATGGTTGCATGACATCTTAGCCATCCAAAGAGTCGTGGCAATATGTGTGGAGGTGCAAGGGCATGAATCAGAGGTGTCCTTGTTATTTGACTAGTTCATGGTACTTGGAGTTATTCCTAGTGAACTAGTGGGTGTTTAGTGTTGTGTTTTCTCCATAATGAAGTTTTGATTGTCCATGACAGGAGGAGTCTGTGGACTAATTGGGTTGTTTGGAGCTTGTGATGTTCAAGCGTATAGAGTTATTTCCCTCCTACGAGGATGATGTTGGATAATATGCTAAGACATGTTGCTACAAGATGTAGTTGTTTATGTCCTTATGAGTCTCTGAAGACTCTAGCCAGATGTTGGTAGAGTATACCATCCTTCTCCAAGAGGATGTGCTGGTTCTGCGAGAATTTATTTTTCTCTGCAGTAGTGAATGGGATAAAGAAGATTATCCTGCTGGTTGTTAGGAGATATCACACTTATCAGGTTTGCAAATCCATTACTGCAAACCAGGTGAATGTATGGCCTATGAAGAATAAGCTCCCTGCTAGTAAGTTAAGTGTGAAAATATGCTATCCTGCATAGAATTGGAGTTGTTAACTGGGTCCCTACCAATCATACCTCAACCATTACAGTGGGTTTAGGAAAATTCATTTATGCTGTTGGAAACAAGAAGATGTTTGATTATGGTGCTTACATTTTTCAACAGACTGTAAAGCATGCAAGAAGTTGTGCAATCAAGATGCCTAGTGCCTTTTCCTCTCTTATTTGTGGAATTATTTTCAATCAACTCCCTGGGATTCTTTGTGGTACTGATGTGGTATGCAAAAGGGAGTCTGCTATATCTCTTCACTTTAAGCTGTTTTAGGCAAACATGTCCCAGACATTGTCTTGACATCTGCATCCTCTGAAAACAAGACCTCAAGCAAGGATGGTATAATTTCTGAGTTAATAAAATCCTGCAAAGAACTTGATGAGGCAATCAGAGTTAGCTCACTGAGGAAGTTGAAATCTGAAAAGATGATCAAGGATCTGAACAGGGATGGCAGCCTTGGTGAAAAAGTTGGTACTGAAGGAGGAGATTCTGATAATGAAGGAAAGTCCTCAAGAGTTGAACTTCTCCTCGACATGTGCTTTAGCCAAAGAAAATGAAGTTAAACTATGGCATAAAAAAATGGGATACTTGCATCTGAAAGGAATGAAAAGAATCATATCTATAGAAGCCGCGAGAAGGATTCCTAAGCTCAAAATAGAAGAAGGGATAGTATATGGTGAATTCCAGATTGGAAAGTGAACTAAGATGTCACATCAGAAGATCCAACATCTCAACACATTAAAAGTTTTGGAACTTCACATGGACTTGATGGGACCTATGCAGGTTGAAAGTCTTGGTAGAAAGAAGTATGCCTATGTTGTTGTAGATGACTTCTCTAGGTACACATGGATAAGCTTTATCAGAGAAAAATCAGAAACTTTTGAAGTCTTTAAAGGTCTCTGTCAAAAACTTCAAAGAGAAAATGATAGTCATGTCATCAGAATTAGAAGTGATCATGAAAAGGAATTTGAGAACAATAAATTTTTTGATTTTTGTTCTTCTGGAGGAATCAGTCATGAATTTTCCTATCCCATTACTCCTCAGCAAAATGGGATTGTGAAACACAAAAACATAACTCTTCAGGAATCTACCAGAGCTATGATTCATGCTCAGAAGTTACCCTACCACTTTTGGGATGAAGCTATGAATACTGCGTGCTATATCCATAATAGGGTCATTCTAAGAAAAGGCACCTCAACCACCTTGTATGAAATATGGAAGGGAAGAAAACCTACTGTTAAATACTTTCATCTTAGCTGATCGTGAATAGATAAGGAAGATGGATCCCAAGAGTGATGAGGGAATATTCCCGGGTTACTCTACAAATAGCAGAGCTTACAGAGTCTTTAACTCCAGAACTAAGGTTATAATGGAATCCATAAATGTTATTATTGATGATAGAGGATGGAATAATGAAGGAAGTTTTGAAGCTGTTAGTCTACTGGTCTTGAAGACAGTTAGACATTATGCTGGTGTTTCCATTTTGGTTTTCTTTTGTGCTTTGATGTCTTCGTGAATTTTGGCACTTGAATGTGCTTGATACTTGGATATTCTGTTTTGTACTCCTAATTTATACTGTTCTCTTAAATGCTCATTTGTTTGGCATATGATGTCTAAAAAGGGGGAGAATTTGACTGGTGAGGTTGAGGGGGAGCTTAATGTCCCAGAAGAAGTTCTAACATCTTCTTTTTGGAGCTGATTTTTTATTAGCAAGTTTATACATCCTATTATACATTACATTATTGCTGCTATTATTTGTTTTACAAAAATTAAGCCAATCCTAAAACAAGAGAACTAACAATCTCCCCCTTTGGAAAATTTTGGCTAAAATAAATAATCTAAAAATAATTGCAATCTAGGAGATTACAGCAATACAAAAATATAACCCTCGGTAGTAGTGTTTAGAAGCAATACAAACATGTCGAATCAAATGTTCTATCATGTATTTGTTTGGATCTGTCCTTTGTGACATGTGATCTGAGTTATAAACACAATTGTGATCTTATTAAGAGTTCTCTTATTCCACCACTGGTCTTCTATGTTTAGAAGATGTTTCTGGATTGATGGGGAGTACAAGTTGTCTTATACTATCTTCTTTAGAGTGCTGCAAAGAAGATGTCGAACAAGATGTTGAGACATTATTTTCAACTATTCAGTTGAAAATAATGTCTCAACATCTTGTTCCGTGCAGTAGCTTCTGAACACTACTGTCGAGGGTTATATTTCCGTATTGTTGTAATCTCCTAGATTGTAATTGTTTTTAGATTATTTGTTTTAGCCAAAATTTGCCAAAGGGGGAGATTGTTAGTTCTCTTGTTTTAGGATTGGCTTAATTTTTGTAAAACAAATAATAGAAACAATAATGTAATGTAGAATATGATGTATAAACTTGCTAAGAAGAACAGGTACAACAAGAAGTCCTATTACAATGTCATAACATATTGTGTTGAACTTTTTCAACAACTGGAACAACATGTCAAAGAAGATGTCTTCGATATCGCGCCTGCTGAGCTGGATTAATGAGATTCAGTTTATTCTTAATAGAGGCAGAATATTCAGGAGAATATTATGCATCCTATGTGGCGCACATTTAAAGGTCTAGAAAATTCAATCAGAAATCAAGGAGAATGAAGACTTTCTAAATAAGGAGATTATTTAGGAAACTAAAGATTGAAGACCTTTCTTGGGGCATAAGTTTCTGTAGTTTGTTACAGAGGATTTGCTGTGATTGAAGGTCCAAAACCAGTTGGGTAACAGGTTATAAATATAAGGGTTTGTAACCTAGAAAAGATACGACTCAAGATGTAGAAGTCTAGGGTTTTGTCAAGGTAAACTTCCTGAGTTATGGGAAGGTTACCATGTTCACCTCGAAGCCTGTATGTAAGAGGTGTATTGTTCTTGGAGGAAGCTTTGAAGCAAAGCTAACAAACAGTGGAGTTTAGCTTGGAGACTTAGCTAGGTTGTCATGGAAGTTTGTCTTCTAAACTGTCTATTTGTGTGATCAGAATCTTGGTGAAGGGCCATCGATGCAGTGATTGAGGTGTTGACTTCTAGACATCATTGCGATGATTAGAAGTGGGATGGGGATATTCCATATCTAGGGAGGACCTAGGTAGAAGGGTCATTGGGTAATGATTAAGTGTGTAGATCGTCAACGAGTTTGTTGGTTGTAGGGTCTACAAATTGATAGTGCTGATAATGGACTTAATTCCGAGCTTGGTAGCCCCCAGAGTAGGTGTTGTTATACACCAAACTGGGTAAACAATTTTGGTGTGTTCTTTATCTTTTCAGTACGGTTTCATCTTGCCTGTGTTTGTGTCAGATCAAATGTCTCGACATCCTTATAGGACATCTGAGTCTGCTGTACCAGAATTTCAGAGCAAAATTTATGAAGTTCATTAGAGGATTGGTAAAATCAAAGAATCCTAACAATGAACTTCAAATTTATTGGATCAAATATTTCAAATTAAATATACTTGGACTTGCAAACATAGGTTTGGACCATGAATGCTCATTTTTCAAATCGGGACAAATTTAGCGCCATGTTAAGCAATCGTAAGAGAACTTATATAGAAGACACGCCTATTTTAAGGCCGGTCAATAGTCTATGTACTAACATGTTAGAGAAATTATATGTAGATCATTCTCCAAAAACATATGGCACAAGTAAAATCAAGAAAGGGATAAGATGAAGAGGGAGGGGGATGCATTAGATGAAACTAGGGTTTCAAATATCATAAATATCATTCATCCATTTTGGTGGATTTGGTTTCTCAACCTATCAACACCTAAGATCCAATGAGGTTGAGGAACTTGTCCCGAAAAACACTCAAGTGTCTTCAAATCAGGACCAATAAAAAAATAAAAAATATATTTAATATAAAACAAAATTCAAATGATTTAACAAAGGAAATAATTGGTAAAATATACAACATGTATTAAAACACCAAATGAAAATCCTAAAAAAATTCAGAAATCAAACATCAGTCAATAAGTGTTGACTAAAATTTTTAGAATTTTTTAAAGTCAGAAACTATTTTTAAAATTTAAAGAAATAAGCAAAATAAACTAAAATTTGTGAAAAATAGTAAAATCATAAATAAAAATAAAATGAGGTCACTAATATTTGTCAAGAGGTCATTGGATCCTTCCATATTTTTTTCTTCAGAATTTAAAAATCAATAAAAGTATTTTTAAACAATTAAAACAACTCAAATAATGTAAAAAATCATAAAAAATATCAAATCACAAAATAAAATTATGAAAAAAATAATAATCAGAAAGATAATATTTGAAAATATTTTTGTGAATTGTTTCATAATTTTCAAGTCAGAAATGAATTTTTTATGAATTTTTGAAGTTTAAAACAATTAAAACAAAAACAAAATAATAAAATAATAAACAAAAAAAAATGTGGACCATCTGATCATTATCAAAATGCGTTAGTAATCAAATCCAAGGTATCAGACACATTGTGCATGATATGGACATTAGTGAATAAACCACCGGATCAAATATTTTTTAAACAGGTTTGAAAAAACAAGTGACGCCTTGTCATTAGTTTAGAGATGACACATTGGTCATCTTCAACCTCCAGCCACGCGCGAGTTGCAGATTCCACACATTGTAAAATTAGAAGCTCAGATCGGTGCGATTCGCTTCGTCTCTTCAAGATTCCAATGGTACCCTCGCGAAAAATATTTATATAAACTGTAGCATAGTCGATTTTCAAAAAAAATAGAAGAAAAAGAATGAAAAGGGATTTGAAAATTCATGAGCAAAACCCACTTCCAGTTAAAAACCAACGATGCGATGAGTATCAGAGTGATGAGAGCTACATTATAGTAACAAGTTTGGAGAGAATTGATGGAGGAATCTACCTGTTGAAGTTCAACTTTAGAGCTCTGAAATTTGACTTGGCTAGCATGATTTAGGACACCTTAAGGCTTGGTTCTTCTTCTATTAGCTTCAGTGAAGTTCAATGATGAAGAATGAGCAAATAAATTGGATTGAAAAACAATGGAAGAGTGAATTCAAAAACTCAGAACTATGAGCTATAAAGAGAGTTTGGAAGAGTGATTTTGGCTATCCAAGCTTACGAAAATTAGTGGAATATGGTCTGTATTTATAGGAGAAGTTAATGAAATCAAGAGGAGGGGTGAATGATGCAATTTGAGTTGAAATAATGCACACCTGTGGTCATGAGGAGAAAGTGACCACATGTGCATCAAAACTCATCCAAGTGACACGTTTTGACACTCTAAATGATCCAAACATTTATGCTCATCATGTATAAGTAGAAAACACACACGAATTTTGAGATTAGAAGTCAGATTATGTAAATTGCAATCTGACTACCATGAGAAACTTCAGTTCTAAGGTACCAACTTTGAATCTATGGTGCAGACAACTCAGGAGGCTTTATGACATGATTCTTGAAGCATTTGAAAGACAAGGTCACAATCTTTACAACGTGCCAAGAAAGACTCCATTTGGATAATTGAGATGGAAGTTATGATTAATTGAAATCGTGAAACATAAACTTATTTTTGTACTTAGAAATACTTCTAAGTATGGGACCTCAAAATTACCTATAATGTTCTTCAAAATTACATGACTTTCCACTCAAAATTTGATCTTGATTTCTGAAGATGAAATGAATTAGACCTATTGAATTAAATTGTGTAATTGAGATCACTCAAAAATCATAAAAATCTAAAGAGTTATGGTCTTTGGAAGATGATGAACAAATTTGGGAAAATTCACTAAAGACCTATAATCTTTTCAATTGTTCCACAATTTTCCAAACATTTTCAAGTCTTGCACATTGAAAAAAAGTTGCAGTAGACATACCAAAGATTATTATGGAAAAAGAATAGGATCAAGGAGATAAAAATTGACCAAGTTATGATCATTTGAAGTCAAACCCTAAGATTCAAAGGCTTTTCAAAGAGACTTGTAATCTTTCTCAACCATTAGTGATCTTCCTCTCAAAGTTAGACTTAGATCCATGAAGAGAAGTTGTTAAGGACCCTTTAAAGAGAATCATGGATTTGGAGTCAATAAAAAATCTCAAAAAAAGAGCAATATATGGTCCTTAGAAGTCAACCAACCCTAGCTCAGAGAGTGTCAAAATGACTTGAAACCCCTTTCAACTTTTGATGATTTTTATTGCACAATTGGATCTTGTCATGTGAAGAGAAGTTGTTGTAGGTGATGATAAGAACCCATATCAAAAAGAACCAACTCAAAATGTTGAAAATTAAGAGAGTTATTGTGATACGGTGGCAGAACCGACTATTATACGGGTTTGCATTTTTTGTTCGTAAATGTCGCGGTAAGCAAGAGTCGCGACCGACATTTCTTTTATCTAAAAAAGGAAACGGTGAAAAGAACAGAAAAAGAATTTTTTCGAGATTTTCTGAGTAAGGGGGTAGATTATAGAAAGGGAAGGTATTAGCACCCTTTCCATCCATGATTTTCCACGGGCTCTTAGGTACTTTCTCGTTTTTGAAAACTGTTTTCGTGTTTGTGTGTTTTGAAAGATTTTGTTTGCTTTATGATAACTCTTGTATCAGTCCTCGAGAGTGTGATAAAGTGTTTTTGAAAAGAAGTTTTGAAAATTTGTAAGTGTAAAAAGGAATCAGATTTGAGCAAGTACTTAAGAACTGTCTACCTACTCGAAAAAAGGGTGTTCTTTTCCTCCTTTCCTTTAGATAGTGTTGTTCTACTAATAGTGAGTAGATATCCCTATTGTTGGATGTTGATGGACTATCGAAAGGGACGTTTATGGTCATTAAAGGCAACATGTAAAGATACCTTAGCATTTCAAAGAGACTGTCATCATATATGCAACATCGAGGGACAAGATCATTTTTCGTAGGCAACTCGAGGGACATTAAGGGACCATGATCTTTATGATGACTTTTAAACTGAGGGTCTTTGCTAAGATATCCCTATGTTCGAGGGACATGACCATTGTTTTCTGAGGCAACCAAAGTGGGGAAATACCCTATGGGTGCAAGTGTGCAACAATGTGTTTTTTCAGTTATATTTATCTTGAAATTAGTGACCTAATGATTAATTGATTAGTTCTTGTCATGCACGCCTAATTTACTAACAGTTCATATACAAGCATATAAGAAATATAAAAGCGAGAAATAAAGTTCCTACAACTATTACAAGGCTTTGGTGTAGTTACATAAATACTGAACGAAAAGTAAAATGCGGAAATTGAAAACCCTAATTAAACTATTACAAACCGGGCACAGTTACATAATAAATAAAAAATAATCGTATGACAAATAATAATGCGCAAAAATTAAGACTGACCTACGTTTGAAACCCTAAAAGTCTAACTGCCTATTAAAAATATTTTTTGGTATTTTATGAAAAAAATTAGAAATTTAAACTAATTTCTAGCTAATTTTAAATTAAAGAAAAAAAGTTAAAATTTAATTAAATTAATTTGTAAAAATTAATTTTTCTTAAAAAAACTCTAAATCCCATTTTATGATGATTTTCTGATTTTATGATAAAAAAAAGAAGAATAAACAAAAATATTAATTAATTTAAAAAATAAATAAAATAATTAAAAGAAGATGGGCCTGGGGGTGAGAAACCCAATTGGGGGGGGGTATGCTGCTGAATTATGTCTAGGACCAGATTGCGTTGGCCCGATACAACTGTATGGGATCTGGTGTTGCTAGATCCTGAGGGTTCACCATGGAGAAGCGTTTCCAGGGGCGCTGGATTTTATACTATAGTGATCTTATGGATGAGATCTGGAGATGCATAGTGGACGTGCTGGAACACAAAGCACATAATCTGCAAGAAATATTCAGAAAAAATAATATGAAAGAGGTAGGGATCGAACCCCTGCCCTTGCACACACACAAAGCCTTAAGTATGATGTCTCTACCATTAGGACAACTGTACATTCATTAGTTTATATCAAGCCATGAATATATATGTTAAACAAGCTATTAAAAGTCAACCAATCAAAACACACGTGGAGTGGACCCTGATGTTTGAATGGGCCAATCAAAGGGTAGCGTTGTGCTACACAGAGTCATCAGTCGGTCAAGACACCTTAGGCGGTGACTCCGGTCACCATCTTCGGTTGTCCAAAAACTCAAACCTGTGAAATTCAATGGAAACAAACAATAAAACAACCCTATTTAACTAATTGAGACCTTGCTATTCCAATGGCATGGTTGGTTTATCCGAAAAAGGTCTGTATCATGTGATTTGAAACATCAAAAGCTTCATGCCATAACAATGGCACGATGATGTTCTTGCGTTAAAACCTTCATGTAAAACGTTAGAACACTTATAATGATGTGTATAAATTATGCTAGCATGCTTACACTGATTGAAATTGCTTTGAAACTTGAAAATCAAAACCCACCAACTTACCAACTGGAGCTTCCAATGAGAGGTTTTGGGGTTGATTCACAATGAGTAAGGACTAGTATCAAACCCTGGCAACTTCAGGAAGGTGATTGGCTCTTTTGTTTTGATCAACAAAGGCTGGAACTGATGCTTTTCACCTTCATGATTTTCTTGAAATTTTGCACTTTGATATGGTTCTTTTGTGGATGTTGCGCATCCTCTCTAGGTCTGGACTTGTTATGTACATATAGTGAATCATATTAGGTTTACAAATAAAGAAAAAAATCCAATGCTTTGATGAGAAATATCTTCTTTCCAATTATTTGATTTTTGGTTTGTTTTGGAACAAATCCAATCTTTCTTCCCTCCACGATTTCCCTTTGATTTGCCAGCATATTTTACCTTTCATTTGATGAGAAAAAGATTCTCAAATCATATCATTTATTATTTCTTTTATTTATTTATTTCCATTTGAATTTTAATGAATACAAAATCCAAATAAATAATAAAAATAATGAGATAATGTATGAGTGAGCTTAGAGGTAGTGGGCCATGTTAAGAACAAGTTTCAAGCATGAAAACATGGGCCCATTTGGAAAAAATTCAAGTTAGGTCAATACTGGCTTCATGCACATTTCCAAAAATTGACCAACTTTAGTAATGCATATCTCTCTCATTTTTAACCCTAAGAGGGTGTTCTTGGACTTTTTGGAGAGCTTAGGATGTCCTCTAAACAACCTTTTTGGTTTAATTTCAATTGGATCTTCCATGTTCATGTAAGGAGCTTTGATCCAAAAGGTGTTTTTGTTGAATTTCTGAAAGGACCTATAATGTCTGAGCTTGTATCTTTCCATTGGTGCTTTTTTTGAACTGGTGGCTGAAGAGAAATTGTAGGTAATTGGATTCTCTTCAAAATGAGCCTTGGTGGAAAAATTTATGATAAAGTATGAGAAAGTTAGGCCTGGTCAAAGTTTGGTTGACTTTTCCTATAGAAACCCTAATTTTCCATTTTTGACTTTTGATGAGTTAGGAGCATTTCTTGAGGAATAATGATCAATCCTTGATCAAATGATGGATGTCACTCCAAAATTTTGATGCTGACCAAAAATCTTGAAGTTTGGCTGTATTTGGGCCACAATTGACTTTTGACCTAGTATAGTTGATTTCCATGCATTTGAGTAGTTGACTGGGCAAACTTATTGTGCAAGGCATGAGATTTGGCATGGATGATCTTGAGGACATATTAGGACAACAAAGAGCATTTGGGATCCTTGGGATTCACATATCTTGCTTAAAATTGAAACCCTAGTTGAGGTTCATTACCTTAGGAGGAGAATTTATCTTGTCAATTCTTGGTCATCCTTGGGCAAGTTGGGGACCTCAATGGGAATGTGTTAAGTAAAAAGGGAGGGAAAATTTTGGGGTACAACAACTGCCCCTGTTCAATCTTCTTAAACCTGAGGATGTAGATTGGCTGGTATGCCTTTCATGATCTCAAGGTGGAAGATGATTGAACACTAGAGTGCCCAGAAATTTGCACTCGTCTGAAATGAAACTTGACTATGGAGATGATATCGGAAATGGGCTTATAGATGCCATTTGGAGAAGATAATGGCAGATCGTCGGAGATGGGCTTAAAGATGCCATCCAAAGAATATGACGGAGAGTCGTCGGAGATGGGCTTAAAGATGCTATCTAGAACAATGTTGACTTCATGAGATATTCCTTTGTGGGAATTCCTATGCTTGTTGATGGGGAGGACTCCGTTGAGGAATATCGGTCTTTGTCTTGGGAAATAGAGCCTAAGAGCTTTAGTTGTCCATTACTCTATTGGGGAGTCATCTCTTGATTAAAGAGACGGAAGTGAACTGCTATCTTTTCAGGATCTAGGATTCATAGTGACTTGCTGAGGATAATAAGACTGACTGATATCTGGTCATATTCTAGGCTTCACATCACCTTATACTGTTATCTGGTCGGATTCCAGGCTTCATAGTGTCTTGAATTGTTGATTGACTATTATCCGGTCAAATTTTGGGCTTCAGTAATGATGTTAACTGTTATCTGGTCGGGTCAAGGTTTCACAGTGTGGTAAACTGCTATTTGGCTGGATTCCAGGCTTCGCAGCAACCTAAACTGTTATCTGGTCGAAATCCAGGCTTCACAGTGATTGAAGAAGTTAACTACTCTCTGGTCGGATTCTAGGCTTCGTAGCAACTTACTGGGGAAATATGAAATTAACTACTATCTGGTCGGACTCCAGGCTTTGTAGTTTCTTTAACTGGAATAGAAATCAGAAAAATATTAGTGTCAATTTGACTGAACCAGAGAAAGGTCTTGAGTTGTCTTCAACTGGAATAGAAATCAAGAAAATCTTAGTATCGATTTAGTTGAACCAGAGGAAGGTCTTGAATTAACTTTGACTGAGGAGAATGCTGAAATAGCTTTTCATCCGACGTAGCTCTTAAGAAGACTACCAGGTCACGTAAATAGTCAATGGTGTTTGTTGATTTGATCTTTCCTGAAAACAGTAAAGAGTTAGTCGTATGAAATGCATTGTGACGATGTTCTCAAAATAAATGAGATTATGTTGTATGTAATGTGTATGTGCATGCCATGATGTATGAATATGGGATGCTATTATGATATTTCTTAGTCTGGGAAAGTAAATCCAGGACTGCTGCAGAAGAGTATTAGGAAACTGAACCCTCCATTTCCGCTGGGGATGATGAATGAATATGATTTTCCGGGGATTTTCTCTTTCCGTTTGGAGGATATTCTGCCGGGGATTCTTAACTTCTGCCTGAGAATAACTCTGTGGAGCGAGCAAATGCTTTGTTGGAAGGTTTTGTCGATGGAGAGAAATAAACTCTGTTGGGGAATAAACTTCCGTGGTTAGGGAAACAAACTCTACACGGGAGGAGAATTTATAAACTGTTTGAAATTATAAAACTCGACTGGGGAAAACAGATTTCATCTCTCTGAAGGAACTTTGCTGGAGGAGGTAATTCCTGCTTGGGGAAGAAGGAGATCAAAACTTTGGTTTTTTTTACTTTGTGGGGAACATAGACATCATGGGGTCATATGTAATGGTGACTTCATCTCAAAATATCTCTGCACTTGTACCATGCTGGAAAGAGTAACTGTCGGGACTACAAATGGCTTTTTAGACTTTGCCCTGTTTCTTAAAGTCATTAGCAACTGTTTTCCTATTTTTTTATGTAAGTATTTGTGAACAGTAATCATATTTAAATGCACATGTCAAAAATAAGTCACTGGACGTTTTTGCAAAATAAAATAGAAAAAATAAAACAAATAGTTTTGTACTTTCAAAGAAATGATTTGTATTGATTTCTGAAGTTCGCCTATAACAGGCATTTTGTACAAAGAGACTGACGTTCTAGTAGGATAACACCATCGTAAAAAATGAAAACTACACAAAATAGTGTAAAAAGAGAAAACAACTATGTGTAATAATCCCATTGAGTTTCAATTCTACTATTTCCCCTATGTCTTCGAGCGTCTCATCACTTTGCTACTCGTCCGAAGCTGACTGGATTGATTGATACCATTTGAGCTTCACAATTAATACTGAAGTCTGGTCGCAAGGTGATCCAATGGGACATAGTTGTGCGCTTCAAATCCCTAACTTTTTCCTGGACCACTCTTTCGGGTTTTCAGTCCACCGGGATACCCTTTTTTTCCCAAGCCACCTTTTCAGGTTTTTGACTTGCCGGGTGTACTGATTTTTTTGTATTTATATCCCTAATTTTTGCCCGAACCCTTTTGGTTCGCCGGGGTGCTCTTATTTTTGCCTAGGATAGTCAACCTAGTGGGCCTTTATTTATGCGTAGTATCTTTTCACTATGTCTGCATTCATAGGGTGATGAAGGTCGTCACCATCCATGGTGGTCAGAATCATGGCTCCACCGGAAAATATACTTTTGATTACAAATGACCCATCGTATGTGGGAGTCCATTTTCCCCTGGGATCATCTTGTGGCAGTATGATGCGCTTGATTACTAGATCACCCACTTGATATACTTGACGTCTAACCTTTTTGTTGAAAGCTTTGATCATTCGCTTTTGGTATATCTGACCATGACAGACAACAATAAGCATTTTCTCATCAATCAGATTCAGTTGATCAAGTCCAGTCTAGATCCAATCATCTTCGTTCAAACCTGCATCCTTCATGATCCTTAAAGAAGGGATATGGACCTCAATAAGTAGGATAGCCTCCATACCATATACCAAAGAATACGGTGTTTCCCTTGTTGACGTACGTGCTGAGGTGCGGTAACCATGAAGAGCAAATGGTAACATCTCATGCCAGTCTTTGTATGTCACCGTCATCTTCTATATGATTTTCTTAATATTCTCGTTAGCAGCCTCCACAATGCCATTCATCTTCGGCCGGTAAGGGGAAGAATTATGATGTTAGATCTTGAATTGTTTACAGAGTTCGGTAATCATTGTATTATTGAGATTTGTACCATTTTCTGTGATGATTCTCTCTGGCACACCATACCGACAAACCAGGTTATGCTTGATAAACTACGCCACAACATTCTTGGTAACAGTAGAAAAAGAGGCAACCTCAACCCACTTCGTAAAATAATCAATGGCCACCAGGATGAAGTGATGCCCATTAGAAGCGGTAGGTATAATCTTTCTGATCATATCAATGCCCCACATTGCAAAGGGCCATAGAGCCGTCAAGACATTCAAGGGAACCAAAGGTACATGTACTTTATCAGCATAGATCTGACATTTGTGACAAGTTTGGGAATGTTGATAACAGTCTGCTTCCATAGTGGACCAATAGTATCTTGCCTGTAGGATCTTTTTAGCCATGGTGTGTCTACTGGAGTGGGTGCCAAAGGTACCTTCGTGTAAATCTGCCATAATCCTCTCTGCTTCTCTCTTGTCTACACACCGAAGTAAAGTAGGGTCATGGTTGCGCTTGTAGAGGATTCCATTACTGAGGAAGAACTTTGCGGAGAACCTTCTCAAAAACCTCTTATCAATTATAGACACCCCCTCAGGATATTCTTGAGCCTCGAGATACATTTTCACTTTATAGAACCAAGGTTTGTGCGCTACTTCTTAAGTGTCAATCTCATAGCAGTATGCTGGTTCATCCAATATGTCAATAGTGATCTGAGGAGCCTCGTTTTCCCATCTGACCTTGAACATAGATGACATAGTAGCTAGCGCGTCCGCTAACCGATTCTCTTCTTGTGGAAAATGTTCAAAGGTGACCTCTTCAAAGTGTGGAAGCAATGTCAGCACATGTTCTTTGTAAGGGATGAGATTCGGGTGCTTCGTGTCCCACTCGCCTTTGATTTGGCTTATTACAAAGGTTGAATCCCCGAAAATGCTAAAGAACTTGATCCTCAGGTCAATAGTAGCTTTGAGACCCATGATGCATGCTTCATACTCTGCCATATTGTTGGTACAACTGAAACATAATCTGGTGGTAAAAGGAGTATGAAAGCTCTCAGGAGATATAATTGTAGCACCAATGTCATTGCCGAGTGCGTTAGAAGCTCCATCAAAAACCATAGCCCACCGGGATCCTTCCTCAGGTCCTTCATCCGGTCCAGGTTCTTCACAGTCAGTCACTAACATAATATTCTCATTCGGGAATTCAAAGTTCATGGACTGGTAGTCATCCACGGCCTGATAAGCCAAATGATCAACTAGTACACTTCCCTTGATTGCTTTCTGGGTTGTGTATTAGATATCGTATTCGGTCAAGATCATTTTCCATCTTGCTATTCTTCTAGAGAGAGCGGGCTTCTCGAAGATGTACTTGATCAGATCCATCTTAGATATCAACAAAGTAGTGTGGGTCAACATATACTGTCTCAGTCAGCGAGAAACCCATGCCAAAGCGCAACAAGTTTTCTCGAGCAGTGAGTATCTTATTTCACAGTTGGTAAACTCTTTGCTAAGGTAGTATATCGCATGCTCTTTTCGACCGGCCTTGTCATGCTGCCCCAACACACACCCCCATTGAATTATCTAACATTGTTAAGTACATTATCAAAGGTCTTCCTTCAATTGGCCGCATCAGAATTGGAGGCTATTGAAGGTATTCTTTGATTCTTTCGAAGGCAGTCTGGCATTCTTCATTCCATTTTACCACTTGATCTTTCTTTAGGAGTTTGAAGATTGGCTCACAAGGAGCAGTTAAATGGGAAATAAATCTGGCAATGTAATTTAGGCGTCCCAAGAAACCTCTAACCTCCTTCTTAGTGCGAGGAGTCGGCATCTCTTGTATAGCCTTCACCTTTGTAGCGTCTACCTGAATGCCCTTGTTGTTAACAATGAAACCTAGAAGTTTACCAGACCTTACCCCGAAGGTGCACTTGTTCAGATTTAGCCTCAGCTTGTACATCTTCAACCTGTCAAATAGTTTTTGTAGATGATCAAGGTGTTCTTCCTCAGTTTGATATTTGGCTATCATGTTATCAACGTAGACCTCTATCTCATGGTGAATCGTGTCATGAAACAAAGCTACCATAGCTCGCTGATAGGTTGCCCCAACATTCTTCAATCCAAACGACATCACTTTGTAACAGAAAGTGCCCCATTGCGTGACGAAGGTTGTTTTCTCCATGTCTTTGGGTGCCATCTTGATCTGATTGTAACCAGAGAAACCGTCCATGATGAAAAGACCTTGTGCTGCGCACCAAAGTAGTACCCCTGCATTTGACGAAAACATGTAGTGCATCATTGCATTTTCTTCCTCTGGGTGTCAAATCAGCATCAGAAAAATCCAAACCGTTATCAGCCGTCAAACTGGCCACACAATCTTCAAATTGGTCAGCAGAGGTTTCTTGTGGCACATAGGCAGTTTTAAGGAATTTTACCAAAGCCTTCGCATGAGCTTCGGAGCACAACAGTAAGGCTAACATAGAAACCTTAGGAGGGGTCTTCCCTAGTTGTTCTACCACATTGCAGTTGCTCTTCTTTATAATCTTCAAGATTTCTTCCATTTCCTTCTTGGAAGTCTCTGGGATAGATCCTGAATGCGCCTTCGTCTGGACAAGCTCAATCAATATGTCTTTGCCCCGAGTCTCGGCCGACTCGGTGATAGGGGTGGCAACAGGAGTATTCACAAGAATTGCGGTAGTAGTATCAACAGGAATAACAATAGGAATGACCACAGGACTAGTAAAGGCTTTTGGAGGGGAAATCTCAGGGGAGAACACTCTTCCACTTCTTGTTATTTTAATGGTTCCAACAATGTTGCTAATGTCGGGATCAGTATTTTCAGAAACTTGATCTTCAATAGCCAGCAGGTCTTGCTTGACCCTGTGGTAGTAGACGTCATCCCCATAGTTCCAGGGAATAGCCTTGTCCAAGGAATATTGGATTGGCCCTGACATAATGATGATTAGTGGAGCCAACTTCGGAGAAAAAGTAATCCTGACGGGTCTTTTGGTGGAGACCCTGGGAGGATTGGTGGAAATGGTTATGATTAAAACATCCTTGCAAGAAACAGTCAGGACGGGAGTCTTTTCAAACAAAATCTCTCTATCATCCATCAGGCACTGAACATCTGCCTTCAACAAATGATAACTAGTCGGTAGAGATAAACATAAGTGGCAACCTTTGCCATAGCCCGAAAATAAACTGGCTTTCAACAAGTTCCACTTGACGGTCATGAGAGGAGTAACAAGTTCCTCAACAGAAGTAACAAACATATCATCTTCAATAGCATTAATACCACGACCGTGCTTGAGCATATGAGCAGTGATAACATTGGGAACCTCAGGAGCTTCAAATGCAATCTCCTTTGCTTAAATAAGGTCTTGCACTTTGTTTTTCAAAGCCCAGCAATCGTTGGTGTCATGGCCTGGACTTTCTGAATAGTAAGCACAACGAGCATTTGGGTTGTAGCGAGGAGATGTAGTGTTGGGATTTTTTGGAGCTTCCCGCAAAGTTACCAGATTAGATTTTAGCAAGTGAGGCAACACTTGAGATATAGTCATATTTATACAGGTGAATTATCTTACAGGCCTTTTTGCTCTTGGCTGATTATTCCTTTGTTGAGTAGGTGCAGGTTTAGAGATCATAACAGCCCCTACCGCTGGACGGTGTTCAGTTCTGTCCTGATTCCTTTGGCTATAAGTGGCACTGACTTCTTTCTTCCCAAAAAATGGCTTCCTTACTGTACTGGAGGATGCATCCTTTTGAATCTTACCACTCCTAATCCCGGCTTCCACTCTTTCTCCTATTAAGAACAGCTCAGTAAAACCAGCTGAAGAGCTTCCAATCAGGTGATTGAAAAACGGACCAGATAGGGTACCCAAAAACATATCCACTAACTCCCTATCAGACAGAGGGGGTTGTACTCTTCCTGCTAAGTCCCTCCACTTCTGAGCATAGTCTTAAAAGTCCTTGCTCGAACCCATAGACATACTTTGGAGTTGAGTATGGGTGGGAGCAAGGTCTGGATTATATTGGTAATGCCTGTAGAAAGCAGCAGCCAGATCTTCCCAATAACGAATGTTGGTCCCTTCTAGCTGGTAGAACCACTCTAGTTGAGTCCCGGATAGACTATCTTGAAAGAAGTGGACCCATAAGTCCTTGTCAACAGTGTGAGGCTGAATCTTCCTCACATAAGATCGGAGGTGCATCTTGGGACATGAAACCCCATCATATTTGGCGAACACCGGCACCTTGAACTTCCGTGGGATGACAACCCCAAAAACCAAACCCAGCTCTTCAAAATCCAGCCCAGGCACCTTCTGGATTTCCATTGCACTTAGACGCTCTTCCAGCTGTTTGTATTTTTCTTCGGCCAGAAGGTACTGCTCTTCATTATAGTCAGTCTCATTATCAGATTCCCTTAGACTGGGGTCTTCCTCTCTTGTCTCCCCTTCTTGATTGTCTCCTTCTTTTGATGAAGATGTCAACTCTACAACTTGCCTTAGCGGTCCTTTGAACCTCCTTCCCAAGTTCACCACACCACCTGTCTTCCTTAGCTTCTTAGTCTTCTCTTTAACAATCAGGGCTTTCAATTCCTCTTGCCCCTTGGCCAGAGCCATGATCATCTGTTGAAATTGAGCATTCTGAGTTTGTAGATCCTTCACTGTTTGTTCTAGAGCCATTACTGAAATAAACAACGAAGAAGATGAGAAACCTACTGTTGTACCCTAAAATTTACCCTCTCATTTTACTCAAAACATACTCATTGAAGTCCTTAACTTGCTCAAGGATGCCCAAGAGTTGACCAGACAAACTCTCTCTTAAAGCAATGTACCTCAAACTAGGGTTTCCATTTTTATCAAGATGTGTGAACTCCAAAGGCCCCAAATGCTTTCCATGGTCCCAATATGTTCTCAAGATCATCCATGTCAAGTTTCATGCCTTGCACAAGAAGCTTGCTCAGTCAACTGCTCAAATGCTTGAAAATCAACTATACTAGGTTAAAAGTCAACTGTGGCCCACATACAATCAAACTTCAATATTTTTGGTCAACATCAACATTTTGAAGTGATATCCATCATTTGATCAAGGGTTGATCATGACTCCTCAAGGAATGCCCCAAATTCATCAAAACCCAAAACTTGCTAAATTAGGGTTTCATAGAAAAAGTCAACCAAACTTTGCCAGGCATAACTTTTTCATACTTTATCAGAAATTTTACATCCAAGGACCATTTTGAATAGGATGCAATTCACTGCAACTTATCTTCATCCCACAAGTTCAAAATATGCACTCATAAAAAGATATGAATTTCTACATTATAGGTCCTTTTGAAAAGTCAACAAAAACACCTTTTGGGTCAAAGCTTATTACATAAACATGGAAGACCCAATGAGATAAAACCAAAAGGGTTGTTTAGGGGACATCCAAAGCTTTCTAAAAAGTCCAAGAACACCTTCCTAGGGTCAAAATTGAAGGAGATATGTATTGTCAAAGTTTACCAATTTTTGGAAATATGCATGAAGTCAACATTGATCAAAATGACTTTTTTTTTTCTAAATGGGCCCATGTTTTCTTGTTTGAAACTTGTTCATAAGATGGTCCACGACCCCTGATCTTATCCACCTATTATTTTATTATTTTTATTATTTATTTTAATTTTTTATCCATTTAAATCAAAATAAATCAATTTAAATAGTAGAATAATCAAATAAAATCAAAGATTTGATTTTATGAACATATTATGAGTCCATGAACAGCTAGCAAATCAAAAAATTCGTGCAAGAGCCAGTTAATTGGAAAAGATCTTAATTTGGTCTATTTTGGAAACAAATCATACAAGGCAAAGAATGAACTCAAATCTCCATAATTTGCAAAGATATGATCAGTTTTTGTTGACCTAAATCATTCTATCATATATACATAACATCCCTAAAGCATAGAAAAGGGTTTGGGGTCGTGAAAACAAGGGGAAGAAATTGCAAATTTTGGAAGAAAAAGTGCAGACTGTATTCTCTTCAATAGGCCGTTTCAAGTAATTCCAAAGCCAACAATTTGTTCCTGGACGAGTTCTAAAGCCATTTCAATCATCCTCAAGCCTTAAAACCTTCAGAAATCGCGCCTCACAGTGCCCAGGTTTGCATATTTTTTTCCATGATTCATTTTTAATGATTTATCCATCATAAACATGTTTTGATCATATATCCATGCTTGCTATCGTATTTGCAATGTTTTTGATTGGTTTGATTGAAGTTTAAGTGCAGGAAAGGCATGACGCCATTGTTAGGGTTTTGAGGTCCCAAATTGGGAATTCTATATAAAGGCAAAATTGGACAAAATTAGGGGTACTATCATGCTCAGGAGATGATTTGCAGTTGATCCATATCTTTGGTTTGAATTTATTCTGCTTGTGCTGTGTTTTTTATTAATTTTACAGGCTTATGGCTACAAATAAAATCCGTCATTGTAGCCTTTAGTGACAGAACGACTGTGGGTAAAAGTGTGGCAAAAAACAACAGTTATGGGGAAGAAGACAATTAGGTGGCAGGATCCTATTGGGTGATTTGAATCACGCGTGCGTTTGGGAAAGACCACTTTATTTCCTTTATATTTTATTTATGTTATTATATTTACAACTAACCATCCCAGCAAATTTTGTTTTCTTACTTTGTTTCTACAGATTCAATGCATCATCATCCAAAATTCCTACCATGCGCTACCGTCATTTGGCCATTGGATGTATCAATAATTCAGATCCAACGCCTCAAACAATGAAGGACTATGGTGCACTCTCATGCTGCTGGCACAACACATGCCCATTCTTTTCTTTTCTATTTTAATTTTTTTTAATTGTTTTACTAATTATTTTCCTTTATTAAAATAACACCAAAAAATCATTATTTTTTGTTTAATCAAAAAATCATAAAAAAAAAACATAAAAATCATTTTTTTTTCATAAAAATATTTTATTTCCTTAATTAATTTGTTTAATTTAATTTAGGGAAAATTTATTTCCTTTTTTATAATTTAAATTAATTAGAAATTAGGGTTTTAATTTGTACATAACCTAATTATTTTTTCTCAAAAAAAACTAACCTAAATCTTTTTTCAATTAGATTTTTTAGGTTTCCTAAATTATTCTCGCATTTAATTCGCCGCGCGCATTTTTTAATTTCCTTTTATTATTATTGTAACTGTTTCGAGGTTGTAATAGTAATTAGGGTTTAAATTCCTCATTTTTATTTTCAGTGCAAAATAATTATGTATCTGCAAAAGCCTTGTAATAGCTAAGACTTTAAACTTTCTTGCTTTTAATTCCGCAAACTATAAACTTCTTAGATGTATGTTAATAGGATTGTATGGAAAGACAAATTGAAAATTAATACGGTAGAAAACCCTAAATGTGCAAAGATAAATTAACTGAAAATTACACTCGCACATGCTCACTCCTAGGGTTTGCCTCACTTGGTTGCTTCGGAAATAATGGTCGTGTCCCTCGAACGCAGGGATGTCTTAGCAAAAGACCCTCAATCTAAAAGTCATCATAAATATCATAGTCCCTTAACGTCCCTCGAGTTGCCTACGAGAAATGATCTTGTCCCTCGATGTTGCCTACGAATATATGATGACAATCCCTTAGAAATGCTAAGGTATCCTTACATGTTGCCTTCAATGACCACTTCGTCCCTTTCGATAGTCCCTCAAACATCCAATGACTAGGGTTACCTACTCACTAATAGTAGGATAACACGGTCTAAAGGATAGGAGGAAAAGAACACATTTTTTCGAGTAGGTAGATAATTGTTAGGTACTTGCTCAAAACAACAAATCTTTTACACCATACACTTTCAAACAAGCTTTTCAAACTAAAGTTTTCAAAACACTTCATAACACTCTTGAGGACAGAAACAAGGGTTAAAACAAAGTAAAACAAAACTTTTCAAAGGAAAGCACACACAAGCGATTTCAAAATGAGCAAGTACCTAAAAGCCCATGTAAACCATGGATGGAAAGGGTGCTAACACCTTCCCTTTCTATAATCTACCCCCTGTACTCAGAAACATCTCGAAAAAGGTTTTTTCTGTTCTTTTTCCTTTTCCTGATTGGATAAAATAAAAGTCGGTGGCGACTCTTGCTTACCGCGACATTTGCAAACAAAAAATGCAAACCAGTATTAACAGTCGGTTCTGCCACCGTATCATAGAACTGGCGACTCTGCTGGGGAAAATAGATAAGTGGGGTATACCTTAGGATCTAGGTCATTTCTAAAAATTGCTTTCTTGTTTGTTTTGCCTGCTTTATTCTTAAACGGTTTTGTTTGGGCATTGTTAAAGATCCTACACCCGGATTTGGAGACACTTTTTAGGTAAACAACAATAGATCGTGGAGACTGTACGACGTAGACCGATATGGTTTAAGCGATGGTCGTGTTGGTGTGGCACTTTGGTTGGTACCGGTATCCTTCATGGGGAAACGAGGAGAATACGAGGCCGCCGCGTGGTGTCGTGAAGCACTAACGGACCTTAGAACCTTAGTTGAACAAACTTGGCCATTAGAAAGTAGTGAGATAGACGACCTCGGTGTAGAGTTGAGGATTGGTTGATACTCGATGCTACACTCATTGAGATCAGACTTTCGGGATATTTCAGCCGCAAGAAAAGATTACTTGAGCTGAGACAATGCCCGATAAAGGATGGTCAGTGATATTGAGTTCCCTTAGAACCCAGTTACTATTTATAGGACAGGCTGAACCAATCCAACTTCAAGAGGGTACTACCTTAAACTCAAGCAAGCCTTAAACCTAAGGACTTGGTGTGATTTGTTTGTTATACCTGTGATTTCTCAACATAATCATGACATCATGACATCATAAACATGGCATATCATACTAACCATTTCAAGGATCTCAAGGGTCTGTGATGTAGGTCATGGCGAACCAGACGTCTAGCAAGGGGAAAGGGGATTTATTTTCCTCTAGCCAATGTTGTCAAAGGATCTTGAGTCAGGGGCTATGACCCACTCGATATGGTGAGCTTGACTCTTGAAGAAGGACTCTCAACGACACGAAGTTTCTTCAATCAAGCTGTAATCAAATTCTAACTGTTTCTTGTTTACCCTGCGAGATCCTTGAAAACATTGCATGCATATCATACACATCATTACAGGTACCATTACAGGTTTCTCATCTTCTTCGCTGTTTATTTCAGCAAAAATGTCTTCCGAACAAAGCATCAAGGACCTTTAGGCACAAAATGCCTAGTTCTAGCAAATGTTCATAAATCTAGCAAAAGGGCAGGAGGATCTGAAAACCCTCATCCTGAAAGAGAAAAAGAAAAAGAAGAAGGTTGTCGGTATTCTGAATATAGGCAGAAGGTTTAGAGGGTCGTTGAAGTAACAAGTCGATCTGACCTCTTCTTCTAAGGAAGAGGAGAATCAAGAAGAAGAGACAAGGGAGAAATATCCCAGTCCTGAAGTTTCTGACAATGATACCGACTACAATGATGAGCAATATCCTCCTGCTGAGGATAGATACAAGCAGTTGGAAGATCGCTTGAATGCTGTGGAGGTCCAGAGGATACCTGGGTTGGATTTCGAAGAATTGGGATTGGTGTCGGGAGTGGTCATCCCGCAGAAGTTCAAAGCTCCAATTTTTGCAAAGTATGATGGGGTGTCTTGCCCAAAAATCCATCTCCGCTCTTATGTCAAAAAGATCCAGCCCCACACGACTGATAGAAATTTGTGGGTTCACTTCTTTCAAGATAGTCTGTCAGGGACTCAGCTTGAATGGTTCTATCAACTGGAGAGAGCCAAAGTCCGAAATTGGGAAGATCTGGTTGCGGCTTTCTATAAGCAGTATCAATACAACTCCAGAGCATGTCCATGGGGGCAAGTGAAGGCTTTAAGGACTATGCACAGAAATGGAGAGACTTAGCTGGAAGAGTTCAACCCCCGTTGTTTGAAAGGGAGTTGGTGGATATGTTTCTGGGGACGCTATCTAGTCCATTTTTCAATCATTTGATCGGCAGCTCGTTAGCTGGTTTCACCGAGCTGATTCTGACTAGAGAAAGATTAGAAGCTGGGATCCGGAGTGGTAAGATCTAGACAAATACCTCTTCGAGTACAGAGGAGAAGTCATTTGGTGGCAAGAGGGAAGCCAATGTTGTGCACGTCCAGAAGGGGCGTAGCAAGGCAGACTACCACCAACCTGTGGGGGCAGTGTTGATCTCTAATTCAGCACGCACACAACGACCATAACAACGAAACAATCAGCCAAGGGTGGAAAGACCTCAAAGGCAGTTCACCCAAATTAACATGCCATTGTCACAAGCATTGCAACACATGTTGAAGATGAATCTGATTACGGTGATAAACCCTCATCCGAACCCTAAGACTTCTTCTCCTAACTACAACCCGGATGCAAGGTGTGCTTATCATTCTGGCAGCCCGGGGCGCGATACTAACGATTGTTGGGCGCTGAAATATAAGATTTAGAATATGATTGACGCCAAGGAGATCTAATTCGACCCTCATGAGGCTCCCAACGTGATCACTGCTCCCTTTCCAAAACATGGCTAGGATTGAAAGCATTTTTGTTCATTTGAATTCTGAAGTTGTATTTTCTTTGCTTATTCGAACAATTATTGTCATGTCAAACTTTATTATTTCATTAATGCATTACACATGTTTGTCTTGAATTAATTTGTTTTCATTATGCTTAAACTGCTTTATACTTCCTTTTCGTGAAATTGAACTCTTGACTAAAAAATTGTAAGCCTTTAGAGGGAAGATGACGAAAATGATACCACAATCTCCACAATATGCTTTTGAACAGACCCCGCTGACGATGTACAAGCGTTGTTTCAAATCCTAAACAATATAGTTATAAGGAAGATAATCCCTAGTCAACCCCTTCGAGCCAAAGAAGTAGGAGTTTTTCTTTTCACACAAATTAAAACCCTTAATCGTAACCTGGGGCAGGGTAGTTTCCTCAGTTAATTCAGGTGCGCATTTAGTCACAATCTTCCGCTTCATACACAATGAATGGCATAAAAAAACGTCCTTCCAAATCAGAAGATGGTGATGGTTTCGCATAATCATCAAAACCGGAAGTCATTATCTCTCAAAATAAAAGCCCGCTAAGTCAAAACCTATGAAGGAGACTTAAGAAAAAAACTGGGGCATCCCGCTGACTGTAATCACAAAAGAAACAGTTCAGAAAAAAGAAGGGATAACGAAAAAAAAGAGGTTACTACAAATCCTCGAAGAGAAAAAAAGAGATTACAAAATGACTTCCTTTTCCAAATAAACGTTCAATCTCTGAACCATCACCAAAATATCAAGGACATTCCAAAACTCAACTGGGATTCAAAATGCAAAATTAACTGAGCATAGGACTGAAGAACATCATGAAGAGCGGGTTGGGTACAAATAAAATTTGAGCCTTTATCCTTTGTTTCTTGAACCGTGAACCAGACCTTGTTATAACCCATAAAAGTCCTAGCTGAAGCACGAGCTAGTTCGAAAGCATACTGTTACAAAAGGTATCCTAACTCCTGTAAGGTTTGCTATAAATCTGAGTTGACATCACACTCTTACAAAATTCATTTGTTTTACTAAAAAATGATTTTTCAAACTTCAAGACAGACATAAGCTTTGCATTCTTAAAATACCATTGTTTGCATATGACTATTTTTTCAACAGCAGAGAAATTCACACGAAGGATATTCGGTGAACAAAAACCTTCTCAATAAAAAGGATCACCTCATGTGGAAAAACACTTCCAACCAAGGGGCACGGCATGATCATTGTCCATCATCTGGGGCAGTCAAGTCAAGATTCAAGGAATCTCTCAAAGATGTCAAATAGCCAGGGGCAGATCTCCATCTGAATCCCTTGGGGCATTGGGCATGAATTCCATCAACAAATCTTGTACGATCAAACAAACATCTTCTGGTAGTGTGGCAACACTTACTACTATGAACAGTGACAATTCTCTGTACCCGGTGAACGTGGACATAGTCGGAAAATACTACGCATGAACAAAGACCTGCTAGGTTGACTGGCCTAGTAAAAAATTAGGGATAAAAACAAAAAAGATATGTACACCCGGCAAGTCGAAAACTTGAAAAGGCGGCTTGAGCAAAAAAGGGTATCTCGGTGAACTGAAAACCCGAAAGGGCGGTCCAGGAAAAAGTTATGGATTTGAAGCGTACGACTATGTCCCGTCATCTTATCATTTGCTTATCAATAGAAGACTTATCATCCTGATCAGCATCCACAAAGCCTCCGTGGGTACTTTCTCCAGCAGGTACAGGGGCAAAAAAGTCCTGATGCAAAGTCATTGTCGTATCCTTAGCATACGACCCTGTGACATCTACACTCCCCACAGAGTAGAGGCAACTAAAGCTTTGACATCGGCTTCCCCAAACAGGAGCTACGTTCCCCAGCAAAGTTCCTTCAGAGAATCAACATCTATATTCCCCGACCGAATTTGATAATTGCAAGCGGTTCGTAAAGTTATCTCCCAAGCAGAGTTTATTTCTCTGAATACAGAAGATCAATCCCTAACAGAGTTTATTCCTCCGGCTACAGAAGTTCATCCCCCAGTGGAGTTTATCTTTCTGAATCGGCAAGATCTTCCAGCAAAGCATCTTCTCTCTCAAACAGAGTTATTCCCCTACAGAGTTATTCTCAAGCATAGTCTCTCCTCGGCAGAATATCCGTAAACAAGGGGCAAATCCCCAACATAGTCATCTCCGGTTCACCATCCCCAACGGAAGTAGAAGAACCACTTTTTCTATGACAGTCAGGAACTCAATTTCCGTTAGCCTCCAACAGCGGTCAGGGATTTATTTTCCCACTCGGATATGTCACAATATCATTTCATGTTCATATATCATGGCGTACGCGTACACATTGCATACAACATAGTCTCATTTATTTTGAGAACGTCATCATATACGATTAATCATGTACCTTTTCAGGAAAGATGGTTATCATCAACAACTTCCAGCAAGTTCAAGATTAGCTCCTGAAACTAGACAGAGTAATTATCTGCACGATCAAATGCAGCTTTTTGCGGGTTCGTCACGAAGCAATCTTACACGGGTTTCTCCTAAATGAAGCTTCACACGGGTTTATCCTGAAAAATCTTACACGGGTCCTTTCTCATACATTTACTTCTGAAGTTTCACATGAACTTATCACAAAGTAACCTTACCCAGGTTCCTCCTGAAGTTTTACACGAACTTATCACAAAGTAACCTTACCCAGGTTCCTTCTGAAGTTTTACACGAACTCATCCCAAAGTAACCTTACCCAGGTTCCTTCTGAAGTTTTACACGAACTTATCACAAAGTAATCTTACCCAGGTTCCTCCTGAAGTTTTAAACCAACTTATCTCAAAGTAACCTTACCCCTATTTATTCTGAAGTTTTACATGAACTTATCACAAAGTAACCTTACCCAGGTTCCTCTTGAAGTTTTACACAGGCTTAGCCCAAAGTAACCTTACCTTAGTTCCTGCCGAAGTTTTACACTGACTTATCCCGAAGTAACCCTACCCATGTTCCTCCTAAAGCCCTACACAAACTCATCACAAGCAACCTTACCCAGGTTCCTTCTTAGTTCAGATGCAGATTTACCCAAACTCCTCACAAAGCAACCTTACCCAGGTTCCTTCTCAGTTCAGATGCAGTTTTACCCAAACTCCTCACAAAGCAACCTTACCCAGGTTCCTTCTCGGTTCAGATGCAGTTTTACCCAAACTCCTCACGAAACAACCTTACCCAGGTTCCTTCCCATAAGCCCTACTATCTAGGTTCCTTCTCATAACCTTACCATCCATGTTTCTTTTCTCTTATCTCCAGGAAGTAGTCCACAACACTGTAAGACCTGGAGTTGATCAAACCCGATTGGTTTCGCATTTCACCAGTAAGTCGCGGTGCAACCTGTACACTAACCGGATATACAGTTCACCTCCGGAGTTAATTCCCCAGTAGAGTAACAGACAACTGAAGCTCCTAAAATTCTGTTTCTCCCAAGACAGATACCAATATTCCTCAGCAGATTCCTCCTCAACGACAAGAGCAGGGACTCTCATCGAAGGAATGTCTCAGGAAATCAACATCCTCTAGATGGCATCTTTAAGCACATCTCTAACGGTACTCCGTCACATCTTGGATGGCATCTTTAAGCCCATCTCCGAAAAGTTTCTAGAAACTTCCAAATGGCATCTATAAGCCCATTCACGATATCACAAATCAAGTATCACTTCATGCGAGTGCAAATTTCTGGGCACTCTAGTGTTCAATCATCTTCCACCTTCAGATCACGAAAGGCAGACGAGCCAATCTACATCCTCAGGTTTAAGAAGATTGAACTTGGGAAGTTGTTGTAACCCAAAATTTTCCCTCTCATTTTACTCAAAACATACTCATTGAAGTCCTCAACTTGCTCAAGGATATGCCCAAGAGTTGACCGGACAAACTTTCTCTTAAGGCAATGTACCTCAAACTAGGGTTTCCATTTTTATCAAGATGTGTGAACCACAAAGGCCCCAAATGCTTTCCATGGTCCCAATATGTTCTCAAGATCATCCATGTCAAGTTTCATATCTTGCACAAGAAGTTTGCTCAGTCAACTGCTCAGATGCCTGAAAATCAACTGTACTAGGTTAAAAGTCCATTGTGGCCCACATACAGTCAAACTTCAAGATTTTTGTTCAACATTAACATTTTGGAGTGATATCCATCATTTGATCAAGGGTTGATCATGATTCCTCAAGGAATGTCACAAATTCATCAAAACTCAAAAGTTGCTAAATTAGGGTTTCATTGAAAAAGTCAACCAAACTTTGACCAAACATAACTTCTTCATACTTTATCATAAAGTTTCCATCCAAGGCCCATTTTGAAGAGGATGCAATTCCCTACAACTCATCTTCATTCCACAAGTTCAAAATATGCACTCATCAAAAGATATGAATTTCTACATTATAGGTCCTTTTGAAAAGTCAACAAAAACACGTTTTGGGTCAAAGCTTATTACATGAACATGGAAGACCCAATTTAGATGAAACTAAAAGGGTTTTTTAGAGGACATCCTAAGATTTCTAAAAAGTCAGAGAACACCTTCCTAGGGTCAAAATTAAAGGAGATATGTATTGTCAAAGTTGACCAATTTTTGGAAATATGCATGAAGTCAACATTGATCAAAAAGACTTTTTTTTCTAAATGGGCCCATGTTTTATTGTTTGAAACTTGTTCCTAAGATGGTCCACGACCCCTGATCTTATCCACCTATTATTTTATTATTTTGATTATTTATTTTGATTTTGTATCCATTTAAATCAAAATAAATCAATTTAAATAGTAGAATAATCAAATAAAATCAAAGATTTGATTTTATGAACATATTATGAGTCCATGAACAGCTAGCAAATCAAAAAATTCGTGCAAGATCCAGTTAATTGGAAAAGATCTTAATTTGGTCTATTTTGGAAACAAATCATACAAGGCAAAGAATGAAATCAAATCTCCATAATTTGCAAAGATATGATCAGTTTTTGTTGACCTAGATCATTCTATCATATATACATAACATCCCTAAAGCATAGAAAAGGGTTTGGGGTCGTGAAAACAAGGGGAAGAAATTGCAAATTTTGGAAGAAAAAGTGCAGACTGTATTCTCTTCCATAGGCCGTTTCAAGTAATTCCAAAGCCAACAATCTGTTCCTGGACATGTTCTGAAGCCATTCCAATCATCCTTAAGCCTTAAAACCTTCAGAAATCACGCCTCACAGTGCCACAGTTTGCATCTTTTTTTTCAAGATTCATTTTCAATGATTTATCCATCATAAACATGTTTTGATCATATATCCATGCTTGCTATCATATTTGCAATGTTTTTGATTGGTTTAATTGAAGTTTAAGTGCAGGAATGGCGCGATACTATTGTTAGGGTTTTGAGGTCCCAAATTAGGAATTCTATATAAAGGCAAAATTGGACAAAATTAGGGGTACTATCATGCTCAGGAGATGATTTGCAGTTGATCCATGTCTTTGGTTTGAATTTATTCTGCTTGTGCTGTGTTTTTTTTTAATTTTACAGGCTTATGGCTACAAACAAAATCTGTCATTGTAGCCTTTAGTGACAGAACGACTGTGGGTAAAAGTGTGGCTAAAAACAACAATTATGGGGAAGAAGACAATTAGGTGGCAGAATCCTATTGGCTGATTTGAATCACGCGTGCGTTTGGGAAAGACCACTTTATTTCCTTTATAATTTATTTATGTTATTATATTTACAACTAACCATGCCAGCAAATTTTGTTTTCTTACTTTGTTTCTACAGATTCAATGCAGCATCATCCAAAATGCCTACCATGCGCTACCGCCATTTCGCCATTGGATGTATCAATAATTCAAATCCAACGCCTCAAATAATGAAGGACTATGGTGCACTCTCAGGCTGCTGGCACAACACATGCCCATTCTTTTCTTTTCTATTTTAATTTTTTTTAATAGTTTTACTAATTATTTTCCTTTATTAAAATAACACCAAAAAATCATTATTTTTTATTTAATCAAAAAATCATCAAAAAAAACATAAAAATCATTTTTTTTCATAAAAATATTTCATTTCCTTAATTAATTTGTTTAATTTAATTTATGGAAAATTTAATTCCTTTTTTATAATTTAAATTAATTAGAAATTAGGGTTTTAATTTGTACATAACCTAATTATTTTTTCTCAAAAAAAACTAACCTAAATCTTTTTTCAATTAGATTTTTAGGTTTCCTAAATTATTCTCGCATTTAATTCGCCGCGCGCATTTTTTAATTTCCTTTTATTATTATTGTAACTGTTTCGAGGTTGTAATAGTAATTAGGGTTTAAATTCCTCATTTTTATTTTCAGTGCAAAATAATTATGTATCTGCAAAAGCCTTGTAATAGCTAGGACTTTAAACTTTCTTGCTTTTAATTCCGCAAACTATAAACTACTTAGATGTATGTTAATAGGATTGTATGGAAAGACAAACTGAAAATTAATACGGTAGAAAACCCTAAATGTGCAAAGATAAAGTAACTGAAAATTACACTCGCACATGCTCACTCCTAGGGTTTGCGTCACTTGGTTGCCTCAGAAATAATGGTTGTGTCCCTCCAACGTAGGGATATCTTAGCAAAAGACCCTCAATCTAAAAGTCATCATAAAGATCATAGTCCCTTAACGTCCCTCGAGTTACCTACGAGAAATGATCTTGTCCCTCGATGTTGCCTACGAATATATGATGACATTCCCTTCGAAATGCTAAGGTATCCTTACATGTTGCCTTCAATGACCACTTCATCCCTTTCGATTGTCCCTCAAACATCCAACGACTAGGGTTACCTACTCACTAATAGTAGGATAACACGGTCTAAAGGATAGGAGGAAAAGAACGCTTTTTTTCGAGTAGGTAGATAACTGTTAGGTACTTGCTCAAAATAACAAATCTTTTACACCATACACTTTCAAACAAACTTTTCAAACTAAAGTTTTCAAAACACTTCGTAACACTCTTGAGGACAGAAACAAGGGTTAAAACGAAGTAAAACAAAACTTTTCAAAGCAAAGCACACACAAGCAATTTCAAAATGAGCAAGTACCTAAGAGCCCATGGAAAACCATGGATGGAAAGGGTGCTAACACCTTCCCTTTCTATAATCTACCTCCCGTACTCAGAAACATCTCGAAAAAGGTTTTTTCTGTTCTTTTTCCTTTTCCTGATTGGATAAAATAAAAGTTGGTGGCAACTCTTGCTTACCGCGACATTTGCGAACAAAAATGCAAACCAGTATTAACAGTCGATTCTGCCACCATATCACACCTACTATGACACCTGTTTATGCAATGATATGTATGATATATGTATGCAATGTTTTCAAGGATTTCTAAGACTTAAATTTGCTTAAGTAGAAAGAGAACAAAAGTTAATTGCATTAAGAAGTTTTATCGATCACAATGATGCCCCTTGGGCTTACAAGGGAAATAACAAAGCCAAAATATAAACTCTCCAAGCAAAGAAAGACTCAAGCTTCCCACAGGCGCATCCTCTTCGATGCAATGTAAGCATTTATACTCTTTTCCTCGTGAAGTAACCTGGTGAGTTCTAAAACCTTCTTCTTGCTGGCGTAGAATTGGGTTTCAAAGGTATCCCGTTCTTCTTTGAGTTGGATCCAGGATTTTCGTAGCTGCTCAAAATCAGTTGGCATGTCAGGATGAAGAACAATTTAAGGAGTGTCTCCCTCGGTAATTGGCTCCATAATCACAGTTAAGATGGCGGGGTAAGGCATCATAAGACATTGAGCACGAGCTCGCACCCATTTGAGGTAAGGCTCAAGAGGGATGGAATTCTTGTGCCTCAGTGTCTTGCTATCAACTCTGTTTATCATGCCCCAAGCTCGAATGAACCTCTTACGATAGCCCTAAACATCATTCTCATAGTCAAATGTGATTCCTTGGACGAGTGTGTCATGAGGACCATCCCTTCTAGCATAACCAAATTGTCGCAATGCTAAACAAGGGTTATAAGTGATTCCTCCCCTAATGCCTAAGAGAGGGACATTAGGGAATTCCCCACAACAATCAATGATGGTAACATTCTCCAAGAATTAAGAACACCAATGAATATCTGAATGTGTAAGGGTCATCAGCCTATGAGACCATCTCATACCCTGCTCATTTCTCAAAATAGACCGAGGTAGGTGCGAAATAAACCACCTAGCCAATAGAGGAGTGCAACACATAAGGGCCCCCCTTCTCTTTAGAGTGCGAGTATGCAGAGAGTGTAGAATATCCCCAAGTAAAATAGGCTCCGGATTATGAGACAGAAAAACCTTAACCGCATTCACATCTATGAGTTGGTCCGTGTTAGGGAATAGTACCATCCTATAGATGAGAAGGGCCAACACTTCTTCAAAAGCTTATAAATCCAGGGTATCCCAAAAATAGTGAGCTTTCTCAAATAGAAACTTAGGTGGAAATCCTTGGACACCTCTTCTGTTTTCCCAATTTTCCACTACATCAGACCGCTGTAAAGACAGAGATTGAGCAATCTCTTCGGGATTTGGATATCTTTCCATACCGTTGAATGGTAACTGATTAAGGATAGGTACCCCTAATAACTGAGAAAACTCCTCCATAGTAGGCACTAACTGGTAATCAGGAAAAGTGAAGCAGTGGTGTAACGGGTCAAAGAATTGAAAAAACACCTTTAACATTTCTTCATCAGGGTTTGAAGTGACCAAGTTGAGGAGTCGACCATGTTTTTCAGTGAAGGGAGAGCCTTCAGGAATCCTTGATGCTAATTCTCTGAGTTGAGGAGGTACTTTCACAAGGTTTGACTTGGGTAGTGTTCCTGCGAGCGGATGTCATATCCTACAAAACAAGACAAAGATAAGCCCTAGAAAATCCTTGAAATGGTTAGTATGATATGCCATGTTATGATGTGATGATTATGCTAAGAAATCACAGATATAACAAGCACAAGCAAATCACACAAAGACCTTAGGTTTAAGGCTTGCATGGCTTTTAAGGTAATACTCTCTTGAAGTTTTGATTGGTTCAACCTGTCCTATAAATAGTAACTGAGTTCTAAGGGATCTCAATATCACTGATCTTTCCCACTAGTTTCGTACCGATAGACAATTGACTTGCAACCAAACAAAACTCGGGAGTCAAATCTCAATTAGTGTAGCATCGAGTATCAACCGACTTTGGGAATACACCATAGACGGCTATCTCACTACGTCCTAATAGCCAAGTTGTTCAATTAAGGTTCTAAGGTCAGTTAACGCTTCATGACACCATACAGCGGCCCCGTATTCTCCTTGATTAACTCAAGGGCTACCGATACCAACCAAAGTGTCGCATCAACATAGCCATCACTTGAACTGTGTCGGTATACCCCGTACAATTTCCATGATCTATTGCTACTTACCTAAAAGGTTTCCCCAGATCCGAGTGTAGGGTCTATAGTAACCCAAACAATGCCCTTAAAAGTAAAGCAATCAAAACAGACAAAGAAAATAGATTATAAATGAACTAGACCCTAAGTTAAACCCCACTTTATTATTCTCCCCAGCATAGTCGTCAGTTCTGTGATACGGTGGCAGAACCGACTATTATACAGGTTTGCATTTTTTGTTCGTAAATGTCGCGGTAAGCAAGAGTCACCACTGACTTTTCTTTTATTCAATAAAGGAAAGGGTGAAAAGAACAGAAAAAGACCTTTTTCGAGATTTTCTGAGTAAGAGGGGGTAGATTATGGAAAGGGAAGGTATTAGCACCCTTTCCATCAATGGTTTTCCATAGGCTCTTAGGTACTTCCTCATTTTTGAAAACTATTTTCGTGTTTGTGTGTTTTGAAATATTTTGTTTGCTTTATTATAACTCTTGTATCAGTCCTCGATAGTGTGATAAACCATTTTGGAAAAGAAGTTTTGAAAATGTGTAAGTGTAAAAAGGAATCAGATTTGAGCAAGTACTTAAGAACTGTCTATCTACTCGAAAAAAGGGCGTTCTTTTCCTCTTTTCCTTTAGATAGTGTTGTCCTACTATTAGTGAGTAGGTAGCCCTATTGTTGGATGTTAAGGGACTATCGAAAGGAACGTTTATGGTCATTGAAGGCAACATGTAAAGATACCTTAGCATTCTGAAGGGACTGTCATCATATAGGCAACATCGAGGGACACGATCATTTCTCGTAGGCAACTCGAGGGACATTAAGGGACCATGATCTTTATGATGACTTTTAAACTGAGGGTCTTTGCTAAGATATCCCTACGTTCGAGGGATATGACCATTGTTTTCCGAGGCAACCAAAGTGGGGAAATACCCTAGGGGTGCAAGTATGCAACAGTGTGTTTTATCAGTTATATTTATCTTGAAATTAGTGACCTAATGATTAATTGATTAATTCTTTTCATGCACGCCTAATTTAATAACAGTTCATATACAAGCATATAAGAAATATAAAAGTGAGAAATAAAGTTCCTACAACTATTACAAGGCTTTGGTGTAGTTACATAAATAATGAACGAAAGGTAAAATGCGGAAATTGAAAACCCTAATTAAATTATTACAAATCGGGCACAGTTACATAATAAAAAAAAATAATCGTATGAAAAATAATAATGCGCAAAAATTAAGACTGGCATACGTTTGAAACCCTAAAAGTCTAACTGCCTATTAAAAGTATTTTTTGGTATTTTATGAAAAAAATTAGAAATTTAACCTAATTTCTAACTAATTTAAAATTAAAGAAAAAAGTTAAAATTTAATTAAATTAATTTGTAAAAATTTTTTTTTCTTAAAAAAAACCCTAAATCCTATTTTTTGATGATTTTCTGATTTTATGATTGAAAAAAGAAGAATAAACAAAAATATAAACTAATTAAATAAATAAATAAAATAATTAAAAGAAGATGGGCCTAGGGGTGAGAAACCCAATTGGGGGGTTATGCTGCTGAATTATGGCTAGGACCATATTGCGTTGGCCCAGTACAACTGTATGGGATCTGGTGTTGCTAGATCCTGAGGGTTCACCATGGAGAAGCGTTTCCAGGGGCGCTGGATTGGATACTATAGTGATCTGATGGATGAGATCTGGAGATGCATAGTGGACGCGCTGGAACACAACAAAGCACATGATCTGCAAGAAATATTCAGAAAAAATGATATGCAAGAGGCGGGGATCAAACCCCCGCCCTTGCACACACACAAAGCCTTAAGCGTGTTGTTTCTACCATTGGGACGGCTATACATTCATTAGTTCATATCAAGCCATGAATATATATGTTAATCAAGCTATTAAAAGTCAACCAATCAAAACATACGCGCAGAGTGGGCCCTGGTGTTTGAATGGGCCAATCAAAGGGTAGTGTTATACCACGCAGAGTCATCAGCCGGTCAAGATGCCTTAGGCGGTGGCTCCGGTCACCATCTCTGGTTGTCCAAAAACTCAAACCTGCAAAATTCAATGGAAACAAATAATAAAACAACCCTACTTGACTAATTGAGACCTTGCGATTCCAATGGCATGGCTGGTTTGTCCTAAAAAGGTATGTATCATGTGATCTGAAACTTCAAAAACTTTGTGCCCTAACAATGGCACGATGATGTTTCTGCATTAAAACCTTCATATAAAACGTTAGAACACTTATAATGATGTGTATGAATTATGCTAGCATGCTTACACTGATTGAAATCGCTTTGAAACGTGAAAATTAAAACCTACCAACTTACCAACCAGAGCTTGTGCAAGGAGGGGTTTTGGGATTGATTCACGATGAGTAAGGACTGGTATCAAACCCTGGCAACTTCAGGAAGGTAATTGGCTCTTTTGTTGTGATCAACAAAGGCTGGAACTGATGCTTTTCACCTTCACGATTTTCTTGAAATTTTTCACTTTGATATGGTTCTTTTGTGGCTTCTTCGCATCCTCTCTAGGTCTGGACTTGTTGTGTACATATAGTGAATCATATTAGGTTTACAAATAAAGAAAATATCCAATGCTTTGATGAGAAATATCTTCTTTCCAATTATTTGATTTTTGGTTTGTTTTGGAACAAATCCAATCTTTCTTCCCTCCATGATTTCCCTTTGATTTGCCAGCATATTTTACCTTTCATTTGATGAGAAAAAGATTCTCAAATTATATCATTCATTATTTCTTTTATTTATTTATTTCCATTTGAATTTTAATGAATAAAAAATCAAAATAAATAATAAAAATAATGAGATAATGTATGAGTGAGCTTAGAGGTTGTGGGCCATGTTAAGAACAAGTTTCAAGATGAAAACATGGGCCCATTTGGAAAAAATTCAAGTTAGGTCAATATTGGCTTCATGCACATTTCCAAAAATTGATCAACTTTAGTAATGCATATCTCTCTCATTTTTAACCCTAAGAGGGTGTTCTTGGACTTTTTGGAGAGCTTGGAATGTCCTCTAAACAAACTTTTTGGTTTCATTTCAATTGGATTTTCCATGTTCATGTAACGAGTTTTGACCCAAAAAGTGCTTTTGTTGACTTCTTGAAAGGACCTATAATGTTTGAGCTTGTATCTTTCCAATGGTGCATTTTTTGAACTTGGGAGCTGAAGAGAAATTGTAGGTAATTGGATTTTCTTCAAAATGAGACTTGGTGGAAAAATTTCTGATAAAGTATGAGAAAGTTAGGCCTGATCAAAGTTTGGTTGACTTTTCCTATAGAAACCCTAATTTGCCATTTTTGACTTTTGATGAGTTAGGAGCATTTCTTGAGGAATTATGATCAATCCTTGATCAAATGATGGATGTCACTCCAAAATGTTTATGTTGACCAAACATCTTGAAGTTTGACTGTATTTGGGCCACAGTTGACTTTTGACCTTGTACAGTTGATTTCGAGGCATTTGAGTAGTTGACTGAGCAAACTTATTGTGCAAGGCATGAGATTTGGCATGGATAATTTTGAGGACATATTAGGACAATGGAGAGCATTTGGGATCCTTGGGATTCACACATCTTGCTTGAAATTGAAACCCTAGTCGAGGTTCATTACCTTAGGAGGAGAATTTGTCTGGTCAATTCTTGGTTATCCTTGGGCAAGTTGGGGACCTCAATGGGAATGTGTTGAGTAAAAAGGGAGGGAAAATTTTGGGGTACAGCAGTTATGCTTTTGTGATCACTGAATCAAGAACTTGCTCAATTAGTTCAAACTTGTTAAATCAACCTTGAATCTTTTTGAACTTTCTTGGCAAAATAAAGCATGATAAATCACAATAGGCCTTAAAATTATGTTGTCTTGAAGTACACTCAAAGATGGAGCTTAAGTCTCAATGAAACTTGTTGAAGAAAGCATGAAAATAAACACATGAACCTATGAATTTTCTTGATGAACGCCACCATTAACTTTGAGGAAAATTTGACTTAAATAAAGTGAGAGAACTCTTTGAACCACAAATATTTGATGTCATGGACATAGCTTTGAAGCTTAAGCTCTTTCAATCCATTGAAGAACCATTTGACTGAGGATCAACCCACAAACCATAGGTTTGAGATGGTGAGATGAATTCAATTGTGTCATCACCTATAATAAGAACATTCAAAGAAACATATATATATCTATATATATATATATATATATATATATATATAATATATATATATATATATATATATATATATATATATATATATATATATATATATATATATATATATATATATATATATATATATATATATATATATATATTATATATATATATATATATATATATATATATATATATATATATATATATATATATATATATATATATACATATTTTGATGTTAGTTAAAAGAACACATCTACAAGATACACACTTCAAGGTGCTTGGTGATCCCTCAAGAGCAAACTTAAAGATATGATGAAGTAGAAAGAGAGAACCAACCCTAATGTGTGATCTTGATGTATTGATAAAATGAGATAATGAGAGATCTTAGGGGAAAAAATTAGGGTATAACAACTGTGTTGACCAGCTGGATGCCCTTGGCGCTATGAGCCATCAAACTTGAAAAATAGAGGAAAATAGTGAATTCAACGATCAAATCAAATCCACCCTTCCACCATAAAATCAAGTAAAGGGCATAAGAAGACAAATGGCGAATTCCCCCTACCAAAGACCTTACTCAATGACAAAAAAGGAAGTCCATGTTGAAACCTTCCTTGGCTTAGGGCTCGATGGGGCCCGCCAATAAAATTGCGGCGAGGACCCCCTCGATTCTCACAAGCTTATGAGTTTTGACGAAGAAATTTAAATCTGATGAAGACGTATGAGCATCATGGGGACAAATCCTCCTTGACACAGGAACTTCATCATGAATTCATGAGTTTCACAGGGAAAAACCTCCCTGACACATGGATTTCATCATGAATTCAGGAGTTTCACAGGGAAAAGGTCTCCCCGTCACATGAACTTTATCATGAATTCATGAGTTTCACGGGGACAAGCCTCCCGACATATGAACTTCACTAGAAATCAAGTGAATCCTAACTTTTCTTAGTCTAAGTCCTACTCCTCACCGACACTGGAGTTTAAGGATGGATGGACCACCTCCAAACACCAATACATGATAAAATCTAACCAAAACAACAAACAAAGGAAACCAATAGGAGAGAAAACTTATTGGGTTAAGAAGAAAAATGGAGATTGGTGAAGTTTCGGCGGTGGCAACAGCGGAAGAACGCTCTGAGAAACAGAGGATCAGAGAGGAGTAGAAGAGAGCAGATAAATTTTGCAAAGAGAGCAAAGTTGCAAATGGCACCCCTTTGCAACCATTTATAGCCAAATCTCCTTGCACGGGAAACGCGACACGTATGGGAAGGCGTGTCACTGAAACGGCGTATCATCACCCCTACTCCTATATCATCATAACTCTACACCTAGGCCATAATTACACATTAAATAGTATGACGCATGGCTCGAGAAGCAAATCTTTTGTCTTCCCAAGATTTGTAGGTTTTTTCGACTCCCCAGATGTCTGACACAAATAAAAAACCTTCACACTCTATCAATGGGCACATCCTTGGGTAAAACATCAAGGAAAAGTTACGAGTATCATGACGACTCATGAGCAGAGCAAAGTCTACAATACAGGCACGAACAGACAAAACTGTCGACTGCGACCCCTATGTATGATCTCGTCCACATAGACAAGACAGTATCGGTCGTAGTTAGATTACCATCCTCATGCGCGCTAACCCACAAATGATGATCACCTGAGGCAAAACACTGCCATCGCGGCATATGAGCACGAGCACAAATGAAGACCCACCTTGCGCAAGTCCTTTTCATCTTCCTCAACACACGGCTAACTCTAAATCATTACTCCTTCGCATAGGAGCAACGATTTGCGGGGCTCCAATTCTAGACAGGGACCGTGGCTGGCCCACTGGCGGACACGGCCCAACTTGCCCTTGCGTTAGGGACGACCCAAATAATGGCCTAACTCATTGGGGCCCAAGCTGAAGACGCGTTATCCACGTGCCCCTCACCCGAGGACACATTATCAAACCTGTTCCGCACTCTTCGGAGTTGTTACGCCCTTTGTAACAGACATGGTCAGCCCGCTATCCGTGAAGTCCACAAAGCTCTTGACCCATAATGATGAGCATGTGCTGCTCATCCCCCACTACCAGTGAGAATCCTTACAGTCATGCATTATGGGCCTGGATACTCAAACCCATAATGGAGGCCATTAGCCCAACACTGAATGCTCTATGAATACTCTCCTATACATGAGAGTCAGGTATTTAATTCATAACTCTCACTCTCACTTACCTCACACTCTTTCTGACTTTAACATCGGAGTGCCTTGCAGGTACAACCCCCTATGTGGAACACTTTGGACTAACAGATAATTGGACTGACTGCACTCCTCTTTCTGATCAAGGTAAGATCAATTATATTGTATATATAATGTCCTATAAATAGGACCAATCTCTTGGTAGAAGATTAGCACCAATGAAATAATACAGAATTATTCTCATCATTCTCTTTTATCTTCTTTCTTCTTATTTTATAACACGTTATCACCACAAAACTTAACCAAACCTTAAAAGGGACAAAAATTGAAGCCCCAACTATCACATGTAATATTATTTTATTCTTTTATTATTTTCCATTACCCGTATTAAATTTTAATGTTAGATCTTATTAAATTATCAATAATTCTTGAAGGATTACAAAACAATGTGTTTATTATATAGTTCTTGAAGAACTTAACAAAAATCCTGAAGGATAATAATGAGTTTGTTATACAATTCCAGAAGAACTTATCAAATATATCTAAAGGATAATATTGAGTTTATTATATAGTTCCTGAAGAACTTATCAAACAACCTTGAAGGAGAAAAAATAATAATTTATCATATAGTTTCTGAAAAAACTTATCAAGCATCCCTGAAGAATATCAAAATAATAATTTTTATATAGTTCCTGAATACTTATCGAGCATCCCTGAAGGATAGAAAAATAATAATTTTTATATAGTTTTTTGAAGAACTTATCAAGCATCCCAGAAGGATAGAAAAATAATAATTTTTATATAGTTCCTGAAGAACTTAACGAGCATTCATGAATTATAGAAAAATAAAATTCACTATATAGTTTCTGAAGAACTTATCAAGCATCCCTGAAGGATAGAAAAATAATAATTTATTATATAGTTCCTAAAGAACTTACCAAGCATCCCTGAAGGATAGAAAAATTATAATTTATATAATTTTTGAAGAACTTATAAAGCATTCTCGGAGGATTGCATGAAAAATGTTTATCTTTATCATTGTTTGAAGATTTATGATCTAACTCTCGAAAAGAAAAAAATCATATATATTATAAAGGATCCCTAGATGATTGCTCAAAGAATGATTTATTATATACATTGGTCAAATAATAATTATCCCTTGAGGATTGATAAAAAAAAGACTAATTTGTCTCCATTAATTAGAAAAGTATCAATGACGATTTTCATAGATCCTAGAAAAATTGCATCAATCATGTTAAACAATCTCAGAAGAATTGTATCAATAATATAAATAATCCCATAAGGTTTAAATCAATAATGCTAAAATTTCCCGAAAGTAATGCAAATATTATTATTTTTATTAACAAAAGATTTTTCATTGAAATCCTGAATAACAACTAAAAAATATTCAAGATTGTAAATATATATATATATATATATATATATATATATATATATATATATATATATATATTATATATATATATATATATATATATATATATATATATATATATATATATATATATATATATATATATATATATATATATATATATATATATATATATGTTATTAATTTCTTATAAATTATTGATTGACAAAATTAATATGATTAATTTAATATTTATTTTATAATACAATATTATAATTTTGTGACTATTTTATTAAAATTAACAAGTATTTATTTTATATTTAAAGGTTATCAATTTTTATTAATTGTGTTATTGTTTTAGTGTATTTATAAAAATAAAAATAAAATGAATCACCTCAATATAAAGTGAATTTTTTTCTATATGACAAATATTTATTTTTGAAAATTTTATATTGTAAAGATAAGTCTTAATGATGATTTGATTGAATAAATTATTTTCTTAAAAATAATGTATATATATATATATATATATATATATATATATATATATATATATATATATATATATATATATATTATATATATATATATATATATATTATATATATATATATATATATATATATATATATATATATATAAATATATATATATATATATATATATATTATATATAATATATAATATTATATATATATATATATATATATATATATATATATATATATATATATATATATATATATACTATATATATATATATATATATATATATATATATATATATATATAGTATACTATGAGGGGGGGCAAGCGAACGGGAACCGACCGAGAACCTGAACCGCTTGACTGACCCCTTCTTACATACTCGATTCATTAGGGTTGGGGATGGATTAAACAAATAATAAAATAAGTGAAAAAAATCGCACAAGCGAACGGGAAACGGACCGTAGCACAACGGCAGGAGAGATTACCTGCTTCGATAACAATTGAAACTTTTCCTATTCGTGTAGCCAGGAGGAATGCAAAGATGCCCCGTTCACTTGAATAGGAACTGGAAAGGACTTAAGATACGAATTAGAATAAGTAGTACTTTCTATCCTTCGAACCCTTGCTTTGGGGGATATCACTTCCCGAGAAGATCATCTGCAATGACATTTGAATAATCCAAGGGCAACTACTAGCTATATGCCTATCTGCTGTTGAATAACCAACAGGTGCCAGTCTTTTCTGTGCCAGTCTTTTTATTGAACAAATATTTATTTTCTTTTACTTCAAATTTGTTTATTAAGTTATAATTCTTAAAATCCGTAGAGTTATTTATATTTGTTGAATAATTTTAATACTCTATATTCTATATACATAAACCTTAAGAAAATGTAGTAATGTATTTTATGTAATATAAGATTATTAGTAAAATTTTGAAACTGTTGATTTAGATATCAAAAAAATTATAATTAAACTGTATGTTATCAATTTATACGAATATATTTTATAAAAATGATTTTATTATTTACTATAGATTGATACAAATTAGAATAATAGAATCATATATATTATTGTAAATCATAAGTTTACAAATCACACTTAAGTGTGTTGTTGGCAAAGTTGATTGGGTTATCTCAATATATTATGATGCGAAAATTAATATTGAAGAACCAGATGTTACTTCAATCCAATAAGTTTTATATGTTCCTAAAGGAAATTACATTTTTAATAAGTTGAGTTATTATATAACATATATGTAAGGTGATATTTGTGAATCAATACTCCAATCATGTAAGTGATTTAAAAAATTTACGATATTAATTATTGTATCGATTAAAAGATTATGCATATGTTTGTTGTCTACTCACAGCCAGAAGTTTGTGAAATTATATTCTCAATTAAAAGATCATGAATATGTATTATGATGTGAAAACTAGTATTGAAGAACCAAAAGTTTCTTCAATCCAATAAATTTTGTGTGTTTCTTCTATTGAAAAATAAAAATATGAGAAATAGATTTTTTTTCATGATATTAATTGTTGCATCGACTAAATATCATGCAAATATTTATTATGTACTCACAACCAGAAGTTTTTGAAATTGTTTTCTCAGACTAAGATCTCAATTTATGAATTTTTCAGAACTTTCTTTATGAGTATCACGTATATTATTAAAATTGATATTGAATATTTTGTAGCATATGCATACAAAAAATGGACTTGAAGATTCATTCTTTAGACGTCTAAAGTTAATTACATGACTAATACTTATGAGATCATAGGTTATAAATTATACATTGGAAACACACAACCATGAATATCCAGAGATATTTATTCGTATTAAACCAACAAGTTAATATATGTTAATTCTCCCATTAACTTATAAAATATTTTAGGTTAATAACGTAATACTTTTCATCTAAGTAAATTTTTGGATGTGTTGTGTATAATTCAATTGCTCCAATATAATATGCTAAGACGAGTTTTGAAAGGATGTTGAGAAAATGTATTTTATATGAATTTCGTATTTGAGGTTTTATCTTGATCCAATAATTGGATACTTGTTTAAAGCCTAGAAGACTGATTGTCAATTTATAAATTAATTTTTTCAATATTGGGGGAAGAGAATAAGCAGCTTAAAGTGTGAACCATAAGTTTAAGAGAATAATTTTAAATAAAATATTATTATATCTTTTTGATCCTTGAAGTTTAAAATATAATTCATTTGTAAAGTTTATGAAACAAATTATTAGTTGTTTATACTCCACTCAAATAGGATTTTCCTATTGGAAAATCTAAAATATTCCAAATGAGTTGTAGCCGCGCCTGAAGCATGGTAGGAAAGTAGGTTCTAATATTAAAAAGTCCTCTATCAAGAAAAGAAACTAAAGTTAAAGATGACCCAAGTGAAGATATGAAAATTCTAAGAGCACTTTGACATAATTTATTTTTCAGTTCCAGAAGAACTAATCAAGTACTTGAAATATGAAATAAGGTTATCTTGATAAATCATTTCATGGATGAAATTGAATGGAAACGAAATTAAGACAACTAAAATAAAGTTAATATTGACAATGTCTTTGTGTACAATATAGCGCTAAAAGTGATCAATGATAACGAGGGTCATGAGTCAAAGTCTATTAAAGATTGTAGACAAAGTGAGAATTGTCCAAAAGAATATATTCAATTGAAGAAGAATTAAACTCACTTTACAAGTGACTCGATTTTGGACTCGTAGTTCCAACACCTCAAGGTGTGAAATCAACGGGATATAAATGAGTTTTTGTGAAAAATTAAAATAAGAATGGTATAAAAGCTTGATTTATAGCTCAATGATTTTCAAAATGACCTAAGATTTATTTTGATAAAACATATCCATCGGTAGTGGATGCAATTTAATTTTTTATATTTAATTATCCTTGTAGCACATGAAAGACTTAACTTGAACAAGATGAATATAGTAAAACTAATAAGCATGACTCATTTGATAGTGTAATTTATTGAAACTCCTTAAAGGGTTTAATATATCAGTGATACATAATTTTGTATCTCAAAAAATCTACTCCATCAAATTGAACAAGTCTCTCTACGGGATGAAACAATCTGGATGCATGTGATATAATCGCTTCAGTGAATATTTTCTAAAGGATATACAAATAACTCAATTTGTCCTTGTATTTTCATAAAAGGATGTAGAAAATAATTTTCAATAATAGTTCCCTATGTGGATGACATGAATATTATTGGAACTCCTGAACAGCTTCCAAAAACTATAAATTTCTTAAAGAAAGAGTTTGAGATCCAAGAAAGACAAAATCATGTCTAGGCTTACAAATTGAGCATTTGGACAACGAAATATTTTTACATTAGGAAGGTTATATAGAAAAAGTGTTGAAATGCTTCTATATGTAAAAATCCCATCCGTTGTCTACTTTAATGGTTGTTAGATCATTAGATGAAGAAAAAGATCCTTTCAGTCCTCGAGAAAAGAATGAAGAACTGCTTGGTCCTGAAGTACCATATTTCAGTGCAATTGGAGCACTGATGTACCTTGCTAATTATATGCGTCCTAATATGTCATTTACGGTCAACCTATTAGAAAGATGCATTTCTTCACCTACACGAAGACATTGGGACAAAGTTAAACATATACTTCATTATCTTAGAGGTACAATAGACATGAGTTTGTTTTATACCAAAGTATCCAAATTCGAATTAACTTGTTATATTGATGCAAATTACTTGTGATGCGGTATTTTCGCAAGTATACAAAACGCGTTAGAGTAATATAAAAGATTATCGATCCCACAGAGACCAAACGTCAATCTATCGATTTCTGCTGTTACAATGTTTATCTAAGGTAAAACAATTCAGGGGTTTATGAGTACACAATGAAAGTAAAGTACGAGGATATAAATTCAGATTAAAACAACAGGCTTGAATGTAATTCACAGTCTGATAATATTCCAAATGCTTCTAAATAGAACTACTTATAGGGCAATGTTTTCTACTCATGAAAAGAACTAATTTAACAGGAACTGTCACTTTCGCGTATTTAGATCTTAGTTTATTCTTTAATCGATCCATCTTATTGTCACTTATAAAAAGGCGCGCATTGCGTTAAAGTAATAAACCTATTTTTAAGAAATATAGTTTCTTGACTTAGTTGAAAAGTAATTTTGACTTGGAACTTTTAACCAAAAGTGGACTAGACCTTTGAACCCATAAGCGCGTCCAAAAAGAGTTTTGAAACCGTTTTTCTAAAAGTGTTAAAAGATTCCTACTTAATTGAACAAAGCGATTTCGCTTCCTTTGAACAACTAAGACTACCCAAGTTTAACTGAAGGTTGGACGACTTTCGATCTTACCCAACAAAAATAAAGTGCAGAAAACTTGTGTTAAAAACCAAAATAGCCCTTAAGTATTTCTACAGACACATTATATAGAACATCACTTTAACTATGATCCTTACATTCTAACATTAAAATTTAGCCAAATATGGAAATGTAAACAAACATGTTAAAATAGATCATGTTAAAGTAGATTCTTAAAGTAAAAAGGCTTTAAAAGACAAGTAAATAAAGCAAGTAAATAAGTGCAAGACAAGGAAATAAACAAAGTAAAGCGAGTGCGATGAAATAAATAAACTAAAGCGAGTGCGATGAAAGAAACAAAGTAAAGTGGGTGCGATGAAATAAATAAAGAACAGAGAGACTTGTAAATAAAAACCTGCTCAAAATCGGAGGCTTTAAATTAGGTACAACTGGAAATAATGCGACTGGAAATGAAAATGGCAGTATGATTAACTTCTACTAAAGTGCTCCAAACTCGATTACAAACTCTATCAATGGTGTGATAACTTTTCGATGTGAAGGGATTATCACTTACAAAATCTGATAGTATATGGCTTAAGTTTGTAACTAAGCTTGGATGAAAAGAAAATGAAACCAGGACCTCCTATTTATAGAAGAACAATACACCATGGAATTACCAAGGTGCCCCCCAACTCCTTTTGGGCGGGACACCATTTAACAAGGGTGGCGCCCGCCATGCCCCCTATGGCGCCCACCATGTGTACAAGGGTGGGAAGTTGAGGAGAACGTGGCAGTTGAAGGCAGTTGAAACCAATCCATGTCATGGCCTACCCTATAGCGGGCGCCATGTGTACAATTTGCTCAAAAACTTGATTTCTTGCTCGTTTTCTTCATTTCTTCAAGAGGGGATCTAGATAATCAAAGTACCTGAAAACAAAACAAAAACAAGCATAACACAAGAAAATGACAATAAAAATCCTAACAAACATGTGCAATTTGAGTCAAATATGAAGTGTGTTTTAGTGTTATCAAATTCTCCCACACTTAAACCTTTGCTTGTCCTCAAGCAAAAACTCGATATTGCTCATGAAAGAAAAACATCATCAACAAATGATTTGGGCTAAAAAGACTTTTAAGTTCAAAACATGATATATTGATAGGTACTAACTGAATGAGCCAAGGGTATCGTGACAACACTTTCTGCGGACAGACATAAACTTCGTTCCTATACAAACCAATCCATATCATGCCACTATACTTAGGCCTAGCTTTTCATTTCTTTCCAATCCTTTTTCATTCAGGTGCAATTACATTAAACCTATTATCCTTACATACTCATAATAGAGTGACCAGTTAGTGACTCTGATCTCAAGCATGGGGTTCTGGTACATAAGTTGGTGTAACCCCTTTTCTTGACCCAATTGCAGTTGTGGAGGATCGGATCGTAATCCGCCCTACCAAGTCCAGCACCAGATACCTCTGAACCAACCAACAATGGGCAAATTTTTTCTCATTATTCTTTTTGCAAGTTTTTACAACATTTTGGGTTAAATGACTGTGTGAGGGCCGACTAGCCCGGTACTACATTTTGCCTTTTCAAAAGCACAAAAAAGAAAGATCATTCACTTATTTTCATCGGTCCCCTACGTAGATCATGCTTAAGCCGGAGCAGCCTGCTATGATAAACTACTAAAGGACTTATTCTAGGATGATAATTAAGTCCATGGCATATGGGGTATCAGGATTGATTTCTATAGTCACGAACTTATGGTATTAAGACGATACCGATGTTTCAAAAAGATTTCCGAAGCCGCCCACACCCTACCTCAACCTGTTTTAAAGCCTAAATTTTTCAAAACATTGTTTTCTTTTGTCAAATTTTTTTCCCGTAAAGCTAAAGAGATGGGGAAGTAAAGATACATCACACAGATGACTCGTCAAGAACATGAATTTATTAAAATCTAACTAACAAAACAAGATAAATAAACTAGAAAGCAGAAAAAAAGTAAAAATAAAGAAAAAGAAAAGCAATAAAATATCCTGCCACACTTAAATCGAACATTGTCCCCAATTTTTCAAAATAAGATAAGGAAATAGTAACCTGGATAAACTATTGTTGGCGACTGGTACCCTCGCCTCCCTGGTCTGAATGCCTAGGATGACGAGATCTGCTGCACTGACGACCATTATCACTCTGCAACTTCCAAAAATGACCTAGCACGGACCCTTGAGTGGCTTCTATTAAGGTAAAGTGTCTATGGAAGTAAACTTGTTGACGCTGCTGCTTAGTAGAGATGGCAGTCTGGGAATCCATGATAGTCCGGATAGAGAGATTAGTCAGTTGTTATGATGTACACATGAACTCCATGCCATTAGCCATCTGCCGATGAATAGCTGAAATAAGGCCATCTCGTCGTTCTTCTCGAGCTAGATGCTCTCGCCACATGTCCTTAGTGAAATGGAAACCAGAAGTTGTTCCTGCAGGAAAGTGTGAAGAAGATGGTGTTGTGTGTGTAGGTGAAACATGGTATGGGGATACAGGATGATCGGGGGACTGGTTTTGTCAGTCATATTCTTCTTCAGTCTCGTGCCCATCTCCAAAAAGAACATTAGGAGGCACTGGACCTGTAAAATATGGAGCATTTAAATCGTAGGTCCAGTTCCTGTCTTCTCATACATCAGTATGCCTAGTGCATGGCAAAACAATAGATGGGATAACTATTCCATGAACCATGAGATCAAAACCTCCCTCTTTCCTAACTTTGCATAATTTCATGTCTTTCAGAAATTTTAAGTTTATTATGAGGAGAGGTAGAGGTGTCAAGGTAGCTATCTCAGTGTCAAGATTCAAAACTCTAGCAAAAGACGTAATCAAACCTCAAAAAGCAATGGTCCCTGTTTTCTTTAGAAAAACAGTCATGTGAGCAAGCATAAAAGGAACCGAATTAAGCCTCCTATTTGTAAGGCACCCTTGTTGTGATACGATGGGAGAACTGACTTGAGGGTTTTGCGTTTGATCGCAAATGTTGCAATTAGCAAGAGTCGCCACTGACTTTTCTTTTATCCAAAAGGAAAGGTGAAAAAGCACATGAAATACCTTTGAGATTATTTCTTGAGTTCGGGCGTAGACTATGAAAAGGTAAGGTATTAGCACCCTTTTCCTCCATGGTTTTCCATGGGCTCTTAGTTACTTTCTAGATCACTTGCTTTTTTGTTTGAAATTGTGCTTGATGTGGTTTTTGAAATTATTTTGTAAAGAGGCCATTGTTTAGGAAATCTTTGTAATGATTCATGTTTGTAAGAATGTATACAAAGATGTTTGATCTTTTGAAAATGTTTTCAATTTTGTAATATGTTTGAAAGTGTATGTGTTTGTTTTGAAAATAGCAAGGATGTTTGTTTTGAAATAGAGCAAGTAATTAGGAGCAATCTACCTACTCAAATGTCTTTCTTGTTCATTTTCTTTTCCTTTGACATTGTTGTCTTACCATTGACTTAGTAAATAACCTTATCTTTGGATGCAAACGGGACGGGCGTGGGTCATCGTATAACCATGATTAGCAATGTTGCAAGGTATCTTAGCATTCTTTTTTAGGGACTAAGATCATTTGTAAGGCAACTTAGATAGCATCATCGAGGGACCATGATCTTGTATTTTTGCTTGTTTTTGCTAAGATACCTCACATGCGTAATATGGTCATTTTGTATAAGGCAACCAAGTGGAATAACCCTAGAGGTGCTTGTGTGAAAGTGTATCATTTTCATGCTTGTTTTTGTCTTGAATTAGGGTTTTCTAATCATTGGTTTTAGTCTTTCCATACAAACCCTAATTACTAGCATGTTATATAAAAGCGATAAATTACGAAATTTAAAGTTACTATGCTATTACAACATTTGTGGGGAGGGGATGTACAAGTTGAATGGGGATTGCAAGAATTTAAACCCTAATTAATCTATTACAACCATATTAAATTGGTATAAATATACAAGGAAATAAATAAATACAAAGTATAAAAATGAATAAATGTACAAGGATATAAAATGTAAAGAAAAGGAATTTTGTTTGGTTTTCATGAAAAAAGATTTTTGTCTTAACTTAATTAAATAAATAAAATAGTTAATTAAGTTTGAATTTATTAAGAAAATATTTTAAATGAAAACCTAGTTCTATTAATCAATCAAAAGAAAATAAGTTTAAGAAAAGTATTTTTTTGGTATTTTTTTATCTTGAAAATATTTGTAGTATTATAAAATATTTTTAGTCTTTTTATATATTAAAATAATTTATTTTAAATGGTGTGAAGAAAAATAAATAAATAAATTAATATTAATTAAGTTTATAAGATTTACTTAATAAAATAAATAAAGTATAATAAATAAAAATATTTTTATTTATGGAGAAATAAAATAAAATAAGTCAAAATATAAACATATATCATTTTCTTATATTTTTACGATTTTTAGTATTTAGGAAATATTTTTAAGAAAAGAAAAATAAAAAAAAGAAATAAATGAATAAATAAAATAATTTGGGCCAGGGGGTGCCAAAAGTCAGTATGGGAGTCAGCTAGCAAAAACAAAAATGAACCAGGCCCAGCGCCTGCCAAACAAAAAAAGGGGTCAGAATTGCAAAAAAAAAACATGAAAAAATGCAAAAGGGTACCACTAGTGCTCGAACCCAGGTCCCATAGGTTACAGGCGCGCGCTTCTACCTCTGGGGTGGCTATACATCCGTTAATACAAATGAAACAATAAATATGTAAGGCAAAACGCCCCCTGAAGACTTCATCTTCAACCTCCAGCCAGACCTACTATAACTTGCTCATTTCTCATTAAAAATGAAAACTGTAAACATGAAACTTGTAGCAAATTTTCTCACGATTCCAGAAATGTAAAGTATTAAAACTATAGATTAAAGATAAGCAAGAATTTTAATGGCCCTAATCTGAACCCTAAAAGTTTCAGAAATTTCAGTTTCAAAATTCTCTAAGCTCAAGCAAAATCAATGGAAACTATGGACATGGTTGGCTTCAGGGCAATGATATCTACATGTTTTATTCATAAATAAACTATTGATGATGCATGTATGAAGAGTTCCAAGTTGAGAAAACTTACCTCAAAACTGGAAATCGTGTTTTGAGTTTGAGCTTGTTTCAAGTGATGGTGATGATCAGGTTAGCTTCCTTGAGGTCCTAGGAAGCTAATGCAATGGTTATCTTGAACAATGGATGGTTTAAATGGCCTGGAGAAGTCAAGTTGCAGACTCTGTTTTTTTGTTATGGAAGTTATGGTCAATGGTGTTATAGTTCTTTAATAAGGATGGGGATGAGTTGTATTTGATGTAAGGAAGCTTTAGAAACTAAAAGGCCAAGAAACACACGAGGGAAATGGGAGTTTGATGTTCAAGGTCAGAAACTGTGCAATAATGGAGTTTTTGTGCAATTTCTGATTTGAGAGAGTTTTGGTGTATTTCAGGGTGTTCAAGCTCATGTTCTAGCTCACAAATAGTGACTCTATTTATAAGCAACAAGTTTGGAGTGCTAGTTGATCAGAATTCAAATTTACATGTTTAAGTTAAACATGTGATTTTTTGACAAAACAAATTTCCATGCCTTGTGTACTTGCTAAGATAGAGTGGTTATGCTTTAAACAAGCTTGCTTCTTACTTTGTGGATGAAGTGTGATCAGAGGGAACAAGTTAGAGGCTCAATGTAAACTTTATGCAAAAAGCTTGCTTTACAAGAATGGCATTGTTAACTTTGTGCCATAAATGGAAATGCAACTTGGACAATAACTCAATTGCTTGGATCAAAGCCCTAACAACTGTGTAAACATTTAATTATGGAGTGACAAACAAGTTTGAGGCCTAAAAAGAAAAGATTATGCAGCCTAGCATTGATTTGGTTCATGTGTTCATAAAAAATGACTTGTAATTCAAGTGACAAAACCCTAACTTCATCTCTTTGATTCTCCCTCCTCAAGAATGATCTCAAGGAGTTCTTGGACATTTTGGAAATCTTGCAATATGCTCTACAACACATCTTTGAATTTATTTTGAATATTCCCCTTGGAACTATGTGAAAAAGTGTCATGAAGTTAGGTCAAAATCCTGACCAAATTAGGGCAAAATTTTACTAAGTGTTTAGTTTCATGACCCTATGTTCATAAAATCATAACTTGAGATCCAAGAATTTTTTAAAGTAGTTGTGTAAAGCAAAGTTGTAGATTTCATGGAGATCTACAACTTTAATGTTGGAAGTTTTTCTTTAATCATCTTGCATCATGGTAATAATTTGGCTCAAAGTTATGAAAAAAACAAGAAATTTCCAACACTTGGAAAATTTTCTAACTTTAGAAAATTTGACTTTTCAAAATGAAATCTTGACTTTTTAATTTCTTGATGAATAAGTTTCATATTTTGACATGTTTTGATGAATTGTGATCCTTGGCACATGAATTTGACCAAAAAGTCAAAGTTTGACTTTTTAGTATACAATTGACTTTTGATCAGTTGACTGAAAAATTCATTTGTCAATCCAATGGACTTGCAATGTTTTGAACCATGCCATTAGGTCAAAATGATGCAATTGGACTCTTAAGATCATGCCTTAAACCAATTGACCATTTTCTATGTCAAAAATCAGAAATTGCCCTTTCTCAATCAAAACCCTAATTTTGACCACTTTGCCCATTTGGAGATTTGACCAAATTTCTTGAGGAGTTGTGGTCCAAACTTGATAAAATGACACATATGAGTTTAAAATGTTGATGTGGATAAAAAATTATGAATTTTGACTGTGAATTGGCCATAGTTGATTTTTTTCCCTAATACAAGTGATTTTTAGGTCAACTGCTCAATTGACTGAGCAAAAGTGTGATCCAAGGCTTGAAACTTGACATGAGTAATCTTGGGGGTCCATAATGATCCATGAAAGTCATATGGGGCATTGGAAGTCCAAAAATCCTTGTGCAATCTCAAACCCTAATTTTGGTCATTAGGGCATAAGGGGGTGTCTTGAATTGATCAAACCCTAATGCATGAGCCCAAGGAGATCTTGTGCGAAAATTCTTGATAAATGAGAGGGAAATTTTTTGGGTACAACAGCTGCCCCTGTTCAATCTTCTTAAGTCTGAAGAGTTAGATTGGCATGTTTTGCCATTCGTGACTCAAAGGTGGAAGACGATTGGACACTAGAGTGCCCAGAAATTTGCACTTGGCGATGTGATGGTAGAAGGAATGGGCTTAGATATGCCATTTAGAGAGGTGATAGAAAGCTGTTGGAGATGGTCTTGTAGATTCCATCAAAGAGTGATTGTTGAATTGTAATTTGTAAGCTGAAAGAATGAGTATCAGAATGGCGTCTGTGTCAGGAGCATATTTGTACTGTATCTGAAAGTTGAATTTTGAATGAGTTATCAGAATGGCATCCATGTCCAGAGCATATCTGAACTGTATCTGAAAGTTGACTCTGAATGAGTATCAGAATGGCGTTCGTGTCTTGAGCGTATCTGAACTGTATCTGAAAGTTGACTCTGAATGAGTATCAGAATGGCGCCGCGTCTAGAGTGTATCTGAACTGTATCTGAAAGTTAGATCTGAATGAGTATCAGAATGGCATCCGTGTTTGGAGCGTATCTGAACTTTATCTGAAAGTTGGATCTGAATGAGCATCAGAATGGCATCCGTGTTTGGAGCGTATCTGAACTGTATCTGAAAGTTGGATCTGAATGAGTATCATAATAGCATCCGTGTCTGGAGCGTATCTGAACTGTATCTGAAAACTTTGAACATCGTTAATGGTAGCTATTAACCTTATCCTGAAAATGGTAAAATGTTAGCTAAAATGCAAAGTCATGTTGTATGAAATGCATGGTATGATGCATGTGTTTTATCAATGTTTATGATATACGGATGCGATGTATGCGCATGTGGGCTAATTCTGTTGTACTACTATTGGACTGGGGAAAATAAATCCCTGTCCTCTACTGAGGATATGGAGTATAAGTCTTCATGTTGTAAAGTTGAAGTGCTGATTAATTTCCCCTTAGAGAAATAAACTCTGTTGTAAAGGGAAAGTCGTGCCTTGTTTGAAAAATCCTGGTTGGGGAATTCTGAGCAATTTGGATGACTTCTACTGGGGATTGATAAACTGGAAGCTTTTTTCCGCTGGGGATTAAACTACACAGTGTGGGGAATTTTATGGAGATAAACTTAGAGAGATTCCCTTATCTCTTAAAGCCATCAGTGATTGTCTTTTATTTTATTTATTTGTAAGCAGTAATTATGTTCAAATGCATATGTTCAACAATGAATCATTGGACGTTTTTGTAAACAAAACACAAGCGAAAAGAAAAATAGATATTTTTTTGCACTTTCAAAGGGATATCTTTGTATTGACTTTGAGTAAGTATTTTTGTACAATGAGACAAACATTATAGTAAGAGAATGCCGTCGTAAAAAATGAAAATTTTAATACAAAGAAAAGATAGCTATGTGCAATAATCCCATGGGGTTCCCATTCTGCTATATCCTTCGTGTCTTTGAGCATCTTGTCTATTTGTTGCCTTATCTGAAGATGATTGAATTGGTCAGAAATGTCGAGTCTGCAAGTTTTCCGTAAGGTGATCCAACGGGACATAGTCATATGCTTTTGTTGTACCCCAAAATTTTCCCTCCCATATTTCTCAAAACATTTCAAGAAAGATCCTCAAGTTGCTCAAGGAAGTCCAAAGGTTAACCAGACAAGCCCTCTCTTAAGGCAGTCTACCTCAAATTAGGGTTTCATGTTGCATTAAGATACTTGAGTCCAAGGGATCTCAAATGCTCACCAATGTCCTAATATGTTCTCAAGATCATCCATGTCAAGTTTCAAGCCTTGCAGAGGAAGTTTGCTCAGTCAATTGCTCAAAGGCCTGAAAATCGACTGTGTTAGGGCAAAAGTCAATTGTGGCCCACATACAGTCAAACTTCAAGATTTTTAGTCAACATCCTCATTTTGAAGTATATTTCATCATTTGATCAAGGGTTGATCATGATTCCCCAAGGGTTGCTCATAATTCATCAAGAACCAAAAGTTGCTAAATTAGGGTTTTGCAGGAAAAGTCAACTCAATTTTAACCAAGCATAACTTTCTCATACTTTATAAGAAATGACCCATCCAAAGCTAATTTTGAAGAGGATGAAATGCTCTATAATCTATCTTTATCTCCCAAGTTCAAAATATGCACTCACAAGAAGTTATAAATTTGGACATTATAGGTCATTTTGAAAAGTCAACAAAAACACCTTTTTTGTCAAAGCTTCATACATGAACATGGAATACCAAATTGAGATGATACCAAAAGGGTTGCTTAGAAGACATCTCAATATTTCTCAAAAGTCCAATAACACCTTCAAAGAGTCAAAATTGAGGAAGTTATGCATTGGTGAAGTTGACCTTTTTTGCAAAATTGTCAAAAGTCAACTATGCCTCAAATTGCAATTTTTGCTAAATGGGCCTAACTTTTTACACTTGTTTTGAGTTGGTAGCATGGTCCACGAGCCCTAGCCTTTTCCACTTGTCATTATCTTAGTTGTATTATTTATTTTGATTTTTATTTAAATTAAATCAATTTAAATCAAAACAAATCATGGAAAAATCCAAAACATTGAAATCTCAAGATATTGTGCATGTTTCAGGTCCTATATCCAGTTGGCAAGTGATTGAATTCGTGCAAAGCCTTGGTGTGCAAAAAAAGATTGAGTTTGGCCTATTTTTGGAAGTATATTCAAGTGAATCAAATCCAAATCAAAATCCATAATGGAGGAAGATTGAGATCATGTTTGCAACCCTAATTCAATCATGGATATATATTGAACAATTGCAGACCTAAAAGAAGAGGTTGGAGAGGCGCACAAAGTCAGAACAAACTTGAAACAATCAAAGAAAAGTGGTGATTCAATTTTGCACTTCCAGGAATTCTCAATACCTTCTAGCCATCCCAATCGCTTCCTGGGATCACAAGCAAGCGAAACCAATCAAGAACGAGGATTTTCCAGCACCATAACTCACTGTAAGTCAGCCACGACAATGGCTTTTTCTTGAATTCGAACTGCATAATTCTGACACTTATAGCATGGAATAATCATATATTCTTGCTCCTTGAAGCATTTGCAAACTATCCATAACATTTAATTGCGTTTTCATTGATTGTATTAGAGTTTGCCATTGTTGGGGTTTGTTGCTTCGATTTGGGATCTTTGTGTATAGGTGAAATTTGGTCATGAAAGGGGCACCATCACGCTCAGAAGGTCCAGACGAGTTGATTCATGGCCTTAAAAGTTATTTATCTTGCTTGTATTTAATTTTAAGAATGGCAGGGTCTGTAGCTATGGACAAGTGGCCGTAGGTAAAAGTCGGTGACTTTTACCAACGGAGCAAGGAGGAAGATGATGGTGTGGCAAGCTCCCATTGCTTCATTTAAAAATTCGTGCGCTGAATTAACATATTATGCTTTCTTAATATTTAATTGTTGTTTTGTCTTTGATATATATACAAGAAACACGCGCAGCTCAGTTGGTGGCCATGTGATGGGAAAATGCTTCAGGACCTGGGTTCGAATCCCAGGTCCCCCAATTATTCAATATTATTTTTCTTTCAGTGATCAGACGCGTGCACAAGCCAAGAGACCACCATGGTCCATCATTATCCAGCCAGCCAAGTGTCCAGATGGCCAACTCTAAAGGCCATCAGATGAAGGAGCGCCAAAGGCCTTGGTCAAAGCAAAGCATGGGATCTTGGAAGTCAAACGTGGGTCACCTTTTTCTTAGGCCAGATTGCTATCCACACTCCCTCAATTTACTTTTTCCAGGCCCAAATCTCTTTTCTCTTTCTCTTTATATTTTCTATTTTTTTTTCATTTAAATTATTTTTACTAACAAATTAATTTTTTCTTTTATTCAAAAAATCATAAAAAATAATGTTTTTCACCCAATTAGATTTAGGTTTATTTTTTATCAAAAAATAATTAATTTAATTAGGTTATTTCATTTTAGGTAACTTAAATCATTTTATAAATGAATTAAAAAAACAATTAGAACAATTAGGGTTTTTATTTCTAACTTAATTATATTTTCATTTTTCTTAAAAAAATAACAAAACACAAAAATAGGTTAAATTTAATTATTTTCTTTAATTAATTTAGTCACTAATTAATTTTGTATTTAATTTAAAAACCTAATTCTTTTCTTAAAAATAATAAAAAACAACAAAAATATTTGTTTCCTTCGATTAGGTTAAACGGGGTCAAAACCCTAATTTCCCTTCGTCCTTTATTCGTCGCGCGCTTATTTACTTTTACCATATTGATGTAATTGCTCGCAAGTTGTAATAGATTAATTAGGACTTATACTTTCGTTTGTTGTTTTTTTTACGGGTTTGTTTTTGGCTATGTAAATAGCCGAAGCCTTGTAATAGCGTAGCTTAATTTCCGCACTTTAAAATCCGTAAAATATCAACTGTTAGATGTATGAATAATTAGGGTTGCATGACAAGAATGTATGATTAACTTTAAAACGGTTAGAAAACCCTAAATGTGCAAGGATAATAAACTTGAAATTGAATCACTCGCACATGCGCACTCCTAGGGTATACTCCCACTTCGGTTGCCTTCGGTAAACGGTCATTAAGTATAGGATATTTTAGTGGTCGCTCTCTTGTCTAAACAAAGATCAAAGTTCCGTTCGGAAAAGTTTCCTCGGAATGGTTGCCTCGGAATTGTTGCCTCGAATAATTGATCTAAGACATTAGGGTTACTACTAAGACGTCGTAACATTGCTTTAGTGATCGTACGTCCCTTTCTAATTGACCCTTAAAACTCCGACGATGGTGCTACCTACTCACTAATAGTGGGATAGCATTGTCTAAAGGAAACAAACATAGAACAATTCTCTTTTTCGAGTAGGTAGATTAGTTCTTGAGTACTTGCTTAATCCAAACAAACTTTTTCACACTTACACTCCTCTTTTAAACAAAGCTTTCAAAAACACTTCGTAACACTCTTGAAGAAAGAAGCAAGAGTTAAATCGAAGTCAAAAAACTTTTTCAAATCAAACACACACAAGCAATTTTGAAAATGATGAGTGTGATCGGTGGGAATAGAACTGACTGTTTTTTAATGCTGGTTCGCGAAATGTCGCGGTAAGCAAGAGTCGCCACCGTCTTTTATGTTCTCCAACATGGAAAGGACAAAAGCACAGCAAAATTCCTTTTCGAGATGTTTCTCGGTTCGGGAGGTAGATTATAGAAAGGGAAGGTGTTAGCACCCTTTCTATCCATGGTTATCCATGGGCTCTTAGGTACTTGCTCTATGTTTTCAAAAGATGTTTGCTTTTCAAGTGTGTGTGGGTTTTGAAAAAAGTTTAGTTTGAAAACTTCTAAGTAACTCTTGTATCAGTCCTCAAGAGTGTATGAAGTATTTGTTTGAAAACTTTTTGAAAGTGTAGGTGCGAAAAGTATTTTTGTTTATTTTGAAAGAGCAAGTACCCATGAGAAATCTACCTACTCTAAGGAATTAAGCTGTGTAAGAGTCCTTAAGACAGTACTATCCCACTATTGAGAAGTAGGTAGCACCGTCGTTGGAGTTATTCGGGTCAATACGATTAAGGGACAATGTGTGGTCACCAAAGCAATAGTAGGACGCCTTAGCGGTAACCCTAATGTCCTAGATCCTTTTTATCCGAGGCAACCGTTTCGAGGCAACTGGATCTTTAGACAGGAGGGCGACCTCTAAAACACCCTATACTTGACGACCACGTTCGAGGCAACCAGGTGAGGCGTACCCTAGGAGTGGCATGTACATGTGTGTTGTTTCAGTTTATATTTATCTTGTACATGTTATTTGTGAGCTACGGATTGATTTTATTTGTCAGGCAATCTTGTCATGCATAATTAACAGTTAAGAGTGCGGAAAATAAATTGCGAAAAGGTAAATCTACGCTATTACAAGGCGCGGGTCTATACATCGCCAAAAACAAAACCCTTTTGGAAAAATGCGAGAAATTAAAAGAAAGCGATAAAATCCTAATTAACTATTATATCCTCGGAAACAGTTACATCAATATAATCAAAATAAATAATAATGCGCGAATAGAAATTTAATCGGGACGTCCTTAGGGTTTTGACCCTTTTTGAGAAAAGAATTGAATTTGTCCTTTTTTGTAATTAATGAAATATTAAACCTAATAACTAATTAGTTAATTAAAAAGAAAAAGTATTTTTGTGTTTTTTATGTTTTTTAATGAAAATAAAAAATAAAAGAAATTAAAAGTCAAGAAAACCCTAATTCTAAGTTTATTTTATTTATTATGAAAAAAGATTAAAGTTAACCTAATTTAACTAAATTAATTAATTTACATTTTATTTACAAAAATAATAATTAATAGTAAAAATAATAAATAATGAAAATATTTACATCTTTTGATTATCTGAATTTATTATAAAAAATAATTTGTTAGTTAATAATAATAATAATAATAATTATAATTAAAAGAATTAAAAGGAAAAAGAAAATAAAAAAATAGTAAAACCAGGGGGGGTGATGGCCCATGTATGGAGGTGAATTCTGGAAATCTGGCCCATTAATCAGCAAGCCTGTTTGACTTTGGGAATTGGCTATGCAAGCTTTGACCAGGAGCATGGTGGTCATCCACTTTTAGATCATTGGATTTATGATTGGGGCCACATGGCAAGCTGATGCGTGGGATGCATGGTAGAATGCTCTTGGAAGCCCTGCACGTGAACACGTTGAACAAAATAGAAACAAAGGTTTGGGGGACCTGGGAATCGAACCCAGGTCCCAATGGTTACCAACCACGTCACTTTCCACTACGCCATTGCATTGCATCTGTTAATATAATGACCGTTAATTATAATATATCAAAATTAATTCGTATGCTATCAAAACAAAAAGCGCGCATCTCATTCAAACCAGCCAAACACGCATGAACACGTATTGTCTTCTTCCTCGTTTCCCTGTAAAACAAAAACAATTAGCGGGGGTTTTTAACCCCCACAACCTGTAATAAGAGAAAATAGCGAATAGAACTGTGTGCAAGATAAATTGTTCGCGAGGGTTGGGTTTGATTTGTCTGGCCTTGACGAATTCAACCATATGCGTTAGAAGGTCTGATTTTTCTTGTATGGGAAAGCCCCAATTTTGAAACTGAAGAACCCTAAAATTCAACAATGGTGATTTCTGTTTCAGGACACCATAACGCGATTCACCTATACCATTAGCTTCAGAAAGGTTAGAGCAATGCAAAGCAATGATTATAACATTTTAATGATGCATAAAATGTGAGTTTCGATTCTGAAAAAGAATAAGAAAACCGTGATTCTGTTTGGTGCGATTTCTCAAGCTTCAGCCCTTGATTTTGATTCCAAAAGATTCCTGAGAGTTCCTGTAAGGTGTTAGAAACAAGAAAAGTCTTTGAATCACGTTGGAAGGTGGAATTCAGTTTTGAGTTTTCCTTGGTTTTTTTCAATGTTCTTATGGCTTCTGTGCAGCAATTCTCACGTGTCTGGAATTAGGTTTAGCTTATGCATATATAGTAGAACTGAATTAGGGTAAATCTTGGTCCAAAAATCCATGGCATTATGGTTTGTATATTTGATTTTCAATCAAATTTTTTTGCATCTTTTTGATTGCCAAAACTTGCTAATTTTGGAGATTTTGGTCCCCTTGATTGATACACGAAATCTCCATCATATGCTGACCACTTTTTCTTCAAAAAAAGATTTGAAATCATATCTTGGTATTTTCCTACAATTAAATTAATTAAATGAATTAAAAATCAATTAAAAATCCAATTAATTAATAAAAATAAGAAAATAATTCAATTTAATCTCAATGGGTCGTGCATAGGCCTTGGACAAAGTTTCAAGAAGGAATTTGAGGCCCATTATCAAAAATGAAGTGTTTTGGGCAAAGTTGACTTTTGCAAATTCCCAAAAATTTCCCAAATCCTCCAATGCATATCTTGCTCAATTTTGATCATATGAACATGTTCTTGGACATTTTGGAAAGGTCTTGAAGTCCTCTAACCAACGCCTTTGGTCCCATGTCATTTTGATTTACCAATCTCAAGTTATGGTCTTTGACTTAAAATGCCTTTTTGTTGACTTTTGAAATTGACCTATAATGTAGAAATTGATAACTTTTTGTGAGAGTATTTCTTGGACTTTTAATGTGAAGATGGATTGTAGGAAGTGTCATCCCCTTCAAAATGAGCATTGGATGGGATTTTTCTGATGAACCATGAAAAAGTTATACCTTGGTCAAGTTACAGTTGACTTTTCAACTATCCAAAAATAGTAACTTTTGGCATCTTGATGATTTTTGATCCATGCTTGAGGAATCATGATCAAGACTTGATCAAATGATGATTGTGTGCTCAAAATAAGATGTTGACCAAAATTTTTGACTTTTGACTGCCAAATGACCATTTTGCCCCTACAGTTGACTGTGAACCAAATAGGGTTTTTGACTGTGCAATTTGCCTCTGTGAGTCTTGAGACTTGACATGTAGATGCTTGGAAATGTATATGGGCACATGGAACTTGATTGGACCATTGAAAATCTCAAATTTTTTGCAAGAACCAAAACCCTAGCTTTTGACTGGCTTAGGAGATGTTAGGACTGTGCAACCCTTGAGAAGTCTTGAACCATTTGAGGATGACTCTTGGCAAACCTTGAGGAATATGGGAGGGCAAATTTTGGGGTACAACAGTTGCCCCTGTTCAATCTTCTTAGACCTGAGGATGTAGATTGGCTTGCGTGCCTTTCGTGATCCGAAGGTGGAAGATGATTGAACACTAGAGTGCCTAGAAATTTGCACTCACATAGTGTGGTATCAGCAATGTGATGTCGGGAATGGGCTTATAGATGCCATTTGGAGACTGTTGGTAGGTGGATGGGCTTATAGATGCCATCTGGAGATTGTCTGTCGATCGCGTAAGAGATTCCTTAGCGAGAACTTACGTACCTGAGAAAGAAAGATAATTTCCTGGCCTGTTACAGGCGTTGATCTTCAATCTCTTCGTGTAGATATGCCCTGGCTAGATACATGTATCGAATCTGGAACTTCAAAAGGTGGATGGATTGTCTCTATTGACAGGTTACCTCAGAAAAATCTTTAGAAACCGATTTAACTGAACCAAGGGAGGTTTTGTCCTCTTCGACGAGTTGTCTCTTTTAACAGTTCGTCTTCATGGACGAGTTGTCTTCAACGACGAGGTTGTCCTTAATGACAGGTTGTCTTCATTGATAGGTTGTCTTCATGGACGAGTTGTCTTCAACAACGGGTTGTCTTCAACGACAGGTTGTCTTTAATGACGAGTTGTCTATAACGACGGGTTGTCTATAACGACGGGTTGTCTATAACAACGGGTGTCTATAATGACGGGTGTCTATAATGACGGGTGTCTTTAATGACGAGTTGTCTATAACGACGGGTTGTCTATAACGACGGGTTGTCTATAACGACGGGTGTCTATAATGACGGGTGTCTATAATGACGGGTGTCTATAATGACAGGTTGTCTATAATGACAGGTTATCTATAATGACGGGTGTCTATAATGACGGGTGTCTATAATGACGGGTGTCTATAATGACGGATGTCTATAATGAAGGGTGTCTATAATGACAGGTTGTCTATAATGACGGGTGTCTATAATGACGGGTGTCTATAATGACGGATGTCTATAACGATGGGTGTCTATAATGAGGGGTTGTCTATAATGACGGGTTGTCTTCAACGACGGGTTGTCTATAATGACGGGTGTCTATAATGACGGTTTTTCTATAACGACGGGTGTCTATAATGACGGGTGTCTATATTAACGGGTGTCTATAATGACGGGTTGTCTATAACGACGGGTGTCTATAATGACGGGTGTCTATAATGACGGGTGTCTATAATGACAGGTGTCTATAATGACGGGTGTCTATAATGACGGGTGTCTATAATGACGGGTCTCTATAATGACGGTTTGCATTAGAAAGACCTTTAGGAACTGGATTTGTCTTCTTTGACTGGGTTTGTCTTCTTTAACTGAATTTGTCTTTACTGACTGAATTTAGAGTTTAACTGCATCTTTCCTGAAAGGTAAAGGTCAGTCGTATGCAATTCATGATATGGATCAAGCAATGATGTTCTCAACATAAATGAGATTGTATGACATGATGCGTATATGCATGTATCATGATGTATGAAAATGTGATGTTTATGAAAGTATCTTCGTCTGAGAAAATAAATCCTTGACGAATGCCGGGAAGTTTGTCGAATCCTGGGCTGATGTTGAAGAATAGGGTTCTTCGTTTCCGCTGGGGATGATGGTTGCAAGAATAAACCGGTAGGAGAAGATGACTCCGTTAGGGAATAAACTTGTTGAAGGGATTACTCTGCGGGGAATTACTCTGTGGGAAGAGATACTTCGTTGAGGTTTTGATGAGAACTCCGCTGGGGATTCCGTTGATAAGTTATGTTGGAAGATTTGATGAACTCCGCTGGGGGGATAGGAAGAACTTCGCCGAGGACGATCTTTCCATTGTAATTAGCTGAGGATACCCCAGTTATAGGCTCTGGTGGGGAATAATCTTTGAATATGGTCGGGGAGAGACGTATGTACTCTGCAGGTGATAAGCTTCCAGAATCTACTGGGGATAAGCTTCCAGAATCTACTGGAGAGGACAATTCAACTCTCCTGGGGAAACTTTTGAACTGTACTGGGGAACGGTTCCACTGGGGTGTCTGTATTCCACCGGGGAACAATCTTATATTAAGACTGCCGGGGATGCTTACTTAGGAACATTTGTATACTCCGCTGGGGAATGTTGAGATTTTCTGGGGATACCCAACTTCCTTAAGGCTGACAGTAGACTAACTCTGCTTGGGGAGAGTGTTGCTGACTTGTTGGGGATACTGTGCCTTTTTAGGGCTGATGGGAGACCCACTCTGCTAGGGGAGAGTACTGTTGAATCTTGCCTTACTCTACGGGGAGTAAAGGTATCTCGGTCATACTCTTCAACTGAATCCACCTTGTACCTGGAGGACAGAGCAGCTTGTACCGTTCGGACAATTCTTATTGCCCCAGCTTCTGTGGGAGAAGAAAGCCTATGAGGTGCTTGATAACTGCCGATTGACAAATCTTCTTCTGGTAGGCAAGTGACGAGATACCGAGACATAATCGTACGCTTTGATCCCTAATTTTTGCCTGGACCGCCCTTTCGGGTTTTCAGTCCACCGGGATACCCATTTTTGCCCAAGCCGCCTTTTCAAGTTTTCGACTTGCCGGGTGTACAGATTTTCCATTTTCGTCCCTTATTTTTGCCCGAACCCTTTTGGTTCGCCGGGAAGCCCTTATTTTTGCCTAGGCCAGTCGACCTAGCGGGTCTTTGATTACGCGTAGTATTTTTTTGACTATGTCCACGCTCTCAGAATGCAAGGAGTTGTCACTGTTAGTAGTGTGGTGTTGCCATACTACCAGAAGATCTTCGTTTGATCGTCCAATGCCCCAAGTGATCCAGATGGAGATTTGCCCCAAGCTGGTTGGCCTTTTAAGAGATTCTCCGAATCTTGACTTAACTGCCCCAAATGATGGACAATGATCATATCTGCCCCTTGGTTGGAAGTGTTTCTTCCACTTGAGATGACTCTTTTGTTGAGAAGATTCTTGTTCACTGGATATTCATCGTGCGAATTTCTCTGCTGTTGAACAAATAGTCATATGCAAACAATGTTATTCTAAGAATGCAAAGCTTATGTCTGTTTCGAAGTTTATGAAAATGCAATTTTTTCAGTAAAACAAGCAAATTTTGTAAAACTGTGATGTCAACTCAAGATTTCACAGCGAGCCCTATAGGAGTCAGGATACCTTTGTAACAGTATGCTTTCGAACTAACCCATGCTTCAGCTAGGACTTTTAAGGGTTATAACGTGGCCTGGTTCACGGTTTAAGAAACAAAGGATAAAGGCTCAAAATTTTATTTGTACCCACCCGCTCTTCGTGATGTTCTTCAAACCTAAACTCAGATGATCGTGCGTTAGACCTTGTTTGAGTCTTTGTCCTGATATTCCAATGATGGTTCGGATATTGACAGTTTATTTTGAATAGGCAGTCATTCCTTTTTTGGTTGAGGGTTTATAGGACCTCTTTCTTTTTTGATTTCGTTATCCCTGTTTTTTGCCTGAACTGTTTCTTTTGTATTTACAGTCAGCGGGATGCCCCAGTTTTGTAAGTCTCCTTCATAGGTTTTGACTTGTTGGGCTTTTGTTTTGAGAAATAAGGATTGTCTGTCTTTATGATTATTCGGAACCATCACTGCCTTTTGTTTCAAAAGGACTTTTTTGATGTCATCCGTTATGCACTTGGATCAACTGAGAGAACTACCCTGCCCCAGGTTATGATTAAGGGTTTTTAATTTTTGAAAAGAAAAAACTCCTACTTCTTTGGCTCGAAAGGGTTGACGAGGGATTATCTTCGTTATAACTCCAGTGTTTAGGAATTGAAACAATGCCTGTACCTCATCAGCAGGGTCTGTTCAAAAGCATACTGTAAAGATCGTGGTATCGTTTTCGTCATCCTCCCTCAAGAGGCTTAGAATTATTAATCGAGAGTTGAACATCAAAAAATGAAAGCAGTTTTAAGCATATTGAACATAATTACTTCAAAACAGACACGTGTAATGCATTAATGAAATAACAACGTTTGACATGAATAAATGTTTGAACAATCAAAGAAAAATACAACTTGAACATTTGAATGAACAAAAGTTTTTTTTTTAATCCTAGCCATGTTTTGGCAAGGGAGCAGTGATCACATTGGGAGCTTCGGGCGCTTCGAACTGGACCTCCTTTGCATCAATCAAATCCTGAACCTTGTTCCTCAGAGTCCAACAATCATCTGTAGCATGCCCTGGGCTGTCAGAATGATAAGCGCAGCGGGCGTTGGGGTTATACCTTGAAGGTGTCTTGTTGGGATTCTTAGGAGGGTCCCTTAGAGCTACCAAGTTGGTCTCCAGCAACTGTGGCAATATCTGGGACAAGGTCATACTGAGTCGAGTGAACTTCCTCTTAGGTCTCTCTTCCCTTTGTTGGTTGCGATGTTGAGGAGCACTGGCCGGTTTTGAAATAACCACCGCGTTGACAGCTTGGCGGTGTTTGGACCCATTCTGCCCTCTTGAACCATAAACAGCACTAGATTCTTTCTTGAATGGTTTCTTCTCAGCGTTCGAGGAGTCACCCTTTGGTATCTTCCCAGACTTGATACCAGCTTCTATCTTCTCACCGGTCAAGATCAAATATGTAAACCCAGCAGAAGAATTCCCAATCAGATGGTGGAAGAAAGGACCAGACAGGGTCCCTAAGAACATATCAACGAGCTCACGGTCGGTCAGAGGTGGTTGCATCCTTCCGGCAAGGTCTCTCCACTTTTGCGCATATTCCTTGAATCCTTCACCCGTCCCTAGTGACATACCCTGGAGTTGGGTACGCGTAGGAGCAAGGTCAGAATTGTACTGGTACTGCTTGTAGAATGCAGTAGCCAAGTCCTCCCAGTTACGAATGCTGGCTCCATCCAGCTGATAGAACCATTCGAGTTGAGTCCCTGAAAGACTTTCCTGGAAGAAATGGATCCATAGATTCTTGTCAGCAGTGTAAGGTTGGATCTTCCTTGCATAGGATCTGAGATGCAGCTTAGGACAGGATGCCCCGTCGTATTTTGCAAAAGCAGGTGCTTTGAACTTATGTGGGATCACCACCCCAGAGGATAGACCTAGATCTTCAAAGTCCAGGCCGGGCACTTTCTGTATCTCCATAGCACTTAACCGGTCTTCGAGCTGTTTATACCTGTCCTCAGCAGGAGGGTACTGTTCATCATTATAATATGTCTCGTTGTCGGAGACCACGAGACTAGGAACCCTTCCCCCTTGGGGGCTATCCTTCCCTACAGATGAGGTAGTCAGCTCAGCCTCATTCGATAATCCATTCCTAGATCTGCGTCTAGCGTTGAACAAAACAGTCCTCTTCTTCTTCTCTTTCAGAATCAGAGTTTTCAAGTCCTGTTGACCCTGGGCTAGGCTTATTACCAACTCCTGGAACTGGGCATTCTGGGCCTGGAGGGCCTGGATAGCTTGTTTAGTGGATGGTGCAGGATTCATGCTGATTGCTGAAATAAATAGCGAAGAAGGTAAGTGACCTGTAAAAGGGGTACCTGTAATGCAATGATATGTATGCATGCAATGTTTTCAAGGATCTCGCGGGGTAAACAAAGAAATTTGTTAGAAGTTGAATACGGTAGCTTGATTGAAGGAACTTCATGTTGTTGAGAGTCCTTCTTCAAGAGTCAAAGCTCACCATATCGAGTGGGTCATAGCCCCTGACTCAAGTCATCAACCTGGCTAGAGGAAAATAAATCCCCTTTGCCCCTTGCTAGACATTTTGGTCTGTCATGACCTGCATCACAAGCCCTTGAGATCCTTGAAATGGGTTAGTCCTTATGTAGGATGTATGCAATGGTATGATGGTATGATGTTATGCTATGCGTGGAGTGATGTAAGTAAACCCTGTTATGAGCCCAGATTAAGGACTATAAACAAACCCTGTAAGAAACTCATGTGTCAGATAACAAGCATGCAAGTAGTCAAGTTTGAAGGCACACAAGTCACACCAGACAGCCCATAGAGTTTAGGCCAGCATGAAGTTTAGGTATTACCCTCTTTCAGTTTCGTTGGTTAAGACATGTCCTAGAAAATAGTAACCGGGTTCTAGAGGATCTCAATATCACTGACTACCCTCAATCGGTCATAACTCCAGCGTCGCAATCTTTTCTTGCGGCCAGAGCCATCGCGAGAGTTTAGCCTCAATGAGTGTAGCATACTGCTACTGTTCTATGGCCAAGTTGGGTCAATTTAGGGTTCTAAGGTCGGTTGGTGCTTAATGACTCCTCAGAAGACCCATATTCTCCTCGTTGCAACACAAGGGATATCGGTACAGACCAAGGTGTTACACCAACGTAGCCACTGCTTCACCCGTGTCGGTCTACGCCGGACAGGTCCCTCACAGCTTATGCTACCTAAAAGGGTATTCCCCAGATCCGGATTAGGATCTATGAAACTCCGATGCAACCCACAAATATAAAAGCAATCAAGACAAGCAATTGAAAACAAGAGTGGTCTAATCCTAAGGTACACCTCACTTATTATTAGTCCCCAGTAGAGTCGCCAGTTCTGTGATCGGTGGGAATAGAACTGACTGTTTTTTAATGCTGGTTCGCGAAATGTCGCGGTAAGCAAGAGTCGCCACCGTCTTTTATGTTCTCCAACATGGAAAGGACAAAAGCACAGCAAAATTCCTTTTCGAGATGTTTCTCGGTTCGGGAGGTAGATTATAGAAAGGGAAGGTGTTAGCACCCTTTCTATCCATGGTTATCCATGGGCTCTTAGGTACTTGCTCTATGTTTTCAAAAGATGTTTGCTTTTCAAGTGTGTGTGGGTTTTGAAAAAAGTTTAGTTTGAAAACTTCTAAGTAACTCTTGTATCAGTCCTCAAGAGTGTATGAAGTATTTATTTGAAAACTTTTTGAAAGTGTAGGTGCGAAAAGTATTTTTGTTTGTTTTGAAAGAGCAAGTACCCATGAGAAATCTACCTACTCTAAGGAATTAAGCTGTGTAAGAGTCCTTAAGACAGTACTATCCCACTATTGAGAAGTAGGTAGCATCGTCGTTGGAGTTATTCGGGTCAATTCGATTAAGGGACAATGTGTGGTCACCAAAGCAATAGTAGGACGCCTTAGCGGTAACCCTAATGTCCTAGATCCTTTTTATCCGAGGCAACTGGGTCTTTAGAGAAGAGGGCGACCTCTAAAACACCCTATACTTGATGACCACGTTCGAGGCAACCAGGTGAGGCGTACCCTAGGAGTGGCATGTGCATGTGTGTTGTTTCAGTTTATATTTATCTTGTACATGTTATTTGTGAGATACGGATTGATTTTATTTGTTAGTCAATCTTGTCATGCATAATTAACAGTTAAGAGTGCGAAAAATAAATTGCGGAAAGGTAAATCTACGCTATTACAAGGCGCGGGTCTATACATCGCCAAAAACAAAACCCTTTTGGAAAAATGCGAGAAATTAAAAGAAAGCGATAAAATCCTAATTAACTATTACATCCTCGGAAACAGTTACATCAATATAATCAAAATAAATAATAATGCGCGAATAGAAATTTAATCGGGACGTCCTTAGGGTTTTGACCCTTTTTGAGAAAAGAATTGAATTTGTCCTTTTTTGCAATTAATGAAATATTAAACCTAATAACTAATTAGTTAATTAAAAAGAAAAAGTATTTTTGTGTTTTTTATGTTTTTTAATGAAAATAAAAAATAAAAGAAATTAAAAGTCAAGAAAACCCTAATTATAAGTTTATTTTATTTATTATGAAAAAAGATTAAAGTTAACCTAATTTAACTAAATTAATTAATTTACATTTTATTTACAAAAATAATAATTAATAGTAAAAATAATAAATAATGAAAATATTTACATCTTTTGATTATCTGAATTTATTATAAAAAATAATTTGTTAGTTAATAATAATAATAATAATTATCATTAAAAGAATTAAAAGGAAAAAGAAAATAAAAAAATAGTAAAACCAGGGGGGGTGATGGCCCATGTATGGAGGTGAATTCTGGAAATCTGGCCCATTAATCAGCAAGCCTGTTTGACTTTGGGAATTGGCTATGCAAGCTTTGACCAGGAGCATGGTGGTCATCCACTTTTAGATCATTGGATTTATGATTGGGGCCACATGGCAAGCTGATGCGTGGGATGCATGGTAGAATGCTCTTGGAAGCCCTGCACGTGAACACGTTGAACAAAATAGAAACAAAGGTTTGGGGGACCTGGGAATCGAACCCAGGTCCCAATGGTTACCAACCACGTCACTTTCCACTACGCCATTGCATTGCATCTGTTAATATAATGACTGTTAATTATAATATATCAAAATTAATTCGTATGTTATCAAAACAAAAAGCGCGCGTCTCATTCAAACCAGCCAAACACGCATGAACACGTATTGTCTTCTTCCTCGTTTCCCTGTAAAACAAAAACAATTAGCGGGGGTTTTTAACCCCCACAACCTGCAATAAGAGAAAATAGCGAATAGAACTGTGTGCAAGATAAATTGTTCGCGAGGGTTGGGTTTGATTCGTCTGGCCTTGACGAATTCAACCATATGCGTTAGAAGGTCTAATTTTTCTTGTATGGGAAAGCCCCAATTTTGAAACTGAAGAACCCTAAAATTCAACAATGGTGATTTCTGTTTCAGGACACCATAACGCGATTCACCTATACCATTAGCTTCAGAAAGGTTAGAGCAATGCAAAGCAATGATTATAACATGTTAATGATGCATAAAATGTGAGTTTCGATTCTGAAAAAGAATAAGCAAACCGTGATTCTGTTTGGTGCGATTTCTCAAGCTTCAGCCCTTGATTTTGATTCCAAAAGATTCCTGAGAGTTCCTGCAAGGTGTTAGAAACAAGAAAAGGCTTTGAATCACGTTGGAAGGTGGAATTCAGTTTTGAGTTTTCCTTGGTTTTTTTCAATGTTCTTATTATGGCTTCTGTGCAGCAATTCTCACGTGTCTGGAATTAGGTTTAGCTTATGCATATATAGTAGAACTGAATTAGGGTAAATCTTGGTCCAAAAATCCATGGCATTATGGTTTGTATATTTGATTTTCAATCAAATATTTTTGCATCTTTTTGATTGCCAAAACTTGCTAATTTTGGAGATTTTGGTCCCCTTGATTCATACACGAAATCTCCATCATATGCTGACCACTTTTGCTTCAAAAAAAGATTTGAAATCATATCTTGGTATTTTCCTACAATTAAATTAATTAAATGAATTAAAAATCCAATTAATTAATAAAAATAAGAAAATAATTCAATTTAATCTCAATGGGTCGTGCATAGGCCTTGGACAAAGTTTCAAGAAGGAATTTGAGGCCCATTAGCAAAAATGAAGTGTTTTGGGCAAAGTTGACTTTTGCAAATTCCCAAAAATTTCCCAACTTCTCCAATGCATATCTTGCTCAATTTTGATCATCTGAACATGTTCTTGGACATTTTGGAAAGGCCTTGAAGTCCTCTAACCAATGCCTTTGATCCCATGTCATTTTGATTTACCAATCTCAAGTTATGGTCTTTGACTTAAAATGCCTTTTTGTTGACTTTTGAAATTGACCTATAATGTAGAAATTGATAACTTTTTGTGAGAGCATTTATTGGACTTGGAATGTGAAGATGGATTGTAGGAAATGTCATCCCCCTTCAAAATGAGCATTGGATGGTATTTTTCTGATGAACCATGAAAAAGTTATGCCTTGGTCAAGTTACAGTTGACTTTTCAACTGTCCAAAAATAGTAACTTTTGGCATCTTGATGATTTTTTAGCCATGCTTGAGGAATCATGATCAAGACTTAATCAAATGATGATTGTGTGCTCAAAATAAGATGTTGACCAAAATTTTTGACTTTTGACTGCCAAATGACCATTTTGCCCATGCAGTTGACTGTGAACCAAATAGGGCTTTTGACTGTGCAATTTGCCTCTGTGAGTCTTGAGACTTGACATGTAGATGCTTGGAAATGTATATGGGCACATGGGACTTGATTGGACCATTGAAAATCTCAAATTCTTTGCAAGAACCAAAACCCTAGCTTTTGACTGGCTTAGGAGATGTTAGGACTGTGCAACCCTTGAGAAGTCTTGAACCATTTGAGGATGACTCTTGGCAAACCTTGAGGAATATGGGAGGGCAAATTTTGGGGTACAACAATGAGCAAGTACCTAAGAGCCCGTAGAAAACTACGGATAGAAAGGGTGCTAATACTTTCCCTTTCTATAATCTACCCCCCCCGTACTCAAAATCTCGAAAAAGGGAATTTTTCTATGCTTTTTTACTTTCCTGTTGGATAAAATAAAAGTTGGTGGAGACTCTTGCTTACCGCAACATTTTGCAAACACAAATGCAAAACGCAAACCAACATTCCTAAAACAGTCCCGGTTCTGGCCACCGTATCACAGAACTGGCGACTCTGCTGGGGAATTAATAAGTGGGGTATACCTTAGGATTAGTTCATCATATTGCTTATATTGTTTGATTTGATTGCATTATCTTTGTGGGCTTTGTATTAGAGTTACTATAGATCCTAACTCGAATCTGGGGGACACCTTTTAGGTAAGTAGCAAAAAACTGTGAGGGAACTGTACGGTGTAGACCGATACGGTTGAAGCAGTAGCTACGTTGATGTGACACATTGGTTGGTACCGGTATCCCTTGTGGAGAAACAAGGAGAATACGGGGCTGCTATATGGGTCGTTAAGCATCAACTGACCTTAGAACCTATAATTGACCAACTTGGCCATAAGAAGTAGTGAGATAGCCGGCCTCGACATAGAGCTGAGAACTGGTTGATACTCGATACTACACTCATTGAGACCATACTCTCGAGATAGTTCTGGCCGCAAGAAAAGATTGCGTGAGCTGAAACCATGACCGATGGAGGATGGTCAGTGATATTGAGAACCTCTAGAACCCGGTTACTATTATTAGGACAGGTTTAAACCAACTGAACTTCAAGAGGGTAATACCTAGACCCCATACAAGCCTGAAACTTAAGGGCTATTGTGTGACTTGTTTGCCTTTACCATGTTTGCTATCTGTGAATACCTGTTGTGTGCTTTATCATGACATCATGCATCATAACATAGCATGCATATTTCATTAGACTAATCATTTCAAAGACCGAGGGGATTTATCTTTGTTCTGTTTTGCAGATTATGGCTTCCATACGCAGAAATACCATTTGATTCAACTTCGTGCAAATCCCTGCTCAGCTCAGAGAGTTAGTCTCAAAAGTTCCTGATACTTCTTCATTTGTCAGAAGACATGGTCATCTCCTTAGTTTGGTTACTTCCAAGTTGGATGAGCAGATGATGAGCGTCTTTTTCCAGTTCTTTGATTCGTTGCATCATTGTTTCACCTTCCCGGATTATTAGCTAGTCCTCACTTTGGAGGAGTTTTCTGATTTACCAGGTATATCCATCCTCGAGCAGACACCCTTCATAGGTTTAGAAGAGACTCCTAGGCCAGAAGATATTGCTTCTGCTTTACACTTGACAAAGGCTGATGTAGTGTCTAATTGGGAGACACGGAGCGGGGTTAAAGGTTTCTTGGCCAAGTTTCTAATGGATCAAGCTCAACAGTTCTGGGATGACTTGGACTTTCAAGATTTTGAAGACATCTTAGCTCTCCTCATCTACGACTTGGTTATTTTCTCGAATCCAGATTCCTTCATAGATGTGAATGCGATCAAGATCTTCTTGTCTCGTAATCCAATGCTTACTCTTCTGGGTGATATTTTACATGCTCTGTATACCCGTACGGTGCGAAGAAGGGGAACCCTCATGTGTTGCACACCACTGCTGGCGAGGTGGTTTATTTTGCACCTCCCCAAGTCTGTATTAAAGAATGAGGAAGGTGTAGGTTGGGCCTACAGAATCATGTCTCTTGCTCATACGGACATCCTTTGAAGTTCTAAGGATATGGAGAGAGTAGCTGTCATTGATCGATGTGGGGAATACCCTAATGTCCCATCGCTTGGAATTAGAGGGGGTATAACCTAGAGTACTTGCTTAGCCTTATGACAGTTAGGACGCGCTCGAAGAGACGGCCCTATGAGCTGCTTCTTACCGACATTGTCTTTGACTACAAGGGGGCGTGAATGAGCATCGCCGAAGGTTTATACGAGCTTGGGGCATGGTGAACAGGTCTGACCCACAAGAGCTAGGACTAAAGACTTCTCTCCCTATGCAACCTTATCTCCAGTGGGTTCGAGCCCGTGCTCAAAAGCTGGGGATGCCTTATGAAGCTGTTTTGCTAGTGATTGTGGAGCATACTAATGAAGAAGGAGTTCCTTATACCATGCTTTATCCCTATATGGCTATCGATCTTGGGTCATTAAAGAGATCCTGGATTCAGCTAAAGGAGGAGCAGGATACCTACAAGGAGAAATATCATGAGCAAGAGAGGAAGATCTTGAGGCTTACGAGGCAACTTGGGAACGAAAGGACGATCAATGATTATGTCAGCACGAAGGGAAAGCGGCCATGGGATTTCTGATATCTTTTATCGTTTCTAGTTTAGATTTGTTTTTCAGTTATGTCCTTTGTAACACCTTGAAGACATTGTTAAACATTTTTACAAGTTTGAATCTAATAAAGTTTGTTTATTTCCTGGTTTGCAAATTTAAATCTCCCAAAGTCTTTGAAATCATTTCATACACATTCCATTATCATGCACCTCATTACATGTATCATTACAGGTTTCTCATCTTCTTCGCTTTTATTTCAGCACAAAATGTCTTCTGAAATACCTACCGATCAAGTCATCAAGGCTCTTCAAGCACAGAATGCTCAATTCAAAGAGATGTTCCTGAACTTGGATAAAGGGCAGGAAGATTTGAAGACTCTCATCATGAAAGAGAAGAAAAAGAATAAGAATAAGGTGGTCCTTCTGAATATGGGTCACAGATTTGGGAATAGGTTGCGACAGGAAGCTGATATGTCTCATTCATCTAGTAAATGCAAAGAAGATGACTTATTTGTGACCTCTGTGGAAGACATTTCTACTCTATTGATGACAGTAAAGAAGAACCTATTTTTGTACCCAAAAATTTTCCCTCTCATATTTCTCAAAACATTGCAAGAAAAATCTCCAAGTTGCTCAAGGTTGCTCAAGAGTTGGACAGTCAAGCTATCTCCTAAGGTGGTCAACCCCAAATTAGGGTTTTGTGTTGCATCAAGATCCTTGAATCCAAATGACCTCAAGTGCTCCCCCAATGTCCTAATACGTTCTCATTGTCATTCATGTCAAGTTTCAAGCCTTGCAGAGGAAGTTTGCTCAATCAATTGCTCAAAGGGCCCAAAAATCGACTGTGCTAGGGCAAAAGTCAACAGTGACCTATGAACAGTCAAACTTCAAGATTTTTTGTCAACATTCTCATTTTTAAGGATATTTCATCATTTGATCAATGGTTGATCATGATTCATCAAGGATTGCTCAAAATTCATCAAGATTCAAAAGTTGCTAAATTAGGGTTTTGCAGGAAAAGTCAACTCAACTTTGACCAAGCATAACTTTCTCATACTTTATGCGAAATGACCCATCCAAAGCTCATTTTGAATAGGATTCAATTTCATACAATCCATATTCATAGCCCAAGATCAGAAAATGCACTCACAAGAAGTTATAAATTTGGACATTATAGGTCATTTTTTAAAGTCAACAAAAACACCGTTTTTTACAAAGCTTATAACTTGAGCATGGAACATCAAAATGAGATGGGACCAAAAGGGTTGGTTAGAGGACATCTCAAGCTTTCTAAAACGTCAAAGAACAACTCCAAAAGTTCAAAATTGAAGAAGTTAGGCATTGTTGAAGTTGGGCATTTTTGCAAAATTGCCAAAAGTCAACTATCCCCAAAACTTCAAATTTTGTCAAATGGGCCCATTCTTTTCCACTTGATTTGAGCTTGCATCATTGTCCACGTGTCCTAGCTTCAGCCAAGCTCATATTCTATTTTTTTTATTTAATTTTATTTTTTTATTGAATTTATTCATTTTAAATCAAATTAAATCATATAAAATCCAAACTTTGATTACCTAAGATCTTTTTGGTTGTTTCAGGTCTTAATTATCATCATTAGCATCATCAAACTCGGATCACACCATATCATGTACAAAAAGATTGAAAATTGGCAAAATTGGAAAGGTTTAAAGAATGAATTAAATCAAATTCCAATGCATTGATTTAGAGAGATTCATTCCAAATTTCTTACCCTAGCACATTGTATGATACATAAGGAAGCCATAGGAATCGAAATAGAGGTTAGAGGCTGCAGAAAGAAGCAAGACAAAACTTGAAAAATATACAAAAAAAGCTTGAATTCGAATCCATAGCTAGAGGTGTTTTCAGAAGCCAAGACCTATCCCAATCGATTCCTAGGTGTTCACTCAACCTTCCTGAATCAAAAGCAAGCTCGCTCATACGCCCAAACGCCCTGTAAGTGTCACGATAATCCGCTCTGTACTTGAAATCATAACTTTCTATTCTTGCATCATTTGAACAAATCATTGCCATATTTGTGATCCTCATAACATTTCCAAGCTTTTGGCATTATTTAATTTTGTTTATCTGACTCATACTGCAAAATACCATAGTTAGGGTTTCGTTGATAGTTTTGGGTGTTTTTGTTTCAGGGATAATTGGCCATCAAGAAGAGTATGGTTGTGACCGGGATGATGAGACGAGCACAACCATGCCCTTAGAATTCATTTTCATGGCTTACAACGGAGTTTGGAATGTGCATGACTTATAGTGACGGTCTGTGTCCGTTGGTATAAGTCTGAAATGTTTTAGCCACAGATGGAAGGTTGAAGACGATGCGTGGCAAAGCGTGGTTGGCCCGTTTAAACCAAGCGCGCTTCTTTTTGCTTTGCAGGCATATGTTTGGATTTCATTATATTATATTATTTTTGTATATTACTAACAATTGAAACAAAGCGTCCTAGTGGCAAGTGTGTCCGTCCAACATCCATCAGGACCTGGGTTCGAATCCCAGGTCCTCCACTTCTTTGATATGTTTTTTCTTTAGGTGTTCCAATGTGCATGAGGACCTGCAGTGCATCATACACCATCATCTATCCATTGGCCAAAGGCTAAATCTGCTGGCCAAGAGATGATGGTCCACCATAGAGCCAAGTCAACGCATGCTCAGATCCCCAAAGTCAACAAGGCCAGATCCAAATGGGCTTCAGATTGCTATCCACACACCAATTTTAGGCCCACACCCCTTTTCTCTTATATTTACTTATTTTGTTTTAATTAATTATTTTTATTTTTTTATTTAATTTCTAACCAATTGAAAAATTCTTTTCTTTTATAAAATAAAATCACCAAAAATATTTTTTATCAAATTAAATTTTAACTTTGTTTTTTATTAATAAATACTAATTAAATTAATGTAGGTTTTTTAATTAGAATAACTTTAACCTTTTTTTATAAACAATTAAAATTAAATTAGAATTAATTTAGGTTTTGATTACTAACATTAATTATTTTATTTTTATTTCTTAAAATAACAAAAACCCAAAAAATAATTTATTTTTATTAATTAATTTAGTTTAGTAATTAATTTAGGTTTAATTTCTTTCTTAAAATAAAATAAAAAACAAAAAGATCTTTTCTTTAACAAAAAAGGGTCAAAACCCTAGAACTTTGTGCTCAATTTAATTTCCCGCATGCGATTTACTTTCTTTTATCCATTTATGTATCTGATTCTGGATTGTAATAACTTAATAGGACTTTTTATTTACTTTTTATCGCTTTATTTATTTTTAAAAAGGGTTTGTCTTTGGCGATGTAAATACCCGACGCCTTGTAATTTAAAATTCCGCATTTTATTTCCCGCAAAATATAACTGTTAGATGTTTGATAATAGGGATGCATGACAAGACTGAATGTTTTAACCTAAAATCAACTTAGATCCCCTTTAACATGTACAAAGACAAAAATAACTGAAAATGACACACTCGCACATGCGCACTCTTAGGGTACACCCCACTTGGTTGCCTTCGTACACGGTCATTAAGTACAGGTTGTTTTAGAGGTCGCCCTCTTGTCTAAAAGATCATAGTCGCCTCGAAACGGTTGCCTCAGATATTGTTGCCTCAAAACAAATGATCTAAGACATTAGGGTTACCGCTAAGGCATCCTAACATTGCTTTGGTGACCGTAAGTCCCTAATTTGAATTGACCCTTAAAACTCCAACGACAAGGCTACCTACTCATCAATAGTGGGATAGCATTGTCTAAAGGAAGATAGCATAGAACGATTCCTTTTTCGAGTAGATAGATGGTTCTTAAATACTTGCTCTTTAAAAAAAAAACAAAAACTTTTCACACTTACACTTTTCGAACAAAGTTTTCAAAAACACTTCATACACTCTTGAGGACAGAAGCAAGAGTTAAATCAAAGTTTCAAACAAAAACTTTTTCAAACCCACAAGCACAAAGAAAGCAATTTTGGAAACAATTTGAGCAAGTACCTAATAGCCTGTGGGTAACCACAGATAGAAAGGGTGCTAACACCTTCCCTTTCTATAATCTACCCCCCGAACCTGAGAAATATCTCAAAAAAGGAATTTTTCTGTGCTTTTTTCCTTTCCTTGTTGGATAAAATAAAAGTCGGTGGCGACTCTTGCTTACCGCGACATTTTGCAAAAACAAACGCAAAACGCAAACCAGCATTCCAAAAAAACAGTCAGTTCTTCCCACCGTATCACATAACTGGCGACTCTGCTGGGGAGCTTAATAAGTGGGGTGTACCTTAGGAATAGTTCATAATGTTTTCAATTGCTTGATTTGTATGATTTATATTTGTGGGCTTGAATCGGAGTTACTATAGATCCTAACTCGGATCCGGGGAATACCCTTTAGGTAAGTAGCAATAAATTGTGAGGGAACTGTACGGCGTAGACCGATACGGTTGAAGCAGTAGCTATGTTGGTGTGGCACTTTAGTATGTACCAATATCCCTTGTGGCGCAACGAGGAGAATATGGGTCTGCTAAGGGGTCATTAAGCACCAACTGACCTTAGAACCTTTAAATTGACCAACTTGGCCATAAAACAGTAGCAGTATGCTACACTCATTGAGACTAAACTCTCGCGATGATTCCGGCCGCAAGAAAAGGTTACTAAACTGGAATTATGACCGATCGAGGGTAGTCAGTGATATTGAGATCCTCTAGAACCCGATTACTATTTTTAGAGCAGGTTTAAACCAACTAAACTGAAAGAGGGTACTACCTAGACTCCTTGCCAGCCTGAAATCTAAGGGCTCTTTGTGTGACTTGTGTGCCTTTACCATGTTTGCTATTTGTGGATACTTGTGGTGTGCTTTCTATCATGACATCATGACATTGTATGCATCTTGCATCAAGACTAACCTATTTCAAAGACAGGAGGGATTCATCTTTGTTTTGTTTTGTAGGTCATGGCACCCATGCGTAGAAACACCGTCCGGATCAACTTTGTCCAGGTTCCCACCCTGCTTAAAGAATTGGTTGCAAAGATGCCATATACTACCTCCTTCATCAGAAGACATGGGCACCTCCTGGGTCTGGTCACCTCCAAGATGGATGAACAGATGATGAGAGTCTTAGTCCAGTTCTTTGATCCACTATACCATTGTTTTACTTTTCCGGACTACCAGTTGGTCCCCACCTTGGAAGAGTTCTCTGATCTGCTTGGTATCTCCATTCTGGAGCAAACCCCGTTCACAGGTTGGGAGAAGATTCTTAGACCGGAAGAGATTGCTTCAGCCCTCCATCTGACAAAGGCTGAGGTAATGTTAAACTGGGAAACTCGTAGTGGAGCAAAGGGCTTCTTGACTAAATTCTTGGTTGGTAAAGCTAATCATTTCTGGGACAGTCTAGACTTCTAGGAATTTGAAGACATTCTGGCTCTTATGATATATGGTTTGGTATTGTTTCCTAACTCCGATTCCTTTGTTGACCTGAATGCGGTAAAGATCTTCATGTCCGGTAATCCAGTACCCACTCTCTTGGGTGACATCCTTCATTCTCTTTATGCATGTACTGCTCAGAGGCGGGGAACCCTTATGTGCTGTGCTCCTTTGTTGGCGAGGTGGTTTATTTCTCACCTTCCCAAATCAGTTTTGAAGAACAAGGAAGGCATGGGCTGGGCCTACAGGATTATATCTCTCTCTCATAATGACATCATTTGGACTATTAAGGGTATGGACGAGGTGGCTATTATTGATCACTGTGGGGAATACCCCAACGTTCCTCTGATAGGAACCAATGGAGGAATCACTTATAAATTGTGCTTGGCCTTACGTCAGTTTGGGAGTGCTAGAAGGGAAGGACCTCATGAGTTGCTAATGCCTAGTATTGTCTTTGATTTCCAAGGGAATAGTGACGAGCAACCCCACAGATTCATAAGAGCTTGGGATAGGGTACACAGGTCTGATCCACACGAGCTGGGTGTGAAGACTTCTCTACCAATGGAACCATATCTCCGATGGGTTCACATACGTGCCCAAAAGCTGGGAATGTCGTACGAAGCCATCTTGCCTATCATTGTTGAGGTTGCTGATGAAGAAGGGGTTCCTCCTACCATCCTACACCCTTATATGCCTACTGACATTGGGGCATTGAAGAGATCGTGGATGCAGCTGAGAGAAGAGCGGGATACTTATAGAGAAAAGTATCACGAACAAGAGTAGAAGATTCAGAAGTTGACAAGGAAGCTGGAGAACGAGCGGATCCTCAATGATTATGTCCGCACCGATAAGAAGCGACCATGGGAGCATTGATTGTCTTTTGATAATTTCTAGTTTTGGTTTACTTTTCAGTTTTTCTTTCTTGTAACGCCTTAAAGACATCTATTGAACAATTAATTTCAAGTTTATCTAATAAAAGTGTGTTTCATTTCTTGTTTACGAATTTGAATCTCTCAACGTCTTTGAAATCATATCATACGCATATCATTCCCATGCACCTCATAACAGGTACCCTTACAGGTTTTCTCATCTTCTTCGTTGTTTATTTCAGCATCATGCCTTCTGAAACTTCAACTGAACAAGCAATCAAGGCTCTACAGGCTCAAAACGCCCAGTTCCAAGAGTTGTTCATGAGTTTGGCTAAGGGTCAGCAAGATCTGAAGACCCTTATCCTGAAAGAGAAGAAGAAGAAGAAGAAGAAGACGGTCCTATTTAATATGGGTCACAGATTCGGAAACGATTTGCGAGAAGAGGTTGATTTGACCCACTCATCTAGAGGGGGAGATAATCAGGAAGAAAGGAGGGCTCCTAGCCCTGTGGTTTCAGACAACGAGACTGACTTTGACGAAGACCAGTATCCTCCGGCTGAGGATAGATATAAACAATTGGAAGACCGGTTGAGTGCGATGGAAGTTCAGAAAGTGCCTGGTCTAGACTTTGGTGATTTGGGTCTGTCATCTGGGGTGGTGATTCCCCACAAGTTCAAAGCACCAGCCTTTGCTAAATACGACGGGGTTTCTTGCCCGAAACTGCACCTCCGTTCGTATGTTAGGAAGATTCAGTCATACACCGCTGACAAGAACCTCTGGATCCACTTCTTTCAAGACTGTCTTTCAGGGACTCAGCTTGAATGGTTTTACCAGTTAGAAGGAGCTAGTATCCGAAATTGGGAGGACTTGGCTACTGCTTTCTACAAGCAGTACCAATACAATGCCGACCTCGCTCCCACGCGTACCCAACTCCAGGGTATGTCAATGGGTGCGGGCGAAGGTTTCAAATATTATGCTCAGAAGTGGAGGGACCTTGTTGGAAGAGTTCAACCACCCTTGGCTGATAGGGAGCTAGTGGATATGTTTCTAGGGACCCTATCTGGTCTGTATTTCAACCATCTGATTGGAAGTTCATCGTCCGGGTTTACAGAGCTCATTATGACCGGGGAAAGGATTGAGGCTGGTATCAAATCTGGTAAAATACAGAAGGGTGCTTCATCAGGCACCGAGAAGAAGCCTTTTAAGAAGGAGTCGAGCGCTGTTTACAGTTCAAGAAGCCATAATAGACCCGAACGCCGCCAAGCTGTTAATGCGGTTGTTATATCAAGACCTGCTGGTGCTCCTCAGCACAACAATCAGCCAAGGGTCGAGAGACCTCGAAGACAATTCACTCAGCTCAACATGACTTTATCCCAAATTCTGCCGCAGCTATTAAAGACCAACTTGGTGATTCTGAAGGAGGCCCCGAAGACCCCCAACACAACATCACCGAAGTACAACCCTAATGCGCGCTGTGCTTTTCACTCTGATAGCCCGGGGCATGATACAGATGATTGTTAGGTTTTGAAGAATAAGGTTCAGGACTTAATTGATGCGAAGGAGATTGAGTTCGAAGCACCTGAAAGACCTAATGTTGTGACAGCTCTTATGCCCAAGCATGGAGTGAATGCTATACATGAAGACTCGTTTGTCGTTTCTGTGAGATACATTGTTACTCCCTTGATGACTATGAAGAAGAACCTCTTGTTAGCCGGTTTATTTCCGGGTTGTGACGAAGATTGTCGTATGTGTTCTGTCCTACCTACCGGTTGCCATATTTTGAAGTCAGGTGTCCAACGCCTGATGGATAATAAAGAAATTATGTTTGAGAAGATTGTTGTTCCTTTGGTTCCTACTGAAGAAGTTGCTATAATCACCATTTTCGACAATTCTTCCAAAGCTTCCTCGAGAAAGCCCGTTAGAATTACATATGTTCCAAGAATCGCACCATTGATCATCATTGTTCCTGGGCCTATCCCCTATACATCCAATAAAGTTGTCCCGTGGCATTATGGGGCCGACGTTTATTATCACGGAGTTAAGCAAGACTTGAATACTGGAGATGTTGATACTGACGTCAGTAATATTGTTGGACCTGCCAAAGTCACCCGCAGTAGAAGACTTTTCTCCCCTGAGATCTCTCCACCAGTTGTTCCAAAGCCTGTTGTTATTACACCTGCCAGTGTACCTACTACTGTTCCTATTCAAGGTCCCATTCTTACCCCTGTTGTCGAGTCATCTGACACTCGGGGCAAAGGGACCACTAACGAGCCTGCCCGGACGGAGGCACCGAAGACAATTGCTGTTGAAGCCTCTAGACAAGAGATGGAAAAAATTCTGAAGATCATCAAAAAGAGTGACTACAATGTAGTTAAGCAGCTGGGGCAAACCCCGTCCAAAATCTCCATGCTATCTTTGTTGCTTTGCTCAAAAGTCCATGCCAAGACTCTGATTGGTTTCCTAAAGACCGGGCACGTACCGCAAGAAACATCAACTGATTAATTTAAGGATTTCGTGGCTAGTTTGACTACTGATAATGGGTTTGGTTTCTCTGACGTCGACCTGAATGTTAAGAGGAAGAATCACAATGACGCCCTGCATGTCTCCATTGAAAGCAGGGGCACTACTCTTGCTCACGTATTGGTAGATACCGGATCTTCGTTGAATGTGTTACCTAAGAAGGCTCTAGACCGGTTAGACTATGAAGGGTTGGAGCTAAAACCGAGTAACATTGTGGTCAGGGCCTTTGATGGGTCCAAGAGAATGGTACACGGAGAAGTAGATATTCTGATTAAGGTTAGTTCTCAGGTTTTCGCCTCTACATTCTATGTGATGGATATTCGGCCATCTTATTCATGTTTGCTGGGTCGTCCATGGATCCACAAAGCTGGGGCAGTGACATCTACGCTCCACCAGAAGCTAAAGTACCCAGTAAAAGGGAAAATTGTGACAGTACAAGGAGAGGAGGAGTACATGGTGAGCCACCTCAACTCTTTCCGATATGTAGAGATGGATGGGGAGTTAATTGAGACCCCATTTCAGCATTTTGAAGAGGTTCCCCAGACGCTGGCGTCAACTGAGACTGTTGTTGAAGATCCTCCTATGAAGATGGCTTCCTTCAAGGATGCCCGGGCTGTTATTGAGAAAGGTGGGCGTGCAAATTGGGGCCAACTCCCTGATTTCGCACATAAGACTAACAAGTTTGGTTTGGGTTTCACTGTAGAAGCTCAAAAGGCTGTTCGGAATGCATGGATCGGAAGACCTCTCCTGTTTATCAGCAATTTAGGAGTAAATGCCGTTGAAGACGATGTTGAAGAGTCTGAGTTCGACAGTTGGATCTATCCTACTACTGATGGTGGAATAAGCAACTGGACAGCAAAGGACTTCATCCCAATTTCTTTTGTTACCCATTAATGAGACTTTTGTTTTTTATTTGTAACAGACAATGTTTTAAACTTTATGGCCCGGTGTCTTACCCGGGGCACCGTGGCTTCATTTGTGAGGGCTTTATGTGTGTCATCTACATATATCATTAATAAAAGCATTGGACGTTTCTTGCATTTCAAATTTTGTGCTCCTTGTTTTTCTTTTTATATTGCAAAACAGCTGTTTTACACACACTCACGTATCATGATCTACATCCTCTCTGGATCCCACTGATAACGACTCTGCTACTTCCGGTTATGACTTCGAAAGTCCGATCAACTTAGCCGAAGACGAAGGTGAAGATGATTGCGAAGTGCCTGGTGAACTTGCTAGACTGTTGCTTCAAGAAGAGAGGACCATACTACCTCCAAGCCACCAATTCGGATGCCTCCAATTGCAGGAGGACCGTTGATCTTATACTTAAAAGTGCTGGATAATACAAAGAGGTGTGCTGGGGCAGCATGACAAGTCTGGCCGAAAAGAGCATGCTATTTACTGCTTGAGCAAAAAGTTTACCGACTATGAGACCCAATACTCACTGCTCGAGAGAACTTGCTACGCTTTGGCATGGGCTGCTCGCCGGCTGAGACAGTACATGTTGGCTCATACTACCCTTTTTGATACCAAAAGAGGTGAACGTCCTGACAACTCCGTGGCCTTTTGCAATATGGGGCATTGATATGATCGGCGAGATCAGACCTACGACATCCAACGGGCATCGTTTCATCCTGGTAGCTATTGATTACTTTACGAAGTAGGTTGAAGCAACTTCCTTTTCTACAGTAACCAAGAACGTCGTGGCACGGTTCATTCGGCACAATATGATTTGTCGATATGGTGTACCAGAGAGGATCATTACAGATAATGGTACAAATCTCAACAACAAGATGATCACCGAACTCTGTAAGCAGTTCAGGATACAGCATCACAACTCTTCTCCTTACCGACCGAAGATGAATGGGGCTGTAGAAGCGGCTAATAAGAATATCAAGAAGATTGTGCAGAAGATGATAGTGACATACAAAGACTGGCACGAGATGTTACCATTTGCTCTTCATGGGTACCGTACCTCAGCACAGACGTTAACAGGGGCAACACCCTATTCCTTGGTTTATGGCATGGAGGCCGTCTTGCCCATTGAAGTTCAGATACCCTCTCTTCGGATTACGAAGGATGCGGGTTTGAGAGAAGATGATTGGATTCAGACCCGGCTTGATCAGCTGAACATAATCGATGAAAAGAGGCTCACTGCTATTTGTCATGGTCAGACGTATCAAAAACGGATGATCAAGGCATTTAACAAGAAAGTCAGACGATAAGAGTATCAAGTTGGGGACCTGGTTATCAAAGTGCATCATACTACCTCAAGGTGATCCCAGGGGCAAATGGACCCCTACCTACAAAGGGCCATTTGTGGTTTAGAACATCTTCTCAGGAGGAGCCATGATTCTAACCACCATGGATAGTGACGACCTTCCTCACCCCGTCAATGCAGACATAGTGAAAAGATACTACGCATGAACAAAGACCCGCTAGGTCGACTGGCCTAGGTAAAAATAAGGGCTTCCCGACGAACCAAAAGGGTTTGGGCAAAAATAAGGGATGAAAATAAATAAATAAAACTGTACACCCGGCAAGTCGAAAACCCGAAAAGGTGGCTTGGGTAAAAAAGGGTATCCCGGTGGGCTGAAAACCCAAAAGGGCGGTCCAGGCAAAAATTAGGGATTAAAGCGTAACACTATGTCTCATTGGATCACCTTGCAACCAGACTTCAGTATCGACTATCAAGCTCGGACGACACTAAGCAATCTCATCTACCTTCAACCAAGTAGCAAAGTGATGAGATGCTCGAGGACATAAGGGCAATAGCAGAGTTGGAACCCAGTGGGATCATTCACATAGCTGTTTTGTTTAGTTTTTTCACAAATTGTGTAAATCCTATTTGTTCGACGGCGTTCTCTTACTAGGACGTCAGCCTCTTGTACAAAAAAACGCCTATTTTCAGGCCAAAACTTCAAAAATCAATACAATTCATTTTCGGAGAATTTTCAAACTATTTTTCCTTATCTGTTTTGTTTTGTAAAGAACGTCCAATGTTCATTTTTGATATATACATTTGACATTAATTGCTGCTCATAAATACTTACATGCGAAACAAAAGACCATTACTTGTAATATCAAAAACAAGGGCAAATAAGAATTGTCCAAGCTATACGGTTGCTCTGTCCACCAGGTACAAGATAAATCCAGCTGAAGAATACGGCCAAGGTACTTTCATTCCCCGCAGAGTAAGACAGTAATGATAGCTCTCACCAGCTGGGACTTGCAACTGTAAATGAATCGGTGATATTCTCCCCAAGCAGAGTTCATCCACCATCAGCATTGAAAAGGCTTAATATCTCTGGAAGTCTTAATATTCCCCAATAGAGTACAAGAATATTCCCCGGCAAAGTACAAGATATCCCCAATGGAGTCTGAAATTTTTCCTAGCGTAGTCTGAAAAAGATTCCTCAGTGGAGTTTGGAGAATCATCCCCAGTAGACTTTGGAAGATTGTCCCCAACAAGTTCAAAGGATTATCCCCATTAGAGTCTAAAAAGGTTATCCTCAGTGAAGTCGCAACTGAAAGATCATCCTCCGCGGAGTCCTTTCCCTTCACAAACAAGAATTCAATACCCAGTAGGATTCAGCATTACCAGCAACAGTAATTCGTCCCCAGTGGAATTTATCAGTGGAATCCTCAGCAGAGCATCTCTTCTCCACAGAGCAATCTCCTCATCAGTTTATTCCCCAACAGAGTTATCCTCTCCCGCAGGTTTATTCTCGCAATCGTCTTCATTCGCCATCCCCAGCAGAAACGAAGAATTCAGCTCTTTTCTCCAGCAGCTATACGGGATTTATTTTCCCCAGCTAAAACATTACATTTACATACATCATGATACATGCATATACGCATCATACCACACAATCTCATTTATTTTGAGAACATCATTGCTTGATATATGTCATGCATTGCATACGACTGACCTTTACCTTTCAGGAAAGATGCAGTTAAGTTCTCAGCTATGTCGAAGACCTGACCGGTTCTTAAATATCAACTGAATTATTCTCGGTTGAATTACAGATAAGGTTCTCAATCTCGACAATTTTCCTCCGTCGTAGTGTGGACGAGTTCTAAAATCTCAACAGAATTATTCTCCGTTGAAGAACAGACAGTCCTAGATCTTGATGAAGATGTTTCCCTTAGTCGAAGACCTGACCGGCTCTCAAATCTCAACTGAATTATTCTCGGTTGAATTACAGATAAGGTTCTCAATCTTGACAATTTTCCTCCATCGTAGTGTGGACGAGTTCTAAATCTCAACAGAATTATTCTCCATTGAAGTAAACAGACAGTCCTAGATCTTGATGAAGATGTTTCCCTTAGTCGAAGACCTGGCCGGTTCTTAAATCTCAACTGAATTATTCTCGGTTGAATTACAGATAAGGTTCTCAATCTCGACAATTTTCCTCCGTCGAAGTGTGGACGAGTTCTAAATCTCAACAGAATTATCCTCCGTTAAAGAACAGACAGTCCTAGATCTTGATGAAGATGTTTCCCTTAGTCGAAGACCTGACCGGTTCTTAAATCTCAACTGAATTATTCTCGGTTGAATTATAGATAAGGTTCTCAATCTCGACAATTTTCCTCCGTCGAAGTGTGGACGAGTTCTTAAATCTCAACAGAATTATTCTCTGTTGAAGTTAACAGACAGTCCTAGATTTTGATGAAGATGTTTCCCTCAGTCGAAAACCTGACCGGTTCTTAAATCTCAACTGAATTATTCTCGGTTGAATTACAGTTAAGGTTCTCAATCTCGACAATTTTCCTCCGTCGAAGTGTGGACGAGTTCTTAAATCTCAATAGAATTATTCTCTGTTGAAGTAAACAGACAGTCCTAGATCTTGATGAAGATGTTTCCCTCAGTTGAAAACCTGACCGGTTCTTAAATCTCAACTGAATTATTCTCGGTTGAATTACAGATAAGGTTCTCAATCTCGACAATTTTCCTCCGTCGAAGTGTGGACGAGTTCTTAAATCTTAACAGAATTATTCTCCGTTGAAGTAAACAGACAGTCCTAGATCTTGATGAAGACGTTTCCCTCAGTCGAAGACCTGACCAGTTCTTAAATCTCAACAAAGATCAGACTTCCCCAGCGAAATCTTCCACAACAACAAGTATGCAAGTTCTCGCTAAGGAATCTCTTATGCGATCGACACTCGTGCATATGGCATCTTTAAGCCCATCCTCCCGCCAGCAATCTCCAAATAGCATCTGTAAGCCCATTCCCGACATCACCAAACTGATACCATTTCATGTGAGTGCAAATTTCTTGGCACTCTAGTGTTCAATCATCTTCCACCTTCAGATCACGAAAGGCACGAAAGCCAATCTACATCCTCAAGTTTAAGAAGATTGAACAGGGGCAGCTGTTGTACCCCAACATTTTCCCTCTCATATTTCTCAAAACATTGCAAGAAAAATCTCCAAGTTGCTCAAGGTTGCTCAAGAGTTGGACAGTCAAGTTATCTCATAAGGTGGTCAACCCCAAATTAGGGTTTTGTGTTGCATTAAGATCCTTGAATCCAAATGACCTAAAGTGCTCCCCCAATGTCCTAATAGGTTCTCAGGGTCATTCATGTCAAGTTTCAAGCCTTACAGAAGAAGTTTGCTCAATCAATTGCTCAAAGGGCCCAAATATCGATTGTGTTAGGGCAAAAGTCAACAGTGACCTATGAACAGTCAAACTTCAAGAATTTTTGTCAACAATCTCATTTTTAAGGATATGTCATCATTTTATCAAGGGTTGATCATGATTCATCAAGGATTGCTCAAAATTCATCAAGATTCAAAAGTTGCTAAATTAGGGTTTTGTAGGAAAAGTCAACTCAACTTTGACCAAGCATAACTTTCTCATACTTTATGAGAAATGACCCATCCAAAGCTCATTTTGAAGAGGATTGAATTTCATATAATCCATCTTCATACCCCAAGATCAGAAAATGCACTCACAAGAAGTTATAAATTTGGACATTATAGGTCATTTTTGAAAGTCAACAAAAACACCTTTTTTGCCAAAGCTTATAACTTGAGCATGGAACATCAAAATGAGATGGGACCAAAAGGGTTGGTTAGAGGACATCTCAAGATTTCTATAAAGTCCAAGAACACCTCCAAAAGTTCAAAATTGAAGAAGTTAGGCATTGTTGAAGTTGGGCATTTTTGCAAAATTGCCAAAAGTCAACTATCCCCAAAACATCAAATTTTGTCAAATGGGCCCATTCTTTTCCACTTGATTTGAGCTTGCATCATTGTCCACGTGTCCTAGATTCAGCCATGAGCTCATATTCTATTTTTATTATTTAATTTAATTTTTTATTGAATTTATTCATTTTAAATCAAATTAAATCATATAAAATCTAAACTTTGATTACCTAAGATATTTTTGGTTGTTTCAGGTCTTAATTATCATCATTAGCATCATCAAACTCGGATCACACCATATCATGTACAAAAAGATTTAAAAATGGCAAAATTGGAAAGGTTTAAAGAATGAATCAAATCAAATTCCAATGCATTGATTTAGAGAGATTCATTCCAAATTTGTTACCCTAGCACATTGTATGATACATAAGGAAGCTAAAGGAATCAAAATAGAGGTTAGAGGCAGTAGAAAGAAGCAAGACAAAACTTGAAAAATATACAAAAAAAGCTTGAATTCGAATCCATAGCTAGAGGTGTTTTCAGAAGCCAAGACCTATCCCAATCAATTCCTAGGTGTTCACTCAACCTTCCTGAATCAAAAGCAAGCTCGCTCATACGCCCAAATGCCCTGTAAGTGTCACGATAATCCGCTCCGTACTTGAAATCATAACTCTCTATTCTCACATCATTTGAACAAATCATTGCCATATTTGTGATCCTCATAACATTTCCAAGCTTTTGGCATTATTTAATTTTGTTTATCTGACTCATACTGCAAAATACCATAGTTAGGGTTTCGTGGATAGTTTTGGGTGTTTTTGTTTCAGGGATAATTGGTCATCAAGATGGGTATGGTTGTGACCAAGATGATGAGACGAGCACAACCATGCCCTTAGAATTCATTTTCATGGCTTACAGCGGATTTTGGAATGTGCATGACTTATAGTGACGGTCTGTGTCCGTTGGTATAAGTCTGAAATGTTTTAGCCACGAATGGAAGGTTGAAGACGATGCGTGGCAAGGCGTGGTTGGCCCATTCAAACCAAGTGCGCTTCTTTTTGCTTTGCTGGAATATGTTTGGATTTCATTATATTATATTATTTTTGTATATTACTAACAATTGAAACAAAGCGTCCTAGTGGCAAGCGTGTCCGTCCAACATCCATCAAGACTTGGGTTCGAATCCCAGGTCCTCCACTTCTTTGATATGTTTTTTCTTCAGGTGTTCCAATGCGTATGAGGACCTGCAGTGCATCATACACCATCATCTATCCAATGGCCAGATGGCCAACGGCCAAATCTGGTGGCCAAGAGATGATGGTCCACCATGGAGCCAAGTCAACGCGTGCTCACCTGATCCCTAAAGTCAACAAGGCCAGATCCAAATGGGCTTCAGATTGCTATCCACACACCAATTTCAGGCCCACACCCCTTTTCTCTTATATTTACTTATTTCGTTTTAATTAATTGTTTTTATTGTTTTATTTAATTTCTAACCAATTGAAAAATTCTTTTCTTTTATAAAATAAAATCACCAAAAATATTTTTTATCAAATTAAATTTTAACTTTATTTTTTATTAATAAATACTAATTAAATTAATGTAGGTTTTTTAATTAGAATAACTTTAACCTTTTTTTTTAAACAATTAAAATTAAATTAGAATTAATTTAGGTTTTGATTACTAACATTAATTATTTTATTTTTATTTCTTAAAATAACAAAAACCCAAAAAATAATTTATTTTTATTAATTTATTTAGTTTAGTAATTAATTTAGGTTTAATTTCTTTCTTAAAATAAATAAAAAACAATAAAAATATCTTTTCTTTAACAAAAAAGGGTCAAAACCCTAGAACTTTGCGCTCGATTTAATTTCCCGCATGCGATTTACTTTCTTTTATCCATTTATGTATCTGATTCCGGATTGTAATAACTTAATTGGACTTTTTATTTACTTTTTATCGCTTTATTTATTTTTAAAAAGGGTTTGTCTTTGGCGATGTAAATACCCGACGCCTTGTAATTTAAAATTCCGCATTTTATTTCCCGCAAAATATAACTGTTAGATGTTTGATAATAGGGATGCATGACAAGACTGAATGTTTTAACGTAAAATCAACTTAGATCACCTTTAACATGTACAAAGACAAAAATAACTGAAAATGACACACTCGCACATGCGCACTCTTAGGGTACACCCCACTTGGTTGCCTTCATACACGGTCATTAAGTATAGGTTGTTTTAGAGGTCGCCCTCTTGTCTAAAAGATCATAGTCGCCTCGAAACGGTTGCCTCGGATATTGTTGCCTCAAAACAAATGATCTAAGATATTAGGGTTACCGCTAAGGCATACTAACATTGCTTTGGTGACCGTAAGTCCCTAATTCGAATTGACCCTTAAAACTCCAACGACAAGGCTACCTACTCATCAATAGTGGGATAGTATTGTCTAAAGGAAGATAGCATAGAACGATTCCTTTTTCGATTAGGTAGATGGTTCTTAGATACTTGCTCTTTCAAAAACAAACAAAAACTTTTCACACTTACACTTTTCGAACAAAGTTTTCAAAAACACTTCATACACTCTCTTAAGGACAGAAGCAAGAGTTAAATCGAAGTTTCAAACAAATTTTTTTTCAAACCCACAAGCACAAAGAAAGCAATTTTGAAAACAATTTAAGCAAGTACCTAAGAGCCCGTGGATAACCACAGATAGAAAGGGTGCTAACACCTTCACTTTCTATAATCTACCCCCCGAACCTGAGAAATATCTCAAAAAAGGAATTTTTCTGTGTTTTTTTCCTTTCCTTGTTGGATAAAATAAAAGTCGGTGGTGACTCTTGCTTACCACGACATTTTGCGAAAACAAACGCAAACCAGCATTCCAAAAAAAGAGTTAGTTCTTCCCACTGTATCACACCTATTATCGGCCGGTTTATTTCTGGGTTGTGGCGAAGGTTGCCACGTATGTTCAATCCTGCCTGATGGTTGTCATTTGTTGAAATCAGGTGTTCAACGCCTGATGGATAACAAAGAAATCTTGTTTGAGAAAACTTTGATTCCATTGATTCCTGTTGAAGATATTTCCATCATAACCATTTCCGTCAATCCTTCCAAGGCTTCCTCGAGAAAGCCTGTTAGGATTACACCCGTTACAAGAGTTGCTCCATTAATCATTACTATTCCTGGTCCTATCCCTTACACTTCGTATAAGGCTATCCCATGGCACTATGGGACCGATGTGTATTATCATGGGATCAAACAAGATTTGAAGGTTGAAGAAGCTGATACTGATGTCAGCAATATTGTCGGGGCTAGCAAGGTCACCCGAAGCGGAAGACTCTTCTCCCCTGAGATTTCCCCTCCGACTGTTCAAAAGCATGTTGTCGTTCCATCCGCCAGTACGTCGACTACTGTCCTAGTTCATATTCCAATTATCACCCCTGTCGGCGAGTCATCTGACGCTCGGGGCAAAGAAGTCATAGGTGAGCCTGTCCGGGCGGAGGCACCTAAGAAAATTGTTGTAGAAACCTCTAGACAGGAGATAGAGGAAATTCTGAAGATTATCAAGAAAAGCAACTACAACATAGTCGAGCAGTTGGGGCAGACCCCGTCGAAGATCTCCATGTTATCATTATTGTTGTGCTCGGAAGCCCATGCAAAGGCTTTAATTGCTTTCCTTAAAACTGCACATGTGCCGCAGGAAACATCCGCTAATCAATTCGAAGACTGTGTGGCTAGTTTGAACATTGACAACGTGTTGGGTTTCTCCGACGCAGATCTGACTGCCAAAGGAAGGAATCACAATGACGCTCTGCATGTTTCCATCGAGTGCAGGGGCACTACTCTGGCCCATGTACTGGTGGATATTGGGTCCTCATTAAATTTTTTACCCAAGAAAGCATTAGACCGGTTGGACTGTGAAGGGTTGGTTCTGAAGCCGAGTAATATTGTGGTTAGGGCCTTTGACGGGTCCAAAAGGATGGTACACGGGGAGGTGGATGTCCCTGTTAAAGTTGGCTCTCAGACTTTCGCATCTACGTTCTATGTGATGGACATCCGACCATCTTATTCTTGTTTGCTAGGTCGCCCGTGGATTCATAAAGCTGGGGCAGTAACTTCTACGCTCCACCAGATGTTGAAATATCCAGTAAAAGGGAAGATTGTTACGGTACGAGGAGAAGAGGAGTACATGGTGAGTCATCTCAACTCCTTTCAGTATGTAGAGATGGATGAAGAGTTCATCGAAACCCCGTGTCAAAACTTTGAAGAGGTCCCCCAGACTTTGACATCGACTGAAGTTGTTATCGAGGAACCTCCGATGAAGATGGCTTCCCTTAAGGATGCCAGGGTTGTTATTGAAAAAGGTGGGTGTGCAAATTGGGGTCAGCTCCCCGACTTCACGCACAAAACTGACAAGTTTGGTTTGGGCTTTACTGCAGAGGCTCAAAGGGTTGTTCGGCGCACACGGATTGGAAGACCTCCTCTGCACATCAGTAATCCAGGAGTGAATGCAATTGAAGGCGATAAAGAAGAGTCAGAGTTCGACAGCTGGATTTACCCGACTACCAACGGTGGATTAAACAATTGGACGGCGAAGGACTTTGTGCCCGTTTCTTTTATTACACAGTAATAGACTTTTATTTTGAAATTTGTAACAGACAGTTTAAAACTTTACGGCCCGGTGCCTTGCCCGAGACACCGTGGCTCTGTTTGTGAGGGCTTATTATGTGTCACTTCCATATATCATCAATAAAGCATTGGACGTTTCTTGCATTACAAATTTTGCGCTCCTTGTTTTTTTCTTTTTTATCTTGCACTTTATTAAAACAACTATTGTCTTACGCACACTCACATATCATAACCCACATCCACTCTGGATCCCATTGATAACGACTCTGCTACTGCCAGTTATGACTTCGAAAATCTGATCAACCAAGCCGAGGACGAAGGTGAGGATGATTGTGAAGTGCCTGGGGAACTTGCTAGACTGTTACAACAGGAAGAGAGGGCCATACAACCTCTAAGAGCCATCAATTCCGATGCCTCCAGTTGAAGGAAGACCTTTGATCTTATACTTGACAGTGCTGGATAATTCAATGGGGTGCGTGCTGGGGCAACATGATGAGTCTGGCCGAAAAGAGCATGCTATTTACTACCTTAGCAAAAAGTTTACCGACTGCGAGACCTGATACTCGTTGCTCGAGAAAACTTGCTGCACTTTGGCATGGGCTGCTCACCGGCTGAGACAGTATATGCTGACTCACACTACCCTATTGATATCAAAGATGGATCCAATCAAGTATATCTTCGAAAAGCCTACCTTGTCCGGAATAATAACAAGATGGCAGATGATCTTAACTGAGTATGACATCCAATACACAACCCAAAAAGCAATCAAGGGGAGTGTGTTGGCAGATCATTTGGAACATCAGGCCGTGGATGATTACCAATCCATGAATTTCGAGTTCCCGGATAAGAACATCAAGAAGATTGTGTAGAAGATGATGGTGACATACAAAGACTGGCATGAGATGTTACCATTTGCTCTTCATGGGTACCGAACCTCAGCGCAGACTTCAACAGGGGCAACACCCTACTCTTTGGTGTATGGCATGGAAGCAGTCTTACCTATTGAGGTCCAGATACCATCTCTTCGGATTATGAAGGATACGAGTCTAAGCGAAGATGATTGGATCTAGACCCGGCTTGATCAGTTGAACTTAATTGACGAAAAGAGACTTACTGCTATTTGTCATGGTCAGACGTATCAAAAGCGAATGATCAATGCATTTAACAAGAAGGTTAGACGACAAGAGTATCAAGTTGGGGATCTGGTGATCAAACGCATCATACTCCCACAAGGTGATCCCAGGGGCAAATGGACCCCTACATACGAAGGGCCATTTGTGGTTAAGAACATTTTCTCAGGAGGAGCTATGATTCTAACCACCATGGATGGTGACGACCTTCCTCACCCCGTTAATGCAGACATAGTGAAAAAATACTACGCATAATCAAAGACCTGCTAGGTTGACTGGCCTAGGCAAAAATAAGGGCTTCCCGGCGAACCAAAAGGGTTCGGGAAAAAGTAAGGGATGAAAATGAAAAAAATCTGTACACCCGGCAAGTCGAAAACCTGAAAAGGCGGCTTAGGCAAAAAAGGGTATCCCGGTGGACTGAAAACCCGAAAGGGCGGTCCAGGCAAAAATTAGGGATTATAAAGTGTAACACTATGTCTCATTGGATCATCTCGCAACCAGACTTCGGTATCAACTATCAAACTCGGACGATGCTAATCAGTCTGATCTACCTTCAACCAAGTAGCAAAGTGATGAGATGCTCGAGGATATAAAGGCAATAACAGAGTTGGAACCCAGTGGGATTGTTCACATAGCTGTTTTTCTCTGTTTTTCACAAATTGTATAATTTCTATCATTCGACGGCGTTCTCTTACTAGGACGTCAGCCTCTTGTACAAAAAATGCCTATTTACAGGCCAACTTCAAAATCAATACAATTCATTTTCACAAAGAAATTTTAAATTGTTTTCCTTGTTTCTGTTTTGTTTTGCAAGAACATCCAATGTTCATTTTTGATATATGCATTTGACAATAATAGTTGCTCATAAATATTTACATGCGAAATAAAAGACGATTACTCGTAATATCAGAAACAGGGGCAAACAAGAAATGTCTAAACCTTACGGTTGCTCTGTCCACCAGGTATAGGGATAGACCTAGCCGGAGAATACGATTAAAGGTACATTCACTCCCTGTAGAGCAAAAGGTATCTAAAAATAGTGATTCTCCCCAAGCAGAGTTTATCTATCATCAGTACTAGAAGATTATCCCCAGCGGAGTTTATTTCTTCCACAAGCAGAAACTCAATCCCTGACAGGTTTTATTATCGCCGGCAACGGTAATTCATCCTCAGCCGAGGTTATCCTTCCAAATCAACAGGTCCTCTAGCAAAGCATCTCCTCCCACATAATCATTTTCTCGTCAGTTTATTCTCCAGCAGGATCATTCTCACAATCATCTTCAGTCATTATCCCCAGCAGAAACGAAGAATTCAAACTTCTCGCACTCTCCAGCAGTAGTCAGGGATTTATTTTCCCCAGCTAGAGATCATCATAAAAACATTGCATGTCCATGCATCATAACATATGCATACGCATCATAAAACACAATCTCATTTATTTTGAGAATGTCATTGCTTGATACATGTCATGCATTACATACGATTAACCTTTACCTTTCAGGAAAGATACAATCCAAGTCTCAAAATTCAAGCTATGAAGCCTGGAGCCGACCGAATAGTATCTTGATTTCTGCAGCATATTGTGAAGCCCGGAGAACGACCAGATAATAATATCAAACACCGCGAAGCCTGGATTCGACCAGATAGTGGTTTATCTCTAAGCTATGAAGCCCGGATTCGACCAGATAATAGTTTAATCCCCAGCAAGCCGTGAAGCCTGGATTACGACTGGATAACAGCTCAGCCAGTTACTGTGAAGCCTGGATTACGACCAAATAGCAGTCCAAGACACCATGAAGCTTGGATTCGACCAGATATTGGTTTATCATAAGCACAAGCCATAAAGCCCGAATTACAACCGGATAACAGCTCAGCAAGTTATTGTGAAGCCTGGATTACGACCAGATAGCAATACAAGTTACTGTGAAGCCTGGATTATGACCAGGTAGTAGTCCGAGACACCATGAAGCCTGGATTCGACCAAATAGTGGTTTATCATAAGCACAAGCCGTGAAGCCCGGATTACAATTGGATAACAACTCAACAAGTTATTGTGAAGCCTGGATTACGACCAGATAGCAATACAAGTTTCTGTGAAGCCTGGATTACAACCAGATAGCATCCAAAGACACCGCGAAGCCTAGATTACGACCAGATAGGGGTATATCTTTAATACAAGTTATGAAGCCCGGATTACGACCGGATAGTATCTTGATTTTCTCCGAACACCATGAAGCCTGGATTCGACCAGATAATGGTATGAGACATCGTGAAGCCTGGATTACGACCAGATAGCGGTAAAAGACACTGAAGCCTGGATTACGACCGGATAACAGTAAGGGACACTGTGAAGCTTGGAATATGACTAAATAGCAATTTACCCGGCCAATCACTATGAAGCCCGGATTCGACCGGATATTAGTAGGCCTAAAAATCAAATGGAAGCCCGGAGGCGACCGAATAACCACTTGATTTCTTCTGAAGCCTAGATTACGACCAGATAAGAAGTAAGGTATTATGAAGCCTGTATTACGACCAGATAGCAGTACAGATCACCATAAAGCCTGGATTCGATCAGATAATGGTATGAGACATCGTGAAGCCTGGATTACGACCAGATAGTGATAAAAAGCACTGAAGCCTGGATTACGACCAGATAACAGTACAAGACATTGCGAAGCTTGGATTTCGACCAAATAGCAGTTTACCTGGAGAGTTACTAAGAAGCCCGGAGTCGACCGAATATTAGTGTGCCCTAAATTCAAGTTGAAGTCTGGATGCGACCAGATAACAACTAATTTCCTTCTGAAGCCTGGATTATGACCAGATAAGAATTGAGAAATTGTGAAGCCTGGATTACGACCAGATAGCCAGTTTAATCTCATCTCCCCAGTGAGTCACTGTAAAGCCTGGATTACGACCAGATAGCAGTCGGTCTTATCACTATGAAGCCTGGATTACGACCAGATAGTAGTTCTTTTTCACCTCTTCGACCAAGAGACGATTTCCCAGTAGAATAACGGACGACCGAAGCTCCTAAAATTCTATTTCTCTCAAGACAGAGATCAGTATTCCCCAGTGTAGTCTTCCTCAACAACAAGTATACTGGCCCTCGCTAAGGAATCTCTTAGGCGATCGACACTCCTTCGGATGGCATCTTTAAGCCCATCTTCCGTCATCTATTTCCAAATGGCATCTGTAAGCCCATTCCCGACATCACAAGACAATTACCACTTCATACGAGTGCAAATTTCTGGGCACTCTAGTGTTCAATCATCTTCCACCTTCGGATCACGAAAGGCAAGCAAGCCAATCTACATCCTCAGGTTTAAGAAGATTGAACAGGGGCAGCTGTTGTACCCCAAAATTTGCCCTCCCATATTTCTCAAAACATTTCAAGAAAGATCCTCAAGTTGCTCAAGGAAGTCCAAAGGTTGACCAGACAAGCCCTCTCCTAAGGTAGTCTACCTCAAATTAGGGTTTCATGTTGCATCAAGATACTTGAGTCCAAGGGATCCCAAATTCTCACCAATGTCCTAATATGTTTTCAATATCATCCATGTCAAGTTTCAAGCCTTGCAGAGGAAGTTTGCTCAGTCAATTGTTCAAAGGCCTAAAAATCGACCGTGTTAGGGCAAAAGTCAACTGTGGCCCACATACAGTCAAACTTCAAGATTTTTGGTCAACATCCTCATTTTGAAGTATATTTCATCATTTGATCAAGGGTTGATCATGATTCCCCAAGGGTTGCTCATAATTCATCAAGAACCAAAAGTTGCTAAATTAGGGTTTTGTAGGAAAAGTCAACTCAACTTTAACCAAGCATAACTTTCTCATACTTTATGAGAAATGACCCATCTAAAGCTAATTTTGAAGAGGATACAATGCTCTGCAATCGATCTTCAGCTCCCAAGTTCAAAATATGCACTCACAAGAAGTTATGAATTTGGACATTATAGGTCATTTTGAAAAGTCAACAAAAACACTTTTTTGTCAAAGCTTCATACATGAACATGGAATACCAAATTGAGATGAGACCAAAAAGTTTGCTTAGAGAACATCTCAAGATTTCTAAAAAGTCCAAGAACACCTTAAAAGAGTCAAAATTGAGGAAGTTATGCATTGGTGAAGTTGACCTTTTTTGCAAAATTGTCAAAAGTCAACTATGCCTCAAATTGCAATTTTTGCTAAATGGGCCTAACTTTTTGCACTTGTTTTGAGTTGGTAGCATGGTCCACGAGCCCTAGCCTTTTCCACTTGTCATTATCTTATTCTTACTATTTATTTTGATTTTTATTTGAATTAAATCAATTTAAATCAAAACAAATCATGGAAAAATCCAAAACATTGAAATCTCAAGATATTGTGTATGTTTCAGGTCCTATATCCAGTTGGCAAGTGATTGAATTCGTGCAAAGCCTATTTTTGGAATTATCTTAAAGTGAATCAAATCCAAATCAAAATCTATAATGGAGGAAGATTAAGATCATGTTTGCAACCCTAATTCAATCATGGATATATATATTGAACAATTGCAGACCTAAAAGAAGAGGTTGGAGAGGCGTACAAAGTCAGAACAAACTTGAAAAAATCAAAGAAAAGTGGTGATTCAATTTTGCACTTCCAGGCATTCTCAATACCTTCTAGCCATCCCAATGGCTTCCTGAGATCACAAGCAAGTGAAACCAATCAAGAACGAGGATTTTCCAGCACCATAACTCACTGTAAGTCAGCCACGACAAGGGTTTTTTCTTGAATTCGAACTGTATAATTCTGACACTTATAGCATGAAATAATCATATATTCTTGCTCCTTGAAGCATTTGAAAACTATCCATAACATTTAATTGTGTTTTCATGGACTGTATTAGAGTTTGTCATTGTTAGGGTTTGTTGCTTCGATTTGGGATCTTTGTGTACATGTGAAATTGGGCCATGAAAGGGGCACCATCATGCTCAGAAGGTCCAGACGAGTTAATTCATGGCCTTAAAAGTTATTTATCTCGCTTGTATTTGATTTTAAGAATGGCAGGGTTTGTAGCTATGAACAAGTGGCCGTAGGTAAAAGTCTGTGACTTTTACCAACAGAGCAAGGAGGAAGATGATGGTGTGGCAAGCTCCTATTGCTTCGTTTAAAAATTCGTGCATTGAATTAACATATTATACTTTCTTAATATTTAATTATTGTTTTGTCTTTGATTTACAAGAAACACGCGCAGCTCAGTTGGTGGCCAGGTGATGGGAAAATGCTTCAGGACCTGGGTTCGAATCCCAGGTCCCCCAATTATTCCATATTATTTTTCTTTCAGTGATCAGACGCGTGCACAAGCCAAGAGACCACTATGGTCCATCATTATCCAGCCAATCAAGTGTCCAGATGGCCAAATCTAAAGGCCATCAGATGAAGGAGCACCAAAGGCCTTGGTCAAAGCAAAGCATGGGATCTTGGAAGTCAAACGTGGGTCACCTTCCTCTTGGGCCAAATTTCTATCCACACTCCCTCAATTTTCTTTTTCCAGGCCCAAATCTCTTTTCTCTTTCTCTTTATATTTTCTATTTTTTTTCATTTAAATTATTTTTACTAACAAATTAATTTTTTCTTTTATTCAAAAAATCACAAAAAATAATGTTTTTCACCCAATTAGATTTAGGTTTATTTTTTATCAAAAAATAATTAATTTAATTAGGTTATTTAATTTTAGGTAACTTAAATTATTTTGTAAATAAATTAAAAAAACAATTAGAACAATTAGGGTTTTTATTTCTAACTTGGTTATATTTTCATTTTTCTTAAAAAATAACAAAACACAAAAATAGGTTAAATTTAATTATTTTCTTTAATTAATTTAGTCACTAATTAATTTTGTATTTAATTTAAAAACCTAATTCTTTTCTTAAAATATCAACTGTTAGATGTATGAATAATTAGGGTTGCATGACAAGAATGCATGATTAACTTTAAAACGGTTAGCAAACCCTAAATGTGCAAAGATAATAAACTTTAAATTGAATCACTCGCACATGCACACTCCTAGGGTATACTCCAACTTCGGTTGCCTTTGGTTGCCTTCGGTAAACGCTCATTAAGTATAGGATATTTTAGTGGTCGCTCTCTTGTCTAAACAAAGATCAAAGTCCCGTTCGGAAAAGTTGCCTCGGAATGGTTGCCTCAGAATTGTTGCCTTGAATAATTGATCTAAGACATTAGGGTTACTACTAAGATGTCGTAACATTGCTTTAGTGATCGTACGTCCCTTTCAAATTGACCCTTAAAACTCCGACGATGGTGCTACCTACTAACTAATAGTGGGATAGCATTGTCTAAAGGAAACAAACATAAAACAATTCTCTTTTTCGAGTAGGTAGATTAGTTCTTGAGTACTTGCTCAATCCAAATAAACTTTTTCACACTTACACTCCTCTTTTAAACAAAGCTTTCAAAAACACTTCGTAACACTCTTGAAGACAGAAGCAAGAGTTAAATCGAAGTCAAAAAACTTTTTCAAATCAAACACACACAAGAAATTTTTAAAATGATGAGCAAGTACCTAAGAGCCTGTAGAAAACTACGGATAGAAAGGGTGCTAATACCTTCCCTTTCTAGAATCCACCCCTCGTACTCAAAATCTCGAAAAAGGGAATTTTTCTGTGCTTTTTTACTTTCCTGTTGGATAAAATAAAAGTCGGTGGAGATTCTTGCTTACCGCGACATTTTGCAAACATAAACGCAAAACGGAAACCAACATTCCTAAAATAGTCCCGGTTGTGGCCACCGTATCATAGAACTGGCGACTCTGCTGGGGAATTAATAAGTGGGGTATACCTTAGGATTAGTTCATCATATTTCTTCTATTGTTTGATTTGATTGTGTTATCTTTGTGGGCTTTGTATTGAAGTTACTATAGATCCCAACCCGGATCTGGGGGACACCTTTTAGGTAAGTAGCAAAAAACTGTGAGGGAACTGTACAGCGTAGACTGATACGGTTGAAGCAATAGCTACATTGATGTGACACATTGGTTGGTATCGGTATCCCTTATGGAGAAACAAGGAGAATACGGGGCTGCTATATGGGTCGTTAAGCATCAACTGACCTTAGAACCTATAATTGACCAACATGGCCATAGGAAGTAGTAAGATAGCCGGCCTCGGCATAGAGCTGATAACTGGTTGATACTCGATAGTACACTCATTGAGACCATACTCTCGAGATAGTTCCGGCTGCAAGAAAAGATTGCGTGAGCTGAAACCATGACCGATGGAGGATGGTCAGTGATATTGAGAACCTCTAGAACCCGGTTACTATTATTGGGACAGGTTTAAACCAACTGAACTTCAAGAGGGTAATACCTAGACCTCATACAAGCCTGAAACTTAAGGGCTATTGTATGACTTGTTTGCCTTTACCATGTTTGCTATCTGTGAATACCTGTTGTATGCTTTATCATGACATCATACATCATAACATAGCATGCATATTTAATTTGACTAACCATTTCAAAGACCGAGGGGATTTATCTTTGTTTTGTTTTGCTGATTATGGCTTCCATATGCAGAAATACCATTCGAATCAACTTCGTGCAACCCTGCTCAGCTCATAGAGTTAGTCTCAAAAGTTCCTGATACTTCTTCATTTGTCAGAAGACATGGTCATCTCCTTAGTTTGGTTACTTCCAAGTTGGATGAGCAGATGATGAGCGTCCTTTTCCAGTTCTTTGATCCGTTGCATCATTGTTTCACCTTCCCGGATTATCAGCTAGTCCCCACTTTGGAGGAGTTTTTTAATTTACTAGGTATATCCATCCTCGAGTAGACACCCTTCACAGGTTTAGAAGAGACTCCTAGGCCAGAAGATATTGCTTCAGCTTTACACTTGACAAAGGCTGATGTAGTGTCTAATTGGGAGACACGGAGCGGGGTTAAAGGTTTCTTGGCCAAGTTTTTAATGGATCAAGCTCAACAGTTCTGGGATGACTTGGACTTTCAAGCTTTTGAAGACATCTTGGCTCTCCTCATCTACGGCTTGGTTCTTTTCCCGAATCCAGATTCCTTCATAGATGTGAATACGGTCAAGATCTTCTTGTCTCGTAATCCAGTGCCTACTCTTCTGGGTGATATTTTACATGCTCTCTATACCCGTACGGTGCGAAGAAGGGGAACCCTCATGTGTTGCACGCCACTGCTGGCGAGGTGGTTTATTTCGCACCTCCCCAAGTCTGTATTAAAGAATGAGGAAGGTGTAGGTTGGGCCTACAGAATCATGTCTCTTGCTCATACGGACATCCTTTGGAGTTCTAAGGATATGGAGAGAGTAGCTGTCATTGATCGATGTGGGGAATACCCTAATGTCCCATTGCTTTGAATTAGAGGGGGTATAACCTACAGTCCTTGCTTGGCCTTACGACAGTTTAGACGCGCTCGGAGAGACGGTCTCCATGAGCTGCTTCTTACTGACATTGTCTTTGACTACAAGGGGGACGTGAATGAGCATCACCGAAGGTTTATACGATCTTGGAGCATGGTGAACAGGTCTGACCCGCAAGAGCTAGGACTAAAGACTTCTCTCCCTATGCAACCTTATCTCTAGTGGGTTCGAGCCCGTGCTCAAAAGCTGGGGATGCCTTATGAAGCTGTTTTGCCAGTGATTGTGAAGCATACTAATGAAGAAGGGGTTCCTTATACCATGCTTTATCCCTACATGCCTACCGATCTTGGGGCATTAAAGAGATCCTAGATTCAGCTAAAGGAGGAGCGGGATACCTACAGGGAGAAATATCATTAGCAAGAGAGGAAGATCTTGAGGCTTACGAGGCAACTTGAGAACGAAAGGACGATCAATAATTATGTCAGCACGAAGGGAAAGCGACCATGGGATTTCTGATATCTTTTATTGTTTCTAGTTTAGATTTGTTTTTCAGTTATGTCCTTTGTAACGCCTTGAAGGCATTGTTAAACACTTTTACAAGTTTGAATCTAATAATGTTTGTTTATTTCTTGGTTTGCAAATTTAAATCTCCCAAAGTCTTTGAAATCATTTCATACGTGTGATCGGTGGGAATGAGAACTGATTGTTTTGGAATTGGTTCACATTTTGCGTTTGTCTTCGCAAAATGTTGTGGTAAGCAAGAGTCGCCACCGTCTTTTATTTTATCCAACAAGGAAAGGACAAAAGCACAGAAAAATTCATTTTTGAGATGTTTCTCGGGTTCGGGAGGTAGATTATAGAAAGGAAAGGTGTTAGCACTCTTTCTATCTATGGTTATGCACAGGCTCTTAGGTACTTGCTCATTGTGTTTTCAAAAGTTTTCTTTTCTTTGTGTTTGTGGGTTTGAAAAGAGTTTTTGTTTGAAAGGAGTGTAAGTGCGAAAAGTTTTGTTTTGTTTTAAAAGGATCAAGTACTTAAGAACCATCTACCTACTCAAAAGGAATTAAACTGTACAAATGTCATTTAGACAGTGCTATCCCACTATTGAGGAGTAGGTAGCACCGTCGTTGGAGTTTTTGGGTCAATTCGATTATGGGACGTGTGGTCACTAAAGCAATGTTAGGACGCCTTAGCGGTAACCCTAATGTCTTAGATCATTTTTTCGAGGCAACTGTTTCGAGGCAACTTATGATCTTTGGACAAAAGGGCGACCTCTAAAACTTCCTATACTTAATGACCATGTTCGAGGCAACCAAGTGAGGTGTACCCTAAGAGTGCGTATGTGCAAGTGTATTATTTTCAGTTATTTTTATCTGTACATGTTAATCGTGAGCTACTGTTGATTTCAGGTTAAAGATTAATCTTGTCATGCATTGCCTATTTATTAAACATCTAACAGTTAATATTGTGCGGGAATTAAATTGTGGGAAATTAATCTAAGCTATTACAAGGCGTCGGGTATTTACATCGCCAAAGACAAACCCTTTAAAATTAAATTGCGAAAAGTAAATAAAAGCGATAAATAAATAAAATCCTAATTTAAAAACTATTACATTCCCGAAGCAATTACATTATTGGATAAAAATAATACGCGTGCGAGAAAATTAAATCAGAGCATTTTAGGGTTTTGACCCCCTTTTTTTTATATTAAAGAAAGCAATTTTTGTTTATTTTTGAATTGAATGAAATTAAAACTAAGTTAATGAATTAATTAATAAAAAGAGATATTTTTTTATTTTTATATTTGAGGAAATAAAATAAAGTGATTAAAAATATTAAAAGCCCTAATTCTATATTAATTTTAGTTTATTGCAAAAGATATTAAAATTGTACCTAATTAAAAACTAAGTTAATTGGTTAAAATTTATTTACAAGAATAATGAAATAGTGAAATTAATAAAATATATTATTTTTGGGTTTTCTGATTTTATTAAAAAAATGTTAATTGGTTAATTAATTAATAATAAAATAAATAATTAGAATAAAATAAATAAATGAAAATATGAAGGGAAAAAGAAATAACCAAGGGGGGTGCTAGGCTTAATTTGATGGTGAATCTGGCAATTTTCAGGCTCAATTTCAATCAGCCTGCTTGACTTTCTAGATTGGCCACATGTCTGTTGACATGAGACCATGGTAGTCCTCCATTCTAAGCCATTGGATTTGCTTTGTAGCCACCTGGCGTTTGAGATCTTGGCAGAACATGATGGTCCACGCCTTGAATGCTACATGGGATAATCTGAAACAAAATTATAACAAATATTGGGGGACCTGGGATTCGAACCCAGGTCCCAATGCTCAATGACACGCCTCCCTTGCCAACTCAACCATGCTGCTTTATTGTTAATGGAATATACAACAAACATTATATGGACAAATCAATTAATTACACTGAAAATAAAAAAAAAAAGCGCGCAATTTATTTGAATGGTCCAATGAAGCTAAGACACATCTTCGTCTTCTTCAACGAAGACTGGTTCGTTTACCTGCGGATTTTATTCCGCAACTAAATCCATGGCATCATCCTATCATGAGCTACAGGCCATGTAAACGCCAATGGAGACCATCACTGCATTCGTATCTCTCCCCTGATCATCCTTATACCCATCATTAGAATTGATTTTGCCTGTATCGAAAAGGCCTAAAAAACAAGAACAAGAACCCTAGGCTCGGGCATTACAGTACAGGCCATGAAAATCAAATTAAATAATGCAGAATTGTTAGAATTTGAACGTTAAGCATGATGGTACAAATAAATTGGCAAAAAGATGCAAGATAAACGATATATGATGCCATGTCCAGAGTCGTGTTCAAGAGCGCTTACAGTGCATTTGGGGCTGCTTCAAGGCTGGATTTTGATCCCTTTGGCTTCAGTGAATGTCAAGGAAGAGAGTTATGTCAAGCTTTTCGTTTAAATCGAGCTCTAATGTTGATTTTGATCTCACACTTTTTCCAAACTTTGTATGTCCGTTTATGCAGTTCTTTCAGCGTGTTCTTGATTTTCTTGGCTTATACAAGTATTATAGAATGAATTAGGTTTAATCTTTTGGCTTGAATCCATGTGAATTGAATATTGGAGATTTGATTTTGATCACCATTATCAAGTTTCCAAAAATAGGCCAAATCTGATCTTTTATGCATGAAAAGCCTTGATACGAATTTGATTTGATGAATCATGATAATTGAAAGTTGCAATGACCACAAGAATCTCATTACATCAATTTTTAGATTTTATTTGATTTAATATTGATTTAAAATGAATTAAATCAATAAAAATTAAATAAAATAGAAAAATAAATGAATGGCCATGAAATTAAATATGGGACACTTGTGTGGCATGACAAGACCAAATCAAGTGGAAAAAAGTGGGCCCTTTTGTCAAAAATTGGAGTTTTGAGGATAGTTGACTTTTGGCAATTTTGAAAAAATGCCCAACTTCAACAATGCATAACTTCTTCAATTTTGAAATTTTGGAGGTGTTCTTGGACTTTTTAGAAACCTTGAGATGTCCTCTAACTAACACTTTTGGTATCATCTAATTCTGAAATTCCATGCTCAAGTTATAAGCTTTGGCAGAAAAGGTGTTTTTGTTGACTTTCAAAAATGACCTATAATGTCCAAATTTGTAACTTTTTATGAGTGCATTTATTGATTTTGGGGTGTGAAGATGGATTGTAGGAAATTGCATCCTCTTAAAAATGTGATTTGGATGGGTCATTTCTCATAAAGTATGAGAATTTTATGCTTGGTCAAAGTTGAGTTGACTTTTCCTACAAAACCCTAATTTAGCCACTTTTGAATCTTGATGAATTTTGAGCAATCCTTGATGAATCATGATCAACCCTTGATCAAATGATGAATTATACTTCAACATGAGAATGTTGACAAAAAATCTTGAGGTTTGACTATTTGTAGGTCATAGTTGACTTTTGCCCTAGCATAGTCGATTTTTGGATCTCTTGAGCAATTGACTGACCAAACTTCCTCTGCAAGGCTTGAAATTTGACATGGATGAACTTGAGAACATATTAGAAAACTGGGGAGAACTTGAGGTCATTTGGATGTGAGGACCTTGATGCAACACAAAACCCTAATTTTGAATTGACTACCTTAGGAGGTGATTTGATTGTCCAACCCTTGAGCCAACTTGAGCAACTTGGAGATTATTCTTGACAAATCTTGAGAAATATGGGAGGTCAAATTTTGGGGTACAACAGTTTCCCCTGTTCAATCTTCTTAAACCTGATGATATATATTGGCGTTCGGGCCTTTCATGATCCGAAGGTGGAAGATGATTGAACACTAGAGTGCCCAGAAATTTGCACTCGCATGAAGTTGTATCAGCCTTGTGATGTCGGGAATGGGCTTACAGATACCATTTGGAAATTGATGATGGGAGATGGGCTTAGAGATGCCATCTGAAGGAGTGTCGATCGCGTAAGAGATTCCTTGGCGAGAGCTTGTATACCTGTTGTTAAGGGAGATTCCGCTGGGGAATGATGTTCTTTGTCTTAGGAGAAATAGAACTTTAGGAGCTTCGGTCGTCCGTTATTCTACTGGGGAATCATATCTGTTTGAAGAGGTGAGAGTGAATTACTATCTGGTCGCAAACCAGGCTTCATAGTGATAAGACCGACTGCTATTTGGTCGTAATCCAGGCTTTACAGTGACTTACTGGGGAGATGGGATTGAACTTGCTATCCGGTTGTAATCCAGGCTTTGCAATACCTCACTTCTTATCTGGTCAAAATCCAGGCTTCAGAACAAATCAAGTGGTTATCCGGTCGCATCCGGGCTTCAACTTGAATTTAGGGCATACTAATATCCGGCCGACTCCGGGCTTCTTAGTAACTGTCCATATAAACTGCTATTTGGTCGAAATCCAAGCTTCACAGTGCCTTGTATCGCTATTTGGTCGTAATCCAGGCTTCACGATGTGTTATACCATTATCTGGTCGAATCCAGGCTTCATGGTGTCGCGTACTGCTATCTGGTCGAATCTAATCTTCACAATACTTTACTTCTTATCTGGTCGAAATCCAGGCTTCAGAACAAATCAAGTGGTTATCCGGTCGCATCCGGGCTTCCTTTTGACTGTTGGGTTTACTAGTATCTGGTCGAATCCGGGCTTCATAGTAACTGGCTAGGTAAACTGTTATTTGGTCGTAATCCAAGCTTCACAATACCTCACTTCTTATCTGGTCGAAATTCAGGCTTCAGAACAAATCAAGTGGTTACCCGGCCGCATCCGGGCTTCCCTTTGACTGTTGGGTTTACTAGTATCTGGTCGAATTCGGGCTTCATAGTAACTGGCTGGGTAAACTGTTATCTGGTCGTAATCTAAGCTTCACAGTGTCCCTTAACGTTGTCTGGTCGTAATCCAGGCTTCAGGATGTATCATACCACTATTTGGTCGAAATCCAGGCTTCGTAGTACTCTTGGTTGCTATCTGGTCGTAATCCAGTCTTCACAATGTCTTCTACCATTATCTGGTCGTAATCCAGGCTTCATGGTCTTGTATTGCTTTCTGGTCGTAATCCAGGCTTCACAATAACTTGCTGAGCTGTTATCCGGTCGTGATCCGGGCTTCACGGCTTGTGTTTATGATATACCGCTATCTGGTCGAATCCAAGCTTCATGGTGCTTACTGAGCTGCTATCCGGTCGTAATCCAAGCTTCACAGCTCACTGGGGAATAAACTATTATCCAGTCGTTCTCCGGGCTTCATAGCTTTCTTTTGAGAGATATCACTATCTGGTCGTAATCCAGGCTTCGCGGTAGTCTGATATTGTTATCCGTTCGTAGTCCGGGCTTCTCAATATGCTGTAGAAATCAAGATACTATCCGGTCGTACCCGGGCTTCATAACTTGAATTTTGATTGTATCTTTCCTGAAAGGTAAAGGTTAGCTGTATGTAATGCATGATATGTATCAGGCAATGATGTTCTCAAAATAAATGAGATTGTATGGTATGATGCGTATATGCATGCATCATGATGTATGGACATGTAATGTCTTAGCTGGGGAAAATAAATCCCGGAGTTGCTGGGAGAATAAAGTTGAATTCTTCGTTTCCGCTGGGGATGGTGAACGAAGGTGATTGTGAGAATAAGCCTGCAGGAGAAAAGAACTCCATTGGGGAATAAACTGATGAAGAGATTACTCTGAGGGGAATTACTCTGTGGGGAAGAGATGCTCTGCTGAGGATTTTAACTGATAAACTCCGCTAGGGATTCCACTGATACACTCTGCTGGGGATTTCAATGATGAACTCCACTGGAGATGGATTACCGTTGCTGGTGAGATTGAATCTTTTGAGGATTGAAGTCCTGCTGGGGGGAATAGAAAGAACTTTGCTGGGGGTGGTCTCTCAGTTGCAACTTGTTGAGGATAACCCAGTTAGACTCTTGTGGGGATAACCCTCTGAATTTGGATGGGGAGATTTATTTACGCTCTGCAGGGGACAAGCTTCCAGAATCTACTGGGGAAGATGATTCAACTCTATTTGGAAAACTTTTTTAGACTGCGCTGGGGAAATGGCTCCACTGGGGGTATCTTGTATTCTGCTGGGGAACATTCTTACACTCTGTTGAGGAATATTAAGATTGTCGGGGATACTCTTATGCTTGTTGGGGAATATTAAGACCTTTTGGGGATACCAAATCTTTTTAGGGTTGATGGTAGACTAACTCTGCTTGGGGAGAGTATTGCTGATTTGCATCCAATTGCAAGTCTCAGCTGGGAGAGCTACCATTACTGTTTTTCTCTGCGGGGAGTGAAAGTATCGTAGCCATAATCTTCAGTTGAATTTACTTTGGTACCTGGTGGACTGAGTAACTGCACAGCTTTGGACATTTCTTATGCCCCTGTTTCTGATATTACCAGTAATTCATCTTTCGTTTTGCATGTAAATTTTTATGATCAACAATTAATATCAAAAATGAACATTGGACGTTCTTTGCAAAACAAAACAGATAAAGAAAAAACAGTTTGAAATTTGTCTGAAAATGAATTTGTATTGATTTTGAAGTTTTCCTGTAAATAGGCGTTTTTGTACAAGAGGCTGACGTCCTAGTAAGAGAACGTCGCCGAACAAAAAGAATTTATACAATTTGTGGAAAGAAAACAAAACAGCTATGTGAATAATCCCACTGGGTTCCAACTCTGCTATTGCCCTTATGTCCTCGAGCATCTCATCACTTTGCTATTGGTTGAGGATGAATCTAATTGATTAGTACCGTCTGAGCTTGATAGTTGATACCAAAGTCTGGATGCGAGGTGATCCAATGAGACATAGTATTACGCTTTAATCCATAACTTTTTCCTGGACCGCCCTTTCGGGTTTTCAGTCCACCGGGATACCCATTTTTGCCCAAGCCGCCTTTTCAGGTTTTCGACTTGCCGGGTGTACAGATTTTTTTCATTTTCATCCCTTATTTTTGCCCGAACCCTTTTGGTTCGCCGGGAAGCCCTTATTTTTGCCTAGGCCAGTCAACCTAGCGGGTCTTTGATTATGCGTAGTATCTTTTCACTATGTCTGCATTGACGGGGTGAGGAAGGTCGTCACCATCCATGGTGGTTAGAATCATAGCTCCTCCTGAGAAAATGTTCTTAACCACAAATGGCCCTTCGTAAGTAGGGGTCCATTTTCCCCTGGGATCACCTTGAGGTAAGATAATGCGCTTGATTACCAGGTCCCCAACTTGATACTCTTGTCGTCTGACTTTCTTGTTAAATGCCTTGATCATCCGTTTTTGGTACGTCTGACCATGACAAATAGCAGTAAGTCTCTTTTCGTCAATTAGGTTTTGTTGATCAAGCCGGGCCTGAATCCAGTCATCTTCGCTCAAACCTGCATCCTTCATGATCCGAAGAGAAGGTATCTGAACTTCAATCGGCAAGACTGCCTCCATACCATATACCAAGGAATAGGGTGTTGCCCCTGTTGACGTCTGTGCTGAGGTGCGGTATCCATGAAGAGCAAATGGTAACATCTCGTGCCAGTCTTTGTATGTCACTGTCATCTTCTGCACAATCTTCTTAATATTCTTATTTGCTGCTTCTACAGCCCCATTCATCTTCGGCCGGTAGGGAGAAGAGTTATGATGTTGTATCTTGAATTGCTCGCAGAGCTCGGTGATTATCTTGTTGTTGAGATTGGTACCATTGTCCGTAATGATCCTCTCTGGTACACCATATCGACAGATCAGGTTATGCCGAATGAACCGTGCCACGACGTTCTTGGAGACGGTAGCAAAGGAAGTTGCTTCAACCCACTTTGTAAAGTAATCAATCGCTACCAGGATGAAACGATGCCCGTTAGATCTCGCCAATCATATCAATGCCCCACATTGCAAAAGGCCAAGGCGCTGTCAAGACATTCAGAGGAACCGAAGGTATGTGCACCTTATCAGCATAGACTTGGCACTTGTGACATGTCCGAGAATGCTGATAACAGTCGGCTTCCATTGTGGACCAGTAATATCCTGCCCGAAGGATCTTCTTTGTCATGGTATGTCCACTGGAATGAGTCCCGAAAGTACCTTCATGAAGCTCTGCCATGATACTTTCTGCTTCAATCTTATCCATACAACGCAGTAAGGTGGAATCATGGTTACGCTTGTAAAGAATGTCATTACTGATGAAGAACTTTGCTGCAAACCTCCTCAGAAACTTCTTGTCTTTAACAGATGCACCCTCGGGGTATTCTTGAGCTTCAAGGTACCTCTTCACCTCATGATACCAGGGCTTTCCTGTTACTTCTTCAGTCTCAAGATCACAGCAATGTGCAGGTTCGTCCAATCTTTCAATGATGATTTGGGGAGCTTCGTTATCCCAATTGACTTTGAACATAGAAGACATCGTAGCCAACGCGTCCGCTAACTGATTCTCCTCTCTAGGGAAGTGTTCAAAGGTTATCTCCTCGAAATGGGGAAGCAATGTCAACACATACTCCTTGTAAGGGATAAGATTTGGGTGTTTCGTATCCCACTGGCCTTTGATCTGACTGATCATGAGAGCGGAATCTCCAAAGACACTTAGGAATTTAATCCTTAGGTCAATTGCTGCTCGAAGACCCATAATGCATGCTTTATACTCTGCCATGTTGTTGGTACAGTTGAAACATAGTCGGGCGGTAAACGGAGTATGAGAGCCTTTAGGAGATATGATCACAGCGCCAATGCCATTACCCAAAGCGTTTGAAGCACCATCAAAGTACATAGACCATCGAGATCCTTCCTCAGGTCCTTCATCCGGTCCAGGTGTCTCACAATCAGTTAGCAACATGATATTCTCGTCCGGAAATTCAAAGTTCATAGACTGGTAATCATCCACTGCCTGATGTGCCAGATGGTCTGCCAATACACTTCCCTTAATTGCCTTTTGGGTTGTGTACTGGATGTCGTACTCAGTCAAGATCATCTGCCATCTTGTTATTCTTCCGGACAAGGCGGGCTTCTCGAAGATATACTTGATTGGATCCATCTTTGATATCAACAGAGTAGTGTGAGTCAGCATATACTATCTCAGCCAGCGAGCAGCCCATGCCAAAGTGCAGCAAGTTTTCTCGAGCAGTGAGTATCGGGTCTCACAGTCGGTGAACTTTTTGCTAAGGTAATAAATAGCATGCTCTTTTCGGCCAGACTCGTCATGCTGCCCCAGCACACACCCCATTGAGTTGTCAAGTACTGTCAAGTATAAGATCAGAGGTCTCCCTTCAACTGGTGGCATTAGGATGGGTGGCTCTTGGAGATACTCTTTAATCCTTTCGACAGCGGCCTGGCATTCATCGTTCCAACGTACCACTTGATCTTTCTTCAGTAGCTTGAAGATTGGCTCACAAGTAGCAGTTAGGTGCGAGATGAACCGGGCAATGTAGTTCAATCGTCCCAGGAAGCCTCTGACTTCTTTCTCTGTCCTGGGAGCTGGAATCTCCTGTATGGCTTTCACTTTGGCAGGGTCCACTTGAATACCTTTGTCGCTTACAAAGAAACCCAACAGCTTACCAGACCTTACCCCGAAGGTGCACTTGTTCGGGTTTAACCTTAGCTTGTACAACTTCAGCCTGTCAAACAGCTTCTACAGATGGTTAAGATGTTTTTCCTCAGTCTGGGATCTTGCAATTATATTGTCGACGTATACTTCAATCTCATGATGAATCATGTCATGAAACAAAGCAACCATGGCACGCTGATATGTTGCCCCGACATTCTTCAACCCAAAAGGCATGACCTTGTAGCAAAAGGTGCCCCACTGAGTAACAAAGGTTGTTTTCTCCATGTCTTCGGGAGCCATCTTTATCTGATTATAACTGGAGAAACCATCCATAAAGGAGAATACCTTGTGCTGAGCGGTATTGTCAACCAGAACGTAGATGTGAGGTAGAGGGAAGTCATCCTTGGGGCTTGCCCTGTTCAAATCCCTATAGTCAACACACATTCGAACCTTCCCATCCTTCTTCGGCACAGGAACCACATTGGCGACCCACTGAGGGTAAGAAGTAACTGCTAGAAAACCGGCGTCAAACTGTTTCATAACTTCAGCCTTGATTTTCTCAGACATCTCTGGGCGCATACGGTGAACCTTCTGTTTTACCGGAGGACAGTCTTCCTTGGTAGGCAGGCGATGGACCACAATGTCAGTATCCAAACCAGGCATATCTTCGTAAGACCAGGAAAAGATCTCAACATAGTCACACAGCATCTGAATCAACCGTTGTTTCACACTAAGCTCCAGATTGGCACCGATCTTGACTTTCTTCTTGTCTGTCTCAGTACCCAGATTCACTGATTCTACCGGCTCTTCATGTGGCTGAATGGTCCTCTCTTCCTGGAGTAGCAGTCTTGCAAGTTCACCAGGCACTTCGCAATCATCTTCACCTTCGTCTTCGGCTAAGTTGATCGGATTTTCGAAGTCATAACCGACAGTAGCAGAGTCGTTACCAGTGAGATCCAGAGTGGATGTGGACCTGTATATGTGAGTGTGTGTAAATAGCTATTTTGCAATACATAATAAAGAAAAAACAAAGAGCGCAAAATTTGAAATGCAAAAGACGTCCAATGCTTTTATTAATGATATATGAAAATGGCACACAAAAGCCCTCACAAATGAAGCCACGGTGCCCCGGGTAAGACACCGGGCCATAAAGTTTCAAAACGTCGTCTGTTACAAATTCAAAACAAAGAGTTCATTACTGGGTAACAAAAGTAATAGGGATGAAGTCCTTTGCTGTCCAGTTGCTTGGTCCACTGTTGGTCGTAGGATAGATCCAGCTGTCGAATTCAGACTCCTCCACACCATCTTCAATGGCATTTACTCCTGAGTTGCTGATGAACACAGGAGGTCTTCCGATCCTTGCACTTCGAACAGCCCTTTGAGCTTCTGCAGTGAAACCCAAACCAAACTTGTTAGTCTTCTGTGTAAAATCAGGGAGTTGGCCCCAATTTGCACACTCACCCTTCTTAATAACAGTCCGGGCATCTTTTAAGGAAGCCATCTTCATAGGAGAATCTTCAACCACAATCTCAGATGATGCCAGTGTCTGGGGCACTTCTTCAAAGTGTTGAAATGGGGTCTCAATAAACTCCCCATCCATTTCTACGTATCGGAACGAGTTGAGGTGGCTGACCATATACTCTTCCTCCCCTTGTACTGTCACAATCTTCCCTCTGACCGGGTACTTCAGCTTCTGGTGGAGCGTTGAGGTTACAGCTCCAGCTTTGTGGATCCATGGACGACCCAGCAAACAAGAATAGGATGGCCGAATGTCCATCACGTAGAATGTAGAATTGAAGACCTGAGAACCAACCTTGATCGGGATATCAACTTCTCCATGCACCATCCTTTTAGACCCATCAAAGGCTCTAACAACAATGTTACTTGGTTTTAGCTCCAACCCTTCACAATCCAATCGGTCTAGAGCTTTCTTAGGCAATACGTTCAATGAGGAACCAATATTAACCAATACATGTGCAAGAGTAGTGCCCCTGCATTCAATGGAGACATGCAGGGCATCGTTGTGGTTCTTCCCCTTAATAGTCAAATCGGCGTCGGAGAAACCCAAACCATTATCAGCAGTTAAATTGGCCACACAATCGGTAAAATGATCAGCTGACGTCTCTTGTGGCACGTGGGAAGTCTTCAGAAAGGTAATCAGAGCCTTGGCATGGGCCTCTGAGCATAACAATAATGACAACATAGAGATCTTGGATCTGGTTTGCCCCAGCTGCTCAACTACGTTATAATCACTCTTCTTAATAATCTTCAGAATCTCTTCCATCTCCTATTTGGAAGCTTCAACAGTAATTGTCTTTGGTGCCTCCGTCTGGGCAGGCACATCAGTGATGATCCCTTTGCCCCAAGCGTCAGATGACTCGGCGACAGGGGTAGGACTAGGAACTTGATCAGGAATGGTAGTAGGTACACTTGCAGGATGACCACAGGTCTTCGGACAGTTGGAGGAACAATATCAGGTGAGAAAAGTCTACCGCTGCGGGTGACTTTAGCAGGCCCAGTAATGTTGCTGACGTCAGTATCAACATCCAACTCTTGCTTAACTCCAAGAACATAAACATCAGCCCCATAGTGCCAGGGGATAGCTTTGTCAGAGGTGTAGGGGATGGGCCCCGGAACAGTGATAATTACAGGTGCGATCTTCGGAACAGATGTAATTCTAACAGGCTTCCTCGAGGGAGCTTTGGAAGAATTGTCGAAAATGGTAATGATGGCAACTTCTTCAGAATGAATGGATGGAACAACAGTCTTCTCAAACAGAATCTCTTTACTATCCATCAGGTTTTGGATACCTGACTTCAGGAATGGGCAACCGGTAGGTAAAACAGAACACATATGGCAACCTTCGTCGCAGCCCGGAAATAAACCGGCTAGCAACAGGTTCTTCTTGAAAGTCATCAGAGGGGTAACAATATCATCCACCGAAACTACAAACAAGTCTTCCTCTACGGCATTTACTCCATGTTTGGGCATGGGAGCAGTCACAACATTAGGCCTCTCGTGCGCCTCGAACTCAATCTCCTTTGCATCAATTAAGTCTTGTATCTTGTTCTTCAAAGCCCAACAATCATCTGTATTATGCCCCGGGCTATCAGAGTGATAAGCGCAGCGGGCGTTAGGGTTATACCTTGGTGACGTTGTATTTGAATTCTTTGGGGCTTCCCTTAGAGTCACCAGATTAGTCTTTAGCAACTGTGGCAGAATCTGAGATAAGGTCATGCTGAGACGAGTGAATTGCCTCTTAGGTCTCTCGTCCTTTTGTTGATTGTTGTACCGAGGAGCACCAGCAGGTTTTGAAATAACAACCGCATTGACAACTTGGTGGTGTTCAGGTCTATTCTGTCTTCTTGCACTATAGACAACACTAGACTCTTTCTTGAACAGCTTCTTCTCGGTGCTCGATGAGGCACCCTTCTGTATCTTCCCAGCCTTAATACCAGCTTCAATCCTTTCACCAGTCAAAATAAGATCTGTAAACCCAGCCAAAGAGCTTCCAATCAGATGGTTAAAGAATGGACCAGACAGGGTCCCCAGAAAGATGTCAACAAGCTCACGATCAGCTAAAGGTGGTTGCACCCTCCCGGCAAGGTCTCTCCACTTTTGAGCATACTCTTTGCATCCTTCACCCGTTCCTATTGACATACCCTGGAGTTGGGTACACGTAGGAGCGAGGGCGGAGTTGTACTGATACTGCCTATAGAATGCAGTAGCCAAATCTTCCCAGCTGCGGATACTGGCTCCATCCAACTGATAGAACCACTCAAGCTGAGTCCCTGAGAGACTGTCTTGAAAGAAATGGATCCATAAGTTCTTATCTGCAGTGTAAGGCTGGATCTTCCTCACATATGACCGGAGGTGCAACTTTGGACAGGAAGCTCCATCATACTTGGCAAAGGCAGGTCCTTGAATTTGTTGGGAATCACCACCCCAGATGATAGACCTAGATCTCCGAAATCCAGACCTGGCACCTTCTGTATTTCCATAGCGCTCAAACGGTCTTCCAGCTGTTTGTTCTTATCCTCAGCAGGAGGATACTGTTCTTCATCGTAGTCCGTCTCGCTGTCGGAGATCACAGGGCTAGGAGCCCTCCTTTCTTGTGGACTATCTTTCCCTCTAGATGAGGTGGTCAGATCAATTTCATTATGTAGCCCGTTTCCAAACCTGCATCCTGTGTTAAACAGGATGGTCCTCTTCTTCTTCTTTTTTTTCTCCTTCAGGATCAGGGTCTTCAGGTTCTGCTGACCCTTAGCTAGACTCATGACCAGCTCTTGAAATTGGGCGTTCTGGGCCTGGAGGGCCTCGATAGCTTGCTCAGTGGAAGGTTCAGCAGACATGATGCTGAAATAAATAGCGAAGAAGGTAAGAGACATGTAATGGGTACCTGTTTATGGAGTGCATGAGATGAAATGCATATGATTTATGATTTCAAAGACAATCGAGATTCAAATTTGTAAACAAGAAAAGAAACACACTTTATTAGATTTAAACTTCAAAATTTAAATTGTTCAACAAATTGCCCTTAAGGCGTTACAAAAATGGAAATACTGAAAAGTAAACAAAAACTGGAAAGGAAATCATCAAAGGTCAATCAATGCTCCCATGGTCTCTTCTTCTCAGTGCGGACATAGTCATTCAGAATCCGCTCATTCTCCAACTGCCTAGTCAGCTTCTGTATCTTCTGCTCTTGTTCATTGAACTTCTCCCGATAAGAATCCCGTTCATCCCTCAACTGCATCCAAGACCTCTTCATTGCCTCAATATCAGTGGGCATATAAGGGTGGAGAATAGTTGGAAGAACCCCCTCTTCATTAGCAACTTCAAGAGTGACAGGCCAGACAGCTTCATATGGCATACCTAGCTTCTGGGCACGGATGCTGACCCATCTGAGATATGGCTCCATCGGAAGTGAAGTCTTTGGGCCCAGCTCATATGGATCAGATTGGTGAACTCTGTCCCAAGCCCTTATGAATCTACGACGTAGTTCGTCGCCAACTCCCTGAAAATCAAAGATGATATGAGGCGTTAGCATCTCATGAGGTCCTTCTCTTCTGGCTCTTCCAAACTGACGGAGAGCTAAGCATGGGTTGTAAGAAATTCCTCCATGGGTTCCTAGCAGGGGAACATTGGGATATTCTCCATAGCGATCAATGATAGTCACCTCATCCATACCTTTGAGAGTCTAGATAATGTCATTATTAGAAAGAGACATCACCCTATAAGCCCAGCCCATTCCTTCTTTGTTCTTCAGCAAGGACTTAGGGAGGTGCGAAATAAACCACCTCGACAATAAAGGAGCACAGCACATCAAAGTTCCTCGCTTTCGGGCAGTACGAGCATAGAGCTGATGAAGGATGTCACCTAAGAGAGTGGGTACCGGATTCTGAGAGATGAAGATCTTTATGGCATTAATATCAACAAAAGTATCAGGATTCAGAAACAATACCAAACCATAAATCAAGAGAGCCAGAATATCCTCGAACGCCCTGAAGTCTAAGCTGTCCCAGATGTAGTTAGCCTTGCCAACCAAGAACTTAGCCAGAAAACCCTTAGCTCCACTTCTAGTCTCCCAGTTATCCATTACCTCTTCTTTAGTCAAGTGAAGGGCTGCAGCAATTTCTTCGGGCTTAAGAGTCTTTTCCCAACCAATAAACGGAGTCTGCTCCAAAACAGAGATACCGAGCAGCTCAGAGAACTCTTCTAGGGTAGGAACCAGCTAGAAGTCCTAGAAAGTATAAAAATTGTACAGTGGATCATAGAATTGGACCAGGACACTCATCATTTGTTCGTCCAATTTCGAGGTGACCAAACTGAGAAGAGAACCATGCCTCTTGATGAAGGAAGTAGTGTCTGGCATCCTGACCACCAACTCTTTAAGCAGGGTAGGTACTTGGACAAAGTTGATCCGGATGGTATTCTTACGCATGGGCATCATGATGACCTACAAAACAGAGCAAAGATGAAACCCTCCTGTCTTTGAAATAGGTTAGTCCTTATGCAAGATGTATGCAATGTTATGATGTCATGGTGTCATGATAAAGGCACACCACAAGTATCCATAAAAGGCAAACATGGTAAAGGCACACAAGTCACACTGAAGAGCCCTTAGATTTCAGGCTGGCATGGAGCTTAGGTACTACCCTCTTTTAGTTCAGTTGGTTTAAACCTGTCCTAAAAATAGTAACCGGGTTCTAGAGGATCTCAATATCACTGACTACCCTCAATCGGTCATAATTCATGTTTAGCAACCTTTTCTTGCGGCCGGAATCATCGCGAGAGTTTAGTCTCAATGAGTGTAGCATACTGCTACTGTTCTATGGCCAAGTTGCTCAATTTAAAGGTTCTAAGGTCAGTTGGTGCTTAATGACCCCTTAGAAGACCCATATTCTCCTCGTTCCAACACAAGGGATATCGGTACAGACTAAAGTGCCACACCAACGTAGCTACTGCTTCATCCGTACCGGTCTACGCCGTACATATCCCTCACAGTTTATTGCTACTTACCTAAAGGGTACCCCCAGATCCGGGTTAGGATCTATAGAACTCCGATACAAGCCCACAAAGTTAAAGCATACAATTGAAAACATAATGATCTAATCCTAAGGTACACCTCACTTATTTAATCCATTCCCCAGCAGAGTCGCCAGTTCTGTGATCGGTGGGAATGAGAACTGACTGTTTTGGAATGCTGGTTCGCGTTTTGCGTTTGTTTTTGCAAAATGTCGCGGTAAGCAAGAGTCGCCAACGTATTTTATTTTATCCAACAAGGAAAGGACAAAAGCACATAAAAATTCCTTTTTGAGATGTTTCTCGGGTTCGGGAGGTAGATTATAGAAAGGGAAGGTGTTAGCACCCTTTCTATCCGTGGTTATCCACGAGCTCTTAGGTACTTGCTCATTGTGTTTTCAAAAGTTTGCTTTTCTTTGTGTTTGTGGGTTTGAAAAGAGTTTTTGTTTGAAAGGAGTGTATGTGCGAAAAGTTTTGTTTTGTTTTAAAAGGAGCAAGTACTTAAGAACCATCTACCTACTCAAAAGGAATTAAACTGTACAAATGTCATTTAGACAGTGTTATCCCACTATTGAGGAGTAGGTAGCACCGTCGTTGGAGTTTTCGGGTCAATTCGATTAAGGGACGTGTGGTCACTAAAGCAATGTTAGGACGCCTTAGCGGTAACCCTAATGTCTTAGATCATTTTTTCGAGGCAACTGTTTTGAGGCAACTTATGATCTTTGGACAAGAGGGCGACCTCTAAAACTTCCTATACTTAATGACCATGTTCGAGGCAACCAAGTGAGGTGTACCCTAAGAGTGCGTATGTGCGGGTGTATTATTTTCAGTTATTTTTATCTGTACATGTTAATGGTGAGCTACTATTGATTTCAGGTTAAAGATTAATCTTGTCATGCATTGCCTATTTATCAAACATCTAACAGTTAATATTGTGCGGGAATTAAATTGCGGGAAATTAATCTAAGCTATTACAAGGCGTCGGGTATTTACATTGCCAAAGACAAACCCTTTAAAATTAAATTGCGAAAAGTAAATAAAAGCGATAAATAAATAAAATCCTAATTTAAAAACTATTACATTCCCGAAGCAATTACATTATTGGATAAAAATAATACGCGTGCGAGAAAATTAAATCGGAGCATTTTAGGGTTTTGACCCCCTTTTTTTTTATTAAAGAAAGCAATTTTTGTTTATTTTTGAATTGAATGAAATTAAAACTAAGTTAATGAATTAATTAATAAAAAGAGATATTTTTTGATTTTTATATTTGAGGAAATAAAATAAAGTGATTAAAAATATTAAAAGCCCTAATTCTATATTAATTTTAGTTTATTGCAAAAGATATTAAAATTGTACCTAATTAAAAACTAAGTTAATTGGTTAAAATTTATTTACAAGAATAATGAAATAGTGAAATTAATAAAAAATATTATTTTTGGGTTTTCTGATTTTCTTAAAAAAATGTTAATTGGTTAATTAATTAATAATAAAATAAATAATTAGAATAAAATAAATAAATGAAAATATGAAGGGAAAAAGAAATAACCCAGGGGGGTGCTGGGCTTAATTTGATGGTGAATCTAGCAATTTTCAGGCCCAATTTTCATGCCCAATTTTCAGGTGATCTTCTGGGGCTTGGTCCCCTATTGTGGATTAAAAAAGATTTCTATCTCGGCCATAACTAACTGGTAATCAGTAATCAGGAGTTTCAAGAAACATCTAGGATTACCTACCCATTACACCAAACTGCAAATAATCAAGTGTCCTGAAATGCATGTCAGGCTAAAAATAAAAATAAGAAGAAGTCAGAGTACCTACCATCAATCTCCGTAGCTAGATCGGAGATGCAAGAACATAGATTGGAATAGACAGATTGAGATGTGCTCCTTCGTAGCGAGATTCCCATAGATGTGACTTTCCCCTTACGTAGTAGAATGGAAGTGACGAAGCATCTATTGAACTACCATTTATGGAAGAGTAGCAACAAGATTGGAAGCTCTTTCCCTTGGGTGTGCATTCATATGGCAGTCAAAAGTAGCCTGATTTACAGCCTTTTTGACTCCATAGGAAGCGAGAGAAGCAATAGAAAAGGAATCCAAGTCAATAGAAGTAGTAGGCCCATGCCAAATGAGTAGGCTGATAGCCTGGGAATCTAAGTCTAGGCTTGACTTTCTGGATTGGCCACATGTCTGTTGACTTGAGACCATGGTAATCCTCCATTCTAAGCCATTGGATTTGCTTTGTAGCCACCTGGCGTTTGAGATCTTGGCAGAACATGATGGTCCACGCCTTGAATGCTACTTGGGATAATCTGAAACAAAATTATAACAAATATTGGGGGACCTGGGATTCGAACCCAGGTCCCAATGCTCAATGACACGCCTCCCTTGCCAACTCAACCATGCTGCTTTATTGTTAATGGAATATACAACAAACATTATATGGACAAATCAATTAGTTACACTGGAAATAAAAAAAACGCGCAATTTGTTTGAATGGTCCAATGAAGCTAGGACACGTCTTCGTCTTCTTCAACGAAGACTGGTTCGTTTACCTACGGATTTTATTCCGTAACTAAATCCATGGCATCATCCTATCATGAGCTACAGGCCATGTAAACGCCAATGGAGACCATCACTGCATTCGTATCTCTCCCCTGATGATCCCTATACCCATCATTAGCATTGATTTTGCCTGTATCGAAAAGGCCTAAAAAACAAGAACAAGAACCCTAGGCTCGGGCATTACTGTACTGGCCATGAAAATCAAATTAAATAATGCAGAATTGTTAGAATTTGAACGTTAAGCATGATGGTACAATTAAATTGGCAAAAAGATGCAAGATAAACGATATACGATGCCATGTCCAGAGTCGTGTTCAAGAGTGCTTATAGTGTGTTTGGGGCTGCTTCAAGGCTGGATTTTGATCCCTTTGGCTTCAGTGAATGTCAGGGAAGAGAGCTATGTCAAGCTTTTCATTTGAATCGAGCTCTAATGTTGATTTTGATCTCACACTTTTTCATACTTTTTCCAAACTTTGTATGGCCGTTTCTGCAGTTCTTTCAGCGTGTTCTTGATTTGCTTGGCTTATACAAGTATTATAGAATGAATTAGGTTTAACCTTTTGGCTTGAATCCATGTGAATTGAATATTGGAGATTTGATTTTGATCACCATTATCAAGTTTCCAAAAATAGGCCAAATTTGATTTTTTATGCTTGAAAAGCCTTGATACGAATTTGATTTGATGAATCATGATAATTGAAAGTTGCAATGACCACAAGAATCTCATTACATCAATTTTTAGATTTTATTTGATTTAATATTGATTTAAAATGAATTAAATCAATAAAAATTAAATAAAATAGAAAAATAAATGAATGGCCATGAAATTAAAGATGGGACACGTGTGTGGAATGACAAGACCAAATAAAGTGGAAAAAAGTGGTACCTTTTGTCAAAAATTGGAGTTTTGAGGATAGTTGACTTTTGGCAATTTTGGAAAAATGCTCAACTTAAACAATGCATAACTTCTTCAATTTTGAACTTTTGGAGGTGTTCTTGGACTTTTTAGAAACCTTGAGATGTCCTCTAACCAACCCTTTTGGTCTCATATCATTTTGATATTCCATTATCAAGTTATAAGCTTTGGAAAAAAAGGTGTTTTTGTTGACTTTCAAAAATGACCTATAATGTCCAAATTTGTAACTTTTTGTGAGTGCATTTATTGATCTTGGGGTGTGAATATGGATTGTAGTAAATTGCATCCTATTCAAAATGAGCTTTGGATGGGTCATTTCTCATAAAGTATGAGAAAGTTATGCTTGGTCAAAGTTGAGTTGACTTTTCCTACAAAACCCTAATTTAGCAACTTTTGAATCTTGATGAATTTTGAGCAATCCTTGATGAATCATGATCAACCCTTGATCAAATGATGAATTATCCTTCAAAATAAGAATGTTGACAAAAATGTTGAGGTTTGACTACTTGTAGGTCACAGTTGACTTTTGCCCTAGCACGGTCGATTTTTGGATCTCTTGAGCAATTGACTGACCAAACTTCCTCTGCAAGGCTTGAAATTTGACATGGATAAACTTGAGAACATATTAGGACATTGGGGAGCACTTGAGGTCATTTGGATGTGAGGACCTTGATGAAACACAAAACCCTAATTTTGAATTGACTGCCTTAGGAGGTGATTTGACTGTCCAACCCTTGAGCCAACTTGAGCAATTTGGAGATTATTCTTGACAAATCTTGAGAAATATGGGAGGGCAAATTTTGGGGTACAACAATACGCATTCCATTATCATGCACCTCATTACAAGTATCATTACAGGTTTCTCATCTTCTTCGTTGTTTATTTCAGCACAGAATGTCTTCTAAAATACCTACCGATCAAGTCATCAAGGCTCTTCAAGCAGAGAATGCTCAATTCAAAGAGTTGTTCCTGAACTTGGCTAAAGGGCAGGAAGATTTGAAGACTCTCATCATGAAAGAGAAGAAAAAGAAGAAGAAGATGGTCCTTTTGAATATGGGTCACAGATTTGGGAATAGGTTGCGATAGGAAGCTGATCTGTCTCATTCATCTAGTAAATGCGAAGAAGATGATTTATTTGTGACCTATGTGGAAGACATTTCTACTCCGTTGATGACAGTAAAGAAGAACCTATTATCGGCCGGTTTATTTCCGGGTTGTGGCGAAAGTTGGCACCTATGTTTAATCCTGCCTGTTGGTTGTCATTTGTTGAAATCAGGTGTTCAACGCATGATGGATAACAAAGAAATCTTGTTCAAGAAAACTTTGATTCCGTTGATTCTTGTTGAAGATATTTCCATCATAACCATTTCCGCCAATCCTTCCAAGGCTTCCTCGAGAAAGCCTGTTAGGATTACACCCGTTACAACCCTGTATCCTTCATGATTCTCAGAGAGGGGATCTGGACCTCAATTGGAAAAACAACTTCCATGCCGTAAACCAGAGAAAAGGGTGTCGCCCTGGTTGATGTGCGAGCCGTGGTACGATATCCATGGAGGGAGAATGGTAGCATTTCATGCCAGTCTTTGTATGTGACTGTCATTTTCTGTATGATCATTTTAATGTTCTTATTTGTGGCTTCGACAACATCATTCATCTTCGGCCGGTAATGGGAAGAATTGTGATGCTGGATCTTGAATTGCTCGCACAGGGAGGTGATCATAGTATTATTCAAGTTTGTACCATTGTCTGTAATGATCTTCTTCGGGATACCGTAACGACAGATGAGATTCTGCTTAATGAACCGGGCGACAATGCTCTTGGTAATGGAAGCGAAGGAAGCTGCCTCCACCCACTTTGTAAAATAATCAATGGCCACTAAGATGAAGCGGTGTCTATTAGAGGCTGTTGGCTTGATTTCCCCAATCATATCAATTCCCCACATAGCAAAGGGCCAAGGAGCCGTCAAGACATTCAGAGGAACTGGAGGTATGTGCACGTTGTCAGCATATATCTAACACTTATGGCAAGTTCAAGAGTGTTGATAGCAATCTGCTTCCATGGTAGACCAGTAATAGCCTGCCCGTAGGATTTTCTTTGCCATCATATGCCCACTGGAATGGGTGCCAAAAGTGCCTTCATGTAACTCATCCATGATCCTTTCAGCTTCAACCTTGTCTACGCATCGAAGTAACACAGAGTCATGGTTGCGTTTGTAAAGAATGCCATTACTAAGGAAGAATTTAGCAGAGAATCTCCTTAAGAACTTCTTATCATTGACTGAAGCTCCTTCTGGATATTCTTGGGTTTCGAGATACCTCTTGACTTCGTGAAACCAAGGCTGGTCCACTACTTCTTCAGTATTAATCTCGTGACAGTGTTCTGGTTCATCCATTCGTTCAATGGTGATCTAGGGAGCCTCGTTATCCCATTTAAGTTTAAACATAGATGATATTGTGGCTAGTGCATCTGCTAGCTGATTTTCTTCTCGCAGGAAGTGCTCGAAGGTAATCTTCTCAAAGTGTGGGAGCAATGTCAAAACATGTTCTTTGTAAGGGATAAGGTTAGGGTGTTTGGTGTCCCATTCCCCTTTGATCTGGATGATAACCAAAGCTGAATCTTCGAATACATTCAAAAATTTGATCCCCAAGTCTATGGCAGCTTTGAGACCAAAGATGCACGCTTCGTATTCCGCCATGTTATTTGTACAATTGAAGTAGAGTCTTGCAGTAAATGGAGTATGACACCCTTCAGGAGATATGAGTACTACAACAATACCATTACTGAGTGCGTTAGATGCCCCATTAAAAACCAGGGTTCATCGGGGTCCTTGTTCAGGTCCGTCATATGGCCTGAATTCTTCACAGTTGTTTACCATCATGATGTCTTCATCTGGAAATTCGAACTTCATGGACTGGTAGTCTTCTACATCCTGGTGAGCAAGGTGATCAGCTAATATACTACCCTTTATTTCTTTTTGGGTAGTATACTATATGTCATATTATGTTAGGATCATCTTCCATCTCGCTATCCTCCCAGAGAGAGCAGGTTTCTCAAAGATGTATTTTATTGGATCCATTTTAGATATCAACAAGGTAGTATGGGTCAACATATACTGTCTTAGCCGGCGAGCAGCCCATGCCAGAGCGCAGCAAGTTTTCTCGAGCAATGAATATCTTGTTTCACAGTCGGTAAACTTTTTGCTCAAGTAATAAATAGCATGCTCTTTTCGACCAGACTCGTCATGCTGCCCCAGCACACACCCCATTGAATTCTCTAAAACAGTCAGATACATAATCAATCGTCTTCCCTCGACTGGTGGCATCAAAATAGGAGGCTCTTGCAAGTATTATTTGATCTTGTCGAAAGCAGTATGGCATTCATCATTCCATTTGACTACTTGATCTTTCTTCAATAGTTTGAAGATTGGCTCACAAGTAGCTGTCGGGTGAGAAATGAATTTGGCAATGTAGTTTAAACGTCCCAAGAACCCTCTGACTTCCTTCTCAGTATGAGGAACAGGCATCTCTTGTATCACTTTCACTTTGGCAGGATCTACTTTGATACCTTTATTGCTGACGACAAAGCCTAGGAGTTTACCAGACCTTACTCCAAATATGCATTTATTTGGGTTCAACCCCAACTTGTACTTCTTTAATCTCTCAAACAATTTTTGTAAATGATCAAGATGCTCTTCTTCTTCTGTTTGAGATCTAGTTATCATGTCGTCCACATAGACCTCTATTTTGTGATGTATCATGTCGTGAAATAGAGCTACCATGGCACGCTGATAGGTTGCCCCAACATTCTTTAGTCCAAAGGCATAACCTTGTAGCAGAATGTTCCCCATTGTGTGACAAAGGTTGTCTTCTCCATGTCTTCAAGCGCCATTTTGATTTGGTTATAACCTGAGAAACCGTCCATGAAAGAAAACCCTTTGTGTTGTGCTGTATTGTCAACTAGGATGTCAATATGGGGAAGTGGGAAGTCATCCTTAGGGCTTGCCCTATTCAGATCTCTGTAGTCCATGCACATTTGTACCTTGCTGTCCTTTTTTGGCACGGGAACAACATTGGCAACCCATTGAGGATAGGAGGTGACGGCCAAGAATCCAACATTGAATTGCTTCATGACTTCAGCTTTAATCTTCTTTGACATATCTGGTCGCATGCGACGGACCTTTTGTTTTACTGGTGGGCAATCCTCTTTTGTAGGTAGATGATGCACCACAATATCTGCATCAAGTCCTGGCATGTCTTCATACGACCAGGCAAAGACCTCAACATACTCGTGTAGCAACTGAATCAGACACTCCTTGACACTGGGTTCCAGATTGGCACCCATCTTGACTTTTCTTTTGTCTTCCTCGGTACCTAGGTTGATCGTATCCACGGGTTCCTCGTGAGGCTGAATGGTTTTCTCTTCTTGTAGTAGCAATATGGCAAGTTCCCCTGGTACTTCACAATCTTCCTCACCTTCGTCTTCGGCTTGGTAGATTAGATTTTCAGAGTCACAGAAAGCCATAGCAGTACCGTTACCCATGGGATCCCGAATGGATGTAGACATGCAGTGTGAGTGTGTGTAAGGGTATAGCTATCTTTGAAAGAAATGAAAATGTAAAAAATAAAAACAATGAGCACAAAGTTTGTATGCAAAACGTCTATGATTAATTGATGTCATATGAAAATGAGATAATAACCCTTACAAATGGACCATTGCGCCTCGGGTAAGACACAAGGTTTTAAGAGTTTGAATTGTTTTAATATTACAGATCCAATAAAATGTAAAGACAAATTATTGTGGGGTAAAAGTGATCGGGACAAAATCTCTAGCCTCCCAATTGATGAGCCCTCCACTGACAGTTGGGAAGATCCAATCCTCCAGGTTGTAGCCATCTTCATCATCCTCTACCGCGTTGACCTCACGATTGCTGATCTTCAAGGGTGGTCCTCCAACACGAGCACGGCGTACAACCTTCTGAACACCTAAAGTGAAACCCAAGACAAACTTGTCAGACTTGTATGAGATATCCGGGAGTTTCCCCCAAATAGTGCACCCACCTTCTTCTATCATTGCCTTTGCATCCTTCAAAGATGACATCCTAAGTGGAGACCTTTTGATATTGGGAATAACCTTGGTCACTGCCACATCTTGCGGGACTTCTTCAAAGTGCTGGAATGGAGTTTCAATAAATTCACCATCTAATTCGACATATCTAAAGGAATATAGATGGCTGATCATATACTCTTCTTCTCCATGAACGGTGATAATCTTCCCTTGAATCAAATACTTCAGCATTTGGTGCAACATAGAAGTAACAGCGCCAGCATTGTGAATCCATGATCGGCCTAGGAAGCAAGAATATGAAGGACGGATATCTATTACATAAAAAGTTGAATCAAATGTTTGGGTTCTAACCTTTATGGGGATATCCACTTCCCCATGCACCATCCTTTTTAAGCCGTCAAAGGCCCTCACTATTATGTTACTTGGTTTCAATGTCAATCCCTTATAGTCAAGCCTATCAAGAGCCTTTTTAGGCAATACATTCAGAGATGAGCTAGTGTCCACCAAAACATGAGCCAAGGTTGTGCCCCTACATTCAACTGAGACGTGCAATGCCTCATTATGCTTCCTTCCTCTTAGCATTAAATCAACATCCGAAAAACCTAGTCCATTATCTGCAATTAAGCTAGCTACGCAGTCTTGGAACTGATCGACATATGTTTCTTGGGGTACATGGGCAGTTTTCAGGAATTTTACCAAGGCTTTTGCATGCGCCTTAGAACATAGTAGTAAAGCTAGCATGGAAATTTTAGATGGAGTTTGCCCCAGTTGCTCAACTATATCGTAGTCGCTTCTTTTTATGATCTTTAGAATTTACTCCATCTCTTTTCGGGAGGTCTCAGGGATAGCCAATGATTGTGCCTTCGTCTGAATGGGCTCAATCAGAATACTTTTACCTCGAGTCTCGGTTAACTCGGCAGCATGAATGTCAGTATGAGTGATAGCAGGGATTGTAACAGCTTTGTTAGTTGGAGTATTGGTGGAGATGATTGTAGGACTGGGAATAGCCGTCGGAGGAGCAACAACAACAGGAATGATTATGGGTCCAGAAACTACTTTTGGGGGAGCATTTTCTGGAGAGAATATTCTTTCGCTTCAGGTAATCTTGCTAGTCCCTGCAATATTACTAATATCGGAGTTATCTTTCTCGGAACTTGAATCTTCGGCAGCTGGTCAATCTTGCTTGATACCGTGGTAGTAGACATCCCCTCCATAATTCCATGGTACAGTTTTGTCTGACGAATACGGGACTGGTCCAAGCATTATAATTATCAAAGGAGCTGCTTTTGGAACTGATGTAATTCTAACGGGTCTTTTGGTGGAGACCCTGGAAGAATCGGCGGAAATGGTAATGATAGAAACATCATTATAAGGAACAGGTGAAACAAAAGTCTTTTCAAACAAAATTTCCTTGTTATCTATTAGGCACTAAACGCCTTCTTTCAACAAAGGACAACTGGTTGGTGACGACAAATAGAAATGACGGCTTTCATCACAGCCCGGGAATACACTGGCATTTAATAAGTTCTCTTTAATAGTTAGGAGTGGAGTCATAAGGTCATCAACTGAAGTAACAAACATATCTTCCTTAATGGCGTTGGTATTATGGCCATGTTTATGCATATGGGCAGAAATGACATTTGGCTTTTTGGGCGCATCGAATTCAATCTCCTTGGCTTCAATGAGGTCTTGTACTTTGTTCTTCAGTGTCCAACAGTTGTTAGTGTCATGGTCGGGACTCTCAGAGTGGTATGCACGGTGGGCATTAGGATGATAGTGAGGAGATGTTGTGTTAGGATTCTTATGAGCTTCTTTCAAGGTCATAGGTTGGATCTCAACAGATGTGGAAATACCTGAGATAGGGTCATATTAATTCTGGTGAATTTCCTGACTGGTCTTTCCATCCTTGGTTGGTTGTTTCTTTTCTAATCAGGCGCAGGTTTAGGAATCATAACAGCCCCCACCATTGGACAGTGTTCGGCCCTATCTTGATTTCTCTGAGGATAAACAACAACCACTTATTTCTTTCCAATAAATGGCTTCCTTATAGCAGCAGAGGATGTATCTTTTTGAATGTTTCCACTTTTTATCCCATCTTCTACCCTCTCTCCGGTCAATATCAGTTCAGTAAAACCTGCCGATGAACTCCCAATTAGGTGATTGAAGAAGGGACCAGACAAGGTGCCTAAAAACATGTCTACTAATTCTCTTTCAGATAGGGGAGGTTGAACTCTTCCAGCCAAGTCACTTGAAACCATGGCCATACTCTGGAGTTGAGTACGGGTTGGCGCAAGATCAGCATTGTATTGGTATTGTTTGTAAAAGGCTGCAGCAAGATCTTCCCAATTATAAACATTGGCTCTTTCTAACTGATAAAACTAATCAAGTTGAGTTCTAGACAAACTGTCTTGGAAGAAGTGTACCCATAAATCTTTGTCAGCGGTATGGGGCTGGATTTTCCTTACATAAGACCGAAGATGCATTTTAGGACATGAAACACCGTCATATTTGGCGAACATAGGTGCTTTGAATTTTGGAGGAATGACAATTCCCGATACTAACCCCAACTCCTCAAAGTCCAAGCCAGGCACTTTTTGGATTTCCATTGCACTCAACCGCTCTTCGAGATGTTTATACTTGTCATCAGCTGAAGGGTATTGTTCTTTAGAATAGTCTTCTTCTTCCTCTTCCTCTTCTGATTCCACTAGACAATTGTTTCCTTGCCCTTCCCATCTTGGTTGTCTTTCACACCGGATGTTGTTGCAAAGTCTAGGGCTCTTCTTGTCTGCCCTTGGAACCTTCTTCCCATGTTTAGAACCCCGACTATCTTCTTTGTCTTCTTTTTCTTCTTCTCAGCCAGCAAAGTCTTCAACTCTTCTTGTCCTTTGGCTAGGGTCAAGAACAAATGTTGAAACTGTGCATTCTGAGCTTGAAGGTCCTTCACTGTTTGCTCGAGATTCATCTTATTGAAATAAACAGTAGAGAGATGAGGAGACTTGTTGCAATAATCCTACTTATGTTATGATGAATGATAAATGCATATGCAATGTTTTCAAGGATTTTAAGATTCAAATTTATTTTAGATAAAAAGGAAACGCACTTCATATTAATAGATTAAAGCTTGAGTACATCAATGCCTTCTTAGGCAAAATAATATAAAAAATCTAAGATAAAAAGGTAGTATGCATCCTCTTTGGTGCAATGTAGGCATTCAGAGTCTGTTCCTCATGAAGTAGCCTAGTGAGTTCAAAAAACCTTTTTCTCGCTTGCGTAGAATTGGGCTTCAAAGGTATCTCGCTCCCCCTTGAGTTGTATCCAATCCCTTTGTAGGTATTTAAGACAGGTAGGCATGTCAGGATGTAGGATAGTATATGGAACATCTCCCTCCATGACAAGCTCAATGATTACCGAGAGAATGGAGGGATAAGGCATCATAAGACTCTGAGCACGAGTTCATACCCATTTGAGGTAAGGCTCAAGAGGGATGGAATTCTTGTGCCCTAAAGTCTTGCTATCTACCAAGCTTGTTTAACATCCTCCAAGCTCGGATAAATCTCTGGCGAAGACCTTGATCATCGTTGTTGTAGTCAAATACCAAACCTTGAATCAGCATCTCATGCGGGCCATCCCTTCGGGCGTAACCAAACTGTCTTAAAGCTAAACAGGGGTTGTAGGTGATACCTCCCTTAATGCCAAGTAAAGTTACATTAGGAAATTCTCCACAACGGTCGACAATGGTAACATTCTCTATGGATCGGGAACACCAATGAATGTCTGAATGTTTGAGCGTCATAGACCTTTGTGACCACCTTGAACCTTGCTCGTTCTTTAATACATATTGGGGAAGATGTGAAATAAACCATCTTGCCAAGAGAGGAGTGGAACACATAAGGACACCTCTTTTCCTCATTGTGCGAGTGTGAAAACAGTGTAGAATATCCCATAGCAATGTAGGCACCGGGTTGCGAGATATGAAGATTTTGACGGCGTTCACATCTATGAGTTGGTCAGGATTTAGAAACAAAACCATCCCATAGATGAGGAGAGCCATAATTTCCTCAAAGGCTTGCAAACCCAAGGAATTCCAACTATTTTGGGCTTTCTCGAACAAGAACTTTGCTAAGAAACCTCTGACACCACTCCTTGTTTCCCAATGAATTGTGACATCAGAGGAGTGCAAGTGTAGAGCTTGAGCAATCTCTTTTGGCTTTAGATCTCTTTCCGTACCATTGAAAGGTAGTTGATTAAGAATGGGAATTCTCAAGAGTCGGGAGAATTCTTCCAAAGTAGGCACAAGTTGATAGTCGGGAAATGTGAAGCAATGGTGTAAGGGGTCAAAGAACTGAAAGAGCACCTTCATCATGTCCTCATTTGTGTTGGAGGTGACCAAGTTGAGTAGGCGACCATGTCTCTCGGTGAATGGAGAGTTTTCAGGAATCCTTGAAGCTAGCTCCTTAAGTTATGGAGGGATCCTCACAATGTTGACTTGAATAGTTTTCCTGCGAAGTGAATCCATATCCTATAAAACAAAGATAAAGATGAATCCAAAAAACCTTGAAATGGTTAGTGAATGTCAATGGTGTTATGATGTTCATGATGTTATGTACAAGTATGTATATACAAACAAAGTAAACAATTCCTTAGGTTTAGGCTTGCATGGAGTTTTATAGGTAAGTACCCTCTTGAAGTTTAGTTGGCTTAAACTTGTCCTAGTAATAGTAACTGGGTTCTAAGGAGCTCAATATCACTGGATTGTTTCCTTGGTCATTGTTTCAGCACAAGCCTCTTTAATGGCGATTGAAATATCCCAAGAAACCAAACCTCAATGAGTGTAGTATCGAGTATCTACCAACTTCAGACTGCACCAAAGCCGATCATCTCACTACGTCCTAAAGGCCAAGTTGGTCAAGTAAAGGTTCTAAAAGTTCATTAGTGCTTCATGACATCACTCAGCGGCCCCGTATTCTCCTTGATTAACTCAAATGCTACCGGTACCCACAAATATGTCGCACTAACATAGCTATTTCTTAGACCATGTCGGTATACCCCACACAGTTTCCACAATGTATTGCTACTTACCTATAAGGGAACCCCAAATCCGGGTAGAGGATTCAAACCCAAACAAAGAACCATAATGTAAAGCATACAAGTCAAACAAAGAAAGCAAATAAATGTGATTTAGCCCCTAGGTAACCCCACTTTTAGAACTTTCCCAAGCAGAGTCGCCAGTTCTGTGATACGGTGGGAGAATTGACTTGAGGGTTTTGCGTTTGATCGCAAATGTTGCGGTTAGCAAGAGTCACCACTGACTTTTCTTTTATCCAAAAGGAAAGGTGAAAAAGCACATGAAAGACCTTTGAGATTGTTTCTTGAGTTCGGGGGGTAGATTATGAAAAGGGAAGGTATTAGCACCCTTTTCATCCATGGTTTTCCATGGGATCTTAGTTACTTGCTAAGATACCTCACATGCGTAATATGTCCATTTTGTATAAGGCAACCAAGTGAAATAACCCTAGAGGTGCTTGTGTGGAAGTGTATCATTTTCATGCTTGTTTTTGTCTTGAATTAAAGTTTTCTAATCATTTGTTTTAGTCTTTCCATACAAACCCTAATTACTAGCATATTATATAAAAACGATAAATTGCGAAATTTAAAGTTACTACGCTATTACAACATTTGTGGGATTTAAACCCTAATTAATCTATTACAACCATATTAAATTGGTATAAATACAAGGAAATAAATAAATACAAAGTATAAAAATGATTAAATGTACAAGGATATAAAATGTAAAGAAAAGGAACTTTGTTTGGTTTTCATAAAAAAGATTTTTGTCTTAACTTAATTAAATAAAGAAAATAGTTAATTAAGTTTGAATTTATTAAGAAAAGATTTTAAATGAAATCCTAGTTCTATTAATTAATCAAAAGAAAATAAGTTTAAGAAAAGTATTTTTTTGGTATTTTTTTATCTTGAAAATATTTGTAGTATTATATAATATTTTTAGTCTTTTTTTATATTAAAATAATATATTTTAAATGGTGTGAAGAAAAATAAATAAATAAAGTAATATTAATTAAGTTTATAAGATTTACTTAATAAAATAAATAAAGTATAATAAATAAAAATATTATTATTTATGGAAAAATAAAATAAAATAAGTCAAAATATAAACATATATCATTTTCTTATATTTTTATGATTTTTAGTATTTAGGAAATATTTTTAAGAAAAGAAAAATAAAAAAAATGAAATAAATGAATAAATAAAATAATTTGGGCTAGGGGGTGCCAAAAGTCAGTATGGGAGTGGTTATGCTTTAAACAAGCTTGCTTCTGACTTTGTGGATGGAGTGTGATCAGAGGGAACAAGTTAGAGGCTCAATGTGAACTTTATGCAAAAAGCTTGCTTTACAAGAATGGCATTGTTAACTTTGTGCCATAAATGGAAATGCAACTTGGACAATAGCTCAATTGCTTGGATCAAAGCTCTAACAGATGTGTAAACATTTAATTATGGAGTGACAAACAAGTTTGAGGCCTTCAAAGCAAAGATTATGCATCCTAACATGGATTTGGTTCATGTGTTCATCAAAAATGACTTGTAATTCAAGTGACAAAACCCTAACTTCATCTCTTCGATTCTCCCTCCTCAAGAATGATCTCAAGGAGTTCTTGGACATTTCGGAAAGCTTTAACTGTGCTCTACAACCCATTTTTGAATTGATTTTTAATATTCCCCTTGGAACTATGTGAAAAAGTGTCATGAGGTTAGGTCAAAATCCTGACCAAATTAGGGCAAAATTTCACTAAGTGTTTAGTTTCATGACCCTATGTTCATAAAATCATAACTTGAGATCCAAGCATTTTTGGAAGGAGTTATGTAAAGAAAAGTTGTATATTTCATGGAGATCTACAACTTTAATGTTGGAAGTTTTTCTTGAATAATCTTGCATCATGGTGAAAATTTGGTTCAAAGTTATGAAAAAAACATGAAATTTCCAACACTTGGAAAACTTTTTAAGTTCAGAAATTTTGACTTTTCAAAATGAAATCTTGACTTTTTGATTTCTTGATGAATAATTTTCATATTTTGACATGTTTTGATGAATTGTGATTCTTGGCACTTGAATTTGACCAAAAAGTCAAAGTTTGACTTTTTAGTATACAGTTGACTTTTGATCAGTTGACTGAAAAATTCATATGTCAATCCAATGGACTTGCAATGTTTTGAACCATGCCATTAGGTAAAAATGATTCAATTGTACTCTTGAGATCATGCATTAAACCAATTGACCATTTGCTAGGTCAAAAATCAGAAATTGCCCTTTCTCAGTCAAAACCCTAATTTTGACCACTTTCCTTTTTGGAGATTTGACCAAATTTCTTGAGGAGCTGTGGTCCAAACTTGATCAAATGACACATATGAGTTTAAAATGTTGACGTGGATCAAAAATTATGAAGTTTGACTGTGAATTGGCCATAGTTGACTTATTCCCTAATACAAGTGATTTTTAGGTCAACTGCTCAATTGACTAAGCAAAAGTGTGATCCAAGGCTTGAAACTTGACATGAGTAATCTTGGGGGTCCATAATGATCCATGAAAGTCATATGGGGCATTGGAAGTCCAAAAATCCTTGTGCAATCTCAAACCCTAATTTTGGTCATCAAGGCATAAGAGGGTGTCTTGAGCTGATCAAACCCTAATGCAGTCTTGATCCCAAAGAGATCTTGTGGCAAAATTCTTGATAAATGAGAGGACAAATTTTGGGGTACAACACTTGCAAAAACAGAAGTTCTTTTGCATTTACTTTGTTCAGATTCTCCCGGCCAAAAATGGTACAAGCCAACATATAGCGAAAAACTCGAATGGTCGGGTTATGGATCGTTGAGGCAAGAATTCCTTCAAAAGAAGTAATTGTAGAATTTGAAAGTCTATGCTAGAAGGAAAATGCCTCAATCAACCAATCATAATCTAATGGTGTTTCACAAATAGCGCCATCCCCATGAGGTATTCCTAACCTATCTGCCAGTTCATCGGTGGTGTATTCATATTCAACATTAAACATTTGAAACTTCACAGTACCGACTATGCTGGCAGTGTTAGGATTTACAATGTAGATCAAGGAACTTAAAAATTCCCGTGTCAACCTCTCAAAGGTAGGCTCTTTCCTAGTAAATATATCATGCAGCCCTAAAATATCTAACATGTGAAAAATACTATGGTATAATCCTAGAGTATACAGACAGTCCTTGCAACATACATGGTCGAGAAAATGTCTCGTTCGTGCAATCTCTTGAGGATCTTTTGTTGCCTTTCCCCGGGTTTGCTTTTGCGAAGAATGTAGCCATCATACTCCATTGTTGCTCTTTAAGGTAGAAGAAAGAAAGTGAAAATGGATTTTTATAGAGTGGTGAAGAAAATGGGTTTTAGTGGATTTTAATGGAGGATTCTGAAAATGGAGGTTGGAATGGTTAGTGGGATAGTGGGTAAATGAGAAATTTATGGACTTGAGTGGGTTTTAATGGAGGCTTGGAATGGGTAAAAATGGAGTTTTGGAGCATTCTGCCCCGAGTAATACCCAGACCCCATGGCGGGCGCCTAGGTCTAGGTGGCAGGTGCTATGTGTGTAATTCGGATGAGCCTAAAAAAATTTCTTATTCGTTTGGGCCTCTTACTCCTTTCTTGGGTGGTGCAGATAGTATTTCTTCATGTTTTGCTTAAAGTGTTGGTACAAGCATGATATTTTGTTAGACCATAACAAATAAATACATAAAATAAATAGTAAGGAATGCGATAATGCAAGAGCTAAACATATATATATATATATATATATATATATATATATATATATATATATATATATATATATATATATATATATATATATATATATATATATATATATATATATATATATATATATATATATATATATATGTGTGTGTGTGTGTGCGTGTGTGTGTGTGTGTGTCTGAAAACGGAAATAAAAATAGTAAGGAATGCATAAAATAAGAACGGTGACATCAGGGAGCTGGAGGCTCCTCGGCCTAATCAAAACCTCGTGTTACGGCTAACTCACGGCGAAGATCTGCAATCTCCTGATACAAGCAGTTAGCCTCTGACGCGTGAGTCAAATTAGATACCTGGACTTACAAGGTAAGGTCAGCAACCTCCTGCCGAAGTCTGGCAGTCGCCATACATAGCTCAGCTAGCTGTGTGTACACGTTTAGGTGTTGTAGAGAAAGATTATTCGAAAACACTGTGGTCCTGGGTGAAGGTGGTGAAGGGGTATAGTCTGCCACCGGAGGAGGTCTATGCTCATCAACTGTCTCTCCAAGGCTCTCCAAGCATAAGTCTAATTAGATGGATCATGGACACTAGTCAATAGGATTAGGCAAAGTGAAGTAATGGATGGTCTCATTATCGATCAAGAGCCTAAACTAGTTAGGGTTAAAGGAAACCCTCCTAATCAGTCCACAGTCTAAGCAAAAGTTGATATCCACTGTGGTATATCCGCAGTAGGAAGTCAGGTGAAGCAGCTTAGTAGTAAGACCCAAGGCAAAAGCAATCTGAGTTACCGTTCCTCCCACATGGATGATGCCTTCAGGGGACTTGGTGGTGAGGCTAAGATTCCAAAGCAGAAAGTTCCCACAAGCCACAAGACTTGACTGGTTCGCACAGGAAAGGAAGAAGATCTCCTTCTCACTAACATTGACATTAGCATCAGCCTTTCCAAGGAAAGTATGGGCAAAGATCATCTGGAAATACCTGAGAGTTGGGTTATGGATAATGTGGGACAATTGGGAGGAAGGATTAGGGCCTCCTCCACCTTTAATATCATTCTAGAACTTCTCAATATCTCTACTCATAAAGTAACCCATAGGTAGCTCAGGAATGGCATCTGGGGTAGTCTAGAAGCCTAGCAAATCACCAAACTCCTTCTGGGTAAAAGAGTACTTTGTCCCAAACAATCTGAAGATGACGTAGCCATCCTTACCAACATATGGCTCAAAGTCAAATGAACTGAGGAATTCCAAGGTGAGGTTTATGTAGGTCATATTCAAGCCAACAACATACTCATCCCATTAGAGCTGGCCACATAGAAACTTTATACTAGGCTCGAGGCCTAAAGCTTCTACGCAAGCCTGATCAGGGTAACTGGTAGGTGCCATGGGGCTCTAAGAAAGGACCGCATAGCGTTGTCTCTGTGTATCATATCTGAAAGTGACGTGCATGTCATCGAAGCTTTGTGTTGTACCCCAAAATTTTCCCTCCCATATTTCTCAATACATTTCAAGTAAGGTCCTCAAATTGCTCAAGGAAGTCCAAAGGTTGACCAGACAAACTCTCTCCTAAGGCAGTCTACCCCAAATTAGGGTTTCACTTTGCATCAAGATGTTTGAGTCCAAAGGATCCCAAATGCTCACCATTGTCCTAATATGTTCTCAAGATCATCCATGTCAAGTTTCAAGCCTTGTAGAAGAAATTTGCTCAGTCAATTGCTCAAGGGCCTGACAAATTGACTATGCTAGGGCAAAAGTCAACCGTGGCCCACATACAGTCAAACTTTAAGATTTTTGGTCAAAATCCTCATTTTGAAGTATTATTCATCATTTGATCAAGGGTTGATCATAATTCCTCAAGGATTGCTCACAATTCATCAAAACCCAAAAGTTGCTAAATTAGGGTTTTGCAGGAAAACTCAACTCAACTTTGACCAAGCATAACTTTCTCATACTTTATCAAAAATGACCCATCCAAAGCTCATTTTGAAGAGGGTGTAACTCCCTACAATCCATATTCAGCTCCCAAGTTCAAAATAAGCACTCACAAGAAGATATAAATTTGGACATTATAGGTCATTTTGAAAAGTCAACAAAAACACCTTTTGGGTCAAAGCTTCATACATGAACATGGAAGACTCAATTGAGATTAGACAAAAAGGGTTTCTTAGAGGACATCTTAAGCTTTCTAAAAAGTCCAAGAACACATCTCTAGGGTCAAAATTGAGAGAGTTATGCATTGGCAAAGTTGACCCTTTTTGCAAAATTGCCAAAAGTCAAATGTGTCCAAATTTGCATTTTTTGTCAAATGGGCCCAACTTTTTATGCTTGCAGTAAGTTTTTAATGTGACCCAAGACCCATGAGCCTTTCCACTTGTCATTCTTTTATTTTTGTCATTTATTTTGATTTTTATTTCATTTAATCAAATAAAATCAAAATAAAATCATGAAAATATCAAAAGCTAATTAAATCTTGAGATTTTGTGCATGTTTATGTCCATTACATGGCTGGAAGTGAGATAAAAACGTGCAAGGTTCAAATGGACACAAAAAGATTGGATTTGCTTGATTTGGAAAGATTTTGTACAATGATCAAATCATGAATCAATAATCATAATGGAGTGAGATTTGATACAAAGTTGCAACCCTAATTCACTCTTGGATACATAAGGGACAAGGGCAGACCAAAAATAAAGAGGTTGGAGGCGTGCAAAACAGAAAGCAAAGTTGCAAAAATTCAAGAAAAAGTTGTAAATCAATTTCCAGGTTTCAGGCCATCTCAAGCCATTCTAAGCATACCAATCGTTTGTTGGACATCCCAAGAACGTGTGTGATCGGTGGAAATAGAACTGATTGTTTTTTAAGCTGGTTCGCAAAATGCCGCGGTAAGCAAGAGTCGCCACCGTCTTTTATGTTCTCCAACATGGAAAGGACAAAAGCACAACAAAATTCCTTATTCGAGAATGTTTCTCGGTTCGGGAGGTAGATTTATAGAAAGGGAAGGTGTTAACACCCTTTCTATCCGTGGTTATCCACGGGCTCTTAGGTACTTGCTCTTATGTTTTCAAAATTTGTTTGCTTTTCAAGTGTGTGTGGGTTTTGAAAAAGTTTCGTTTGAAAGATTTCTAAGTAACTCTTGTATCTGTCCTCAAGAGTGTATGAAAAATTTGTTTTGAAAACTTTTTGAAAGTGTTAGTGTGAAAAGTATTTTTGTTTGTTTTTGAAAAGAGCAAGTACCCACGAGAATCTACCTACTCTAAGGAATTAGGCTGTGTAAGAGTCCTTTAGATAGTGCTATCCCACCATTGAGAGGTAGGTAGCACCATCGTTGGAGTTATTCGGGTCAATTCGATTATAGGGACAGTGTGGTCACCGAAGCAATAGTAGGACACCTTAGAAGTAACCCTAATGTCCTAGATCCTTTGTATCCGAGGCAACCGTTTCGAGGCGACTGGATATTTAGACAGGAGGGCGACCTCTAAGACACCCTATACTTGATGACCACGTTCGAGGCAACGAGTGAGGCGTACCCTAAGGGTGGCATGTGCGTGTGTGTTGTTTTTCAGTTAATGTTTGTCTTTGCATGTTATTTGTGAGCTACGGATTGATTTTATTATTCATACATTCTTTCATGCATTTTTAACAGTTAAGAGTGCGGAAAATAAATTGCGGGAAGGTAAATCTAACTATTACAAGGCGCGGGTCTATACATCGCCAAAAACAAAAACCCGTTTGGAAATAAAGTGCGAGAAAAGTACATAATACGGTAAAGCCTAATTAATTATTACATTTCCTGAGCAGTTACATAAATAATCAAAATAACGAATTGAAACTAAAATGCGCGCGAAAGAATGAATCGGGATGTCCTGAGGGTTTTGACCCTTTTTTGAGAAAGAATTGAATTTTTGTCCCTTTTTGTAATTAATTAAAAATTAAGCCTAATTACTAATTAATTATTTATTAAAATGAAAAAAATGTTTTTGTATTTTTATGTTTTTAATGAAAATAAAAATAAGGATTTAAAAGTCAAAAGAAAAAAACCTAGTTCTAAATTTATTTTAGTTATTAAGAAAAAGATTAAAGTTGCCTATTTAAACTAATTAATTAATTATAATTTATTTACAAAAATAATTAATAGTGAATAATGAAAATATTTACATTTTTTATTTTCTGAATTTTTATTGTAAAAAATGTTAATTAATTGATTAATTAAATAATACTAATAATAATTACTAAAGAAAATAAAAAGAAAAGAAAAATAGAAAAAGAAATAGAAATAGAAACCAATGGGGGTGTTGACCCAAGAATGGAGGTGGATCTAGAAATTTTAGGCCCAATAAGCCAAGCCTGTTGACTTCTGGAATCAAGTGTGCAAGTGTTGACTGGAGAATATGGTGTTCCTCATCTCCTGGCCACTGGATTGTTGTTTGTAGACACTTGGCATACTGAAGTGTCAGGGCACATGGTGCACCACCTTTAGAAGCCTGCACAGGAATACATTGAGAAAAACGGAAAAAAGTTTTTGGGTGGACCTGGGAATCGAACCCAGGTCCCAATGTTCAATGCTTGTTCGCCCTTGCCACTACACCAATCTGCGCGCTTTGATAATACAACAACAATTAATTATATTATATGAAAACAATTAATAGGCTGGAAACAAAGAAAAGCGCGCACTATTTTTGAATTCTCCAACCACAGCTCAACACGTCTTCATCTCCTTCGCTGAAACCTGTATAAAACATGTTAGATAGCGGGGGTTTTTAACCCCCACAACCTGCAAGCATGAAAAATAGCGATTAGCTCCTTGCTGTTCATAAATATTTCGCGAGCATCGTGTTGGATTCGTCTGGCCTTGACGAATTCAACCATGGGCTTTAGAGTCTCTAATTTTTCCTATATGATAAACCCCCAATTCCAAAGCTTGAAAACCCTAACATTCATCCATGGTGGTTTGGGTTCTAGGGCGTTTCAAGGCAATTGAACCACACCATTAGTTTCCTGTGGACTCATACATCACAAAACAAGCAACAAATTATGTTAATAATGCATGAACAATGGATTTCGATTCCAAGAAAATTATGCAAACCATGAGTTCATGTGGGACGATTCCTTAGGCCTGAGCGCTTGGTTTTGATCTCTGCACGTTCCTGGGAATGCTGGCAATATGTTTGAATCCTCAAATTGGCTTGAAAGGACCTTGAAGTGAGAAATCAGATTTGACATTTCTTCACTTTTTTTTCAAAATGGAATAAGGGTTTGCAGCAGCTTTTTCACGTGTAATGTATTAGGTTTTTGTTCATCATATGTATGGGAATGCATTTAGGTCAGTAGCTGGGCCAATGATCCATGGAATTGATGTCTTGAGATTTTTCTTTAACCACCATTGAAAGCTTTCCATATTTGGTTCAAAAACCATGATTTTGTGCACAAAATAGCCTAGCACGAATTTGGTAGTTGGCATATGCTGTATGAAAGCCATTCAAACCACAAAGATGCCATTTAATTAATTTTTTGATTTTATTTGAATTATTATGGATTAAAATGAATTAAATCCATAAAAATTAAATAAAAATGAAAAAATAAATGTTTGGTCTTGAAATTAATCATGGGACACGTGGGTGGCATGACAAGGCTGAATCAAGTGGAATAAAGTGGGCCCTTTTGTCAAAAATTGAAGTTTTAAGGATAGTTGACTTTTGCCATTTCACAAAAATTTCCCAACTTCTCCAATGCATATCTTGCTCAATTTTGATCATATGAACATGTTCTTGGACATTTTGGAAAGGTCTTGAAGTCCTCTAACCAATGCGTTTGGTCCCATGTCATTTTGATTTACCAATCTCAACTTATGGTCTTTGACTTAAAATGCCTTTTTGTTGACTTTTGAAAATGACCTATAATGTAGAAATTGATAACTTTTTGTGAGAGCATTTCTTGGACTTGGAATGTGAAGATGAGTTGTAGGAAATGTCCTCCCCTTCAAAATGAGCATTGGATGGGATTTTTATGATGAACCATGAAAAAGTTATGCCTTGGTCAAGTTACAGTTGACTTTTCAACTGTCCAAAAATGGAAACTTTTGCATCTTGATGATTTTTGAGCCATTATTTGTGGAATCATGATCAAGACTTGATCAAATGATGATTGTGGCTTCAAAATAAGATGTTGACCAAAGATTTTGACTTTTGACTGCCAAATGACCATTTTACCCCTACAGTTGATTGTGAAGCAATTAGGGCTTTTGACTGTGCAACTTGATGCTGTGAGTCTTGAAACTTGACATGTAGATGCTTGACAATGTATATGGGCACATGAGACTTGATTGAGCCCTTGAAAAACCTCAACTTCCTTGCAAGAACCAAAACCCTAATTTTGACTGGCTTAGGAGGATGTTTGGCTGTGCAACCCTTGAGTAGACTTGAGCAAATTGAGATGATGCTTGATAAACCTTTGAAGAATATGGGAGGGAAAATTTTGGGGTACAACAGTTGCCCCTGTTCAATCTTCTTAGACCTGAGGATGTAGATTGGCTTGCGTGCCTTTCGTGATCCGAAGGTGGCAGATGATTGAACACTAAAGTGCCCAGAAATTTGCACTCACATAGTGTGATATCAGCAGTGTGATGGCGGGAATGGGCTTACAAATGCCATTTGGAAAGATGATGGATAGGAGGATGGGCTTATAGATGCCATCTCGAGATGTGATAGAACCTTGTCGGGAATGGGCTTATAGATGCCATTTGGAAATGTGATGGATAGTTGTGGAGATGGGCTTTTATAGATGCCATCGGGAGGTGTCGATCGCGTAAGAGATTCCTTAGCGAGAACTTGCGTACCTGAGAAAGAAAGATGGTTTCCTGGCCTGTTACAGGTGTTGATCTTCAAACTCTTCATGCAGATATACCCTGGCTTGATACAGGTATCAAATCTTCAATTGGTTGCTCACAGATGCGCCCTGGCTAGATACAGGAATCGAATCTGGAACTTCAAAAGGTTGCTTACAGACGTGCCCTGGCTGGATACAGGTATCGAATCTCTAAACTCTTCATGTAGATATGCCCTGGCCGGATACAGGTGTCGAATCTACAAACAGTTACTCACAGATATGCCCTGGCTAGATACAGGAATCGAATCTGGAATTTGTCGTCTACAGATATGCCCTGGCAGGATACAGGAATCGAATCTCTAAACTCTTCATGCAGACATGCCCTGGCTAGATACAGGAATCGAATCTATAATTAGTTACTCACAGATATGCCCTGGCTGGATACAGGAATCGAATCCGGAATTCTTCGTCTACAGATATGCCCTGGCTGGATACAGGTATCGAATCTCTAAACTCTTCATGCAGATATGCCCTGGCTGGATACAGGTATCGAATCTACAATCAGTTACTCACAGATATACCCTGGCTAGATACAGGTATCGAATCCGGAACTTGTCGTCTACAGATATGTCCTGGCTGGATACAGGAATCGAATCTACAATCAGTTACTCACAAATATGCCCTGGCTAGATACAGGTATTGAATCTGGAATTGGTCGTCTACAGATGTTCCCTGGCTGGATTAAGGAGTCGAATCTCTAAACTCTTCATGCAGACATGCCCTGGATGGATACAGGAATCGAATCTACAATCAGTTACTCACAGACATGCCCTAGCTAGATACAGGAATCGAATCTGGAATTCTTCGTCTACAGATATGCCCTGGCTAGATACAGGAATCGAATCTCTAAACTCTTCATGCAGACGTGCCCTGGCTGGATACAGGTATCGAATCTACAATCCATCACTCACAGATATGCCCTGGCTAGATACAGGAATCGAATCCAGAATTCTTCGTCTACAGATATGCCCTGGCTGGATACATGAATCGAATCTCTAAACTCTTCATGCAGACATGCCCTGGCTGAATACAGGAATCGAATCTATAATTAAATACTCACAGATATGCCCTGGCTGGATACAGGAATCGAATCTGGAATTATTCGTCTACAGATATGCCCTGGCTGGATACAAGAATCAAATCTCTAAACTCTTCATGCATATATGCCCTGGCTGGATACAGGTGTTGAATCTACAATCAGTTACTCACAGATATGCCCTGGCTTGATACAGGTGTCGAATCTGGAATTGGGACAGTTGATAGTAATCGTCTTTTGGGTTGACCTTTTTCCTGAAAAGGAAAAACATCAGTTGTATGCAATGTCATGATGTATGAAATGCATGATGTCATGATGTTCAAAATGAGATAGTGTCGTATGCACTTTATCATGTATGTAAGCAGGATGTATGAAATGTGATATGTTTACAAATGTATTTTCGTCTAGGAAAATAAATCCTTGATGCATGCCGGGAAGTTCGTTGAATCCTGGGCTGATGTTTGAAGAGTAGAGTTCTTCGTTTCCGCTGGGGATGATGATTGCAAGAATAAACCGGTAGGAGAAGATGACTCCGTTGGGGAATAAACTTGTCGGAGAGATTACTCTGCAGGGAACTACTCTGTGGGGAGAGACACTTTGCTGAGATTTTGATGAGAACTCCGCTGGGGATACCGTTGATAAGTTTTGTTGAGGAATTTGAATGAACTCCGCTGGGGGATGGGAAGAACTTCACTGAGGACGATCTTTCCGAGGTAATTAGCTGAGGATAACCCAGTTATAAGCCCCGGTGGGGAATAACTTTTGAATAAAGCCGGGGAGATGCGTTCGTACTCTGCAGGGGATAAGCTTCCAGAATCTACTGGGGATAAGCTTCAAGAATCTACTGGGGAGATTGGTTCAACTCTCCTGGAGAAACTTTTGGACTGTACTGGGGAAGTGGCTCTACTGGGGTGTCTGGTATTCTGCCGGGGAACAATCTTATATTAAGATTGTCGGGGATGCTTGCTTAGGAACATCTGTATACTCCGTTGGGGAATATTGAGATCTTCTGGGGATACCCAATTTCCTTAAGGCTGACAGTAGACTAACTCTGCTTGGGGAGAGTATCGCTGACTTGCTGGAGATATTGTGCCTTATCGGGGCTGATGGGAGACCAACTCTGCTTGGGGAGAGTATTGTTGAACCTTATCTTACTCTGCGGGGAGTGAAGGTATCCTGGGTTACATTCTTCAGCCGAACCTACCTTGGTACCTTGGTGGACAGAGCAACTAGATCGCTTAGACAACTCATTATTGCCCCTGTTTCTAATGTCACCTGTAATTAATCCTTTGTTTCTTATGCAAGTATTTATGAGTTAGCAATTAGTGTCAAATGCATATATCAAAAAATGAACATTGGACGTTCTTCGCAAAACAAAACAGAGAAAGGAAAAATAATTGGCAATTTGTCTGGAAAAGTGAACTTGTATTGATTTCTGAATTTGCCTGAAAATAGGCGTTTGTGTACAAGAGGCTGACGTCCTAGTAAGAGAATGTCGCCGAACAGAATAGAGTTTATACAATTTGTACAAAGGAAAACAAAACAACTATGTGAAAAATCCCACTGGGTTCCAACTCTGCTATCGCCTTTATGTCTTCAAGCGTCTCATCACTTTGCTGCTTAGTTAAAGATGAAGCTGATTGATCGATGTCGTCTGAACCTGATAGTTGATACCGAATTCTGGATGCAAGGTGATCCAATGAGACATAGTATTACGCTTTATCCCTAACTTTTGCCTAGACCGCCCTTTCGGGTTTTCAGTCCACCGGGATACCCATTTTTGCCCAAGCCGCCTTTTCAGGTTTTCGACTTGCCGGGTGTACAGATTTTTTATTTCATCCCTTATTTTTGCCCGAACCCTTTTGGTTCGCCGGGAAGCCCTTATTTTTGCCTAGGTGTGTCAACCTAGCGGGTCTTTAATTCATGCGTAGTATCTTTTTACTATGTATGCATTGGCGGGGTGAGGGAGGTCGTCACCATCCATGGTGGTTAGAATCATAGCTCCTCCTGAGAAGATATGTTTAACCACAAATGGCCCTTCGTACGTGGGGGTCCATTTTCCCCTGGGATCACTTTGAGGAAGAATGATGCGCTTGATTACCAGGTCTCCGACTTGATACTCTTGTCGTCTGACCTTCTTGTTAAATGCCCTGATCATCCGTTTTTGGTACGTCTGACCATGACAAATAGCAGTGAGTCTCTTTTCGTCAATTAGGTTTAATTGATCAAGCCGAGTCTGGATCCAGTCATCTTCGTTCAAACCTGCATCCTTCATTATCCGGAGAGAGGGTATCTGGACTTCAATAGGCAAGACTGCCTCCATGCCATAGACCAAGGAAAAGGGTGTTGCCCCTGTTGACGTCCTTGCTGAGGTACGATGCCCATGAAGAGCGAACGGTAACATCTCGTGCCAATCTTTGTAGGTCACTGTCATCTTCTGCACAATTTTCTTGATATTTTTATTTGCTGCCTCTACAGCCCCATTCATCTTCGGCCGGTAGGGAGAAGAGTTGTGGTGCTGTATCTTGAATTGCTCGCAGAGCTTAGTGATCATCTTGTTGTTAAGATTGGTACCATTGTCCGTAATGATCCTTTTCGGGATGCCGTACCGACAGATCAGGTTATGCCGAATGAACCGTGCCACGACGTTCTTGGTTACCGTAGCGTAGGAAGCTGCTTCAACCCACTTTGTGAAGTAATCAATCGCTACCAGGATGAAGCGATGCCCGTTGGATGTCGTAGGTCTGATCTCGCCGATCATATCAATGCCCCACATTACAAAAGGCCAAGGTGTTGTCAAAACGTTCAGAGGAACTGGAGGGATGTGCACCTTATCTGCATATATCTGGCATTTGTGACATGTCCGAGAATATTGGTAACAGTCGGCTTCCATTGTGGACCAAAAATACCCTGCCCGAAGGATTTTCTTTGCCATGGTATGTCCACTGGAATGTGTTCCAAAGGTACCCTCATGTAGTTCTGCCATGATCTTTTCTGCTTCAGTCTTATCCACACAACGCAGTAAGGTTGAATCATGGTTTCGCTTGTATAGAATGCCATTGCTGAGGAAGAACTTTGCCGCGAACCTTCTCAGAAACTTCTTGTCGTTGACAGATGCACCCTCGGGGTATTCTTGAGCTTCAAGGTACCTCTTCACTTCATGATACCAAGGTTTTTCAGTTACCTCTTCAGCCTCAAGATCACAGCAATGTGCAGGTTCATCCAATTTCCAGATAATGATCCGGGGAGCCTCGTTGTCCCATTTTACTTTGAACATGGAAGACATCGTAGCCAGCGCGTCCGCCAACTGATTCTCCTCCCTTGGGAAGTGTTCAAAAGTTATCTCCGTGAAATGGGGGATCAACGTCAACACACACTCTTTGTAGGGAATAAGATTTGGGTGTTTCGTATCCCACTCGCCTTTGATCTGATTGATCACGAGAGCGGAATCTCCGAAGACACTCAGAAACTTGATCCTTAAGTCAATTGCAGCTTGAAGACCCATGATGCATGCCTCATACTCCGCCATGTTGTTGGTGCAGTTGAAACATAGCCGGGCAGTAAGTGGAGTATGCGTGCCTTTTAGGGATATGATCACAGCGCCAATACCGTTACCCAAAGCGTTTGAGGCTCCATCAAAGTGCATAGACCATCGGGATCTTTCCTCAGGTCCTTCATCCGGTCCGGGTACTTCATAATCAATCACTACCATGATATCCTCGGCTGGAAATTCAAAGTTCATAGATTGGTAGTCATCCACTGCCTGGTGTGCCAAATGGTCGGCCAATACACTTCCCTTGATGGCTTTCTGAGTCGTGTACTGGATGTCGTATTCCGTCAAGATCATCTGCCATCTTGCTATTCTTCCAGACAGAGCAGGCTTTTCGAATATGTACTTGATCGGATCCATTTTTGAAATCAACAGAGTAGTGTGAGTCAACATATACTGTCTCAGCCGGCGAGCAGCCCATACCAAAGCGCAACAAGTTTTCTCGAGCAGTGAGTATCGGGTCTCACAGTCGGTAAACTTTTTGCTAAGGTAATAAATGGCGTGCTCTTTTCGTCCAGACTCGTCATGCTGCCCCAGCACACACCCCATTGAGTTGTCCAGTACTGTCAAGTATAAGATTAGAGGTCTCCCTTCAACCGGTGGCATAAGAATGGGTGGTTCTTGGAGATACTCTTTGATTCTGTCGAAAGCGGCCTGACATTCATCGTTCCAACGTACCACTTGATCTTTCTTCAGTAGCTTGAAGATTGGTTCACAAGTAGCAGTTAGATGTGAGATGAATCGGGAAATGTAGTTCAGCCGTCCTAGAAAGCCTCTGACTTCTTTCTCTGTCTTGGGAGTTGGCATCTCTTGTATGGCTTTCACCTTGGCAGGGTCTACTTGAATACCTTTGTCGCTCAGGACGAAACCTAGTAGTTTTCCAGATCTCACCCCAAAAGTGCACTTGTTTGGGTTCAACCTCAGCTTGTACAACTTCAGACGGTCAAACAGCTTCTGTAGATGGTCAAGGTGTTCCTCCTTAGTTTGGGACCTTGCAATCATATCGTCGACGTACACTTCGATCTCGTGATGGATCATATCATGAAACAAAGCAACCATGGCACGTTGGTAGGTTGCCCTAGCATTTTTCAACCCAAAAGGCATGACCTTGTAACAAAAGGTGCCCCACTGAGTAACAAAAGTGGTCTTCTCCATGTCTTCCAGAACCATCTTGATCTGATTATAACCGGAGAACCCGTCCATGAAGGAGAATACCTTATGTTGGGCAGTGTTGTCAACCAGAACGTCGATGTGAGGCAGAGGGAAATCATCCTTAGGGCTCGCCCTGTTCAAATCCCTATAATCAACACACATTTGGACCTTACCATCTTTCTTCGGCACTAGAACCACGTTGGCAACCCACTGAGGGTAAGAAGTCACTGCTAGAAACCCGGCATCAAATTGTTTCATAACCTCAGCTTTGATTTTCTCGGACATCTCTGGACGCATACGGCGGACCTTCTGTTTTACCGGAGGACAGTCTTCCTTGGTAGGCAGGTGATGAACCACAATGTCAGTATCCAACCCAGGCATGTCTTCGTAGGACCAGGCAAAGATTTCCACATAATCATGCAGCATCTGAATCAACCGTTGTTTCACACTGAGCTCTAGATTGGCACCAATCTTGACTTCCTTTCTGTCTGTCTCAGTACCCAGATTTACCGTTTCTACTGGCTCTTCATGTGGCTGAATGGCCCTCTCTTCCTGGAGTAGCAGTCTTGCAAGCTCACCAGGCACTTCACAATCATCTTCACCTTCGTTTTCGGCTAAGTTGATCGGATTTTCGAAGTCATAACTGGCAGTAGCAGAGTCATTACCAGTGAGATCCAGAGTGGATTGGAACCTGTATAAGTGAGTGTGTGTAAATATAGCTGTTTTGCAATATATAATAAAGAAAGAAAAGGAGCGCAAGATTTGAAATGCGAAAAACGTCCAATGCTTTTATTAATGATATATGAAAGTAACACACAAAAGCCCTCACAAATGAAGCCACGGTGCCCCGGGTGAGACACCGGGCCATAAAGTTTCAAATTATTGTTCGTTACAACTTTAAAACAAAGGAGTTCATTACTGAGTGAAAAAAGTAATAGGTATGAAATCTTTGGTAGTCCACTTGCTAGGTCCACCGTTGGTCGTTGGGTAGATCCAACTGTCAAATTCAGATTCCTCCACATCATCATCCTCCCTGATAGCATTTACTCCATGGTTGGGCATGGGAGCTGTCACCACATTAGGCCTCTCGGACGCCTCGAACTGAACCTCTTTAGCATCAATAAGGTCTTGAACCTTATTTCTCAGAGCCCAACAATCATCAGTAGAATGCCCCGGGCTATCAGAGTGATAAGCACAACGGGCGTTGGGGTTGTACTTTGGAGAGGTTGTGTTCACAACCTTTGGAGCTTCCTTGATAGTTACTAGATTGGTTGACAGCAGTTGCGGCAATATCTGAGACAGGGTCATACTGAGCCGAGTGTACTTCCTTTTGGGTCTCTCACCCCTTGGTTGATTGTACTGCTGAGGAGCAGCAGCAGGCTTTGAGATTACCACCGCGTTGACAGCTTGGCGGCGTTCCGGTTTGTTCTGTCTCCTTGGACCATACACAGCACTAGCTTCCTTCTTGAAGGGCTTCTTTTTAGTACTCGAGGAGGCACCTTTATGTATCTTCCCCGACTTGATACCAGCTTCGATCCTCTCGCCAGTCAGGATCAGGTCTGTAAACCCAGTAGAGGAATTACCAATCAAATGATTGAAGAAAGGACCAGATAGGGTCCCCAAGAACATGTCCACGAGTTCACGGTCAGTCAACGGTGGCTGCACCCTGCCAGCCAGGTCTCTCCACTTCTGCGCGTACTCCTTAAAACCTTCACCCGTCCCAAGTGACATACCCTGGACTTGGGTACGCGTGGGAGCGAGGTCGGAATTGTACTGATACTGCTTATAAAAAGCAGTAGCCAAGTCCTCCCAGTTACGAATATTGGTTACATCCAGCTGATAGAACCATTCGAGTTGAGTCCCTGAAAGACTCTCCTGGAAGAAATGGATCCATAAGTTCTTGTCTGCATTGTAAGGCTGGATCTTCCTTACATATGATCTGAGGTGCATCTTAAGGCAGGAAGCCCCGTCGTACTTCACAAAGGCAGGCGCCTTGAACTTGTGTGGGATCACCACCCCAGAAGATAAACCTAGGTCTCCAAAATCCAACCCAGGCACGCGTTGAATCTCCATAGCATTTAACCGGTCCTCCAGCTGTTTGCACCTGTCCTCAGCAGGAGGGTACTGTTCATCATTGAAGTCTGTCTCGCTGTCGGAGACCACAGGACTAGGAACCTCTCTCCCTTGGTGACTGCCTTCCCCAACAGATGGAGTAGTCAGCTCAGCTTCATTCTGCAGTGTATTCCCGAGTCTGCGTCCAGTGTTGAACAGCACATTCCTCTTCTTCTTCTTCTTCTTCTTCAGGAGTAAAGCCTTCAACTCCTGTTTTCCTTGGGCTAAGCTCATGACCAGTTCTTGAAACTGGGCGTTCTGGGCCTAGAGGGCCTTGATAGCTTGTTCGGTAGTAGGCTCGGAAGACATGATGATTGAGTGAGTGCTGAAATAAACAGCAAAGAAGATTAAACAACCTGTAGAAAAAGAGTACCTGTTATGCACATGATGCATGATATGCTATTTATGCAATGCATTCAAGGGTTCGAAAGTTCAAATTCGTTGCAGACAAAAGGGAACACACGTTGTATTAAGAAATAATTTGTTCAGTACATCAGGGCCTCTTGGGCAAAACATTACAAAATAATTAATCCCAAAAGACATTGCGCATCCTCTTTGGAGCTATGTAAGTGTTGAGATTCTTTTCCTCGTGCAGTAGGCGGGTGAGCTCCAGGACCTTCTTCTCACTGGCATGTAGACTGGTTTCAAGAGAATTCTGTTCTTCCTTGAGTTGGATCCAGCTCTTCTGCATTTCTTCCCAGGATGTGGGCATGTCAGGATGTTGAATGGTGTAGGGCACCTCTCCTTCCAAAACAGGCTCTTTGATCACGGGGAGAACATGAGGATATGGCATTACCAGCTTCTGGGAGCGGGCTCGTACCCACTTGAGATAAGGCTCCAGGGGGATGGAGTTCTTGTGCCCTAGTGTCTTGCTATCTACCCTGTTGGGCATCCTCCAAGCTCTGATGAATTTCTGGCGAAGTTCTTGTGCATCGTTATCGAAGTCAAAAACTATGTCAGGAATCACCATGTCATGAGGGCCATCCCTCCGAGCATATCCAAACTGTCTCAAAGCCAGACATGGGTTGTAAGTAATGCCTCCTCTAATTCCAAGTAAAGGAACATTAGGAAACTCTCCGCAACGATCAATGATAGTGACATTCTCTCTGGACCGAGAACACCAATGTATATCAGCATGTGTAAGAGTCATCAATCGTTGTGACCATCTCAAACTCCGTTCGTTCTTCAAAACTGAGTGTGGAAGGTGCGAAATAAACCACCTTGCCAGGAGAGGAGTGCAGCACATGAGAACACCTCTTTTTCTCATGGTTCGAGTGTAACATGAGTGGAGGATGTCCCCAAGCAATGTAGGTATAGGATTCCTGGACATGAAGACCTTGACAGCATTGATATCTATAAGCTGATCCGGATTCGGGAACAACACCAACCCATAGACAAGGAGTGCCACAACTTCTTCAAAAGCTTGTAGGTCAAGGGAATTCCAACATTCTTGTGCTTTCTCAAACAGGAACTTTGCCAAGAATCCTTTGATACCACTTCTGGTTTCCCAATGTCCCTTGATGTCAGATGGTTGTAGGCATAATGCTTTAGCAACCTCTTCAAGTTTGGGTTCCTTTTCCGTACCGTTGTAGGGTAGTTGACTGAGAATAGGAACCTTCAGAAGCTGGGAAAACTCTTCCAAGGTAGGTACTAATTGATAATTCGGGAAAGTAAAACAGTGGTGCAAAGGGTCAAAGAACTGGAACAACACTTTCACCATGTCCTCTTCAATGTTGGTATTGACCAAGCTGATGAGTCTACCATGCCTTTCACTGAAGGAAAAGTTCTCGAGAATCCTGGATGCAAGCTCCTTAAGCTGAGGAGGGATCCTTACATGGTTGATCTGAATTGTCTTTCTGCGGATAGTTTCCATGTCCTACAAAACAAGAACAAAGATGAAGATTCGAACCCTTGAAGTGGTTAGTAAATGCATATGATGTTGTATGATGCTATGATGTTATGATAAAAGCACACCACAAGTATTCACAAAAGGCAAACATGATAAGGCACACAAGTCACACCAGACAGCCCTTAGAGTTTAGGCCAGCATGAAGTTTGGGGTACTACCCTCTTGAAGTTGGTGGGCTCAAAACCTGTCCTATCAAAAGTAACCGGGTTCTAAGGAGCTCAATATCATGGGGTTGTTTTCTGTGTTCATTGTTTTGATTTAGCCACTGAACTGGCGATCAAAATATTCCAAGAAAACAAACCTCAATGAGTGTAGTATCGAGTATCAACCAACTTCGGACTGCACCAAAGTCAGTCATCTCACTACCCCTAAAGAGGCCAGGATGGTCAAGTAAGGTTCCTAAGGTCAGTTGATGCTTCACGACACCACGCGGCGGCCCCGTACTCTCCTTGACTTGACTCAAGGGTTACCGGTACTCACCAAAGTGCCACATCAACGTAGCAAACTGTTTCAACCATGTCGGTATACCCCGCACAGTTCCCTCACAGTTTGTTGCTACTTTCTAAGAGGTATCCCCCAGATCCGGGTTAGGATCTATGAAACTCCCAAAACAGACCCACAATTTTAAAGCAAACAGATCAAGCAATTGAAAACATGATGATGAACTATTCCTAAGGTACACCCCACTTATTATAGTTTCCCCAGCAGAGTCGTCAGTTCTGTGATCAGTGGAAATAGAACTGACTGTTTTTTAAGCTGGTTTGCGAAATGTCGCGGTAAGCAAGAGTCGCCACCGTCTTTTATGTTCTCCAACATGGAAAGGACAAAAGCACAGCAAATTTCCTTATTCGAGAATGTTTCTCGGTTCGGGAGGTAGATTTATTGAAAGGGAAGGTGTTAGCACCCTTTCTATCTGTGGTTATCCACGGGCTCTTAGGTATTTGCTCTTATGTTTTCAAAATTTGTTTGCTTTTCAAGTGTGTGTGGGTTTTGAAAAAGTTTCGTTTGAAAGATTTCTAAGTAACTCTTGTATCTGTCCTCAAGAGTGTATAAAAAATTTGTTTTGAAAACTTTTTGAAAGTGTCAGTGTGAAAAGTATTTTTGTTTGTTTTTGAAAAGAGCAAGTACCCACGAGAATCTACCTACTCTAAGGAATTAGGTTGTGTAAGAGTCCTTTAGATAGTGCTATCCCACCATTGAGAGGTAGGTAGCACCATCGTTGGAGTTATTCAGGTCAATTCGATTATAGGGACAGTGTGGTCACCGAAGCAATAGTAGGACACCTTAAAAGTAACCCTAATGTCCTAGATCCTTTGTATCCGAGGCAACCGTTTCGAGGCGACTGGATCTTTAGACAGGAGGGCGACCTCTAAGACACCCTATACTTGATGACCACGTTCGAGGAAACGAGTGAGGCGTACCCTAAGGGTGGCATGTGCATGTGTGTTGTTTTTCTGTTAATGTTTGTCTTTGCATGTTATTTGTGAGCTACGGATTGATTTTATTATTCATACATTCTTTCATGCATTTTTAACAGTTAAGAGTGCGAAAAATAAATTGCGGGAAGGTAAATCTAACTATTACAAGGCGCGGGTCTATACATCGCCAAAAACAAAAACCCGTTTGGAAATAAAGTGCGAGAAAAGTAAATAAAGCGGTAAAGCCTAATTAATTATTACATTTCCTGAGCAGTTACATAAATAATCAAAATAACGAATTGAAACTAAAATGCGCGCGAAAGAATGAATCGGGATATCCTGAGGGTTTTGACCCTTTTTTGAGAAAGAATTGAATTTTTGTCCCTTTTTGTAATTAATTAAAAATTAAGCCTAATTACTAATTAATTAATTATTTATTAAAATGAAAAAAACGTTTTTGTATTTTTATGTTTTTAATGAAAATAAAAATAAGGATTTAAAAGTCAAAAGAAAAAAACCTAGTTCTAAATTTATTTTAGTTATTAAGAAAAAGATTAAAGTTGCCTATTTAAACTAATTAATTAATTATAATTTATTTACAAAAATAATTAATAGTGAATAATGAAAATATTTACATTTTTTATTTTCTGAATTTTTATTGTGAAAAATGTTAATTAATTGATTAATTAAATAATACTAATAATAATTACTAAAGAAAATAAAAAGAAAAGAAAAATAGAAAAAGAAATAGAAACCAATGGGGGTGTTGACCCAAGAATGGAGGTGGATCTGGAAATTTTAGGCCCAATAAGCCAAGCCTGTTGACTTCTGGAATCAAGTGTGCAAGCGTTGACTGGAGAATATGGTGTTCCTCATCTCCTGGCCACTGGATTGTTGTTTGTAGACACTTGGCATACTGAAGTGTCAGGGCACATGGTGCACCACCTTTAGAAGCCTGCACAGGAATACATTGAGAAAAATGGAAAAAAGTTTTTGGGTGGACCTGGGAATCGAACCCAGGTCCCAATGTTCAATGCTTGTTCGCCCTTTCCATTACACCAATCTGCGCGCTTTGATAATACAACAACAATTAATTATATTATATGAAAACAATTAATAGACTGGAAACAAAGAAAAGCGCGCACTATTTTTGAATGCTCCGACCACAGCTCAACACGTCTTCATCTCCTTCGCTGAAACCTGCATAAAACATGTTAGATAGCGGGGATTTTTAACCCCCACAACCTGTAAGCATGAAAAATAGTGATTAGCTCCTTGCTGTTCATAAATATTTCGCGAGCATCGTGTTGGATTCGTCTGGCCTTGACGAATTCAACCATGGGCTTTAGAGTCTCTAATTTTTCCTATATGATAAACCCCCAATTCCAAAGCTTGAAAACCCTAACATTCATCCATGGTGGTTTGGGTTCTAGGGCGTTTCAAGGCAATTGAACCACACCATTAGTTTCCTGTGGACTCATACATCACAAAACAAGCAAAAATTATGTTAATAATGCATGAACAATGGATTTCGATTCCAAGAAAATTATGCAAACCGTGAGTTCGTGTGGGACAATTCCTTAGGCTTGAGTGCTTGGTTTTGATCTCTGCATGTTCCTGGGAATGCTGGCAATATGTTTGAATCCTCAAATTGGATTGAAAGGACCTTGAAGTGAGAAATCAGATTTGACTTTTCTTCACTTTTTTTTCCAAAATGGCATAAGGGTTTGCAGCAACTTTTTCACGTGTAATGTATTAGGTTTTTGTTCAACATATGTATGGGAATGCATTTAGGTCAGCAGTTGGGCCAATGATCCATGGAATTATTGTCTTGAGACTTTTCTTTAACCACCATTGAAAGCTTTCCATATTTGGTTCAAAAACCATGATTTTGTGCACAAAATAGCCTAGCACGAATTTGGTAGTTGGCATATGCTGTATGAAAGCCATTCAAACCACAAAGATGCCATTTAATTAATTTTTTGATTTTATTTGAATTATTATGGATTAAAATGAATTAAATCCATAAAAATTAAATAAAAATGAAAAAATAAATGTTTGGTCTTGAAATTAATCATGGGACACGTGGGTGGCATGACAAGGCTGAATCAAGTGGAAGAAAGTGGGCCCTTTTGTCAAAAATTGAAGTTTTAAGGATAGTTGACTTTTGCCATTTCACAAACATTTCCCAACTTCTCCAATGCATATCTTGCTCAATTTTGATCATATGAACATGTTCTTGGACATTTTGGAAAGGTCTTAAAGTCCTCTAACCAATTCCTTTCGTCCCATGTCATTTTGATTTACCAATCTCAAGTTATGGTCTTTGACTTAAAATGCCTTTTTGTTGACTTTTGAAAATGACCTATAATGTAGAAATTGATAACTTTTTGTGAGAGCATTTCTTGGACTTTGAATGTGAATATGAGTTGTAGGAAATGTCCTCCCCTTCAAAATGAGCATTGGATGAGATTTTTCTGATGAACCATGAAAAAGTTATGCCTTGGTCAAGTTACAGTTGACTTTTCAGCTATCCAAAAATGGAAACTTTTGCATCTTGATGATTTTTGAGCCATTCTTTGTGGAATCATGATCAAGACTTGATCAAATGATGATTGTGGCTTCAAAATAAGATGTTGACCAAAAAGTTTGACTTTTGACTGCCAAATGACCATTTTACCCCTACAGTTGATTGTGAAGCAATTAGGGCTTTTAACTGTGCAACTTGATGCTGTGAGTCTTGAAACTTGACATGTAGATGCTTGACAGTGTATATGGGCACATGAGACTTGATTGAGCCCTTGAAAACCTCAACTTCCTTGCAAGAACCAAAACCCTAATTTTGACTGGCTTAGGAGGATGTTTGGATGTGGAACCCTTGAGTAGACTTGAGCAAATTGAGATGATGCTTGATAAACCTTTGAAGAATATGGGAGGGCAAATTTTGGGGTACAACAACGTGTTTCAACCACTAGCAAGGTTCCATACACTCAGAACCACGCTGTAAGAGTCATACAGTTCTTCTCTCTTCTTGAATTCAAATACATTAATTTTGACATATTTAGCATTTTTTATTGGTATATTCATGATCCTTGAGTTATTTGCAAGCTAATGGTTGTATTTAATTTCATTTTTATTGACTGTATACCAAGATGCCATGGCTAAGGTTCGTGCTTTGCTTTTAGGTATTTTTCATACAGGAACAATTGGCCCTAATGGAGGAGACCATTGTGATCAGCGGGTCAAACCCAGTTGATCCATGGTCTTGAATATTATTTATATTGCTTGTATGCAATTTCTGAAATGCATAGGGTTATAGCTACAGCGCCATGCCTGTAGGTAAAGGTTCAGAGTTTTAAACGACAGATCTAGGGAAGAAGACAATGGCGTGTCACAACTTTACTGGTCAGTTTAAATTCTGGCGCGTTTATTCTAGCCAGAAGCCTATAGTTCTGATCTATTTGTTTGTTTCTATAGTATTGATAAACTAACACCCAACACAGTTGGTCAAAAGAAGGAAGTCAGAAGTAGATGATTCTGGATTCGATCCCAGGCGTGAGCTTTTGGCATTTTTTCCCCTTTGTGTTCGCCAGATCTAGCACCTGCACTCTCTGAGGGTCATCTTCTGGACCCATCAACCAGGACCAGATCAAGCATCCTCTGGTCATCTTCTGGACCCATCAACCAGGACCAGATCAAGCATCCTCTGGTCAAGATCTGATGGATCCACCAGCCAGGAGCAGGCCCAGTATCATCATCCTCTAGATCACCATCCTCTGGACCATCATCCTTTGGACCATTATCCTCTAGACACTATCCTCTGCACCATCATCCTCTGATCAGAGCCGCTGACAGCAGGCCCTTGGGTTATTTCTTATTTTTCTTTAATTTTCCTTTCTTTAGTTATTCTACTTTTCTTTATCAACACCAAAATTACCTTTTTTTTTTAAAACCAACAAAAAATCATAAAAAGAAGACTTATTTTCTCAATAAAATGTGTTTTTTTTAAAATTTAATTAGTTTAATTAATTTAACGAAATTCTAATTTCTTTCACAATTAAAATTGATTAGAATTTAGGATTTCCTTCTCATTTTTTTTAATTCAATTGATTCATTACTTTCTTAAATAACAAAAAATGACAAAAAAAATATGTTTACTTTAATCAATTACAATTAGGTTCAGTCAAGGGTCAAAACCCTAGTTGCTTCGTATTTAACTCATCGCACGCGTTTATTATTTTTACAATATTAATGTAACTGCTCATGGTATGTAATAGTTTAATTAGGATTTTTCTTTTATTTATCGTTTTTACCGGTTTTTTGGCTAATTCCAAAAGCCTTGTAATAACGTAGTTTTTATTTCTCGCATTTTTATTCTCGCAAATATTAACTGTTAGATGTATGTTAATAGGATTGTATGACAAGATTGCATGATAATTTAAAATGGCTAGAAAACCCTAAATGTGCAAATATAATAACTGAAATCAAATCACTCGCACATGCGCACTCTTAGGGTATACTCTCACTTCGGTTGCCTTTGGTAAACGATCATTAGGAATAGTGTGTCTTAGTGGTTGCCCTCCTGTTTAACAAAGATCAAAATTTCCATTCGGAAATGTTGCCTCGGAAACATCGCCTCGGAAATGTCGCTTCGAATATGATCTTAGGACTATAGGGTGATTACTAAGACGTCCTAACGTTGCTTTAGTGATCGTACGTCCCTTACAAATTGACCCTTACAACTCCAACGACGGTGCTACCTATTTCTCAATAGTATGATAGTGCTGTCTAAAGGTAACAAGAATAGAAACAATCCTTTTTCGAGTAGGTAGATGCTAGTAGGTACTTGCTCAAAACAAGCTTTTTTCACTCACACTTTTTCAAACAAAGTTTTCAAAAACACTTTGTAACACTCTTGAGGACATAAACAAGGGTTAAAACGAAGTAAAACAAACTTTTCAAAACAAACACACACAAGCAATTTAAAAAGATGAGCAAGTACCTAAGAGCCCCCCCGTACTCAAAATCTCGAAAAAGGAATTTTTATGTGCTTTTTTCCTTTCCAGTTGGATAAAATAAAAGTCGGTGGCGACTCTTGCTTACCGCGACATTTTGCGAATAAAAAACGCAAAACGCAAACCAGCATTTCCAAAATAGTCAGTTCTGCCACCGTATCACAGAACTGGCGACTCTGCTGGGGAAATAAATAAAGTGGGGTATACCTTAGGATTAGTTCATCATATTTATTTCTCTTGTTTGTTTTGGATGCTTTACTTTTAAGGGTTTTGTTTGGGAGTTACTATATATCCTAACCCGGATCTGGGGACACCTTTTAGGTAAGTAGCAATAAACTGTGAGGGAACTGTACGGTGTAGACCGATACGGTTGAAGCAATAGCTATGTTGATGTGGCACATTGGTTGGTACTGGTATCCCTTGTGGAGAAACGAGGAGAATACATGGCCTCTATGTGTGTCGTTAAGCATCAACTGACCTTAGAAACCTTAATAGACCAACTTGGCCATTAGAAAGTAGTGAGATAGCCGGCCTCGGTGTAAAGCTGAGAACTGGTTGATACTCGATGCTACACTCATTGAGACCATACTCTCGAGATAGTTATGGCTGTATGAAAAGATTGTGTGAGCTGAAACCATGACCGATGGAGGATGGTCAGTGATATTGAGAACCTCTAGAACCCGGTTACTTTTGCTAGGATAGGTTGAAACCAACTGAACTTCAAGAGGGTAATACCTTTGACCCCATGCAAGCCTTACACTTAAGGGCTTTTGTGTGACTTGTTTGCCTTTGCCATGCTTGTTATCTTCTATACCTGTTGTTTGTTTTCATCATGACATCATGCATCATAACATAGCATGCATACTTCATTATACTAACCATTTCAAAGACCGGGGAAATTTATCTTTGTTTTGTTTTGCAGATTATGGCTTCCGTACACAGAAATACCATCCGAGTTAACTTTGTGCAAATACCTACTCAACTTAAAGAATTAGCCTCAAGAGTTTCTGAGACTTCTATGTTCATTAAGAGACATGGTCAGCTTCTTAGCCTGGTCACCTCAAAGCTTGATGAGCAGATGATGAGTGTGCTTTTCCAATTCTTTAATCCTATGCATCATTTCTTTACCTTTCTGGATTACCAGCTGGTTCCCACTTTGGAAGAGTTCTATCACTTATTGGGTATATCCATCCTAGAGCAGGTGCCTTTCACAGGTATGGAAGAGACTCCTAGACCAGAAGACATTGCTTCAGCTCTGCCTCTGAAATGGGCTGATGTAGTATCCAATTGGGAGACACGAAGCGGGGTCGAAGGTTTCTTAGCCAAATTTATGGTGGATCAGGCTCAGCTATTCTGGGATAATTTGGATTTTCAGGCTTTCGAAGATATATTGGCTCTCCTTATCTACGGTTTGGTTCTCTTCCTGAATCCGGATTCCTTCGTGGATGTGAATGCGGTTAAGATATTCCTTTCTCGCAATCATGTGCCTACTTTACTGGGTGATATCTTGCATGCCCTCTACACTCGTACTATGCGAAGAAGAGGGACTCTCATGTGTTGCATGCCGCTACTGTCGAGGTAGTTTATTTCGCACCTCCCCCCAAGTCTGTGTTGAAGAATGAAGAATATTTGGGATTGTCTTACAAAATAATGTCACTTGCCCATACAGACATTCTTTGGAGCTCCCGGATTATGGAAGACACTGCTGTCATTGATCATTGTGGAGGATACCCTAATGTCCTATTGCTTGGAATTAGAGGAGGTATAACCTACAATCCTTGTCTAGCTCTGTGACAATTTGGTCGTGCTCGGAGAGAAGGTCCTCATGAGATACTTCTTGAGGATATTGCATTCGACTACATGGAAGACGTTGACAAGCACCGCTGGAGGTTTATACGAGCTTAGGGCATGGTGAACAGATCTGACCCCCAAGAGCTGGGACCAAAGACTTCTCTCCCAATGCAACCTTATCTCCAGTGGGTCCGAGCTCGTGCCCAAAAGCTTGGGATGCCTTATGAAGCTGCGTTGCCAGTGATTGTGGAGCCCACTAACGAAGAGGGCATTCCTTACACAGTCTTTTATCCTTACAACCCGCTGATCCTGGGGCATCGCAGAGATCCTGGATTCAGCTGAAAGATGAGAGAGATACTTACCGGGAGAAGTACCATGAGCAAGAAAGGAAGATCTTGAAGCTCACCAGGAAGCTCGAGGAGGAAAGAGTGATCAACGACTATGTCAGCACAAAGAGGAAGCGTCCATGGGATTTCTGATTTTGCTTTTTTTCTAGTTTAGATTTGTTTTCCATTTATTTCTTTGTAACGCCTCAAAGGCATGATTGAACCTTTTTACCAGTTAATCTAATAAAGTTTTGTTTTATTTTTGGTTTGCAAATTTAAATCTCCCAAAGTCTTTGAAATCATTACATGTGCATCCCATTATCATGCACAGCATTACAGGTACCATTACAGGTTTCTCATCTCTTTCACTGTTTATTTAAGTAGAAATGTCTTCTAATCAAGCTATCAAAGATCTTCAGGCACAGAACGCCCAATTCCAACAGATGTTCTTGAGTTTGGCTAAAGGGCAAGAGGATTTAAAGACTCTCATTCTGAAAGAAAAGAAGAAGACGAAGGTTGGTATTCTGAACATGGGTAGAAGATTCGAAGAAAGGATAAGACAATCAGCTGATCTGACCTCCTCATCCAAGGATGGGGAGAACCAAGAAAGGACAAAGGACCCTAGTCCTGTAGTTTCTGATAACGATACGGATTACGACGAAGAGCAATATCCTCCTGCTGACGATAGGTACAAACAACTAGAAGACCGTCTGAGTGCTATGGAGATTCAGAAGATCCCTGGTTTGGATTTTGGAGAGTTGGGACTGGTGTCGGGAGTGGTGATCCCTCATAAGTTCAAAGCTCCGGTTTTTTCCAAGTACGATGGAGTGTCCTGTCCAAAACTCCATCTTCACTCGTACGTCAGGAAAATCCAACCCCACACTACTGATAAAAATTTGTGGGTACACTTCTTTCAAGATAGTTTGTCAGGGACTCAACTTGAATGGTTTTATCAATTGGAATGAGCCAATGTCCGAAACTGGGAAGACCTTGCTGTTGCTTTTTGCAGGCAGTATCAGTATAACGTCGACCTTGCTCCCACTCGTACTCAGCTTCATGGTATGTCAATGGGTGCAAGTGAAGGTTTTAAGGACTATGCTCAAAAGTGGAGAGATTTGGCTGGAAGAGTCCAACCCCCTTTGTCTGATAGGGAGTTGGTTGACATGTTTCTGGGGATGCTATCTGGTTCGTTTTTCAATCATCTGATCGGCAGTTCATCATCTGGGTTTACTGAGTTGATCTTGACTGGAGAGAGAGTAGAAGTTGGTATCCGAAGTGGTAAGATACAGAAGGATACTTCATCAAGTGCAGTAAAGAAGCCTTTCACTGGTAAGAAAGAAGCTAGTGCAGTCTATGGCTCAAGGAGCCAAAGAAGACCTGAACACCGTCAAGCAGTGAATGCAGTAGTGATATCAAGACCCACAATTGCTCCACAATGCAACAATCAACAAAGGGTGGAAAGACCACAAAGGCAGTACACTCGGCTCAATATGACCTTGTCTCAAATTCTACCACAATTATTGAAGACCAACCTGGTAACTCTGAGGGAAGCCCCAAAGAACCCCAACACCACTTCTCCCCACTATAACTCGAATGCCCGCTGCGCCTATCACTACGAAAGTCCAGGTCATGATACAAACAACTGTTGGGCCTTGAAGAACAAAGTGCAATACTTGATCGAGGCCAAAGAGATTGAGTTTGACGCTCCGGAGAAGCCCAACGTCATAACTGCTCCCATGCCCAAACATGGTTATGGAGTAAATGCTATGGACGATGATTTATTTGTGACCTCCGTGGAAGAAATTTCTACTCCTTTGATGACAGTTAAGAAGAATTTATTGTTGGCTGGTTTATTTCCGGGATGTGGTGAAGGTTGCCACATGTGTTCAATTCTTCCTGCTGGTTGCCACTTATTAAAATCAGGTGTTCAGCGCCTGATGGATAATAAAGAGATCCTGTTTGAAAAGACTATGATTCTGTTGGTTCCCATTCAAGATGTTGCCATCATAACCATTTCCTCCAATCTTTCCAAGGTTTCCTCGAGAAAACTTGTTAGGATTACACACGTCCCAAGAATTGCTCTGTTAATAATTACTATCCCTGGTCCTACCCCATACACTTCGGATAAGGTTGTCCTTTGGCACTACGGCGCTGATGTATATTACCATGGAGTTAAACAAGACTTAAAAAGTGAGGAAGCTGAGGTCAACGTCAGCAATATTGTCGGGGCTAGCAAGGTCACCAGAAGTGGAAGACTCTTTTCTCCCGAGATTTCCCCTCCGACTGTTCACAAACCGATTGTCATTCCATCTGCTAGTACATCAACTACTATCCTGATTCCTATTCCAATCATCACCCCTGTCACCGAGCCATTTGGGACTCGGGGCAAAGAAATCATAGGTGAGCCTGCCCGGACGGAGGCACCTAAGAAGATCATTGTAGAAACCTCGAAACAAGAGATAGAAGAAATTTTGAAGATTATCAAGAAAAGCGATTACAACATAGTCGAGCAGCTGGGGCAGACCCCGTCAAAAATCTCCATGTTGTCCTTATTATTGTGCTCTGAAGCCCATGCAAAGGCTTTAATTGTGTTCCTCAAAACTACGCATGTGCCGCAGGAAACTTCAGCCGATCAATTCAAAGATTGCATAGCTAACCTGACTGCCGACAATGGGCTGGGTTTCTCAGATGTAGATCTGACTGCTAAAGGAAGAAATCATAATGATGCTCTGCACGTCTCGATCGAGTGCAGGGGCACTACTATGGCCCATGTACTGGTGGATATCGGGTCCTCATTGAATGTTCTGCCAAAGAAAGCATTAGACCATCTGGACTGTGAAGGTTTGATTCTAAAGCCGAGCAATATCGTGGTCAGGGCTTTCGACGGGTCAAAAAGGATGGTGCACAGGGAGGTGGACATCCCTGTTAAAGTTGGCTCTCAGACTTTTGCATCCACCTTTTATGTGATGGATATCAGACCATCATACTCTTGCTTGTTGGGCCGTCCTTGGATTCATAAGGCTGGGGCAGTGACTTACACGCTCCATCAAATGTTGAAATATCCGGTAAAGGGGAAGATCGTCACGGTACAAGTTAAAGAGGAGTATATGGTGAGTCATCTCAATTCCTTTCGCTACATGGAGATGGATGGGGAGTTCATCGAAACCCCTTGTCAGAAATTTGAAGAGGTCCCTCAGACCTTGGCGTCAACTGAAGTTGCTACCGAAAAACCTCCGATGAAGATGGCTTCTCTCAGAGATGCCAAGACTGTAATTGAAGAAGGTGGGTGTGCAAATTAGGGTCGGCTCCCTGATTTCACACACAAAACTGACAAATTTGGTTTGGGCTTTACTACAGGGGCTCAAAGGGCTGTTAGGCACGCGCGGATTGGAAGACCTCCTCTGCATATCAGTAATCAAGGTTAATGCAGTTGAAGACAATGAAGAAGATTCAGATATCGACAGCTGGATCTACCCTACAACCAATGGTGGATTAAACAACTGGACGACGAAGGACTTCATACCTGTTTCTTTTATTCCACAGTAATTGACTTTTGTCTTAAGAGTTGTAATAAACAGTTTAAAACTTTATGGCCTGGTGCCTTGCCCGGGGCATCTTGGCTTTGCTTGTGAGGGCTTATTATTTGTCATTTCATATATCATTAATAAAACATTGGATGTTTCTTACATTACAAATTTTGCGCTCCTTGTTTTTTTTGTCTCTCGCTTTATCAAAAACAGCTATGCTCTTACACACACTCACGTATCATAATGCAGATCCATATCCACTCTGGATCCCATTGATAATGACTCTGCTACTGCCAGTTATGACTTTGAAAATCCGATCAACCAAGCAAAGGACGAAGGTGAGGATGCTTGTGAGGTGCCTGGAGAACTTGCCAGACTATTACTACAGGAAGAGAGGGCCATACAGCCTCATGAAGAGCCAGTCGAATCAGTAAATTTGGGTACAGAGGAAAACAAGAAAGAGGTCAAGATAGGTGCGAATCTGGAGCCTAGTGTCAAGCAACGGATGATACAGATGCTACGCGGCTATGTTGAGATCTTCGCCTGGTCCTATGAAGACATGTCTGGTTTAGACACTGATATTGTGGTACATCACCTGCCGACTAGAGAAGAATGTCCTCTGGTAAAGCAGAAGGTTCGCCGTATGCACCCTGAGATGTCTGAGAAAATCAAAGTTGAGGTCATGAAACAGTTTGACGCGGGATTTTTAGCTGTCACTTCTTATCCGCAGTGGGTTGCCAACGTTGTTCCAGTGCCTAAGAAAGATGGTAAGGTACGGATGTGTGTGGACTATAGAGATCTGAATAGGGCAAGCCCCAAGGATGATTTCCCACTTCCTCATATCGATGTTCTGGTCGACAACACCGCGCAACATAAGATCTTCTCCTTTATGGATGGTTTTTATGGTTACAATCAGATCAAGATGGCTCCCGAAGACATGGAGAAGACAACCTTCGTTACACAATGGGGCACCTTCTGTTACAAGGTAATGCATTTCGGGTTGAAGAATGCTGGGGCAACTTATCAGCGCGCCATGGTCGCTTTGTTCCACGACATGATTCACCATGAGATTGAAGTTTATGTTAATGACATGATAGCAAGGTCCCAGACTGAGGAAGAGCACCTTGACCATCTCCAGAAACTATTCGACGGGTTAAAGACGTACAAGCTAAGGTTGAACCCGAACAAGTGCACCTTCGGGGTAAGGTCTGGTAAGCTGCTGGGTTTCGTCGTCAGTGATAAAGGAATTCAGGTGGATCCTACAAAGGTGAAGGCTATACAAGAGATGCCGCCTCCCCGCATAGAAAAGGAAGTTAGAGGCTTTCTGGGACGTCTGAACTACATCGCCCGATTCATTTCACACATGACTGCTACTTGTGAGCTAATCTTCAAGCTGCTGAAGAAAGATTAAGTGGTAAAATGGAATGATGAATGTCAGACCGCTTTCGAAAGAATCAAGGAATATCTTCAAGAGCCACCAATTCTGATGCCTCCAGTTGAAGGAAGACCTTTGATCTTATACTTGACAGTACTAGATAATTCAATGGGGTGTGTGCTGGGACAACATGACGAGTTTGGCCGAAAAGAGCATGCTATTTACTACCTTAGCAAAAAGTTTACCGACTGCGAGACCCGATACTCGTTGCTTGAGAGAACTTGTTGCACTTTGGCATAGGCTGCTCGCCGGCTGAGACAATATATGCTGACTCACACTACCCTATTAATATCAAAGATGGATCCAATTAAGTATATCTTCGAAAAGCCTTCCTTGTCCAGAAGAATAGCAAGATGGCAAATGATCTTAACTGAGTATGACATCCAATACACAACCCAAAAAGCCATCAAGGGGAGTGTATTGGCAGATCATTTAGCGCATCAGGCCGTGGATGACTACCAATCCATGAATTTCGAGTTCCCGGATGAGAACATCATGTTGGTGACTGACTGTGAAGAACCTGGACCGGATGAAGGACTTGAGGAAGGATCCCGATGGTCTATGTATTTTGATGGAGCATCGAACATATTGGGAAATGGCATTGGCGTTGTGATCATATCTCCTAAGGGCTGTCATACTCCATTCACCGCCCGACTATGTTTCAATTGTACCAACAATATGGCGGAGTATGAAGCGTGCATCATGGGTCTTCGAGCTGCTATTGACCTAAGGATTAAGTTCTTGAGTGTGTTCGGAGATTCCGCTCTAGTGATCAGTCAGATCAAAGGCGAGTGGGATACGAAGCACCCAAATCTTATTCCTTACAAGGAGTATGTACTAACATCGCTTCCGCACTTTGAGGAGGTAACCTTTGAACACTTCCCTAGAGAAGAGAACCAGTTAGCGGACGCGCTAGCTACAATGTCTTCTATGTTCAAAGTCAGGTGGGACAATGAAGCTCCCCAGATTACCATTGAGAGGTTGGACGAACCCGCACATTGCTGTGACATCGAGACTAAAGAGGTAGCAGATAAGCCATGGTTTCACGAGGTAAATAGGTATCTTGAGACTCGAGAATACCCCGAGGGTGCATCTGTTAATGATAAGAAGTTTCTGAGAAGGTTTGCTGCAAAATTCTTCATCAGCAATGGGATCCTTTATAAGCGTAACCATGATTCAACCTTACTACGATGTGTGGACAAAAGCGAGGCAAAAAGGATCATGACAGAGTTACATGAAGGTACCTTCGGAACTCATTCTAGTGGAGATACCATGGCAAAGAAAATCCTACGGGAAGGATATTACTGGTCCACTATGGAAGCCGATTGTTATCAGCATTCTCGAACCTGTCATAAGTGCCAAGTCTATGCTGATAAGGTGCATGTACCTCTAGTTCCTCTGAATGTTTTAACAGCTCCTTGGCCTTTTGCAATGTGGGGCATCGATATGATTGGCGAGATCAGACCTACTGCGTCCAACGGGCATCGTTTCATTATGGTAGCTATTGATTATTTCACAAAGTGGGTCGAGGCAGCTTCCTTTGCTATAGTAACCAAGAATGTCGTGGCGCGGTTCATTCGACACAATCTGATTTGTCGATACGGTGTACCAGATAGGATCATTATGGACAATGGTATAAATCTTAACAATATGATGATCACCGAGCTCTGAAAATAGTTCAAGATACAGCAACACAACTCTTCTCCCTATCGGCCGAAGATGAATGGGGTTGTTGAAGCGGCTAACAAGAACATCAAGAAGATTGTGTAGAAGATGACGGTGACATACAAAGACTGGCATGAGATGTTACCATTCGCTCTTCATGGGTATCGTACCTCAGCACAGACGTCGACAGGGGCAACCCCCTACTCTCTGGTGTATGGCATGGAGGCAGTCCTACCCATTGAAGTCTAGATACCCTCTCTCAAAATCATGAAGGATGCGGGTTTGAGCAAAGACGACTGGATCCAGACCTGACTTGATCAGCTGAATCTAATTGATGAAAAGAGGCTTACTGCTATTTGTCATGGTCAGACGTATCAAAAGCGAATGATCAAGGCTTTTAACAAGAAAGTCAGACGTCAAGAATATCAAGTCGGGGATCTGGTGATCAAACACATCATACTGCCACAAGGTGATCCCAGGGGCAAATGGACCCCTACATACGAAGGGCAATTTGTGGTTAAGAACATTTTCTCGGGAGGAGCTATGATTCTAATCACCATGGATGGTGATGACCTTCCTCACCCCGTCAATGCAGACATAGTGAAAAGATACTACGCCTAATCAAAGACTCGCTAGGTTGACTGGCCTAGGCAAAAATAAGGGCTTCCCGACGAACCAAAAGGGTTAGGGCAAAAGTAAGGGATGAAAATGAAGAAAAAAAACTGTACACCCGGCAAGTCGAAAACCTGAAAAGGCGGCTTGGGTAAAAAAGGGTATCTCGGTGGACTGAAAACTCGAAAGGGCGGTCCAGGAAAAAATTAGGGATCAAAGCGTAACACTATGTCTCATTGGATCATCTTGCGGCCCGACTTCGGTATCGACTATCAAGCTTAGACAACGCCAATCAATCTGATCCACCTTCGACCAAGTAGCAAAGTGATGAGACACTTGAAGATATAAGGGCAATAGCAGAGATGGAACTCAATGGGATTGTTTCACATAGCTGTTTTCTTTCTTTTACACAAATTGTATAATTTCTATCTTTCGGCAACGTTCTCTTACTAGGACGTCAGCCTCTTTATACAAAACGCCTATTACAGGCTAACTTCAAAATCAATACAATTCATTTTCACAAGAAATTTCGATTTGTTTTTCTTTTTCTATTTTGTTTTGCAAGAACGTCCAATGATTCATTTCTGTATGTGCATTTGAAAATAATTGTTGCTCATAAATATTTACATAAAAAACAAAAGACAATTACTCGTAATTCTAGGAACAATGGCAAACAAGAAATGTCCAAACCGTACAGTTGCTTTACCCACCAGGTACAAGGATAGAGCCAGCTTGAGAATATAACTGAAAGTACATACACTCCCCGTAGAATAGGAAGTATCCAAAGACAGTGGTGTTAGCTCTACCCAGCCGAGGTTCATAATCGCGAATGAGTCGGCAAAATTCTCCCCAAGCAGAATTTATCTACCACCAGCAATAGAAGTTCATCCCCAGCTGAGTTTATTTCTCCAAATCAGCAGATTGTCCAACAGAGTACTTCTCTTCCCCACAGAGTCATTCTCCTACAGGTTTATTCTTAAGCAGAGTCTCCCCCGGCGGATTGTTCTCGAGCAGAACGGGCGCAAGTCTCCAGCTAATCATCTACGGTCACTATCCCCGGCGGAAACGAAGAACTCAACTCCTTATACTCTCCAGCAGTAGTCCAGGATTTATTCTCCCCAACTAGAGAATATCACAAGAGCATTGCATATCCATACATCGTAGCATGCGCATATGCATCATTACACAATACATTGCATACATCATGACATTACATACGACTAACTCTTTACCTTTCAGGGAAAGATGCAATCAAGTTATGTCAAGTTTTCTCTGGTTCAGTCAAATCGATACTAAGATTTCTATTCCAGTTCAAGCTATGAAGCCTGGAAATCGACCGGATAATATCTTGATATCTCCATAATAGTACGAAGCCTGGAATCGACCAGATAGTGGTATATCATAAATTCAAGCTATGAAGCCCGGAAATCGACCAGATAATATCTTGATTTCTTCAAAATACTACGAAGCCTAGAATCGACCAGATAGTTGTATATCTTAAATTTAAGCTATGAAGCCCGAAAATCGACCGGAAAACAGCTTAACCCTCAGCAAGTTATTGTGAAGCCTAGAAATTGACCAGATAGCAATACAAGACACCGCAAAGCCTGGATCACGACCAGATAGCGGCAAAGGATACTGAAGCCTGTGACACGACCAGATAACAGTATAAGGTACTGTGAAGCTTAGAATTCGACCAAATAGTAGTTTACTCGGCCAATTACTATGAAGCCCGGAAATCGACCGGATATTAGTAAGCCTTAAATTCAAGTTGAAGCCCGAATGCGACCGGATAACCACTTGATTCCTTCTGAAGCCAGGAAATCGACCAGATAACAGTATCAGGTACTACGAAGCTTGGAATTCAAACAAATAGCAGTTTACTCGGCCAATTACTTTGAAGCCCGGAAATCGACCAGATATTAGTATACCTTAAATTCAAGTTGAAGCCCGGATGCGACCGGATAACCACTTGATTCCTTCTGAAGCCTGGAGCACGACCAGATAAGAATTGAGAAATTGCAAAGCCTGGAGAAAAACCAGATAGCAAGCCTAATCTCATCTCCCCAGTAAGTCGCTGTAAAACCTGGAGCACGACCAGATAGCAGTCGGTCTTATTTTCCTCAGCAAATCATTGTAAAGCCTGGAGCACGACCAGATAGCAGTTCATTTTCACCTCCTCGACTAAGAGATGATTGATTCCCTAATGGAGTAACGGACAACTGAAGTTCCTAAAACTCTATTTCTCTCAAGACAGAGACCAGCATTCCCCAGCGTAGTCCTCCTTAACAACAGGTGTACGAGCTCTCGCAAAGAAATCTCTTATGTGATCGACACTTCTTCTGATGGCATCTTTAAGCCCATCTTCCAACATCAACCTCCAAATGGCATCTATAATCCCATTCCCAATATCGTGAGACCAGTACCATTTCAGGCGAGTGCAAATTTCTCGGCACTCTAGTGTTCAATCATCTTCCACCTTTGGATCACGAAAGGCAGACAAGTCAATCTACATCCTCAAGTGTAAGAAGATTGAACAGGGGCAGCTGTTGTACCCCAAAATTTTTCCTCCCATATTTATCAATACATTTCAAGTAAGGTCCTCAAATTGCTCAAGGAAGTCCAAAGGTTGACTAGACAAACTCTCTCCTAAGGCAGTCTACCCCAAATTAGGGTTTCACTTTGCATCAAGAGGTTTGAGTCCAAAGGATCCCAAATGCTCACCATTGTCATAATATGTTCTCAAGATCATCCATGTCAAGTTTCAAGCCTTGCAGAGGAAATTTGCTCAGTCAATTGCTCAAAGGCTTGAAAAATCGACTGTGCTAGGACAAAAGTCAACTATGGCCCACATACAGTCAAACTTCAAGATTTTTGGTCAACATCCTCATTTTGAATTATTATTCATCATTTTATCAAGGGTTGATCATGATTACTCAAGGATTTCTTATAATTCATCAAAACCCAAAAGTTGCTAAATTAGGGTTTTGCAGGAAAAGTCAACTTAACTTTGACCAAGCATAACTTTCTCATACTTTATCAAAAATGACCCATCTAAACCTCATTTTGAAGAGGATGTAATTCCCTACAATCCATCTTCATCTCCCAAGTTCAAAATATGCACTCACAAGAAGATATAAATTTGGACATTATAGGTCATTTTGAAAAGTCAACAAAAACACCTTTTGGGTCAAAGCTTCATACATGAAAATGGAAGACTCAATTGAGATGAGACCAAAAGGGTTGCTTAAAGGACATCTTAAGATTTCTAAAAAGTCCAAGAACACATCTCTAGGGTCAAAATTGAGAGAGTTATGCATTGGCAAAGTTGACCCTTTTTGAAAAATTGCCAAAAGTCAAATGTGTCCAAATTTGCATTTTTTGTCAAATGGGCCCAACTTTTTATGCTTGCACTAAGTTTTTAATGTGACCCACGACCCATGAGCCATTCCACTTGTCATTATTTTATTTTTGTCATTTATTTTGATTTTTATTTCATTTAATCAAATAAAATCATGAAAATATCAAAAGTGAATTAAATATTGAGATTTTGTGCATGTTTAGGTCCATTACACAGCTGGAAGTGAGATCAAAACGTGCAAGGTTCAAATGGACACAAAAATATTGGATTTGCTTGATTTGGAAAGATTTTGTATAATGATCAAATCATGAATCAATAATCATAATGGAGGGAGATTTGATACAAAGTTGCAACCCTAATTCACTCTTAGATACACAAGGGACAAGGGCAGGCCAAAAACAAAGAGGTTGGAGGCGTTCAAAACAGAAAGAAAAGTTGAAAAAATTCAAGAAAAAGTTGTAAATCAATTTCCAGGTTTCAGGCCATCTCAAGCCATTCTAAGCATACCAATCATTTACTGGACATCCCAGGAACGTGTTTCAACCACTAGCAAGCTTCCATACACTTAGAACCATGTTATAAGAGTCATACGGTTCTTCTCTCTTCTTGAATTCAAATACATTAATTTTGACATATTTAGCATGTTTGATTGGTATATTCATGATCCTTGAGTTATTTGCAAGCTAATGGTTGTATTTAATTGAATTTTTATTGACTGTATACCAAGATGCCATGGCTAGGGTTTGTGCTTTTCTTTTAGGGATTTTTCATACATGAACAATTGGCCCTAATGGATGAGACCATTGTGATTAGCGGGTCAAACCCAGTTGATCCATGGTCTTGAATATTATTTATATTGCTTGTATGCAATTTTTGAAATGCACAGGGTTATAGCTACAGCGTCATGCCTGTAGGTAAAGGTTCAGAGTTTTAAACGACAGATCCAGGGAAGAAGACGATGGCGTGTCACAACTTTACTAGCCGGTTTAAATTTTGGCACATTTATTCTGGCCAGAAGCCTGTAGTTCTAATCTATTTTTTTGTTTCTATTGTATTGATAAACTAACACCCAGCGCAGTTGGTCAGAAGAAGGAAGTCAGAAGCTCATGATTCTGGATTCTATCCCAAGCGTGAGCTTTTGGCATTTTTTTCCCTTTGTGTTTGCCAGATCCAGCACCTGCACTCTCTGAGCGTCATCTTCTGGACCCATCAACCAGGACCAGATCAAGCATCCTCTAGTCATCTTCTGGACCCATCAACCAGGACCAGATCAAGCATCCTCTGGTCATGATCTACTGGATCCACCAGCCAAGAGCAGGCACAGTATTATCATCCTCTGGATCACCATCCTCTGGACCATCATCCTCTGGATCACCATCCTCTAGACCATCTTCCTCTGATCAAGGCCGCTGACAGCAGGCCCTTGGGTTATTTCTTATTTTTCTTTAATTTTCCTTTCTTTAGTTATTCTGCTTTTTTTATCAACACCAAAATTATGTTTTTTTTATAAAATAACCAACAAAAAATCATAAAAAGAAGACTTATTTTCTCAATAAAATGTGTTTTTTTTAATTTAATTAGTTTAATTAATTTAAGGCAATTCTAATTTCTTTCACAATTAAAATTGATTAGAATTTAGGATTTCCTTCTCTCTTTTTTTTTAATTCAATTGATTCATTACTTTCTTAAATAACAAAAAATGACAAAAAAAATATGTTTACTTTAATCAATTACAATTAGGTTCAGTCAAGGGTCAAAACCCTAGTTGCTTCGTATTTAACTCATCGCGCGCGTTTATTATTTTTACAATATTAAAGTAACTGCTCACGGTATGTAATAGTTTAATTAGGATTTTCTTTTATTTATCGTTTTTACGGGTTTTTTGGCTATGTAATTAATCCCTCCCCCAAAGCCTTGTAATAGCGTAGTTTTTATTTCTCGCATTTTTATTCTCGCAAATATTAACTGTTAGATGTATGTTAATAGGATTGTATGACAAGATTGCATGATAATTTAAAATGGCTAGAAAACCCTAAATGTGCAAAGATAATAACTGAAATCAAATCACTCGCACATACGCACTCTTAGGGTATACTCTCACTTCGGTTGCCTTTGGTAAATGATCATTAGGTATAGGGTGTCTTAGTGGTTACCCTCCTGTCTAACAAAGATCAAAAGTCTCACTCGGAAATGTTGCCTCGGAAACATCGCCTCGGAAATGTCGCTTCGAATATGATCTTAAGACTATAGGGTGATTACTAAGACGTCCTAACATTGCTTTAGTGACCATACGTCCCTTACAAATTGACCCTTACAACTCCAACGACGGTGCTACCTATTTCTCAATAGTAGGATAACGCTGTCTAAAGGAAACAAGAATAAAAATAATCCTTTTTCGAGTAGGTAGATGCTAGTAGGCACTTGCTCAAAACAAGCTTTTTTCACTCACACTTTTTCAAACAAAGTTTTCAAAAACACTTCGTAACACTCTTGAGGACAGAAACAAGGGTTAAAACGAAGTAAAACAAACTTTTCAAAACAAACACACACAAGAAATTTAAAAAGATGAGCAAGTACCTAAGAGCCCATGGAAAACCATGGATAGAAAGGGTGCTAACACCTTCCCTTTCTATAATCTACCCCCCGTACTCAAAATCTCGAAAAAGAAATTTTTCTGTGCTCTTTTCCTTTCCAGTTGGATAAAATAAAATTCGGTGGCGACTCTTGCTTACCGCGACATTTTGTGAATAAAAAACGCAAAACGCAAACCAGCATTTCCAAAACAGTCAGTTCTACCACCGTATCACGCTTTGCATCCTGAAAAAATGGTTAAAGAGGAATGCTATCGAGGTGGGACCTAGAAACATGAACATTGTAAAAGTTAGTCTAAATAAGTAAAACTAAAATTAAATTTAAAAATAAACAAATGCAAGGAATGAAAAGATAAACCCCGCCAGGACCAGAACTTCTTGTTTCAGAGGGTGAATCTATCAAACTTGATCAACCATTAACGAGTAATCCTAATGTGGGTGGATTTGGTCAGGGGGATGCAGAAATAGTGCTTCAAGATCCGTTACGTGTCCAAGGTCTCTTGCTCTTCTTGGCATCTATTATTTTGGCACAATTTTTTTTGGTTCTTAAAAAGAAACAATTTGAGAAGGTGCAATTGTCTGAAATGAATTTTTAGGAATGTCAATTTATCACATATTAAGCTGGTAAAAAGAACTCCATTTTTGTTGATAAATTATGTGTAAAGACCTTTGGTTCTTGGTTTTTTTCAACTGCACAATTAATTTGAACCATATGATTATGTCCATGGGTTGCCTCCCATGCAGCGCTTGTTTAACGCATTTAGCTTGATGAGTAGAACTCATATATCTGAAGTAGGTACCGGTGGATCGATCAGAGTATGGCTGGAGTAGTCGATGGGAATGTCACCTCCTTCGTAGTGTTTTAACCTCTTCCCATTGACAATGAATGGATTAGAAGAGTTGTTCTTGATCTCAACTGCTCCAGATTTTAGGATTTTAGAAACCTCAAAAGGACTAGTCCATCTTGAATGCAGCTTACTAGGAAAATTCGCAACCTGGAATTAAAAAGGAGAACAGGATCGCCTATATTGAAGTCTTTCTTTACAATTCTTTTATCATGCCAAGCTTTGGTTCTTTCTTTATATATTATGGCATTTTCATAGGCAGACTAGCAGAGTTCTTATAGTTTATGAATGTCTAGGATGAGCTTTTCACCAGTGGTCAAATAATCTAGGTTTAAGGTTTTAATGGCCCAATAGGCTTTGTGTTCTAGTTCAAAGGGTAAGTGACAAGACTTTCCATAGACCAATTGGTAAGGAGTTGTTCCGATATGGGTTTTAAAAGTAGTTTTGTAGGCCCATAGTGCTTCTTGTAGCTTCTGAGACCAATCTTTTCTAGATATTGAAACGGTTTTTTCTAAGATCTGTTTAATCTCCCAATTAGATACTTCTACTTGGCCACTAGTATGCGGATGGTAGGGTGTTACTACTCTATGCTTAACACCATATTTACGTAAAAGTTTGTCAAAAATCCTTGATATGAAGTATGATCCGCCATCGCTTATAACAAGACGGGGTATTCTGAATCTAGGGAATATATAATTCTTAAATAGCTTTATCACTACTCGTGTGTCATTTGTGGGTGAGGCTATAGCTTCAATCCATTTAGACACGTAGTCAACAACTACTAAGATATATTTATTTCCTAGTGAGGAAGGAAATGGCCCCATAAAATCCATACCCCATACATCGAAAAGTTATACTTCTTGAATGTTCCTTAAAGGCATTTCATCACGTCTTGAGATGTTTCCAGTTTGCTGACATCTGTCACATCTGAAAATGTAAGCATGAACATCACGCCATATAGTAGGCCAGAAGAGGTCAACTTGGAGAATTTTAGCGTATGTTTTAGAAGTGCTTGCATGTCCTCTATAGGGTGCAGAGTGACAGTGTTCTATGATATTTCTTACCTCTTCTTCTGGAACACAACAATGAAAAATACCGTCAGTACCTCTTTTGAAAAGAAGTAGCTCGTCCCAATAAAAATTTCTTACATCATTGAAGAACTTATTTTTCTGTTGATAGTTTAGGTCAGGAGGTACTATATCGGCAGCTAGGTAGTTAACGAAGTCAGCAAACTAAGGTACATTGCCAACTGTTAAAGCATCCTCAAAGTTCTTATAAGGATCCAGGTTATCTTCTCTAATGGTGTCTATTTTAGTTATTAGTTTTTCATAGGTGAAATCATCATTTATGGGTACTAAATATGGTTTTAAGTATTCAAGCCTAGAAAGGTGATCAGCAACTACGTTTTTTGTGCCTTTCTTGTCTCGAATATCTAGATCAAACTCTTGTATAAAAGGATCCATCGAAGTAACCTAGGCTTAACGTCCTTTTTTCTTAATAGGTAACGAATAGATGTATGATCTGTATAAACTATAATTTTATCTCCTACCAGATAAGATCGAAATTTATCGATGGCGAAAACTACAGCTAGGAGTTCCTTTTCGGTTATTGCATAATTAAGTTGGGCAGCATCTAGGGTTCTACTTGCATAGTAAATCACATGTAATTTCTTATCTTTTCTTTGACCTAGAATAACTCCCACGACGAAATCGCTAGCATCGCACATGATTTCAAAAGGTTTGGTCCAATCTGGGGGTTACATAACAGATGCTGAAATTAGTGCTTGTTTCAAAAGGTTAAAGGCCTCAATACACTTTTCATCGAAGATAAATTCAACGTCTTTCATCAAAAGACCAATTAGAGGTTTGGTAATTTTAGAGAAGTCCTTGATAAAGCATCAGTAAAAAATGACATATCCAAGAAAGCTCCGGACTTCCCTAATGGTCTTAGGTGGTTTTAGATTTTCTATAACTTCTATTTTTGCTCTATCAACTTCGATACTTTTTCAGAGACTATGTTTCCTAAAGATATACCTTCGATAACCATGAAATGACACTTCTCCTAGTTTAACACAAGGCTTACTTCTACGCATATCTCTAGAATTTTCTTAAGGTTAGCGAGACAGTTCTTAAAATCGAATCTGCATACCGAGAAGTCATCCATAAATACTTCTATAATCCCATCAAGATAATCTGCAAAGATCGACATCATGCAACGCTAGAAAGTAGCTGGAGCATTAGAGTCCAAATGGCATTCGTCTATAGGCAAAGGTTCCGTAAGGGCATGTAAAGGTTGTTTTTTCTTGATCTTCAGGGTGAACAGGAATTTGGAAGAATCCCGAATACCCATCTAGATAACAAAAGTAAGAATGTCTAGCTAGACGTTCCAGTATTTGGTCTATAAATGGTAAGGGAAAATGATCCTTCCTAGTTGCATTGTTTAGCTTTCTATAATCTATGCACATACGCCAACCTCCTTCTATCCGCTTTTCTACATGTTCGCCTTTCTTGTTTAGCACGACTGTAATGCCTCCCTTTTTAGTTATTACATGCACAGGGCTCACCCACTTACTATCAGAGATTTGATGAATTATACACGCCTCTAGCAACTTAAGAACTTCTTTCTTAACAACATCACTCATTATAGGATTTATCCTTCTTTGATGCTCTCTGGAGGGTTTTGAATCTCCCTCAAGTAAAATCCGATGCATACATACGGATAGACTTGTACCTTTCAGATCAGAGATATTATATCCTAAAGCCGAGGGATATTTTCGTAAAATATCTAAGAGTTGGTTTGTTTCTTCTTGGTTTAAGGTAACACTGACTATAACTGGACGATTCATCCCTTCATCTAGAAACTCATATCTTAGATTCTTGGTGTAATACGGTGGGATAACTGACTTGGATGTTTTGCGTTAGATCGCAATTGTTACGGATAACAAGAGTCACCATCGACTTTTTTTATCCAATAAGGAAAGGGTGAAAAGAACATGAAAGACCTTTGAGATTATTTTCTTGAGTTCGGGGGGTAGGTTATGAAAAGGGAAGGTGTTAGCACCCTTTTCATCCGTAGTTATCTATGGGCTCTTAGTTGCTTGCTAGATCACTTGCTTTGTTTAAAAATATGCTTTGTGGTGTGGGTTTGAAAATATTTTGAAAATGTCTTCGTAATGATTCTCGTCTCTATAAGAATGCGTACAAAGTGTTGGCTTTGAAAATAGTTCAAAGAGGTTTTTGTGGGAGATGTTTTTGAAAGTGATTTTTAAAAGTGCCTTTGTAATGATTCTTGTCTCTATAAGAATGCGTGCAAAGAGCTTTGACTTTTGAAAATGTTTCAATTGAAAGTGTTGGTGTGAAAATGGTTTTTAGTTGTGAGCAAGCAAGCAACTACGAGCATCCTACCTACTCAAAAAGTCTAATGTTATTTTCCTCCTCCTTTAGATGTTATTATCTTACCATTGATTTGGTAAGAAGCCCCATCATTGGATGTGAAGGGACAGGCGTAGGTCATTTGTATAGTCATAGAAGGCAACCTATGATACGTTTAACAATTTTTGTTCAGGGACTATATCCGTAACACAGTGGGAGAAATGACTTGGTTGTTTGCGTTTGATCGAAATTGTTGCAAATAGCAAGAGTCGCCACTGACTTTTCTTTTATCCAATGAAGGAAAGGTTGAAAAGAACAGGAAAGACCTTTTGAGATTATTTCTTGAGTTCGGGGGATAGGTTATGAAAAGGGAAGGTGTTAGCACCCTTTTCCTCCGTAGTTATCTACTGGCTCTTAGTTGCTTGCTAGATCACTTGCTTTTGTTTGAAAACTTGCTTGTGGTGTGGGTTTTGAAAGTATTTTGAAAAGTGTCTTTGTAATGGTTCTCGTTTCTATAAGAACGCGTACAAAGTGTTTTAATTTTTGAAAATGTTTCAAATGAAAGTGTTGGTGTATAAAATGTTTTTGTTGTGAGCAAGCGAGCAACTAGGAGCATTCCACCTACTCAAAAGGCCTAATGTTCTTTTTGTCCTCCTTTAGATGTTGTTATCTTACCATTGATTTGGTAAGAAGCCACATCGTTGGATGTGAAGGGACAAACGTGGGTCAATCGTACAGTCATAGAAGGCAACTTGTGAGACGCTTTTGCAATTTTCATAAGGGACTAGATTGTTTTATCGAAGGCAACATCGAGGGACTACAATCTTTTTTATCGAAGGGTCTTTGCTAAAGCGTCCCACATTCGAGGGACATGACTGTTTTTCTGAGGCAACAAGCAAGATTACCCCAGAGGTGCGTGTGTGCGAAGTGATTTTTTTTCATGTATTGTTTTGTCTTGAATTAGGGTTCTCTAGCGGTTGTTTTTATGTCTTGCCATACACGCCTAATTACTATAAAAGAAAACAGTAAATTGCAGAAAATAAAATTCTACGCTATTACATAAATTTCGGGAATGGGGAATAGAAATTTACAAATGGGGATGGATCGAATCGTCAATGCGATTAAAAATCTAAATAGGCAATCAATACAACCAAATCGAATCGACCAATTAATTAAAACTATAACAATCTATAAAATTAATTAACAAAGTAAAAATAAGGAAATAAAATTCTTGGTATTTTTTGTTTGTGAGAAATTTTGAAGAGAAAATAAAAATCTATTCTAGAGGAGAAAATAATTGATTACAAAGAAATTAAATCAAATGTATATATATCTTTCGGTTTTACTATTATGAAGAATTTAAACAAAATAATTTAAGCCTAAATAAAAAGTTAATTAGTAAAATTGTTTACAAAATCCCTAACTAAACTAATTAACAAAAATAATTCGTTTTAAAAATTAATATTTTACTTAATTGAGTTTTAAAACTACAACCTAAACTAAATTTGTTATCAAATATCTAAAAGAATCAAGAAAACAGCAAAAAGGCCCCAACAGGGTCAATTGAACTATATTGTTTATCTGTTATTCTATGATTTAATTGAATTATAAGGTAAAAATTGATAACGGGGTTAGGCTAAAAGGCCCAATAGATCGACCCGGTTGGAGAAAGAAACAAGGGAGATGTTCTAACCCTAAGACTAAGTAGATGACGCCGCAGTAGTTGTCATGGGGAAAGGAAAATTAATTAAATTAAGATTATTATTGTATGGGGAAGGTAAAAAACATAATATATTATTTTTCAATAAAAACTCTTTTTACCGTAAAAAAACAAAAGGAATTCTCTGTTGTCATAAACCTCCATCTCTTTTCCTGTTCTCTATGCTTTACTGTGAAAGAACAAAAAAAACGCCTTCTCCAATCTATTCACAAATTTCCACCTTCAAAAGCTCCACCTTCTTCTTCACAGGTATGTGGTTTGCGAAATCAAGGATTTGGAAGGTGGATACGCTGGAGGTTATTGTTGCGTGGAGGTGAACGATGAAGGGGGAAAAGAGGCGGTGGCTCGGTGATGGTGGACGAAATAACGAGAGGGAAATGAACAAATTAGAGAGGCGCAACCTTTGGCATTTGTGTGTATTGATAACGGTTGAAGTTGATGGAAGGAGGTGGATAAAAACATAACAACAATTTTTTTCTTTGCAAATTTACAGTACTGCTATTTTTTATTTCAATGGATCTCTCTCTCAATCCTACGGTGAGTCACAGTGATTACAAAAGGTTTTGGTTTCTCTCACCTTTTTCATTATTATTCTTTTTACATCTTTCTCTTCCGATTGAAAAACTTTTTTCACACTGTTGTTATTTGACTGCACCACTTTCATTATGAAAGGAAAAGCGTAACTGTTAGCAAATAGAGGTACCAACATAATGCAGCAACAATAAACTATAGCAACACGCAACGGTAACAATAGTGAAGTTGGGAGAAAAGGGAGTACTTACGAGGTCGGAGTTAACCCGACAGTTCTCTGGTGTCGATGTTGATGAAGCAACAAAGAAATCCAGAGGTGAGATAATGATACTTATGTCTTCTTTTCCTTGATTCTGAAAAAAAATCTGGTGATATAAAATAATTGTTTGAAAGTTGTTGGGACTGCTAGTTTACAAACAAAAAGAGTAATCACAAAAAAAATGGTTGTTTTCTTTATTACAAGAACATAGAAAGATGAAAGGTTTATAGGATTATGGAGAGGTAAAGAGAAAAGGTTGTAGTGTATGAAGTTGAAAGTTGCGGTTTGTATGTACGTATAAGTCTATCTCTCCCCCTATTGCTTCTGTATTGTGTTAATGGTTCATATAGATGACAAAAATGGATTTTAGGGGGGGAAAATGAGTTTTGAACTGTTTTTGTTCACTATTTTATTGATTTTTGTATTGCAGCTTGTTTTTTGCTATTTTAATGTAAGTTTTGTATGTATATTTTTGACAGATTTTGGGTTGTTTTAGATAGTAACAGCAGGGAAGCAATGGAGCAGGTTTTGGACTGATTTTCTTGGCATTATTGTGCAGACTTTGGATAGTATGTGTAGCTGGTTTTCAGGGCAGCAGTAGGTTGTTTTGTAGCAAGGTTTGGACAGCAAGAGGGATGATTTTTGGACTATAATATGCAGGGCGGCAGTAGCACAAAGGGACAATAGCTTGGCATGAAGCAAAGTTTGAATCTTAGTAGCTTTATGATTTAGGATTTGATTTTTTGATAATTATGTACACTTGTGTAATTTTTGTTATTTGTAATTTGAAACTTGGAAGAAAAAATGAATTGGATTTGTACTTTTGTAAACTTGAATAATGAAATTACTCAAAGCTTTAGAATTGAAATCCATATAACTTTTCTTCTTGAAGCTTGAATGAAAATGAATGAAATTGAATGGTAGTGGACCTTGGAATGATGAATGGATAATGATGCATGCCTTGAATACTCTTGAATTTCCTTGAATTAGCATTGATAAACTTGTATCTTAAAGTTTGAATCCAATTCTTGAATAGAATAAGAACTTGATATCTTGAATGATGAATAAAGAAACTATGCCTCTTTAGAAAGGATAAAAACTTTGAAAGAGTTTTTTAAAGGATAAAAACCTTTGAATTTAATCGTTGAATTTTTAAAGGATAAAAACTCCAAGAGTTATTGATAGATTCCTCTTTCGAAATGGACTGAATTTAATCATACCATGAAATTCACCTTTCTTCTCAAAGAGTTTTCAAATATGAAAATCTTGCATCGACCGTTCACAAATCAACTCATCTTGCATCACAATTCGAGCCAAACCTAAAAATCCTTGAATGATCAATACAAGTGGGCTTCAAGATAAAAGTTGTTGTGTTGAGAACTCGGCACCTTGAAATTTAGCGAAGCATTATAGGTCTTTTCTTGAAGAGGATCTGTTGATGACATTGCTTATGACAATGTGCAAAAATAGTCGTCTCGAGATCTTGAAAATTGAGGACATTACGACTCTTGGAAATCAGGCAACAATTATATGAAATTAGGTTAAAACCAGAAAGTGACCTCTAAAGTATTTGAATTTCCGATGATCTTTCGCATGTAATTCAGCTCTTGACTTGTAAAGAGAAGTTGGAAATGATTTCAAGGAGAGTCATGTGTAAAAAGAAACACTCAAGAATATCGAAACAGTGAAGAAGTTACAATTGTTTGAACTTGATCTTGAAAAGGTCGACTTTTAGGTCAATGCAGTTCATTTTCAATCATCTGCACCATTGACTGAGCAAACTTGCGATGCGAGGCTTGAAACTTGGCACAAGCATCCTTGAGAATACATGAGGAACCATGGAGACCATTTGAAACTTTGAAAACTCGTTTTTGCTTGAAAAATACTAAACCCTAATTGTTGACTCACTGCCTAGGAAGAGAGTCCGCCTGATCAACTTCTGAGCCAAATTGAGTATTCGATAAATCCTAGGATAGTATCATGAATGAAAAATGGGAGGAAAAATTTTGGGGTACAACAAGATCATTTACTGAAGGTAACATCGAGGGACATCGAGGGACTACGATCTTTTATCGAGGGTCTTTTGCTAAAATGCCCATATTCGAGGGACATGACTATTTTCCGAGGCAACAAGTGAGATTACCCTAGAGGTCCATGTGTGTGCATGGTGTGTTTGATTGCATGCATTTTTGTCTTTGATTTTTGGGTTGTCTACTTGTTGATTTTATCTTACCATACATTCTAATTACTAATATTTGTATAAAGCAATAAAAATGCAGAAAATAAATATCCTACACTATTACAACCATATTGAATAGCAAGAAAATATAAAGGCAAAACAAAATAAAAGAAGGGAAAATAAGCTTTTCGATCCAGGCAGCAGCGTCTCTTTGATTCTGACCTTCCCTACCTCTTTCGATTTGGGCCTAGTAGCCGGCGTGAGATGCAGCCTTCGATTTATCCTTCTGGCTGCTTCTTTCGATTGGGGTCTAGAAGTCAATGTGGACACCCTTCGCTTCTCCCATCATGCTCCTTCATTTAGACTGTAAAGCAATATGGGCCTGCAAAGCAGCATGAGAGTGTATCCTCCGTTAACTCTTTGTCTTTCGTTTGGGACTGTGAAACAGCCAGGGGCAGAGCCTAAGGCTTTGTTTCATACAAAAACGTTTTCTTTCGTTTGGGGTCTGTACAGGTTAGTTCTACCATATGTTTGGACAAGAAAAACAAACGAAAAAGGGCATAAACGAAAAAGCAAACAAATGGTATTCACATGTTATGTTTGAAATGAAAAGATTAAGGATAAGAGGACTTACCTTGCTTGACGCTGGGGTGTGTGGGTTGGACCTTGAGTTGCTGCTCTGGGTGCTCCTGGATTCAAAGGGAAGAAACAAAGGTGGTGTTTCTAGTGTTGGATTCGAAGGCCAAGATGAGTGGAGTTTATGCTTGTTGTTTCTAGATTCGAAGGAAAAGAACGGGTGTAGTGTTTCTTTGCTGGATTCGAAGGAAAGAACAAAGCGTGGGGTTGCTCCTAGATTCGAAAGGGAAAAGAAACATATGTTGTGTTTCTAGTGTTGGATTCGAAAGGAACAGAAACAAAGGTATGGTCTTTTGATTCTGGGTTTGAGGATGTGTTAAGTGTTTGATGATTTTCACACACTCAAAGTTTCTCCAGCTATCAAAAGCCTCCGGATGTGTTGTCTAGCCCCTTAGACGTGTTATAGAGCCTCTTATTTATAGATGAAGTCGGCTGAGGTTTAGGAGGGAAAACAAAAGAATTTGAACAAATTGGGTATATTGCTTTTGTAGCTTTCGAGGGGCAGTATTTGTATGCAAAATTGGTGTAAATACAGGAGCAGTGTAGCAGGACTACTGTGCAGCAGTTTTGGAGTGTTATGGCCAGTGTATCAGGCTTGGACTTGCAGTAAGCACCTTTGAATATTTCATCTTTTCGTTTTGACCTCATAGATCCAACCTTCGACCAGACTCCTCTTCAGACAGCAATATTTGTTTCCAATCAAAGTATCCTTGGAATGGGGCAAATGTATGTCCTTCGAATGGATGTCCTTCGAATGCGCCAGTTTATGTATCCTTTGAAAAAGGAAACCCAGATATGTCAATGCATGTCCTTCAAATGGGACACCCAGGTATGTCATAGTGTCCTTTGAATGGGCCACCAAGGTGCGTGTCATAGTGTAAAAATTGTGTGTTAAAGATTTTCAAGTGTGGAATCGAAGTAAGCTATTTCAGAGGGAGATGTTGTCCATTCGAAACTAGTATGAAAATAGACAACACATGAGGGAAGTTCTTGCCTTATGATTTGAAATAAGCAGGAAAGAAACTTTTGCTTCCTAGATCAAAACAAATACTGTAAAGGACCATTGCTTTGTAAAGCAAACAAGTAAGGGGTCATTGCTTCAATTGAAGCTTGCATGCAGGAGGCCACTTGCTTTGTGGGTGCTAGCATGAAGGGAAGCCATTACCTTGTCCAGGCAGGCATGTAGGAGGCCCTTTCCTTATGCATATTGGCCTGAAGGAAGTCATGGCTTTTGTGAATCGAAGGAATCATGCAAGGGGCAAATGGCTTCTGAATCGAAAGAAAGTTGCAGGAGGCCATTGCCTTCTGAATCGAAGGACACTTTCAGAAAGTCATTTCCCTCTGAATCGAAAGGGACCAACATTAAGCCACTAACTCCTGACTCGAAGGGAGCTTTCAGAAGTCCCTTGCCTTCTGAATTGAAGGAAACTGGTATGGAGCCACTAATCTTTTGAATCGAAGGACACCAATAGGAGGCCTTTGTCTTTTAAATCGAAGGAAGCCTAGACTACCAATTGAAGGATGAATCAAGCTTGTTCGAAGGAAGCCTAGATGCCCAATCGAAGCTAGAATGAATGGAAGGAAACTTGTGTTTCTTCAAAAAAAAATCATTTTTATCTGCTTTGCCCTTTTTACAGTTTCCTCTTTAACTTGATGCTAGAAAATCCAATTGTACTTGTGCAAGCTTGAATTTTTTTAGAATCCTTGTGAGAAATGCCTTGAGAAAAGAGAGGGAAAATTTTGGGGTACAACAGCTGCCCCTGTTCAATCTTCTTAAACATGAAGAGTTAGACTGGCGAGTCCGCCATTCGTGACTTGAAGGTGGAAGATGATTGAACACTAGAGTGCCCAGAAATTTGCACTCGATGATATGGTGGTTGATTGTGTAGGGAAATGGGCTTAAATATTCCATTTGGAGAGATGATAGAGAGTTGTCGGAGATGGGCTTATAGATGCCACCTAAAAGTGATTGTTGACAAAATTGGAAGAAGTATCAGTATAAATCTATGGTCGATTTATACTGAAACAGTAGATGTAATGGGATGAGTATCAGAATAATATCCACAAATGTATCGTATCTGACTCGCATCTGCAAGATGTGCTGAATGAGCGTCAAAATGACATCCGTATCTGGATTGTATTTGGACTATATTTGAGAAATGTGCTGAATGAGTGTCAGAATGACATCCGTGTCTGGATTGTATCTGGACTGTATTTGAGAGATATGTTGAATGAGTCTCAGAAGGACATCCGTATCTGGATCGTATCTGGACTATATTTGAGAGATATGTTGAATGAGTGTCAGAATGACATCCGTATTTGGATCGTATCTAGACTGTATTTGAGAAATATATTGAATGAGTGTCAAAATGACATCTGTATCTAGATCGTATCTGAACTGTATTTGAGAAATATGTTAAGTGAGTGTCAGAATGACATCCATATCTGGATCGTATATGGACTGTATTTGAGAAATATGCTGAATGAGTGTTAGAATGACATCTATATTTGGATCGTATCTGGACTGTATTTGAGAAATATGCAGAATGTGTGTCAGAATGACATCCATATTTGGATCGTATCTAGACTGTATTTGAGAAATATGCAGAATGAGTATCAGAATGACATCCATATCTGGATCGTATCTGGACCGCTTCAAGAGGGGATCTGGAGTAAGTATCAGAATGTCAGTTGTATCTAGATCGCATCTGAACTGTTTCTAGAAGAAATTTGGAATAAGTATCAGAATGTCAGCCGTATTTGGATCGCATCTGAACTGTTTCTAGAAGAGTGTATAAGAAGGAGCCCGTGTAGGATTGCTTCAGCTGGTCGTGTAGATAATTGTCCTGGCTTGTTTCAGGAATTAATCTCCAATCAGTCGTCCTTAGATAGTTGTCCTGTCTTGTTTCAGGTATTAATCTGGAACTTCTTTTTGTTGGTCATAGAGATAGTTGCCCTGGCTGGTTTTAGGAATTAATCTCCAATCAGTCGTCCTCAGATAGTTGTCCTATCTTGTTTCAGGTATTGATCTGTATGATGCGGTGGCAGAATCGAATGTTAATATTGGTTTGGGTTTTTTGTTTGTAAATGTCGCGGTAAGCAAGAGTCGCCACCGACTTTTCTTTTATCCAACAAAAGAAAGGGTGAAAAGAACAGAAAAAAAACATTTTTCAAGATTTTCTGAGTAAGGGGGGTAGATTATGGAAAGGGAAGATATTAGCACCCTTTCCATCCGTGGTTTTCCACGGGATCTTAGGTACTTGCTCATTTTTGAAAACTGTTTGTGTTTGTGTGTTATGAAAATTTTTGTTTGCTTTATGGTAACTCTCGTATCAGTCCTCAAGAGTGTGATAAAGCGTTTTTTTAAAGAAGTTTGAAAGTGTGTAAGTGTAAAAAAAATTAGGTTTGAGAAAGTACTTAAGAACAGTCTACCTACTCGAAAAAGGATGTTTTTTTCCTCCTACCCTTTAGATAGTGCTATCCTACTATTAGTGAGTAGGTAGCCCTATCGTTGGATGTTGATGGACTATCGAAAGGGACACTTATGGTCATTAAAGGCAACATGTAAGGATACCTTAGCATTTTGAAGGGACTGTCATCATATAGGAAACATCGAGGGACAAGATCATTTCTCGTAGGCAACTCGAGGGACAGTAAGGGACTATGATCTTTTATGATGACTTTTAAATTGAGCGTCTTTGCTAAGATATCCCTACGTTCGAGGGACATGACCATTGTTTTCCGAGGCAACCAATTGAGGAATACCCTAAGGGTGCAAGTGTGCAATGGTGTGTTTTTTCAGTTATATTTATCTTGTAATTAGTGACCTAACGATTATTTGATTTAATCTTGTCATGCACGCCTAAGTTACTAGCAATTATATACAAGCATATAAAGAATATAAAGCGAGAAATAAAGGTTCCTACGCTATTACAGGGCTTTGGTGTAGATACATAAGTAATGGACGAAAAGTAAAGTATGGAAATAAAAACCCTAATTTAGCTATTACAAACCGGGCGCAGTTACATAAATGATAAAAAATAATCGTGTGGAAAAATTATGACGCGCAAAAATTAAGACGGGAAAAGTTCTAAACCCTGAAAAATCTAATTGCTCATTAAAAATATTTTTTTGTATTTTATGAAAAATATTTGAATTTTAACCTGATTCTCTAATTAATTTTAATTAATGAAATAAGTCAAAATAATTAAATCAAATTAATTTATTTATCAAAAATTAAATTTAATTAGAAAAAAGCTAAGTCTATTATTTTTTTGTGATTTTTTAATTTTATGATTTCAAAAAAGAAATAAATAGAAAAATATAAACTAATTAAAACAAATTAAATAAAGAAGTTAGAAAAATGGGCCTAAGGGGGTGAAAACCCAATTGGGGGTGTGCCTGCTGAAATTTGTCAAAGCCCAGAAACCGGTGGCCCATAGTTAGTGTGTGATTTGGTGTTGTTGCGTTAGGGAGGTCCATGGTATGCGTGCATGCTAGAGGCGCTGGATCCAGAACCATGCAGATTTGATGGCTGGATATGAGGGTCTATGATGCGCTCCTAGGGTCATGACATATTGGATCTGAAAGAAATTGGTTAGAAAAATATAACATTCAAGACTTGGGAATCGAACCCATGTCTCTCCCTTTGCCAAGCGTTCCTTCCACCACCAAGCCAGTCTGTTCATTCATTATATAAACTGAACATAAAATAATATATTTGAAAAATGGTCAGAAGTTCCTCTTTTTAAAAAACGCGCGCCATTTCAAATTGTCCAACCAAGATGTGCCACGCCTTTGTCTTCCCTAGCCCTCCGTCGTGTTAGCCTAGGGACTTTTACCCACGAACAATGTCCGTCACTAAATCCCCTGCAAATTTCCAAAATCTTCAACAAGCAATATAAGTTCAATTGAAAACCATGGATCAATTGGGTTTGATCTCGTGAACATGATGGTGCTCCTCTTTCGGCCTAATTTTACATGTATTTGAAAACCCTAAATCATAGGTTAAAACCCTAACAATGGCGTATTGGCATATGTTCATCAAAACAAGCAATTAACAATTCAATCATGTTCTAATCATTCACACAAGCAAGAATTCATGATCCAAATCCATTTATAATGCACTAAAGACCATAATCGTTTTCAAAAAAAGAAAGGCAAACTGTGACTGTATTGGGCACGATTCTTGGAGCTTTGGCGCTTGAAAGTGATGCAGCTTGCTTCAGAAGGCCTCCAGGTGTTGATTGCAAGCTTCAGAATGCCTTGACTCCTTCTCTAATCAAAATCTGATTCACACTTTTTCTTGAAAGTTTGGAGTTTTGAATATCAGTTTCGTGCGGCCAATCCTTGTTCTTTTGGTCTGGCAATGTTATGCATATATATCTGGATGTATTAGGTTAACAAAAGTGGATTGAATATTGAAGATTTGTGTAGAAAAGATTTGATTTGCATTTGGAATTTTATGTTTCCAATTTTGGCCAAAACTTGCTCAAATGACTCCAATCAGCCTTTACACGAGATTTGGATTCACTCTTCTAATGCTAGGCTCATGATCTGATCACAAAACAAATCTTGGGATTTAATTCATCATTTAACTATTTTATTTGATTTATTAAGATTTAAATGAATAAAAATTCAAATAAATAAAAACAAATCCCATAAAAATAAAATAATGGATTTAAATGTCTTACATAAGTCCCTGGATATGTTTGAGATCCAAGACCCACGCCCATTAGTTCAAAATAATCCAAGTTGCTCACATTGACTTTTGTGCATTTTCATAAAATTGGTCAACTTTAGCAATGCATATCTTTCCCAATTTTAACCCTAAGAGAGTGTTATTTAACTTTTTAAAGAGCTTAAGATGTCCTCTAAACAACCCTTTTGGTTTCATCTCAATTGGATCTTCCATGTTCATGTAAGGAGCTTTGACCCAAAAGGTGTTTTTGTTGACTTTTTGAAAGGACCTATAACGTCTGAGCTTGTATCTTCCCAATGGTGTATTTCTTGAACTTGAGGGATGAATAGGAGTTGTAGGGAATTGGATTATATTCAAAATGAGCTTTTGTGGAAAACTTTCTGATAAAGTATGAGAAAGTTATGCCTGGTCAAAGTTTGGTTGACTTTTCCTATAGAAACCCTAATTTGCCATTTTTACTTTTGATGAGTTAGGAGCATTTCTTGAGGAATCATGATCAACCCTTGATCAAATGATGGCTATTACTTCAAAATGTTTATGTTGACCAAAAATCTTGAAGTTTGACTGTATTTGGGCCACAATTGACTTTTGGCCTAGTACAGTTGATTTACAGGCATTTGAGCAGTTGATTGAGCAAACTTATTGTTCAAGGCATGAAATATGGGAGAACATTTTGAGGACATATTAGGACAATGGAGAACATTTTGGATCACAATTGACTTTTGGCCTAGTACAGTTCATTGGCATGGATGATCTTGAGGACATATTAGGACAATGGAGAACATTTTGGATCTTTGGGACTCACACATCTTGCTTAAGCTTGAAACCCTAGTTGAGGCTCATTGTCTTAGGAGGAGAATTTGCCTAGTCAATTCTTAGTCATCCTAGGGCAAGTTGGGACCTCTAGAGGTATGTCTTATGTGAAAATGGGAGGACAAATTTTGGGGTACAACAATCTAGAACTTGTTTTTGTTGGTTGTAGAGATAGTTTTCCTGGCTAGTTTCAGGTATTAATCTCTGACCTTAGAAAAAAAGATAGTTTTCCTGTCTTGTTTCAGGTATTGATCCAGAACTGTTGATAATTATTTATGATAATTATCTGTTGATTGATCTTTTCTGAAAAGGTAAAGAGTTAATTGTATGCAATATCATGATGTATGAAATGCATGGTGTAATGATGTTTCTCAAAATGAATGAGATTGTGTTATATGTGTTTCGTATGCATATGCTATGAATGTTGTTGAAATGTAATTTTGTCTTGGAAAATAAATCCTTGACAAGTGTTGGGGAGCTTTGGGAAGTTAAATCCCTGACTGTTGTTGGGGATGAAGAGTATGCACCTCTCCAGACCTTGTTTTAGAATGTTTCCGCTGGGGATTCCTATTTTGTTGTTTGAGGAGAACTCCGCGGGGGAATGTTGATTTTGTTTAAGAAGAAAACTTTGTGGAGAGTGTTAATTCCTGCTTGGGGAAAGGAGTTCAGGAGTCTTAGTTGTCCGTTGCTCTACTGGGGAGTTACCTTTTCATGGAAGAGGAAGGAAGTTAACAACTTGTTGGGGATAAAGAAGTTAATTATTATTTGGTTGTCTCCCAGGCTTTGCAGCAATTCACTTGGGATTATAGGAAAGTCTACTAGGGAAGAGGAGTTGTGGTCCCTTGATTTGTAGTAGTCGGAAAGACAAACTCAAGCTGGAGAATATGTAGTTTGTTGGGGAAATAAACCTTGTTTCCAATCTGCTGGAGAGGTTTTTTCCTTAAGAAGAACTCCTCAAGGATTCTTGAGACCAACTCAGTTGGGAAGAAGGTTTTCCAGAGATTGAAACTCTGGCCGGGGATTACCTGGATCCAACTTTGTGGGGATATCCATGAATTTGGCCTGGAGGGATTTGTACCTTTATCCGTGAAGATTATTCTGTGGGGATAACCTTGTAGAGATGACTTTGTGGGGACTTGACTGGGGATCACCCTATGAAAAGAACTTTGTGGGAATTTGTCAATGTTCCTAGTGGTAAGTGTTGTAGTACTGCCATAAAATGTTTGCTTGGTCGTACATAACATGGAATTTATGTGCAATGCCCCAAGTGATTCAAATGCAGGGCTTCCCCTGGCTATTCAGTATTTCTTGAGGGATTTCTTTGAACCTCGACTTGACTGCCCCAGACAAGTTGGATAGTGATGTGTCATGCCCTACTGCTTATGGGAGAGTTTGTCATTTAGAAGTATCATCCCATTTGAAGTGGTTTTGTTCATTGAGAGAATTTTCGTTCATTGGATGTTCGCCATGCGAATTTATCTATTGTCAAACAAATAGCCATATACAAATAGCAATATTCAAATAATGCAAAGTTTATGCTTGTCTTGAAGTTTTGAAAATGCGTTTTAGCGAATAAAGAGTTTTTGTAGGAATATGAATTCAACTCAGAATTTGCAGTAAGCCTTACAAGAGTCAAGATACCTTTTGTAATAATATGCTTTTGAATTAACCCATGCTTTAATTAGGACTTTTGAAGGGTTGTAACATGGCTTTGTTCACAGTTTAAGAAAAAAAAGGATAAGGCTCAAAGTGTATTTGTACCCGCCCATTCTTCGCGATTATCTTCAGTCCTAAACTCAGTTAATTATGCGTTTGAACTTTAATTGAGTCTAAAATGACATTTTGGTGATGGTTCGGACAAGTTTAGTTTGTTGTAAGGCAGTCATTTTTGCAACATTTTCATGTTGTTAGGGATTTGTAGCGTCCTTCTTTTGATTTGTCATCACGGATTTTTGTCTGACTGTTCTTGTCTTGAGATTACAGTCAGCGGGATGCCCCCTTTTTTTTTAAGTCTCCTTCGTAGGGTTTGACTTAGTGGGCTTTTCTTTTTGAGAGATAATGATTGCCTATGTGATAGGGAACCATCACTATCTTTTGATTCTAGAGGAATGTTTTTTATGTCATTCATTGTGTATGAAGTGAAAGCTTGCGACTGAACACGCACTTGAATTAACTGAGAGACTACCCTGCCCCAGGTTTTGATTAAAGATTTCAATTTGTGTGAAAAAGAAAACTACTTTTTTGGCTCAAAGGGGTTGACTAGGGATTATCTTCCTTATAACTCCAGTGTTTAGGGTTTGAAAGAAACGCCTGTACATCATCAGCAAGGTCTGTCCAAAAGCATATTGTACGAGATTATGGCATTATTTTCGTCATCCTCCCTCTAAAGGCTTGCAACTTTTTGAAACAAGAGTTTAATATCATAAAGGGAGTAAAAGTAAAGTTTTAAGTATAATAAAACGAATAGATGAATTCAAGACAAACATATGCAATGCATTAATGAAACAAAGTTTGACATTAATAGATAAGTGTTTGAACAACAAAAGAGATTACAATTGAAAATTCAAAATGAAAAGGACGCTCTCCATGATTTGGCGTAGGAGCAGTGATCATGTTGGGAGTAGCAGGTGGATCAAATTGAATCTCCTTGGCATCAATCATGTCTTGAATCTTGTTCTTCATAGTCCAACAGTTGTCGGTGTCGTGTCCAGGACTATCAGAATGGTAGACACATCTTACATTTAGATTGTACTTAAGAGAGGAGGTATCGGGGTTTTGAGGAGGATCCCTTAGCATGATCAGCTCTGCCTTCAGCAAACATTTGTAACGCTTAAGACAATGGAATATTAATCTTAGCGTACTGCCTTTCTTGGTACTTTACCCTATGCCTATTGCCCTGTCGTTGTTGAACATATGTAGGATTAGAGATCAGGATTACCCCCACGTGTTGGTCGTGGTTACTCTGGTTACAGCCTTTTTGACCGTAAGCAACATCAAACTCTTTCTTACAATTGAAAGGTTGTTTCCCTGCACTTGAAGATGCACCCCTTTGGATTTTACTGTTTTTGATGCCAACTTCGACTCTTTCGCCAGTCAGTATTAGCTCGGTGAACTCGGCTGAGGAGCTTCCGATTAGGTGATTGAAGAAAGGTCCCGTCAAAGTTCCCATACAGATATCAATCAGCTCCCTGTCAGTTAAGGGTGGCTGCACTCTGCCTGCCAAGTCTCTCCATTTTTTAGCGTATTATTTAAAGCCCTTGTTGGAACGCATGGTCGTATTCTGCAACTACACACAAGTTGGTGCAAGATCAGCATTGTATTGGTACTGCTTGTAGAAAGCAGCAGCTAGATCTTCCCAAGTGTGAATGTGTGAACTCTCCAATTGATACAATCATTTAAGTTGCGTCCCAGCTAGACTCTCTTGGAAGAAATGGACCCAGAGCTTCTGATCATTGGTGTATGGTTGAATCTTGTGGACATAAGATCACAGATGCATCTTAGGACAAGAGACCCCATCATATTTGGCAAAAGCAGGAATCTTGAATTTCGGTGGGATGACCACTCTAGAAACCAATCCCACTTCTTCAAAGTCCAGACCAGGTACTCTCTGGATTTCCATGGCGTTGAGGCGATCCTCCAGTTGTTTGTATTTGTCATCCGCAAGAGGATACTGCTCTTCAGCATAGTCAGCCTCTTCTTCGTTAGACCCCAGATCGTGTTCCCCTTCTTTTGTCTGGTTGTCCTCCTCGGTTGACGGAGTTGCAAATTCTAGAGCTTGCTCTATTGGTCTTTTGAACTTCCTTCCCAAATTCAGGATGCCCACTGACTTCTTTGTCTTTTTCTTCTTGTCTTTGAGAAAAAAAGTCTTCAGGTCCTCTTGCCCTTTAGCCAAAGTCAGGAACATCTGTTGGAATTGAGCATTTTGTGCTTTAAGATCCTTCTCTATTTGTTTTATATCCATCTTATTGAAATAAATAGTAGGAAGATAAGGAAACCTGTGTGGAAGAAACCTGTCATGATATGATGCATGGTATGTGGATGCATGTTTTCAAGGATCTCGCGGGTAAACACAAGAAGATGTTAGAAGTTGAATTTTGATCAACAGTTTTGATTAAAGAACTTCGTATCGGTGGATGTCCTTCCACAAGAATCAAGCTCACCATGTCAAGTGGGTCATAGCCCTTGACTCAAGTTATCGTGTTTTTGTCTTTGACGGTGTTTGATTAGAGAATGAATCCTCTTGCCCCTTGATAGGCGTCTGGTTCAACATGACCCTGCATCATAGGCCCTTGAGATCCTTGAAATGGCTATTGAAAATGCTATGGTATGATGTCATGATGTTATATACAAGTATGCAAAGCAAGAAAGTTGTTATGTACAAATAGTCATATACGCACAAAGCAGACAAGTCCTTAGGTTTAGGCTTGTATGGAGTTTGTAGTTAAGTACCCTCTTGAAGTTTAGTTGGCTCAACCTGTCCTAGTAATAGTAATCGGGTTCTAGGGGATCTCAATATCACTGATCTTTCTTCATCGGGCATTATTTCAGCGTAAGCCTCTTTATTGATGACCAAAATATCCCGAAAGTCTGATCTCAATAAGCGTAATATCGAGTATCAACCAACTTCGGACTGCACCAAAGCCGGCTATCTCACTACTTCCTAATGGCTAAGTTGTTCAATTAAGGTTCTAAGGTCAGTTAGTGCTTCATGACACCACAAGCGGCTCCGTATTCTCCTTGACTACTCAAGGGCTATCAGTACCAATAAATGTGTCACACTAACATAGCCATTGCTTCAACCATGTCGGTATACCCCACACAATTTCCACAATCTATTGCTACTTACCTAAAAGGTACTCCATATCTGGGTAGAGGATCAAAACAAACCCAAACAATGAACCATAATGTAAAGCAAGCAAGTTAAACAAAGAAAGCAAGTAAAGGTGATCTAGTCCTAAGGTAACCCCACTTTTAAGTTAGTCCCCAGCAGAGTCACCAGCTCTGTAATACGGTGGGAGAACTGACTTGGGTGTTTTATGTTTGATCGCAATTGTTGCGGATAGCAAGAGTCGCCACCGGCTTTTCTTTTATCCAATAAGGAAAGGGTGAAAAGAACAGGAAATACCTTTGATATTATTTTCTTGAGTTCGGGGGGTAGGTTATGAAAAGGGAAGGTGTTAGCACCCTTTTCATCTGTAGTTATCTAAGGGTTCTTAGTTGCTTGGTAGATCACTTGCTTTGTTTTAAAATGTGCTTTGTGGTGTGGGTTTGAAAATATTTTGAAAACGTCTTCGTAATGGTTCTCATCTCTATAAGAATGCATACAAAGTGTTGGTTTTGAAAATAGTTCAAAGGGGTGTTTGTGGGAGATGTTTTTGAAATTGATTTTGAAAAGTTCCTTTGTAATGATTCTCGTCTCTATAAGAATGCGTACAAAGAGCTTTGAATTTTGAAAATGTTTCAATTGAAGGTGTTGGTGTGAAAATGGTTTTTAGTTGTGAGCAAGCAAGCAACTACGAGCATCCTACCTACTCAAAAAGTCTAATGTTCTTTTCCTCCTCCTTTAGATGTTGCTATCTTACCATTGATTTGATAAGAAGCCCCATCGTTGGATGTGAAGGGACGGGCGTGAGTCGTTTGTATAGTCATAGAAGGCAACCTATGATACGTTTAGAAATTTTTGTTTAGGGACTAGATCGTTTACTGAAGGCAACATCGAGGGACAACGATCTTTTATCGAGGGTATTTTGCTAAAACACCCATATTCGAGGACATGACTATTTTCCGAGGCAACAAGTTAGATTACCCTAGATGTGCATGTCTGTGCATGGTGTGTTTGATTTCATGCATTTTTATCTTTGATTTTTGGGTTGTCTACTTGTTGGTTTTATCTTGCCATACATCCTAATTACTAACATTTGTATAAAGCAATAAAAATGCAGAAAATAAATATTCTACACTATTACAACCATATTGAATACCAAGAAAATATAAAGACAAAACAAAATAAAAGAAGGGAAAATAAGCTTTTCGATCCAGGAAGCAGCGTCTCTTCGATTCTTCCCTTCTCTTCCTCTTTCAATTTGGGCCTAGCAGCCAACGTAAGATGCAGCCTTCGATTCATCCTTCTGGCTTCTTCTTTCAATTGGGGCCTGGAAGTCAGTGTGGACACTCTTTGTTTCTCCCTTCTTGCTCCTTCATTTATACTACGAAGCACTATGGGTCTGCAAAGCAGCATGAGAGCGTATCTTTCGTTTGGGACTGTGAGACAGCCAGGGGCGAAGCCTAAGGCTTTGTTTCATACAAAAACTTTTTCTTTTGTTCGGGGTCTGTACAAGTTAGTTCTACCATATATTTGGACAAGAAAAACAAACGAAAAAAAGGTAGAAAAGAAAAAGCAAACAAATAGTATTTACATGTTATGTTTGAAACGAAAAGCTTAAGGTTAAGAGGACTTACCTTGCTTGACACTGGGGTGTGTGGGTTGAACCTTGAGTTGCTGCCCTGGGTGCTCCTGAATTCGAAGGGAAGAAACAAAGGTGGTGTTTTTAGTGCTGGATTTCGAAGGCCAAGAAGAGTGGAGTTTGTGCTTGTTGTTTCTGGATTCGAAGGAAAAGAGCAGGTGTAGTGTTTCTTTGCTGGATTCGAAGGAAAGAACAAAGTGTGGGGTTGCTCCTGGATTCGAAAGGGAAAAGAAACAGGTGTTGTGTTTCTAGTGTTGGATTCGGAAGGAACAAAAACAAAGGTATGGTCTTTTGATTATGGGTTTGAGGATGTGTTAAATGTTTGATGATTTTCACACACTCAAAGTTTCTCCAGCTATCAAAAGCCTCTGGATGTGTTGTCCATCCCCTTAGACGTGTTATGGAGCCTCTTATTTATAGATGAAGTTGGATGAGGTTTAGGAGGGAAAACAAAAGAATTTAAACAAATTGGGTATACTGTTTTTGTAGCTTTCGAGGGGCAGTATTTGTATGCCAAATTGGTGCAAATACAGGAGCAATGTAGCAGGACTGTTGTGTAGCAGTTTTGGAGCATTATGGCCAGTGTATCGGGCTTGGACTTGCAGCAAGCATCTTTGAATATCTCATCTTTTCATTTTGACCTCATAGATCCAACCTTCGACCAGACTCCTCTTCAGACAACAATATTTGTTTCTAATCAAAGTATCCTTCGAATGGGGAAAATGTATGTCCTTCTAATGAACCATGTGTTTGTCCTTCGAATGCGCCAGTTTGTGTATCCTTTGAAAAGGGAAACCCAGATATGTCAATGTATGTCCTTCGAATGGAACACCCAGGTATGTCATAGTGTCCTTCGAATGGGCCACTAAGGTGTGTGTCATAGTGTAGAAATTGTGTTTAGAAGATTTTCAAGGGTGGAATCGAAGCAAGCTATTTCAGAGAGAGATGTTTTCCATTCTAAACTAGTATGAAAATAGCCAACGCGTGAGGGAAGTTCCTGCCTTGTGATTTGAAACAAGCAAGAAATAAACTTTTGCTTCCTGGATCAAAACAAACAATGTAAAGGGGCATTGCTTTGTAAAGCAAACAAGTAAGGGGTCATTGCTTCAATCGAAGCTTGCATGCAGAAGGCCACTTGCTTTCTGGGCACTAGCATGAAGGGAAGCCATTGCCTTATGCAGGTAGGCATGCAGGAGGCCCTTGCCTTGTGCATATTGGCCTGAAGGATGTCCTGGATTTTGTGAATCGAAGGAATCATGCAAGGGGCAAATGGCTTTTGAATCAAAGGAAAGTTGCGGGAGGCCATTGCCTTCTGAATCAAAGGACACTTTCAGAAGGTCATTTCCCTCTGGATTGAAAGGGACCAACATTAAGCCACTAACTCCTGACTCGAATGGAGTTTTCAGAAGGCCCTTGCCTTCTGAATCGAAGGAAACTGGTATGGAGCCACTAATCTTTTGAATCGAAGGACACCAACAGGAGGCCTTTGTCTTCTAAATTGAAGGAAGCCTAGATGCCCAATTGAAGGATGAATCAAGCTTGTTTGAAGGAAGCCTAGATGCCCAATCGAAGCTAGAATAAATTGAAGGAAACTTGTGTTTCTTCAAAAAAAATCATTTTTATCTGCTTTGACCTTTTTACACTTTCCTCTTTAACTTGATGCTGGAAAATCCAATTGTAGTTGTGCAAGCTTGAATTTTTGAGAATCCTTGTGAGAAATTCCTTGAGAAAAGAGAGGGCAAATTTTGTGGTACAACACTTGGGTAGTTCTTTAAGTTCTAAAGTTGGTTTCTTAGGGCAAGGTATAGGATCTGGTTAAGGGTTGAAGGTAGCTTGATTGTTTCTGTGGGTTCTTCTTGATCTAGTTCCCTAACGCATTCATCAATGATGTCTATGGCATAACATGTATTTCCTATTATCGGTGCCATAAGAAATTTCGAAAGAATAAATTCTATCTTTTCATCACCTACTCCAAAAGTAAACTTTCCTCTCTTAACATCTATTATGGCTCCTACAGTTGATAAGAGCGGTCTACCTAAGAGGATTGGGATATCATCATCTTCTTTTGTATATACAATTTGCCGATCCTAAACGGGACATCTTCTAATATGTCAATTGGATATTTAACAGATCTATTGGCTGAGACATCTTAGTAGGTTGCAATTTTCCTAAATTTAATCTCTCACAAACTGCCAGAGGCATTAAGCTCACACTAGCTCCTAAGTCCAGGAATGCTTTGTCGACCATGTGATTTCCTTAAAATACAAGGTATGGAAAAGTTTCCAGGGTATTTCTCTTTCTTAGCAAGTTTATTTTTGGAAATAGAATTGCATTCCAAGGGTTTGGGATCATCAAGCCTACGTTTGTTGGTTAGGATGTCTTTGAGGAATTTAGCATGTGAGGGTATCTGGGTGATGGCTTCGGTGAAAGGAATTTCTACATGGAGTTTCTTTATTATTTTTATGAATTTTTTATATTGGTTGTTAATTTTAGTTTGCTTAAGTCTTTACGGATATGGTATTGGTGGTTTGTATGGCAGGGGTGGTACATAAGTTTTATATATGGCTTCTCTTTTATCTTTATCTTTCTGTTTTTCAGATTCCACTGGTTTCTCTACTTCGTCTGTAGGCACAACATATTTCTTAGAAGTTTTGGATTCATTCAATACTGGGTTGACAGGTTCATCGTAAGCAGTTCCACTTTGTAAGGTAATGGCATTGACTTGTCCTCAAGGGTTTGGTTGAGGTTGTCCAGGAAATTGCCCTCCAGGCGTAGTTTATGGGGCTTGTTAGAGAGCTACTTGAGAGATCTGAGTTTCAAGCATTTTATTGTGGGTGACTATTTGGTCAACCTTGGTTCCTAATTGTGTGATTAATTCATTTAAATGAATGTTTTTGTTTAGGAATTCTTTGTTTTACTGGGTTTGGGCTGAAATGAAATTTTCCATAATTTTCTCTAGGTTCGGCTTTGGGGGTACAACTTGCATAGGTCGGTTTTGTCTCTGGGCTTGAAAACCTGATGGTCTCGGAGGTGTTGAATTTTGGATTGGATTATTGTTTTTGTAGGAGAAGTTTGGGTGATTCCTCCATCCAGGGTTGTAAGCATTTGAAAATGAGTTTCCTTGGGCATAGTTGACTTGGTATGTGCTTGTTTCATTTAACAGATTGCATTCAGCTGATTGGTGCCCTTTGGTTCCACATATTTCATATTCTAGGTGGACTGCTGCTACAGTAGCTGGATTTGAAGACATATGTTCAACTTTAAGGGTTAAAACGTCCATTTTGGCTTGCATAATGTCTATAGAACTTATCTCATGTATTCCTCCTTGGGTCTCTTTCTTCTCTACAGATGCTCGTTCAGTTCCCCATTGATAATGGTTTTGGTCCATATCTTCGATGAGAGCGCAAGCTTCAGGGTAGTGTGATACGGTGGGAAAGAACTGACTATTTTTTTGGAATGCTGGTTTGCGTTTTGCGTTTGTTTTCGCAAAATGTCGCGGTAAGCAAGAGTCGCCACCGACTTTTATTTTATCCAACAAGGAAAGGAAAAAAGCACAGAAAAATTCCTTTTTGAGATATTTCTCGGGTTCGGGGGGTAGATTATAGAAAGGGAAGGTGTTAGCACCCTTTCTATCCGTGGTTATCCACTGGCTCTTAGGTACTTGCTCATATTGTTTTCAAAATTTGCTTTTCTTTATGCTTGTGGGTTTGAAAAAGTTTTTGTTTGAAAACTTCGATTTAACTCTTGCTTCTGTCCTCAAGAGCGTATGAAGTGTTTTTGAAAACTTTCTTCGAAAAGTGTAAGTGTGAAAAAGATTTTGTTTTTTGAGAGAGCAAGTACTTAAGAACCATCTACCTACTCGAAAAAGGAATCGTTCTATGCTAACTTCCTTTAGAAAATGTTATCCCACTATTAGTGAGTAGGTAGCACCGTCATTGGAGTTTGAGGGTCAATTCGAATTTAGGGACTTACGGTCACTAAAGCAATGTTAGGACGCCTTAGCGGTAACCCTAATGTCTTAGATCATTTGTTTTGAGGCAACAATATCCGAGGCAACCGTTTCAAGGCGACTATGATCTTTAAACAAGAGGGCGACCTCTAAAGTGACCTATACTCAATGACCGCGTACGAAGGCAACCAAGTGGGGTGTACCCTAAGAGTGCGCATGTGTGAGTGTGTCATTTTCAGTCAATTTTATCTTTGTACATGTTATTGGTGATCTAAGTTAATTTTAGTTTTAAACGTTCAATCTTGTCATGCATCCTTATTATCAAACATTTAGCTGTTGTATTATTTGCAGAATTAAAAGGCAGAATTTAAACTAAATTATTAGAAGGTGTCGGGTATTTATATCGCCAAAAACAACCCTTTGAAAATAAAATAAAAGCGGAAAAATAAATAAATGTTCTAATTATTTATTACAAGCCAGGAGCAGATACATCAATTAGGTAAATAAAGCGCGCGATGCAAAATTAATTATTAAATGAATTAATTAATGAAAAATAATTATTGACATATTTTTGGAGTTTTTGTTAATTTAGGAAAGAAAATAAAATGATTAAATTAGTGATAAAAAACCTATTGATTTCTAATTAATTTTTAATTATTTACAAAATAAATGAAAGTTATCTAAAATTAACCTAATTAAATTAATTAATATTTATTGATAAAAAATAAAATTCTAAATTTATTTGGACATAAAAATATTTTTGTGATTTTTGATAAAAAAGAAAATTAATTAATTGTTAGTAAAAATAATAAATAAATTACTTAAAGAAAAATATAGAAAAAGGAAATAAAGGGTGAGAAATGGACCTGATTTTAGGGTGCAACAGTTGTTGGTGTCATGGGTAAGCTATTCTGTTTTGCCTGTTTGTGTTTTGACTTTTGGCCATTTGTGTTCTGGCCTCAATGTTCCTTAACCTTCTCAGGATGTCTACCTCGCCATGTATTGTTGTCAAGTGTAAGTTGTTCTGTTTTGGCCATTTGTGTTTTGGCTTTTGGCCATTTGTGTTCTGGCTTTTGGCCATTTGTGTTTTGGCCTCAACGTTCCTTAATGAACCTGCACGGGATCCTGTCTAAATCTACAGTGTTGAATCTCATGAACACATTAAATAAATTACTATATATCATAAAATACAAATAAAGCCAATATATGAAGAAATTTAATGTTTAAGCCAATGTGGCATGTATGAATGATTATACCCTTTTGATCATAGAGATCAAATCAGCCTTACCCTTACTGGAGAAGTAGTGATATGAATGCTTTTATGCCCTTTTGATCATGGAGATCAAGCCAGCCTTACCCTTACTGGAGAAGTAGTGATATGAATGCTTTTATGCCCTTTTGATCATGGAGATCAAGTCATCCTTACCCTTACTGGAGAAGTAGTGAGATGTTGGTTTGTAACTGGGATGGCTTGTTTGTAGTGAGATGTTGGTTTGTAACCGGGATGACTTGTTTGTAGTGAGATGGGGATTTGTAATAAGGATTTCAAAGTTTTAGGGTTCTTGAAAGAATTTGATATTCTGACAGTGTTGTGGCAAGGTTTTTTTTTCTCTCCTCTATTTGTATGAAAAGTGGGATTATATAATAGAAATTAGAGAGCAAAAAATGGGCTTTGAATGTGCAATTGAGCCTCCAATGTTCACTTGAGTTCGTCACGTTGCAGGCTAAATCGCAGGGGCTTAAGTGCAATCTTTGAAGTTGAAATGTGAAAACAAAATGTAGCCGACATCGAGAACTAACTCCTGTCTGAAAATCGGCTCAATTGGATAAACGGTGAATTAGTTATGAATTTTTGAAGTTTCAGCTCAGACAAACTTATTTTGGGCTCCAGTGTCGACTCTGACACGTTCTTCAATAAAAAAACTGGTATTGATAGGCGTATAATTCGGTCTCGACTTTTGAAGCAAAGTTGTAGATATCTGAGTCAGTGACCTTGTGTAAAAATATGAGCCCAATCTGATAAAAATTGACCGAGTTATGAATTTTCGAATTTTTGACCCAGATAAAATAATATTCAGCATTCAGGATTTTCGGCGCGTCACGCGTACTCTGAGTAAAAAACGAAGACCTTTTGGATATCGTTCGAACTCAATACCTTCTGAGAAAACTTAGCCAACTCGATTTGAGAAATTTTGGCGCCGGAACCAGCTCGATACGATAAAAATCGACCAAGTTATGATTTTCTGAACATGACGCAAATAAACTTCTGTCACAAATTTTCTGTACGAACATACTTGATAAATCCACATTTTTGAAGACCTTCTGATCGAAATTGGCTTCCAGCCGTGAGAGATGAAAATGTAGATAATGTCAAGACGGAATTTTGGCCACCGGAACGGGTTCAAAACAAGTCACGATATTCAAGTTATGAATTTTTTAGCGCATAAAAACTGCACTTTCAGCACACTTTTTTCACCATATTTCTTCGAGAAAACTCACACATTCGGATACCTTCTTTAAAGAATTGAGTCTTGAGCTGAACCTAAATTTGAGAATATGTTATCAGAGATATCTTGGCGAAAGGACACCTGAATATGACGTGCCGGTTGGACTTGTGAATCTTTGAACCCTGAATCATTGCAAAACGGCGAACCGATCTTCAGCACGGAAAATACTCTGAGAATATCCATTGACGAAATAAACGTCACTTGTAACCTGAAGAAGCTTGATAAATATACCTTTATTCCATAAACATAAAACCAATAATATGCGTGTATGAAAATAGGGCAAATTTTGGGGTACAACAGCTGCCCCTGTTCAATCTTCTTAAACCTGAGGATGTAGATTGGCTTTCGTGCCTTTCGTGATCCAAAGGTGGAAGATGATTGAACACTAGAGTGCCCAGAAATTTGCACTCGCATGAAGTGGTATCAGCCTTGTGATGTCGGGAATGGGCGTACAGATGCCATTTGGAGACTATTGATAGGAGGTCTGAACTTCGACTGGAATAAGAATCAGGGAGATCTTTGCGTCGATCTGACTGAACCAGAGAAGGTCTTGGATTAACTTTGACTGGATAAGAATCAGAAAAATCTTATAATCGATTTAACTGAACTGAATGAAAATCTTGGAATATCTTCAACTGGAATAAGAATCAGGGAGATCTTAGCGTCGATCTGACTGAACCAGAGAAGGTCTTGGATTAACTTTGACTGGATAAGAATCAGAAAAATCTTAGAATCGATTTAACTGAACCAGACGAAAGTCTTGGAATATCTTCAACTGGAATAAGAATCAGGGAGATCTTAGCGTCGACCTGACTGAACCAGAGAAGGTCTTGGATTAACTTTGACTGGATAAGAATCAGAAAAATCTTAGAATCGATTTAACTGAACCAGACGAAAGTCTTGGAATATCTTCAACTGGAATAAGAATCAGGGAGATCTTAGCATCGATCTGACTGAACCAGAGAAGGTCTTGGATTAACTTTGACTGGATAAGAATCAGAAAAATCTTAGAATCGATTTAACTGAACCAGACGAAAGTCTTGGAATATCTTCAACTGGAATACAAATCAGGGAGATCTTAGGGTCGATCTGACTGAACCAGAGAAGGTCTTGGATTAACTTTGACTGGATCGGCATCAGAAAAATCTTAGGATCGATTTAACTTGACCAGACAAAAATCTTGGAATATCTTCAGCTGGAATACGAATCAGAGAGATCTTAGGGTCGATCTGACTGAACCAGAGAAGGTCTTGGATTAACTTTGACTGGATCGGAATCAGAAAAATCTTAGGATCGATTTAACTAAACCAGACAAAAGTCTTGGAATATCTTCAACTGGAATACGAATCAGGGAGATCTTAGGGTCGATCTGACTAAACCAGATAAGGTATTGGATTAACTTTGACTGGATCGGCATCAGAAAAATCTTAGGATCGATTTAACTGGACTAGACAAAAGTCTTGGAATATCTTCAACTGGAATACGAATCAGGGAGATCTTAGGGTCGATCTGACTGAACCAGAGAAGGTCTTGAATTAACTTTGACTGGATCGGCATCAGAAAAATCTTAGGATTGATTTAACTGGACCAGACAAAAGTCTTGGAATATCTTCAACTGGAATACGAATCAGGGAGATCTTAGGGTCGATCTGACTGAACCAGAGAAGGTCTTGGATTAACTTTGACTGGATCGGCATCAGAAAAATCTTAGGATCAATTTAACTGGACCAGACAAAAGTCTTCCATAGATGTAGTTTCTTTTTGAAGGGACTACCAGGTCATATGAATAGTCGACAGTGTTTATTGATTCGTCTTTCCATGAAAAGGTAAAGAGTTAGTCATATGCAATGTCATGATGTATGAAATACATGATATATATCAAGCAATGATGCTCTCAACATAAATGAGATTGTGTGGTATGATGCGTATATGCCTGTATCATGATGTATGGAAATGTAATGTTTCTAGCTGGGGAAAATAAATCCCAGATAGCTGAGGGAGAATAGAGTTGAATTCTTCGTTTCCGCTGGGGATGGTGAACGAAGGTGATTGTGAGAATAAACCTGCAGGAGAAGATAACTCCGTTGAGGAATATATTGATGAGGAGATTACTCTGTGGGGAAGAGATGCTCTGCTGAGGATTCCACTGATAAATTCCGTCGGGATGAATTATCGTTGCTGGTGATATTGAATCCTGTTGGGGGATTGAATTCCTGTTTGTGAAAGGAAAGAACTCTGTTGGGGATGATCTTTCAATTGCGACTTGCTGGGGATAACCCTTTAGACTCTTATAGGGATAATCCTCTGAGTTCTGCTGGGAATGATCCTTTGAACTTGGCTGGGGAGATTTATTTTTGTATTCCGCTGGGGATAAACTTCCAGAGTCCACTAGGGATGATGCTTCAACTCCACTGGGGAAGCTTTTTCAGACTGCGCTGGGAAAATTTTAACTTCACTGGGGGTATCTTGTATTCTGCCGGGGAATATTCTTATACTCCGCTGGGGAAATATTAAGACTGCCAGGGATATTAAGCCTTTTCAGTGTTGATGGTAGATAAACTTTGCTTGAGGAAAGAATATTACTGATTCATTCATTCACAGTTGTAAGCCTCAGCTGGGAGAGCTGTCATTACCGTCTTACTCTGCGGGGAGTGAATGTTACTGGGGCACGTGCTAAGGATATGACGATGGCTTGCATCGAGACTTTTTTGCCCCTGTTTCTGCGGGAGAAGGTGCCTGCGGAGGCCCTGTGGATCGAGTATTATCCCCACCTATGAGGTGTGTTGTACCCCAAAATTTGCCCTCCCATATTCTTCAAGGTTTGTCAAGAATCATCTTCAAATGGTTCAAGATTGCTCAAGAGATTGTATAGTCAAACCACCTCCTAAGTCAGTTGAAATTAGGGTTTTGGTTCTTTCAAGGAATTTAAGGTTTTCAATGGTTCAATCAAGTCTCATAGGCCTATATACATCCTCAAGCACCTACATGCCAAGTTTCAAGACTCACAGTGCCAATTTGCACAGTCAAAAGCTCCATTTGCTCTACAGTCAACTGCAAGGGCAAAATGGTCATTTTGCAGTCAAAAGTCATAATTTTTGGTCAACATCTTATTTTGAGTCCACAATCATCATTTGATCAAGTCTTGATCATGATTCCATAAGGATAGCTCAAAAATCATCAAGATGCCAAAAGTTACTATTTTTGGATAGCAGAAAAGTCAAATGTATCTTGACCAGGGCATAACTTTTTCATGGTTCATCAGAAAAATTCCATCCAATGCTCATTTTGAAGAGGATGCTATTTCCTACAATCCATCTTCACACTACAAGTCCAAGAAATTCTCTCACAAAAAGTTATCAATTTCTACATTATAGGTCAATTTCAAAAGTCAACAAAAGTACCTTTTGAGTCAAAGGCCATAATTTGAGATTGGTAAATCCAAATGACATGGGACCAAAGGCATTGGTTAGAGGACTTCAAGACCTTTCCAAAATGTCCAAGAACATGGTCATATGATCAAAATTGAGCAAGTTGTGCATTGGAGAAGTTGGGAAATTTTTAGGAATTTGCAAAAGTCAACTTTGCTCAAAACACCTTATTTTTGCTAATGGGCCTCAAATTTCTTCTTGAAACTTCATCCATGGCCTATGCACGACCCATCAAGCTTAATTGAATTTATTTTCTTATTTTTTATTAATTAATTGGATTTTTAATTGATATTAATTCATTTAATTAATTTAAATTGTAGGAAAATGCAAGATTTGATTTTTCAATCTTTTTGTGAAGCAAATATGGTCAGGATATGCTGGCAATTTTGTGCTCAAAGTCAAAGATGCAAAATCTCCAAAATTGGCAACTTTATTCAATCATGAAAATGCAAAAAAGATTTGATTTTCAATCAAAGATCAAATCATCAATTCAATGGATTCTTGTTCAAGTTTTGACCTAATTTCATTCTCTTATATATATACAAGCAAACCCTAATCTCATACATGTGAGAAAGCTGCAGAAAAAGCCATAGCAATTCAAGAAAATTCAAGAAAAACTCAAAACTGATTTTCACATTCCAGGCCAATTCAAGGCATTTTATTGATTCTAATACCTTGCAGGAGTTCTCAGGAATGATTTACAATCAAATTCCAATACCAAAGCTCAAGGAATCGTCCATTACAGTTTCTCGGTTTGCCTTTTTTTTCCAAAATCGTAACTCTCAATTCATGTGCATTTAACATATTTTCTTGATTGTTTCGTGTTAATAGGAATCATACGAAGCTAATGGTATAACTCAATTGAACTGAAATTCCATAAATCACAAGATGCCATGAACGGTTTTCTAGGGTTCTTGAGTTTGAAATTGGGGCTTTCTAAACCCAGAAAAATTAAGACTTGTAAGGCACATGGTTGGATTCGTGAGAACCAGACGAACACGATTGAACCCTCGCGAAATATTTATATAAACCATGGCTCTAGTCACTATTTTTCCTCGTATCATATTGTGGGGGTTAAAAACCCCCGCTATCTAATATGTTTTTATGCAGAACGAAGGAAGAAGACGAGGACGTGTCAACGTATGGTTGGCCGGTTTAAATCTTAGCGCATTTTTTCATAGTTTCAGCATATTAATTGAGTTTTACATATTATATTTATTTGCTATTCCTATATTGAATGAACGCGTTAGTTGGATTGGCAAGCAGGTGTGTGGAAAGGCTATTGGGACCTGGGTTCGAATCCCAGGTCCCCCAGAAACATTTATTTCTTTTCTTAACATATTCACATGCAGGCTTCCAAAAGTGATCCACCATGTACCTCACTTATCAATACGCCAAGTGGCCACGAACTCAAATCCAGTGGTCATGAGTGGAAGACTACCATGCTCCCTAGTCAATCAACGCACAGAGGATCTCAAAAAGTCAAACACGCTTGAGCAATTGGGCTTCAGAATTACAAACACACCTCCAGAATTTGGCCCAACACCCCTTCAAGTTTATTCCTTTTCTCTTCTATTTTTATTTTCTTTTATTCTAATTATTTACTATAATTATTATTATTACTTAAATTAACCAAATTAATTTTTCATAATAAATTCAGAAAATAATATTTTTTTTATTATTATTATTTAAATTAATTTCACCCTTAATTAGTTATTTTTGTAAATAAATACTAACAAATTAATTTAGTTTAATTAGGGTTAATTTTAACTTTTTCTCAATAATTTAAAATCAACATAGAATTAGGGTTTTTACTAACTTTTGACTTTTTTATTTATTTATTTCATTAAAACATAAAAAACCAAAAAATATTTCTTTTATTTAATTAATTAGTTTAGGTTTAATTTAATTCATAAATAATCAAAAACTCTTTCTTTCTCAAAAAGGGTCAAAACCCTAAGAACTTCTCTGATTCAATTTCTCTCTCGCACATATTATTTTTTATCATATTTATGTAATTGCTCCGAGGATGTAATAGCTTTAATTAGGACCTTTTATCGCTTTCTTTAATTTCCCGCAATTTACTTTTCAAAGGGTTTGTTTTTGGCGATGTAAATACCCGACGCCTTGTAATAGCGTAGATTTACTTTCCGCAAACTATTAAACTGCTAGATGTATGCTAAATAGGCTATGCATGACAAGACTTATCTCTGAAAATAAAATCAATTCGTAGCTCACCATAACATGTGCAAAGATAACTTAACTGAATCCTGACACACTCGCACATGCCACTCTTAGGGTACGCCTCACTTGGTTGCCTCGACGTGGTCATTGAGTATAGGGTGTTTTAGAGGGCGCCCTCTTGTCTAAAGATCCAAGTTGCCTCGAAACGGTTGCCTCGGATAAAAAGGATCTAGGACATTAGGCTTACCGCTAAGGCGTCCTACTATTGCTTTGGTGACCACACATGTCCCTATAATCGAATTGACCCGAAAAAACTCCAACGACGGTGCTACCTACTTCTCAATAGTGGGATAGTACTGTCTAAAGGACATTTACACAGCTTAATTTATTTTGAGTAGGTAGAGGTTCTTAGATACTTGCTCTTTCAAAACAAAAATACTTTTCGCACCTACACTTTTCTGACAAAAGTTTTCAAACAGCACTTCATACACTCATGAGGACTGATACAAGAGTTAAAACGAAGTTTTCAAAACAAACTTTTTTTCAAAACCCACAAACACAAGAAAAGCAAAACATTTTGAAAACATAGTGAGCAAGTACCTAAGAGCCCGTGGATAACCATGGATAGAAAGGGTGCTAACACCTTCCCTTTCTATAATCTACCTCCCGAACCGAGAAAGATCTCGAAAAGGAATTTTGCTGTGCTTTTGTCCTTTCCTTGTTGGAGAAAATAAAAGATGGTGGCGACTCTTGCTTACCACGACATTTCGCGAACCAGCATTAAAAACAGTCAGTTCTATTTCCACCGATCACAGAATTGGCGACTCTGCTGGGGAATATTAATAAGTGAGGTGTACCTTAGGGTTTAGATCACCTTTATGTTTTCAATTGTATGCCTTGTTTGCTTTAATATTTGCGGGCTTGTATTGGAGTTTCATAGATTCTAACCCGGATCTGGGGAATACCCTTTAGGTAAGTAGCAATAAACTTTGAGGGACCTGACCGGCATAGACCGACACAGGTGAAGCAGTAGCTACATTGGTGTGACACCTTGGTCTGTACCGATATCCCTTGTGTTGGAACGAGGAGAATATGTGTCTTCTGAGGAGTCGTTAAGCACCAACTGACCTTAGCACCTTAAATTGACCAACTTGGCCATAGAACAGTAGCAGTATGCTACACTCATTGAGGCTAAACTCTCGCGATGGTTCCGGCCGCAAGAAAAGGTTGCTAAGCTGGAGTTATGACCGATTGAGGGTAGTCAGTGATATTGAGATCCTCTAGAACCCGGTTACTATTTTTAGGACAGGTCTTAACCAACTGAAACTGAAAGAGGGTAGTACCTAAACTTCATGCTGGCCTAAAATCTAAGGGCTCTTTTGTGTGACTTGTGTGCCTTACCATGTTTGCCTTTTGTGAATACTTGTGGTGTGCCTTTATCATAACATCATAACATCATAACATTGCATGCATCCTGCATAAGGACTAACCCATTTCAAAGACAAGAGGGTTTCATCTTTGCTCTGTTTTGTAGGATATCATGATGCCCATGCGAAGGAATACCATCCGGCTCAACTTTGTTCAACCACCTGCTTTGCTTACAGAATTGGTTAACTGGATTCCAAACACTACTTCCTTCATCAAGAGGCATGGTTCTCTTCTCGGTTTAGTCACTTCAAAGTGGGACCAACAATTGATGAGCGTCCTGGCCCAGTTTTATGATCCCTTATACCATTGCTTCACCTTTCAAGACTTCTAGCTGGTCCCTACCCTGGAAGAATTCTCTGATTTGCTTGGTATCCCTGTTTTGGAACAGACTCCATTCACTGGTTGGGAAAAGACTCTTAGGCCTGAAGAGATTGATGCAGCCCTTCCCTTGACCAAAGAAGAGGTAATGGCTGTTGTACCCCAAAATTTTCCCTCCCATATTCTTCAAGATTTGTCAAGATCAATCTTCAAATGGTTCAAGATTGCTCAAGGGTTACACAGTTCCAATTGCCTCCTAAGGCAGTCAAAATTAGGGTTTTGGTTCTTGCAAGGAAGTTGAGGTTTTCAGTGGTCCAATCAAGTCCCATATGCCTATATACATTGTCAAGCATCTACATGCCAAGTTTCAAGACTCATAGCATCAAGTTGCACAGTCAAAAGCCCTAATTGCTTCACAATCAACTGTAGCGGTAAAATGGTCATTTGGCAGTCAAAAGTCAAAAATTTTGGTCAACATCTTATTTTGAGCACACAATCATCATTTGATCAAGTCTTGATCATGATTCCACAAGCATGGCTCAAAAATCATCAAGATGCAAAAGTTTCCATTTTGGGACAGTTGAAAAGTCAACTGTAACTTGACCAAGGCATAACTTTTTCATGGTTCATCAGAAAAATCCCATCCAATGCTCATTTAGAAGGGGATGACATTTCCTACAACTCATCTTCACATTCCAAGTCCAATAAATGCTCTCACAAAAAGTTATCAATTTCAACATTATAGGTCATTTTCAAAAGTCAACAAAAATGCACTTTAAGTCAAAGACCATAACTTGAGATTGGTAAATCCAAATGACATGGGACCAAAGGAATTGGTTAGAGGGCTTCAAGACCTTTCCAAAATGTCCAAGAACATGTTCATATGATCAAAATTGAGCAAGATATGCATTGGAGAAGTTGGGAAATTTTTGTAAAATGGCAAAAGTCAACTATCCCTAAAACTTCAATTTTTGACAAAAGGGCCCACTTTCTTCCACTTGATTCATCCTTGTCATGCCATACACGTGTCCCATGCTTAATTTCAAGATCAAACATTTATTTTTCTATTTTATTTAATTTTTATTGATTTAATTCATTTTAAATCCATAATAATTCAAATAAAATCCAAAAATTAATGGAATGGCATCTTTATGGTTTGAATAGATTTTATGTGTCATGAGCCAGCTACCAAATTCGTGCCAAGCCATTTTGAGCATAAAATCCAAGTTTTGCTCCAAGTATGGAATGTTCTTCAATGGTGTTAAAACAAAATCTCCAAACTTAATTGCACAAGTTTAAGGCTCAGTTGCTGACCTAATATTATCCATACATACATAAGCAAGCGTGCCAAACCTAATTCACTACCCAAGCATCATTGAAACGGCCAAAAGCAAGACTGAAAACTATCAAAAAAGTGTGAGATCTAAAACTGTGTTACAAGCATTTTCAGATCAAAGCAAGCACGTGGCCTTCTTCCTTGCCACCCCCTGAAGCCAAAGCAACCACAAACGCGTCCTAAGGTCCACTGAATAGCGCTGTAAGTTCTCAAAAACTCACCCCTGTACACGATACCTCAACTCTCCATTCTTGCATTTTTTTCTCAAAAATATTGGCATAATCATGTTGCTTGTTTGATTTCTGACGTAACTGCATTATTCAATTTGGTTTTTAGGCCCTGAATCGTGGTGCCCGATTCTAGGGTTCATCATTTTGCGTTTTAGGTATTTTGACTACAAGTGAAATTAGAACAAGCTATGGCTATGGTTGGACTCAGGAGAACAAGGCGAGCAAGATGAGGGCTTTGGTTTGTGTTTTCATGACCTAGAAACCATTTTAGGACGAGGACGCGAATTTTGTTACGGACTAGAATCTGCAGGAAAATATACAGGGGCTGTTGGAGAAGATGAAGACGTGCTTGCGTCTGATTGGCCAGTTCAAATAAATAACGCGCGTTATTTTTTTTCCCAGGGCATGCGTTGATTTACTAATATAATATTAACTCATTATTATTATTTCAATTAAGACAATTGGCTCAGTGGCTAAGGCGTACAGGCGTTGAACCTTGGGACCTGGGTTTGAATCCCAGGTCCCCCAAATACTTGCTATCATTTTGTTTAATGTGATTTCATGCAGCATGTCCAAAAGCAGTCCACTATGTGCCTCCAGCGCCCAGATGCCATGTGTCCTTCAACAGAAATCCAATGGCCTAAAAATGACGCACACCATGCCCCTGGTCAACCTTGTGCATAGGCAAGCAAGAAAGTCAACAGGCCTGGAAGCTTAATGGGCTGGAATTTCTAAACAAAACCCTCAAATCTGGCCCAACCCCCCCCCCCCTTTGGGTTTGCATCTTATATTTTTTATTTTTCTTTCATTTACTTTATTTATTTTTTTTATTGTTTTTTTAATTAATTATTAACCAGCAAATTAATTAACATTTTCCTAATAAAAATTCAGAAAATAAAAAATGTAAATATTTTTTATTATTTATTAATTATTTTTGTAAATAAAACACTAATAAATTGATTTAGTTTAAATTAGGTTTAATTTTAATCTTCTTTTTACAATAAATAAAAACAAATTTAGACTTAGGTTTCTTTTTCTTTTGACATTTTTAATTTCTTTGTTCTTATTTTTATTTCATTAAAAACATAAAAAAACACAAAAACATTTTTTCTTTTAATAAATTAATTAATTAGTAAATTAGTTTTAGTTTTAGTTAATTGCAAAAAAGACAATTTCAATTCTTTCTCAAAAGGGTCAAAACCCTAAGGACGTCCCGATTCATTCTTTCGCGCGTATTTATTTTTTTAATTCATTATTTTGTATCTGCTCAGGAAATGTAATAGTTAATTAGGATCTTTTACCATTTTCTTTACTTTTCTCGCACTTTATTTCCAAACGGGTTTTTGTTTTTGGAGATGTATAGACCCGCACCTTGTAATAGTTAGATTTACCTTTTCCGCACTTTATTTTCCGCACTCTTAACTGTTAAAAAAATGCATGAAAGACTTGTATGGAAAATAAAATCAATCTGTAGCTCACAAATAACATGTACAAGATAAACATTAACACGAAACAACACACATGCACATGCCACTCTTAGGGTACGCCTCACTGGTTGCCTCGAACGTGGTCATCAAGTATAGGGTGTCTTAGAGGTCGCCCTTCTGTCTAAAAGATCCAGTTGCCTCGAAACGGTTGCCTCGGATAAAAAGGATCTAGGACATTAGGGTTACCACTAAGGCGTCCTACCATTGCTTTGGTGACCACATTGTACCAATAATCGAATTGACCCGAATACCTCCAACGATGGTGCTACCTACCTCTCAATGGTGGGATAGCACTATCTAAAGGACTCTTACACAGCCTAATTCCTTAGAGTAGGTAGATTCTCCTGGGTACTTGCTCTCTCAAAAACAAACAACAACTTTTCACACTTACACTTTCAAAAAGTTTTCAAACAAATTTTTCATACACTCTTGAGGACAGATACAAGAGTTACTTAGAAATTTTTCAAACGAAACTTTTTCAAAACCCACACACACTTGAAAAGCAAACAATCTTTTGAAAACATAAGAGCAAGTACCTAAGAGCCCGTGGATAACCACGGATAGAAAGGGTGCTAACACCTTCCCTTTCTATAAATCTACCTCCCGAACCGAGAGACATCTCAAAGAAGGAATTTTGTTGTGCTTTTGTCCTTTCCTTATTGGAGAACATAAAAGACGGTGGCGACTCTTGCTTACCGCGACATTTCGTGAACCAGCTAAAAAATAGTCAGTTCTATTTCCACCGATCACAGAACTGGCGACTCTGCTGGGGATAAATAAAAGTGAGGTGTACCTTAGGATTAGACCACTCTTGTTTTCAATTGCTTGATTTGTTCGCTTTAAAATTGTGGGCCTGTCTTGAAAGTTTCATAGATCCTAACCCGGATCTGGGGGATACCTTTTAGAAAGTAGCAACAAACTGTGAGGGGTATACCGACACGGTTAAAGCAGTTTGCTACGTTGATGTGGCACTTTGGTGAGTACCGGTAACCCTTAAGTCAAGTCAAGGAGAGTACGGGGCCGCCGCGTGGTTTCGTGAAGCATCAACTGACCTTAGGAACCTTACTTGACCATCCTGGCCTCTTTAGGGTAGTGAGATGACCGACTTTGGTGCAGTCCGAAGTTGGTAGATACTCGATACTACACTCATTGAGGGTTGTTTTCTTGGAATATTTTGGTCGCCAGTTCAGTGGCTAAATCAAAACAATGAACATAGAAAACAACCCAATGATATTGAGATCCTTAGAACCCGGTTACTTTTGATAGGACAGGTTTTGAGCCCACCAACTTCAAGAGGGTAGTACCCAAACTTCATGCTGGCCTGAACTCTAAGGGTTGTCTTGTGTGTCTTGTGTGCCTTCAAACTTGACTACTTGCATGCTTGTTATCTGACACTTGAGTTTCTTGCAGGTTTTGTTTACAGTCCTTAATTTGGACTCATAACAGGGTTTACCTACATTACTCCATGCATAGCATAGCATCATACTATCATACCATTGCATACATCCTGCATAAGGACTAATCCATTTCAAGGATCTCAAGGGTCTGTGATGCAGGTCATGATGAATCAAATGTCTAGCAAGGGGCAAAGGGGATTTATTTTCCTCTAGCCAAGGTTGTCAGGGGCTATGACCCACTAGATATGGTGAGCCTTGACTCTTGAAGAAGGACTCTCAGCAACACGAAGTTCCTTCAATCAAGATACCAGATTCCAATTCTAACAAATTTTCTTGTTTACCCCTCGAGATCCTTGAAAACATTGCATACATATATCATATATATCATTGCATAACAGGTACCCTTGCTACAGGTCACTTACCATCTTCGCTGTTTATTTCAGCAATGGCTTCCCAACAAGACAACCAGGATCTTCATGCTCAAGAGACTCGGTTCGGGGAGATCCTCCTAAATCTATCCAAGGGACAGGAAGAGCTGAGAACACTCCTCACGGGGACTTTGGTCAGGAACAGTCCAGAAGACAGTAAGGATGAACGGCTGAAACATCTGCAAGCTGAGGTGGATACAATGAGAACCCAGATGCTGGGGCAGATGACTCTCATTCAAGACTTAGCTCAAAGACAAGAAGAGCTCAGGGTTCTCATCAACCAACTGCTTCGGGATAACCAACTGGGGCAAACATCTAAGGTCGAAGAGCCAGTCATCATTAAACTCCCTTTGAGATAAGAAGATAAGGGAAAAGCTCCTCAACTTGCTTCAGGGTCACAAATTCCGCATCAACCTCACCAGCTTCAGCAAGACAATATGAAGCAAGCAGTCAGGGTTGGAGACCAAACCGGTAATCAGCCCCCAAGAAGTCAAAGGTTTGGTTTTATGAATAGACCTCTCCAAGCTGCTACTACTTCACAGGTCCAACAACGACCTCGCCAAGAACAACAGGCTGATCAGAGCAAGCCAGACAAGCCTAAGAGGCAATTCACCCAGCTCAACATGTCGTTGTTTCAAGCCTTATAACGCCTGTTGAGATTGAATCTGATCACACTAAGGGACCCTCCTAAGAATCCCAATAAGACACCTTCAAGGTACAACCCCAATGCCCGCTGCGCTTATCATTCTGACAGCCCGGGGCATGCCACAAACGACTGCTGGTCTCTGAAGAACAAGATCCAGGACCTGATTGATGGAGGAGCAGTGGAATTCACCCCAGATGGTCAGGTCGAGTTCTTCTACTATCCCTAGACGAGAAGACATTTTGCTCATTGGAATGTTCAAGTTGTATTTTTCTTTGATTTTTCAAACAATTATTGTTATAGCAAACTTTATTACATTATCAATGCATCGCATATGTCTGTTTTGAATCAATATATTCGCATTCGCTATATTCAAACTGCTTTCATATTTTTGTGATGATCAACTCTTGATTGAAAAATTCTAAGCCTCTTGAGGGAGGATGACGAAAAAGATACCACAATCTACAGTATGCTTTTGAACAGACCCCGCTGATGAGGTACAGGCATTGTTTCAATTCCTAAACACTGGAGTTATAAGGAAGATAATCCCTCGTTCAACCCCTTTGAGCCAAAGAAGTAGGAGTTTTTCTTTTCAAAAATTAAAACCCTTAATCATAACCTGGGGCAGGGTAGTTCTCTCAGTTGATCCAGGTGCCCAACGAACGGCATCAAGGGAGTCCTTCCGAAACAAAAAAAACAGTGATGGTTCCCTATAATCATAAACACAGGCAGTCATTATTTTTCAAAATAAAAGCCCAATAAGTCAAAACCTATGAAGGAGCCTTACAAAAACTGGGGCATCCCGCTGACTGTAATCACAAAAGAAACAGTTCAGGCAAAAAAACAGGGATAACAAAATCAAAAAAAGAAAGAGGCCCTACAAACCCTCAACCAAACAAGGAAATGACTGCCTATTCAAAATAAACTGTCAACATCCGAACCATCATCGGAATATCAGAGCAAAGACTCAAAACAAGGCCTAACGCAAGATCAGCTGAGTTTAGGTTTGAAGAACATCACGAAGAGCGGGTGGGTACAAATATAATTTGAGCCTTTATCCTTTGTTTCTTAAACCGTGAACCAGGCTACGATATAACCCTAAAAACTCCTAGCTGAAGCATGGGTTAGTTCGAAAGCATACTGTTACGAAAGGTATCCTGACTCCTTAAGGCTTGCGGTAAAATAACGAGTTGATATCACAGTTTACAAAAAATTCACTTGTTTTTATGAAAAAATACATTTTCAAAAAAAAACTGCAAGACAGACATAAGCTTTGCATTCTTAAAATAACATTGTTTGCATATGACTATTTGTTCGAACAGCAGAGAAATTCGCACGACGAATATCTAGTGAACAAAAATCTTCTCAAGGATCACCTCAAGTGGAAAAGCACTTCCAATCAAAGGGGCACGGCACGATCATTGTCCATCATCCGGGGCAGTTAAGTCAAGATTCGGAGAATCTCTCAAAGGGCCAACCAGCTTGGGGCAAATCTCCATCTGGATCACTTGGAGCATTGGACGATCAAACGAAGATCTTCTGGTGGTATGATAACACAATACTGCTGATAGTGACAACCTCCCTACATTCTGAGCGTGCGAACATAGTCGAAAAAATATTATGCAAAATCAAAGACCCGCTAGGTTGACACACCTAGGCAAAAATAAGGGCTTCCCGGCGAACTAAAAGGGTTCGGGCAAAAATAAGGGATGAAAAATGAAAAAAAATCTGTACACCCGGCAAGTCGAAAACCTGAAAAGGCGGCTTGGGCAAAAAAGGGTATCCCGATGGACTGAAAATCCGAAAGGGCGGTCCAGGCAAAAATTAGGGATCAAAGCGTACGGCTATGTCCTGTCATCTCAAAAAGATTTGTCAATCGGCAGTCATCAAGCACCTCCACAGGTACCTTCTCCCGCAGAAACTGGGGCAATAGAAATGGTCCAAAATGTACAAGTTGTTCTATCCACAAGGTACAAGGTAGATTCGGTTGAAGAACGCACCCAAGATACCTCCACTCCCCGCAGAGTAAGACAAGAGTCAGCCATGCTCTCTCCCCAAGCAGAGTTGGTCCCCATCAGCCCCGAAAAGGCACAGTACCTCCAGCAAGTCAGCAACACTCTCCCCAAGCAGAGTTAGCCTACAATCAGCCTTAAGGAAGTTGGGTATCCCTAGAAGATCTCAATATTCCCCAGCGGAGTGCGCAGATGTTCCTAAGCAAGCATCCCCGGCAGTCTTAATATAAGATTGTTCCCCGGCGGAATACAAGACACCCCAGTGGAGCCACTTCCCCAGTACAGTCCAAAAGTTTTCCCCAAGAGAATTGAATCATCCTCCCCAGTAGAGTCTGGAAGCTTATCACCTGCAGAGTACATACGTCTCTCCCCGAGCCAGATTCAAAGGTTATTCCCTACCAGAGCTTATAACTGGGTTATCCTCAGCTAATTACCACGGAAAGATCGTCCTCGGTGAAGTTCTTCCTATCCCCCAGCAGAGTTCATCAAGTTCCTCAACAAAACTAATCAACGGTGTCCCCAGCGGAGTTCTCATTAAAATCTCAGCGAAATATCTCTTCCCCACGGAGTAACTCCCCGCAGAGTAATCTCTCCAGCAAGTTCATTCCACAACGGAGTCATCTTCTCCTACCGGTTTATCCTTGCAACCATCAGCCCCAGCGGAAACGAAGAATTCTCCTCTTCAAACATCAGCCCAGGATTCAATAAAGCTCCCAGCTTTCGTCAAGGATTTATTTTCCTAGACGAAAACACATTCATAAACATATCACATTTCATACATCCTGCTTACATACATGACAAAATGCATATAACACAATCTCATTTCTCCCTGAGAACATCATGACATCATGCATTTCATACATCATGATGTTGCATACAACTAATGTTTTGCCTTTTCAGGAAAAGGTCAATCAAAAGACGATTACCATCAACTTTCGCAGTTCCAGATTCGATACTTCTATCCAGCCAGGGCATATCTGTGAGTGACTGATTGTAGATTCGATACCTGTATCCAGCCAGGGCATGTCTGCATGAAGAGTTTAGAGATTCGATACCTGTATCCAGCCAGGGCACATCTGTAGACGACCAATTCCAAATTCAATTCCTGTATCTAGCCAGGGCATATCTGTGAGTAACTGATTGTAGATTCGACACCTGTATCTAGCCAGGGCATGTCTGCATGAAGAGTTTAGAGATTCGATACCTGTATCCAGCCAGGGCACATCTGTAGACGACCAATTCCAGATTCGATTCCTGTATCTAGCCAGGGCATATCTGTGAGTAATTGATTGTAGATTCGACACCTGTATCCAGCCAGGGCATGTCTGCATGAAGAGTTTAGAGATTCGATACCTGTATCCAGCCAGGGCACATCTGTAGACGACCAATTCCAGATTTGATTCCTGTATCTAGCCAGGGCATATCTGTGAGTAACTGATTGTAGATTCGACACCTGTATCTAGCCAGGGCATGTCTGCATGAAGAGTTTAGAGATTCGATACATGTATCCAGCCAGGGCACATCTGTAGACGACCAATTCCAGATTCGATTCCTGTATCTAGCCAGGGCATATCTGTGAGTAATTGATTGTAGATTCGACACCTGTATCCAGCCAGGGCATGTCTGCATGAAGAGTTTAGAGATTCGATACCTGTATCCAGCCAGGGCACATCTGTAGACGACCAATTCCAGATTTGATTCATGTATCTAGCCAGGGCATATCTGTGAGTAACTGATTGTAGATTCGACACCCGTATCTAGCCAGGGCATGTCTGCATGAAGAGTTTAGAGATTCGACACCTGTATCCAGCCAGGGCACATCTGTAGACGACCAATTCTAGATTCGATTCCTGTATCTAGCCAGGGCATATCTGTGAGTAACTGATTATAGATTAGACACCTGTATCTAGCCAGGGCATGTTTGCATGAAGAGTTTAGAGATTCGATACCTGTATCCAGCCAGGGCACATCTGTAGACGACCAATTCCAGATTCGATTCCTGTATCTAGCCAGGCATATCTGTGAGTAACTGATTGTAGATTCGACACCTATATCTAGCCAGGGCATGTCTGCATGAAGAGTTTAGACATTCGATACATGTATCTAGCCAGGGCACATCTGTAGATGACCAATTCCAGATTCGATTCTTGTATCTAGCCAGGGCATATCTGTGAGTAATTGATTGTAGATTCGACACCTGTATCCAGCCAGGGCATGTCTGCATGAAGAGTTTAGAGATTCGATACCTGTATCCAGCCAGGGCACATCTGTAGACGACCAATTCCAAATTCGATTCCTGTATCTAGCCAGGGCATATCTGTGAGTAACTGATTGTAGATTCGACACTTGTATCTAGCCAGGGCATGTCTGCATGAAGAGTTTAGAGATTCGATACATGTATCCAGCCATGGCACATCTGTAGACGACCAATTCCAGATTCGATTCCTGTATCTAGCCAGGGCATATCTGTGAGTAACTGATTGTAGATTCAACACCTGTATCTAGCCAGGGCATGTCTGCATGAAGAGTTTAGAGATTCGATACTTGTATCCAGCCAGGGCACATCTGTAGACGACCAATTCCAGATTCGATTCCTATATCTAGCTAGGGCATATCTGTGAGTAACTGATTGTAGATTCGACACATGTATCTAGTCAGGGCATGTCTGCATGAAGAGTTTATAGATTCGATACCTGTATCCAGCCAGGGCATATTTGTAGACGACTAATTCCAGATTCGATACTTGTATCCAGCCAGGGCATATCTGTGAGTGATTGATTGTAGATTCGATACATGTATCCAGCCAGGGCATGTCAGCATGAAGAGTTTAGAGATTTGATACCTGTATCCAGCCAGGGCACATCTGTAGACGACTAATTCCAGATTCGATACTTGTATCCAGCCAGGGCATATATGTGAGTGATTGATTGTAGATTCAATACCTGTATCCAGCCAGGGCATATCTGCATGAAGAGTTTAGAGATTCGATACCTGTATCCAGCCAGGGCATATCTGTAGACGACAAGTTCCAGATTCGATACCTGTATCCAGCCAGGGCATATCTGTAGACGAAAAATTCCAGATTCAATTCCTGTATCTAGCCAGGGCATATTTGTGAGTAGATTCGACACCTGTATCTAGCCAGGGCATATCTGCATGAAGAGTTTAGAGATTCGATACCTGTATCCAGCCAGGGCATATCTGTAGACGACCAGTTCTAGATTCGACACCTATATCTAGCCAGGGCATATCTGCATGAAGAGTTTGAAGATTAACACCTGTAACAGGCCAGGAAACCATCTTTCTTTCTAAAGTACGCAAGTTCTCGCTAAGGAATCTCTTACGCGATCGACACCTTCCGATGGCATCTATAAGCCCATCTCCACAACTATCCATCACATTTCCAAATGGCATCTATAAGCCCATTCCCAACAAGGTTCTGTCACACTTCCAGATGGCATCTATAAGCCCATCCTCCTATCCACCATCTCTCCAAATGGCATCTGTAAGCCCATTCCCGCCATCACATTGCTGATATTCTACTATGCGAGTGCGAATTTCTGGGCACTTTGGTGTTCAATCATCTTCCACCCTCGGATCACGAAAGGCACGCAAGCCAATCTACATCCTCAGGTCTAAGAAGATTGAACAGGGGCAACTGTTGTACCCCAAAATTTTCCCTCCCATATTCTTCAAGATTTGTCAAGATCAATCTTCAAATGGTTCAAGATTGCTCAAGGGTTGCACAGTTCCAATTGCCTCCTAAGGCAGTCAAAATTAGGGTTTTGGTTCTTGCAAGGAAGTTGAGGTTTTCAGTGGTCCAATCAAGTCCCATATGCCTATATACATTGTCAAGCATCTACATGCCAAGTTTCAAGACTCATAGCATCAAGTTGCACAGTCAAAAGCCCTAATTGCTTCACAATCAACTGTAGGGGTAAAATGGTCATTTGGCAGTCAAAAGTCAAAAAATTTGGTCAACATCTTATTTTGAGCACACAATCATCATTTGATCAAGTCTTGATCATGATTCCACAAGCATGGCTCAAAAATCATCAAGATGCAAAAGTTTCCATTTTGGGACAGCTGAAAAGTCAACTGTAACTTGACCAAGGCATAACTTTTTCATGGTTCATCAGAAAAATCCCATCCAATTCTCATTTTGAAGGGGATTACATTTCCTACAACTCATCTTCACATTCCAAGTCCAAGAAATGCTCTCACAAAAAGTTATCAATTTCAACATTATAGGTCATTTTCAAAAGTCAACAAAAATGCACTTTAAGTCAAAGACCATAACTTGAGATTGGTAAATCCAAATGACATGGGACCAAAGGAATTGGTTAGAGGACTTCAAGACCTTTCCAAAATGTCCAAGAACATGTTCATATGATCAAAATTGAGCAAGATATGCATTGGAGAAGTTGGGAAATTTTTGTAAAATGGCAAAAGTCAACTATCCCTAAAACTTCAATTTTTGACAAAAGGGCCCACTTTCTTCCACTTGATTCATCCTTGTCATGCCATACACGTGTCCCATGCTTAATTTCAAGATCAAACATTTATTTTTCTATTTTATTTAATTTTTATTGATTTAATTCATTTTAAATCCATAATAATTCAAATAAAATCCAAAAATTAATGGAATGGCATCTTTATGGTTTGAATAGATTTTATGTGTCATGAGCCAGCTACCAAATTCGTGCCAAGCCATTTTGAGCATAAAATCCAAGTTTTTCTCCAATTATGGAATGTTCTTCAATGGTGTTAAAACAAAATCTCCAAACTTAATTGCACAAGGTTAAGGCTCAGCTGCTGACCTAATATCATCCATACATACATAAGTAAGCGTGCCAAACCTAATTCACTACCCAAGCATCATTGAAACGGCCAAAAGCAAGACTGAAAACTATCAAAAAAGTGTGAGATCTAAAACTGTGTTACAAGCATTTTCAGATCAAAGCAAGCACGTGGCCTTCTTCCTTGCCACCCCCTGAAGCCAAAGCAACCACAAACGCGTCCTAAGGTCCACTGAATAGCGCTGTAAGTTCTCAAAAACTCACCCCTGTACACGATACCTCAACTCTCCATTCTTGCATTTTTTTCTCAAAAATATTGGCATAATCATGTTGCTTGTTTGATTTCTGACGTAACTGCATTATTCAATTTGGTTTTTAGGCCCTGAATCGTGGTGCCCGATTCTAGGGTTCATCATTTTGCGTTTTAGGTATTTTGACTACAGGTGAAATTAGAACAAGCTATGGCTATGGTTGGACTCAGGAGAACAAGGCGAGCAAGATGAGGGCTTTGGTTTGTGTTTTCATGACCTAGAAACCATTTTAGGACGAGGACGCAGATTTTGTTACGGACTAGAATCTGCAGGAAAATATACAGGGGTTGTTGGAGAAGATGAAGACGTGCTTGCGTCTGATTGGCCAGTTCAAATAAATAACGCGCGTTATTTTTTTTCCCAGGGCATGCGTTGATTTACTAATATAATATTAACTCATTATTATTATTTCAATTAAGACAATTGGCTCAGTGGCTAAGGCGTACAGGCGTTGAACCTTGGGACCTGGGTTCGAATCCCAGATCCCCCAAATACTTGCTATCATTTTGTTTAATGTGATTTCATGCAGCATGTCCAAAAGCAGTCCACTATGTGCCTCCAGCGCCCAGGTGCCATGTGTCCTTCAACAGAAATCCAATGGCCTAAAGAGGACGCACACCATGCCCCTGGTCAACCTTGTGCATAGGCAAGCAAGAAAGTCAACAGGCCTGGAAGCTTAATGGGATGGAATTTCTAAACAAAACCCTCAAATCTGGCCCAACCCCCCCCCCCCTTTGGGTTTGCATCTTATATTTTTTATTTTTCTTTCATTTACTTTATTTATTTTTTTATTGTTTTTTTAATTAATTATTAACCAGCAAATTAATTAACATTTTCACAATAAAAATTCAGAAAATAAAAAATGTAAATATTTTTTATTATTTATTAATTATTTTTGTAAATAAAACACTAATAAATTGATTTAGTTTAAATTAGGTTTAATTTTAATCTTCTTTTTACAATAAATAAAAACAAATTTAGACTTAGGTTTCTTTTTCTTTTGACATTTTTAATTTCTTTGTTCTTATTTTTATTTCATTAAAAACATAAAAAACACAAAAACATTTTTTCTTTTAATAAATTAATTAATTAGTAAATTAGTTTTAGTTTTAGTTAATTGCAAAAAGGACAATTTCAATTCTTTCACAAAAGGGTCAAAACCCTAAGGACGTCCCGATTCATTCTTTCGCGCGTATTTATTTTTTTAATTCATTATTTTGTATCTGCTCAGGAAATGTAATAGCTAATTAGGATCTTTTACCGTTTTCTTTACTTTTCTCGCACTTTATTTCCAAACGGGTTTTTGTTTTTGGCGATGTATAGATCCGCGCCTTGTAATAGTTAGATTTACCTTTTCCACACTTTATTTTCCGCACTCTTAACTGTTAAAAAAATGCATGAAAGACTTGTATGGCAAATAAAATCAATCTGTAGCTCACAAATAACATGTACAAGATAAACATTAACATGAAACAACACACATGCACATGCCACTCTTAGGGTACGCCTCACTGGTTGCCTCGAACGTGGTCATGAAGTATAGGGTGTCTTAGAGGTCGCCCTTCTATCTAAAAGATCCAGTTGCCTCGGATAAAAAGGATCTAGGACATTAGGGTTACCACTAAGGCGTCCTACCATTGCTTTGGTGACCACATTGTCCCAATAATCGAATTAACCCGAATACCTCCAACGATGGTGCTACCTACCTCTCAATGGTGGGATAGCACTATCTAAAGGACTCTTACACAGCCTAATTCCTTAGAGTAGGTAGATTCTCCTGGGTACTTGCGCTCTCAAAAACAAACAACTTTTCACACTTACACTTTCAAAAAGTTTTCAAACAAATTTTTCATACACTCTTGAGGACAGATACAAGAGTTACTTAGAAATTTTTCAAACGAAACTTTTTCAAAACCCACACACACTGAAAAGCAAAAAATCTTTTGAAAACATAAGAGCAAGTACCTAAGAGCCCGTGGGTAACCACGGATAGAAAGGGTGCTAACACCTTCCCTTTCTATAAATCTACCTCCCGAACCGAGAGACATCTCAAAGAAGGAATTTTTCTGTGCTTTTGTCCTTTCCTTATTGGAGAACATAAAAGACGGTGGCGACTCTTGCTTACCGCGACATTTCGCGAACCAGCTAAAAAACAATCAATTCTATTTCCACCGATCACAATGGCTAACTGGGAGACTAGAAGTGGAGTTAAGGCTTTTTGGCTAAGTTTCTGGTTGGCAAAGCTAATAGTTTCTGGAATGACTTAGACTTCAGGGCGTACGAAGACATTTTGGCTCTCTTAATCTATGGTCTAGTGTTGTTTCCAAATCCTGATACCTTTGTTAATGTCAACGCCATAAGGATCTTCATATCTCAGAACCCCGTACCCACTCTCTTGGGTGATATCCTGCAACAGCTCTATGCTCGTACTGCCCGAAGATGGGGAACTTTGTGGTGTTGTGCTCCTTTATTGGTGAGGTGGTTTATTTCGCATCTCCCTAAGTTCGTGTTGAAGAACAAAGAATGAAGGGGTCGGGCTCATAGGATAATGTCTCTCACTGATAATGACATCATTTGGACTCTGAGAGGTTTAGATGAGGTGGCCATTATTGATTGTTGCGGAGAGTATCCTAATGTTCCATTGATCGGAACCCAGGGAGGAATCTCTTATAACCCATGTTTAGCTCTCCGTCAGTTTGGAAGAGCCAGAAGAGCAGGGCCTCATGAGATGTTGGTACCTCACATCAGTTTTGAGTTTCAGGTAGATAGCGACGAGCTGCGTCGTAGATTCATCCGGGCTTGGGATAGAGTTCACAAAGCTGACCCACATGAGCTGGGACCAAAGACTTCTCTACCAATGGAATCCTACTTCAGATGGGTCTGCATCCGTGCTCAAAAGTTAGGTATGCCATACGAAGCTGTCAGGCCTATTACTCTTGAAGTTGCTGATAAAGACGGGATTCCACCAACTGTTCTCCATCCTCAGATACCCACTGATATTGGTACACTAAAGAGGTCTTAGGCGCAACTGCAGGAAGAACGGGATTCTTATCGAGAAAGGTTCAACGAGCAGGAACAGAGAAACCAGAAGCTGACTAAACAATTGGAGAACGAGCGGATCCTGAATGACTATATTCGCACTGAGAAGAAGAGGCCATGGGAGCATTGATGGACCTTGGATGTTCTTTTACAGCTTTTATTTACTTTTCAGTTTTCATTCTTGTAATGCCTAAGGGCAATTTGTTGAACAATTCAAAGTTGAATCTAATAAAGTGTGTTTCCTTTTTTGGCTACAAAGTTGAGTCCCGATTGTCTTTGAAAACATAAATCATACGCATCTCATGCCATCATAGGCATAACAAGTACCCTTTTTTTACAGGTCACTTATCTTATTCGCTGTTTATTTCAGCAATCATCATGACTTCTGAACCTTCCACTGAACAAGCTATCAAGGCCCTCCAGGCCCAGAATGCCCAGTTCCAAGAGTTGGTTATGAGCTTAGCCAAGGGTCAACAGGAATTGAAGACCTTGATTCTGAAGAAGAAGAAGAAGAGGACCGTCTTGTTCAACACTGGACGCAGATTTAGGAATGGACTACAAAATGAGGTTGATCTGACTACTTCCTCTGTAGGGAAAGACAGCCCACAAGAGAGAAGGGTTCCTAGTCCCGTGGTCTCCGACAACGAGACGGATTATAATGATGAACAGTATCCTCCTGCTGAGGATAGGTACAAACAGCTGGAAGACTGCTTAAGTGCTATGGAGATACAGAATGTGCCCGGGTTGGACTTTGGGGACCTAGGCTTATCCTCTGGGGTGGTGATTCCCCATAAGTTTAAGGCACCTGCTTTTGCAAAATATGACGGAGCTTCCTGTCCTAAGCTGCACCTCCGATTGTATGTAAGGAAGATCCAACCTTACACTGCTGACAAGAATTTATGGATCCATTTCTTCGAGGATAGTCTTTCAGGGACTCAACTCGAATGGTTCTATCAGCTGGATGGGGCCAGTATCCGTAACTGGGAGGATTTGGCTACTGCGTTCTATAAGCAGTATCAGTATAATTCCGACCTCGCTTCTACGCGTACCCAACTCCAGGGTATGTCACTAGGGACGGGTGAAGGATTTAAAGAATACGCTCAAAAGTGGAGAGACCTGGCTGGAAGGGTGCAGCCACCTTTGACTGACCGTGAGCTTGTTGATATGTTCTTGGGGACCCTGTCTGGTCCGTTCTTCAACCATTTGATTGGAAATTCTTCAGCCGGGTTTACAGACCTTATCTTGACTGGTGAGAGAATTGAAGATGGTATCAAGTCTGGGAAAATACAAAAAGGTGCCTCCTCGAGCACTGAAAAGAAACCGTTCAAGAAGGAATCTAGTGCTGTCTATGGTTCAAGGAGACAGAATAAACCGGAATGCCGCCAAGCTGTCAACGCGGTGGTTATTTCAAAGCCTGTTGCTGCTCCTCAGCATCATAACCAACAAAGGGGTGAGAGACCCAGAAGGCAGTTTACTCGTCTCAGTATGACCCTGTCTCAGATACTGCCACAGTTACTGACAACTAATCTAGTGACTATAAAAGAAGCTCCGAAGGTTGTAAACACAACGTCTTCAAAGTACAATCCCAATGCCCGCTGCGCTTATCACTCCGATATCCCGGGGCATACTACGGATGATTGTTGGGCTCTGAAGAATAAGGTTCAGGACCTAATTGATGCTAAAGAGATAGAGTTCGAGGCGCCCGAAAGGCCCAATGTTGTGACTGCTCCCATGCCCAAGCATGGAGTGAATGTTGTAGAGGAAGACCTGTTTGTAGCCTTTGTGGATGATATTGTTACTCCGCTGTTGACTGTCAAGAGAAACCTATTGCTAGCCGGTTTATTTCCGGGATGTAGTGAAGGTTGCCATTTGTGTTCCGTTTCACCTACTGGTTGCCCATCTTTGAAGTCAGGTATCCAAAACCTGATGGATAATAAAGAAATCATGTTTGAGAAGATTGTTGTTCCTGCTACCCCTACCGAAGAAGTGTCCATTGTTACCATTTTCAACAATTCTCCCAAGGCTCCCTCGAGGAAGCCTGTCAAAATTATGCCTGTTCAGAAGATCGCACCCATAATCATCACTGTTCCGGGGCCCATCCCCTATACCTCTGACAAAGCTGTCCCTTGGCACTATGGGGCAGATGTTTATGTTCTTGGGGTTAAGCAAGAGTTTGATACTAATACCGGCATCACCAACATTGTCGGGCCTGCTAAAGTCACCCGCAGTGGTAGGCTTTTCTCACCTGACATTACGCCACCAACTATCCAGAGACCTATTGTCATCACACCTGCAAGTGTGTCTACTTCCCTTCCTGATCAAGTTCCTATTTCTACCCCTGCTGCCGAGTCATCTAATGCTCGGGGCAAAGGGATAGCCACTGATATGCCTGCCCAGACGGAGGCACCAAAGACCATCAATGTTGAAGCTTCCAAACAGAAGATGGAAGAGATTCTGAAGATCATCAAGAAGAGTGATTATAATGTAGTTGAGCAGCTGGGGCAAACCCCCTCCAAGATTTCCATGTTATCACTGTTGTTGTGTTCGGAGGCCCATGCCAAGGCTCTGATTACCTTCCTGAAGACAGCCCACGTGCCACAAGAGACATCAGTTGATCAGTTTACCGAGTGTGTGGCCAATTTAACTGCTGATAATGGTTTGGGGTTCTCCGACGCTGATCTGACTGCTAAAGGGAAGAACCATAACGATGCCCTACATGTCTCCATTGAATGCAGGGGCACTACTCTTGCACACGTGTTGGTTGACACTGGTTCCTCGTTGAACGTCTTGCCCAAGAAAGCTCTAGACAGGTTGGATTGCGAAGGTTTGGAACTCAAGCCAAGTAACATTGTTGTCCGGGCCTTTGATGGGTCTAAAAGGATGGTGCATGGTGAGGTTGATATTCCAATTAGGGTTGGCTCTCAGATCTTTGATTCTACATTCTACGTGATGGACATCCAACCATCCTATTCTTGTTTACTGGGTCGTCCATGGATCCATAAGGCTGAAGCTATGACCTCCACACTACATCAGAAGCTAAAATACCCGGTCAGGGGGAAGATTGTGACAGTTCAAGGGGAGGAAGAGTATATGGTCAGCCACCTCAACTCGTTCCGGTACATAGAAATGGATGGGGAGTTCATTGAGACTCCATTTCAACACTTTGAAAAGGTTCCTCCGACACTGGCATCAGCTGAGACTGTGATCGAAGATTCTCCTTTGAAGATGGCTTCCTTAAAAGATGCCCGGGCTGTTGTTGAGAAGGGTGAGTGTGCAAACTGGGGCCGACTTCCGGATTTCACTCAGAAGACTGACAAGTTTGGTTTGGGTTTCACTGCAGAAGCTCAAAGGGTTGTTCGTTGTGCAAGGATTGGAAGACCTCCTGTGTTCATCAGCAACTCGGGAGTCAATGCCATTGAAGACGACGTGGGGGAATCTGAATTCGACAGCTGGATCTACCCTACGACCGACGGTGGACCAAGCAACTGGACGGCGAAAGACTTCGTACCTATTACTTTTGTGACTCAGTAATGAACTCCTTTGTTTTGAATTTGTAACAGACAATAATTTGAAACTTTATGGCCCGGTGTCTTACCCAGGGCACCGTGGCTTCATTTGTGAGGGCTTTTGTGTGTCATTTTCATATATCATTAATAAAAGCATTGGAAGTTTTTTGCATTTCAAATCTTGCGCTCCTTGTCTTTCTTTATTATATATTGCAAAACAACTATTTACACACACTCACATATACATGTCTCAATCCACTCTGGATCTCACTGGTAACGACTCTGCTACTGCCAGTTATGACTTCGAAAATCCGATCAACTTAGCCGAAGACGAAGGTGAAGATGATTGCGAAGTGCCTGGTGAGCTTGCAAGACTACTACTCCAGGAAGAGAGGGCCATTCAGCCACATGAAGAGCTAGTGGAAACGGTAAATCTGGGTAGTGAGACAGACAGAAAGGAAGTCAAGATTGGTGCAAATCTGGAGCTTAGTGTGAAGCAACGGTTGATTCAAATGCTGCACGACTACGTGGAAATCTTTGCCTGGTCTTACGAAGACATGTCTGGGTTGGATACCGACATTGTGGTTCATCACCTGCCTACCAAGGAAGAATGCCCTCCGGTAAAATAGAAAGTTCGCCGTATGCGCCCAGAGATGTCCGAGAAAATCAAAGCTGAGGTTATGAAACAATTTGATGTCGGGTTTCTAGCAGTAACTTCTTACCCTCAGTGGGTTGCCAATGTGGTTCCAATGCCGAAGAAAGATGGTAAGGTCCGAATGTGTGTTGACTACAGGGATTTGAACAGGGCGAGCCCTAAGGATGATTTCCCTCTGCCTCACATCGACGTTCTGGTTGACAACACTGCTCAGCATAAGGTATTCTCCTTCATGGACGGCTTCTCCGGTTATAATCAGATCAAGATGGCTCCCGAAGATATGGAGAATACCACCTTTGTTACTCAGTGGGGTACCTTTGGCTACAAGGTCATGCCTTTTGGGTTGAAAAATGTTGGGGCAACCTACCAACGTGCCATGGTTGCTTTGTTTCACGACATGATCCATCACGAGATCGAAGTATATGTCGACGATATGATTGCAAGGTCCCAAACTGGGGAGGAACACCTGGACCATCTACATAAGATGTTTGATCTCTTGAGTGAGATACGAAACACCCAAATCTTATTCCTTACAAGGAGTATGTATTGACGTTGCTTCCCCATTTCGAGGAAATAACCTTTGAACACTTCCCAAGAGAAGAGAATCAGTTGGCGGACGCGTTAGCTACGATGTCTTCTATGTTCAAAGTCAAATGGGACAACGAGGCTCCCCGGATCATTATTTGGAAATTGGATGAACCTGCACATTGCTGTGATCTTGAGACCGAAGAGGTAACAGAAAAGCCTTGGTATCATGAAGTAAAGAGGTACCTTGAAGCTCAAGAATACCCCGAGGGTGCATCTGTTAATGATAAGAAGTTTCTGAGAAGGTTCGCGGCGAAGTTCTTCCTCAGCAATGACATTCTTTATAAACGAAACCATGATTCAACCTTACTGCATTGTGTGGATAAGACTGAAGCAGAAAGGATCATGGCAGAGCTGCATGAAGGTACCTTCGGAACTCATTCCAGTGGACATACCATGGCAAAGAAAATCCTTCGGGCAGGATATTACTGGTCCACAATGGAAGCCGACTGTTATCAGCATTCTCGGACATGTCACAAGTGCCAGGTCTATGCTGATAAGGTGCACATTCCTCCAGTTCCTTTGAACGTCATGACAGCACCTTGGCCTTTTGCAATGTGGGGCATTGATATCATCGGCGAGATCAGACCTACGGCATCCAACGGGCATCGTTTCATCCTGGTAGCAATTGACTACTTTACGAAGTGGGTTGAAGCAGCTTCCTTTGCCACCGTAACCAAGAACGTCGTGGCACGGTTCATTCGGCATAACCTGATCTGTCGATACGGTGTACCCGAGAGGATCATTACGGATAATGGTACCAATCTTAACAACAAGATGATCACTGAGCTCTGCGAGCAATTCAAGATACAGCACCATAACTCTTCTCCCTACCGGCCGAGGATGAATGGGGATGTAGAGGCAGCTAATAAGAACATCAAGAAGATTGTGCAGAAGATGACAGTGACCTACAAAGATTGGCACGAGATGTTACCGTTTGCTCTTCATGGGTACCGTACCTCAGCACGAACGTCAACAGGGGCAACACCCTTTTCCTTGGTCTATGGCATGGAGGCAGTCCTGCCCATCGAAGTTCAGATACCCTCTCTCCAGATAATGAAGGATGCAGGTTTGAGCGAAGATGACTGGATTCAGACCCGGCTTGATCAACTAAACCTAATCGACGAAAAGAGACTCACGTCTATTTGTCATGGTCAGACGTACCAAAAACGGATGATCAAGGCATTTAACAAGAAAGTTAAACGACAAGAGTATCAAGTCGGGGACCTGGTAATCAAGCGCATCATTCTACCTTAAGGTGATCCCAGGGGAAAATGGACCCCTATGTACAAAGGGCCGTTTATGGTCAAGAACATCTTCTCAGGAGGAGCGATGATTCTAACTACCATGGATGGTGACGACCTTCCCCACCCCGCCAATGCAGACATAGTAAAAAGATACTACGCATGACCAAAGACCCGCTAGGTCGACTGGCCTAGGCAAAAATAAGGGCTTCCCGGCGAACCAAAAGGGTTCGGGAAAAAATAAGGGATGAAAATGAAAAAAATATGTACACCCGGCAAGTCGAAAACCTGAAAAGGAGGCTTGGGCAAAAATGGGTATCCCGGTGGACTGAAAACCCAAAAGGGCGGTCCAGGCAAAATTTAGGGATAAGCGTAATACTATGTCTCATTGGATCACCCTGCATCCAGACTTTGGTATCAACTATCAGGCTCAGACGACACCAATCAATCAGATTCATCTCCAACTAAGCAGCAAAGTGATGAGACGCTTGAAGATATAAAGGCGATAGCAGAGTTGGAACCCAGTGGGATTTTTCACATAGCTGTTTTGTTTCCTTTTCACAAATTGTATAAACTCTATTTTGTTCGGCGCCGTTCTCCTACTAGGACGTCAGCCTCTTGTATAAAAACGCCTATTTTTAGGCAAACTTCAAAATCAATACAAGCTCACTTTTCAGACAAATTGCAAATTGTTTTTCCTTTATCTGTTTTGTTTTGCAAAGAACGTCCAATGTTCATTTTTGATATATGCATTTGACATTAATTGCTGCTCATAAATATTTGCATGCGAAACAAAGGACTAATTACGGGTGACATCGGAAGTAGGGGCAATAAGAATTGTCTAAGCGATCTAGTTGCTCTGTCCGCCGAGGTACCAAGGTAAGTTCAGCTGAAGAATATGACCAAGATACCTTCACTCCTCGCAGAGTAAGACAAGATTCAACAATACTCTCCCCAAGCAGAGTTGGTCTCCTATCAGCCCTAAAAAGGGCACAGTATCCCCAGCAAGTCAGTAATACCCTCCCCCAAGCAGAGTTGGTCTACCATCAGTCCCGAACAAGTCGGGTATCCCCAGTAAATCTTAATATTCCCCATCGGAGTATACAGATATTCCCCAGCAAGCATCCCCGGCAGTCTTAATATTCCTCGACAGAATATAAGAATGTTCCCCGGCGGAATACATGATACCCTCAGTGGAGCCATTTCTCAGCGCAGTCTGAAAAGTTTCCCCAGGAGAGTCGAATCATCTTACCTAGTAGATTCTGGAAGCTTGTCCCCCGCAGAATGCAAATGCATCTCCCCAGCCAAATTCAGAGGTTATCCCCACCAGAGTCAAACTGGGTTATCCTCAGCAAATTGCAACGGAAAGATCATCCCCAGCGGAGTTCATCATCAAAATCCCCAACAGGGTTTATCAACGGAATCCCCAGCGGAGTTATCGTTAAAATCTCAGCGAAGCATCTCTTCCCCACCAGAGTTGAATCATCTTACCCAGTAGATTCTGGAAGCTTGTCCCCTGTAGAGTACAAATATCTCTCCTCAGCCAAATTCAGAAGGTTATCCCCACCAGAGTCTCACTGGGTTATCCTCATCCAGTTGCAATAGAGAGATCATCCCCGGCAAAGTCCTTTCTATCCCCAGCGGAGTTCATTATCAAAATCTCCCAACAGAGCTTATCAACGGAATCCCCAGCGGAGTTATCGTTAAAGTATCAGTGAAGCATCTCTTCCCCACAGAGTAATTCCCCGTAGAGTAATCTCTTCGCCATGTTTATTCCCCAACAGAGTCATCCTCTCCTACAGGTTTATTTGTGCAATCATCTTCGTTCATCATCCTCAGCGGAAACGAAGAATTCAACATCATTCTCCAGCAGCTATCCGGGATTTATTTTCCCCAGCTAAAACATCACATTTTCATACATCATGATACATGCATATACGCATCATATCATAAATCTCATTTACTTTGAGAACATCATTACACAATGCATACATCATGACATTGCATACAACTAACTCTTTACCTTTTCAGGAAAGAACGATCAACAGATAAAAGTCATTACCTTTTGGAGTAGCAGTCGTCCAAGACTCCTTCATCATCCCATTGAGGTAGAAGTCACCAAGATTCCTTCATCATCCCGTGAGGTAGAAGTCATCAAGATTCCTTCATCAACCTTTTGAGGTAGTAATCGTCCTGGATCCCTTCATCATCCTGCTGAGGTAGAAGTCATCCGAGATTCCTTCATCAACCTTTTGAGGTAGTAAACGTCCTAGATTCCTTCATCATCCTGCTGAGGTAGAAGTCATCCGAGATTCCTTCATCAACTTTTCTTAAGTTCCAGATCAACACCTGTAACTAGCCAAGAAATATCTGTGAACGACTGATTGTAGATCTATACATGTAACTAGCCAGGAAAGTATCTACATGAAGAGATTGAAGATTAATACCTATAGCAAGCCAGGAAAACTATCTTTCTTTCTCAGGTCAGAGATTAATACCTGAAACCAGACAGGAAAACTATCTCATCGGCCAGCCTTCTTAAGTTCCAGATCAACACCTGTAACTAGCCAGGAAATATCTGTGGACTACTGATTGTAGATCTATACCTGTAACTAGCCAGGAAAGTATCTACATAAAGAGATTGAAGATCAATACCTGTAGCAAGCCAGGAAGACAATCTTTCTTTCTCAGGTCAGAGATTAATACCTAAAACCAGATAGCAAAACTATCTCATCGGCCAGCCTTCTTAAGTTCCAGATCAACACATGTAACTAGCCAGGAAATATTTGTGGACGACTGATTGTAGATCTATACCTGTAACTATCCAGGAAAGTTATCTACATGAAGAGATTGAAGATTAATACCTGAAACCAGACAGGAAAACTATTTTTCTTTCTCAGGTCAGAGATTAATACCTGAAACCAGACAGGAAAACTATCTCATTGGCCAGCTTTCTTAAGTTCCAGATTAACACCTGTAACTAGCCAGGAAATATCTGTGGACGACGGATTGTAGATCTATACCTGAAACCAGACAGGAAAGTTATCTACATTGAAGAGATTGAAGATTAATACCTGAAACCAGACAGGAAAACTATCTTACTTTCTCAAGTCAGAGATTAATACCTGAAACCAGACAGGACAACTATCTCCTTGACCCACCTCTCTTAAGTTCCAAATCAACACCTATAACTAGCCAGGAAATATCTGTGAACGACGGATTGTAGATTAATACCTGAAACCAGACAGAACAACTATCTACTTGACCATCATGAAGCAACCCTACACTGGTTCCTTCTCTTCCAAGATGCGGTTTTACACGGACTCATCATCAGGCAACCCTACACAGGTTCCTTCTTTCAACCTACCAAGTCACAATTCAACAAACATTTCCAGATGGCATCTATAAGCCCATCCCCGACAAGATTCTGTCACATCCTCAGATGGCATCTATAAGCCCATCCTCATATCCATCATATTTCTAAATGGCATCTGTAAACCTATTCCCGACATCAGATTGATGATACTACATTATGCGAGTGCAAATTTCTGGGTACTTTAGTGTTCAATCATCTTCCACCTTCGGATCACGAAAGGCACGCAAGCCAATCTACATCCTCGGGTTTAAGAAGATTGAACAGGGGAAACTGTTGTACCCTAAAATTTGCCCTCCCATATTCTTCAAGGTTTGTCAAGAATCATCTTCAAATGGTTCAAGATTGCTCAAGAGATTGTACAGTCAAACCACCTCCTAAGCCAGCTGAAATTAGGGTTTTGGTTCTTTCAAGGAATTTAAGGTTTTCAATGGTTAAATCAAGTCTCATAGGCCTATATACATCCTCAAGCACCTACATGCCAAGTTTCAAGACTCACAGTGCCAATTTGCACAATCAAAAGCTTCATTTGCTCTATAGTCAATTGCAAGGGCAAAATGGTTATTTTGCAGTCAAAAGTCAGAATTTTTGGTCAACATCTTATTTTGAGTCCACAATCATCATTTGATCAAGTCTTGATCATGATTCCACAAGGATAGCTCAAAAATCATCAAGATGCCAAAAGTTACTATTTTTGGACAGTAGAAAAGTCAACTGTATCTTGACCAGGGCATAACTTTTTCATGGTTCATCAGAAAAATTCCATCCAATGCTCATTTTGAAGAGGATGCCATTTCCTACAATCCATATTCACACTACAAGTCCAAGAAATGCTCTCACAAAAAGTTATCAATTTCTACATTATAGGTCAATTTCAAAAGTCAACAAAAGTACCTTTTGAGTCAAAGGCCATAATTTGAGATTGGTAAATCCAAATGACATGGTACCAAAGGCATTGGTTAGAGGACTTCAAGACCTTTCCAAAATGTCCAAGAACATGGTCATATGATCAAAATTGAGCAAGTTGTGCATTGGAGAAGTTGGGAAATTTTTAGGAATTTGCAAAAGTCAACTTTGCTCAAAACACCTTATTTTTGCTAATGGGCCTCAAATTTCTTCTTGAAACTTCATCCATGGCCTATGCACGACCCATCAAGCTTAATTGAATTTATTTTCTTATTTTTTATTAATTAATTGGATTTTTAATTGATATTAATTCATTTAATTAATTTAAATTGTAGGAAAATGCAAGATTTGATTTTTCAATCTTTTTGTGAAGCAAATATGGTCAGGATATGCTGGCAATTTCGTGCTCAAAGTCAAAGATGCAAAATCTCCGAAATTGGTAACTTTATTCAATCATGAAAATGCAAAAAGATTTGATTTTCAATCAAAGATCAAATCATCAATTCAATGGATTCTTGTTCAAGTTTTGACCTAATTTCATTCTCCTATATATATACAAGCAAACCCTAATCTCATACACGTGAGAAAGCTGCAGAAAAAAGCCATAGCAATTCAAGAAAATTCAAGAAAAACTCAAAACTGATTTTCACATTCCAGGCCAATTCAAGGCATTTTATTGATTCTAATACCTTGTAGGAGTTCTCAAGAATGATTTACAATCAAATTCCAATACCAAAGCTCAAGGAATCGTCCATTACAGTTTCTCGGTTTGCCTTTTTTTTCCAAAATCGTAACTCTCAATTCATGTGCATTTAACATATTTTCTTGATTGTTTCGTGTTAATAGGAATCATACGAAGCTAATGGTATAACTCAATTGAATTGAAACTCCCTAAATCACAAGATGCCATGAACGGTTTTCTAGGGTTCTTGAGTTTGAAATTGGGGCTTTCTAAACCCAGAAAAATTAAGACTTGTAAGGCACATGGTTGGATTCGTGAGAACCAGACGAACACGATTGAACCCTCGCGAAATATTTATATAAACCATGGCTCTAGTCGCTATTTTTCCTCGTATCATATTGTGGGGGTTAAAAACCCCCGCTATCTAATATGTTTTTATGCAGAACGAAGGAAGAAGACGAGGACATGTCAACGTATGGTTGGCCGGTTTAAATCTTAGCGCATTTTTTCATAGTTTCAGCATATTAATTGAGTTTTACATATTATATTTATTTGCTATTCCTATATTGAATGCACGTGTTAGTTGGATTGGCAAGCAGGTGGGTGGAAAGGCTATTGGGACCTGGGTTCGAATTCTAGGTCCCCCAGAAACATTTATTTCTTTTCTTAACATATTCACATGCAGGCTTCCAAAAGTGAGCCACCATGTACCTCACTTATCAATACGCCAAGTGGCCACGAACTCAAATCCAGTGGTCATGAGTGGAAGACTACCATGCTCCCTAGTCAATCAACGCACGAAGGATCTCAGAAAGTCAAACAGGCTTGAGCAATTGGGCTTCAGAATTACAAACACACCTCCAGAATTTGGTCCAACACCCCTTCAAGTTTATTCCTTTTCTCTTCTATTTTTATTTTCTTTTATTCTAATTATTTACTATAATAATTATTATTACTTAAATTAACCAAATTAATTTTTCATAATAAATTCAGAAAATAATATTTTTTTTATTATTATTATTTAAATTAATTTCACCCTTAATTAGTTATTTTTGTAAATAAATACTAACAAATTAATTTAGTTTAATTAGGGTTATTTTAAATTTTTCTCAATAATTTAAAATCAACATAGAATTAGGGTTTTTACTAACTTTTGACTATTTTTTATTTATTTCATTAAAACATAAAAAACCAAAAAATATTTCTTTTATTTAATTAATTAGTTTAGGTTTAATTTAATTCATAAATAATCAAAAACTCTTTCTTTCTCAAAAAGGGTCAAAACCCTAAGAACTTCTCCGATTCAATTTCTCTCTCGCGCATATTATTTTTGATCATATTTATGTAATTGCTCCGAGGATATAATAGCTTTAATTAGGACCTTTTATCGCTTTCTTTAATTTCCCGCAATTTACTTTTCAAAGGGTTTGTTTTTGGCGATGTAAATACCCGACGCCTTGTAATAGCGTAGATTTACTTTCCGCAAACTATTAAACTGCTAGATGTATGCTAATTAGGCTATGCATGACAAGACTTATCTCTGGAAATAAAATCAATTTGTAGCTCACCATAACATGTGCAAAGATAACTTAACTGAATCCTGACACACTCGCACATGCCACTGTTAGGGTACGTCTCACTTGGTTGACTCGACGTGGTCATTGAGTATAAGGTGTTTTAGAGGTTGCCCTCTTGTCTAAAGATCCAAGTTGCCTCGAAACGGTTGCCTCGGATAAAAAGGATCTAGGACATTAGGGTTACCTCTAAGGCGTCCTACTATTACTTTGGTGACCACACATGTCCCTATAATCGAATTGACCCGAAAAAACTCCAACGACGGTGCTACCTACTTCTCAATAGTGGGATAGTACTGTCTAAAGGACATTTACACAGCTTAATTTCTTTTGAGTAGGTAGAGGTTCTTAGATACTTGCTCTTTCAAAACAAAAATACTTTTCGCACCTACACTTTTCTGACAAAAGTTTTCAAATAGCACTTCATACACTCTTGAGGACTGATACAAGAGTTAAAACGAAGTTTTCAAAACAAACTTTTTTTCAAAACCCACAAACACAAGAAAAGCAAAACATTTTGAAAACATAGTGAGCAAGTACCTAAGAGCCCGTGGATAACCACAGATAGAAAGGGTGCTAACACCTTCCCTTTCTATAATCTACCTCCCGAACCGAGAAACATCTCAAAAAGGAATTTTGCTGTGCTTTTGTCCTTTCCTTGTTGGAGAAAATAAAAGACGGTGGTGACTCTTGCTTACCGCGACATTTCGCGAACCAACATTAAAAATAGTCAGTTCTATTTCCACTGATCACAAGGTGCTTGGTATCTTTCGGTCAAAATGACAAGTCTTCTTTTGGTAGGCAAGTGACGAGATGACGAGACATAGTCGTACGCTTTGATCCCTAATTTTTTCCTGGACCTCCCTTTCGGGTTCTCAATCCACCGGGATACCCTTTTTTGCCCAAGCTGCCTTTTCAGGTTTTCGACTTGCCGGGTGTACAATTTTCATTCTCATCCCTTATTTTTGCCCGAACCCTTTTGGTTCGCCGGGAAGCCCTTATTTTTGCCTAGGCCAGTCAACCTAGCGGGTCTTTATTCATGCGCGGTATTTTTTGACTATGTCCACGCTCTCAGGATGTAGGGAGGTGTTACTTTCGGTATTGTTGTGTTGCCATACCACCAGAAGATCTTCGTTTGATCATGCAAGATTCGTTGCTAGAATTCATGTCCAATCCCCTAATTGATTCAGATTGAGATTTTCCCCTGGCTATTTGGAATTTTGAGAGATTCCTTGAATCTTGACTTAACTGCCCCAGATGATGGACAATGCTCATGCCATGCCCCTTGGTTGGAGTTGTTTTTTCCACTTGAGGTGACCCTTTTTATTGAAAAGGTTTTTGTTCACTAGATATTCGTCGTGCGAATTTCTCTGCTGTTTGAACAAATAGTCATATGCAAACAATGTTATTTTAAGAATGCAAAGCTTATGTCTGTCTTGAAGTTTTTGAAAATGCATTTTTTCAGTAAGATAGGAAAATTTTGTAAAATGTGATGTCAACTCAGGATTTACAGCAAGCCCTACAGGAGTCAGGATATCTTTTGTAACAGTATGCTTTCGGACTAACCCATGCTCCAGCTAGGACTTTTTAAGGGTTATAACGTGGCCTGGTTCACGGTTTAAGAAACAAAGGATGAAGGCTCAAAATTTATTTGTACCCACCCGCTCTTCGTGATGTTCTTCGATCCTAAACTCAGCTAATTGTGCATTTAGACCCCGTTTTGAGTCTTTGCTCTGATATTCCAGTGATGGTTCGGATACTGACAATTTATTTTGAACATGCAGTCATTTTGTTGAGAGTTTGCAAGATCCCTTTTTATTATCCCTGTTTTTTTTTGCATGAACTATTCCTTTTTATGATTACAGTCAGCGGGATGCCCTAGTTTTTCTTAAGACTCCTTCACAGGTTTTGAATTATTGGGCTTTTATTTTTGAGAGATAATGACTGCCTGTCCTTACGATTATATGGAACCAACACCGTCTTTTGTTTCAGAAGGACTTCTTTGATGCCATTCATTGTGCACCTAGATCAACTGAGAAAACTACCCTGCCCCAGGTTATAATTAAGGGTTTTAATTTATGAAAAGAAAAACTCCAACTTCTTTGGCTCAAAGGGGTTGACTAGGGATTATCTTCCTTATAACTCCACTGTTTAGGATTTGAAACAATGCTTGTACCTCATCAGCGGGGTCTGTTCAAAAGCATACTGTAGAGATTTTGATATCATTTTCGTCATCTCCCTCAAAAGGCTTAGAATTTTTTAATCGAGAGTTGAACATCACAAAAATGAAAGCAATTTGAATATAGTGAATACAAATGGACTGATTCAAAACAGACATATGCAATGCATTGATAAAGTAACAAAGTTTGACATGAATAAATGTTCGAACAATCAAAAGAAAATTACAACTTGAAAATTCTAATGAACAAAAAGTCTTCTCGTCTCAGTACTTGTCACTTCAAATGGAGAACCTTGGGGGGGTGGCAAAAGAATTCAATCTGACCGTCTTGTGTGAGTTCCAATGCTCCTTCATCAATCAGATCTTGAATTTTGTTGCTCAATGCCCAACAGATGCTAGTATCATGCCCCAGGCTGTTGGAGTGATATGTACACATTGCATCAGGATTGTACCTTGGGGAAGCTATGTTGGGATTCTTAGGAGGGTCCCTTAACGTCACCAGATTCAATCTCAACAGGTGTTGTAAAGCTTGAGATAGCGGTATGTTGAGCTTGGTAAACTACCTCTTGGGTGTATCCGGCTTAATCTGATTAACCCGTTGTTTATGGCAAGGTTGTTGTTGGACCTGTGAGGTAGTAGCAACTTGGAGAGGTCTATTCTTCATCAAACCAAACCTTTGACTTCTCGGAAGCTGATCAATTACTTGGCCTCCGACCCCGACTGTTTGCTTCATGTTGTTGTATCTGTCTTGATGAAGCTGGCTGATAATGGTTCTCATCTCTTCTTGTTCCCGGGTTAGGCCTTGGATAAGAGCCATCTGCCCCAACATTTGGGTTCTCATTGCATCTACCTCAGCTTGCAAATGTTTCAGCCGTTCCTCCTTATTGTCTTCAGGACTTTTCTTGACCAAGTTTCCAACGAGGAGTGTTTTCAACTCTCCCTGCCCCTTGGATAGGTTTAGGAAGATTTCTCTGAACTGGGTTTCTCGAATTTGAAGATCTCTGTTGTCTTGTTGGAAAGCCATTGCTGAAATAAACAGCGAGAACATGAGAGACCTGTACTGAAAGACCTGTTATGCAATGATATGTATGATATATATATGCAATATTTTCAAGGATCTCGCGGGGTAAACAAGAAACTGTTATAATTTGAATCTTGTAGCTTTGATTGAAGGAACTTCGTATCATTGAGAATCTTTCTTCAAGAGTCAAGCTCACCATATCGAGTGGGTCATAGCCCCTGACTCAAGTTATCGTGTTTTGATTTCTAGACAACCTTGGCTAGAGGAAAATAAATCCCCTTTGCCCCTTGCTAGACATCTGATTTACCATAACCTGCATCACAAACCCTTGAGATCCTTGAAATGGTTAAGGAAATGTTAAGGCATGATGTTATGATGTGTATGTTATGCGTTTAAGCAAAAGTGTGAGGTGCTGTAAGTAAACCTTGCAATAAATCCAGATTATTGGATAAGGACTGTAAACAAAACCTGCAAGGAACTCATGTTGTCAGATAACAAGAATGTGCAAGTAGTTCAAGTTTGAAGGCATACAAGTCACACAAACAACCTTAAGTTTAGGCTGGCATGAAGTTTAGGTATTACCCTCTTTCAGTTTAGTTGGTTCAACCTGTCCTAAAAATAGTAATCGGGTTCTAGAGGATCTCAATATCACTGACTACCCTCGATCGGTCATAATTCCAGTTTAGCAACCTTTTCTTGCAGCCGGAATCATCGCGAGAGTTTAGTCTCAATGAGTGTAGCATACTGCTACTGTTCTATGGCCAAGTTGGTCAATTTAAAGGTTCTAAGGTCAGTTGGTGCTTAATGACCCCTTAGCAGACCCATATTCTCCTTGTTGCGTCACAAGGGATATCGGTACATACTAAAGTGCCACACCAACGTAGCTACTGCTTCAACCGTATCGGTCTATGCCGTATAGTTCCCTCACAGTTTATTGCTACTTGCCTAAAGGGTATCCCCCAAATCCAGGTTAGGATCTATAGTAACTCCGATTCAAGCCCACAAATATAAAACATACAAAGCAAACAATTAAAAACACAATGATATAATCCTAAGGTACACCCCACTTATAAGCGTCCCCAGCAGAGTCGCCAGTTCTGTGATACGGTGGGAAAGAGCTGACTGTTTTGGATATGCTGGTTTGCGTTTTGCATTTTTTGTTCGCAAAATGTCGCGGTAAGCAAGAGTCGCCACCGACTTTTATTTTATCCAACAAGGAAAGGAAAAAAGCACAGAAAAATTCCTTTTTCGAGATGTTTCTTGGGTCCGGGGGGTAGATTATAGAAAGGGAAGGTGTTAACACCCTTTCTATCCATGGTTATCCATGGGCTCTTAGGTACTTGCTCAATTGTTTTCAAAATTTTGCTTTCCTTTGTGTTTGTGGGTTTGAAGAAGTTTTTGTTTGAAAAGGAGTGTAAGTGTGAAAATTTGTTTCGTTTTGAAAGAGCAAGTACTTAAGAACCATCTACCTACTCGAAAAAGGAATCAATATGTGCTAATGTCCTTTAGACAATACTATCCCACTATTGATGAGTAGGTAGTATCGTCGTTGGAGTTTGAGGGTCAATTCGATTAAGGGACGTGCGGTCACTAAAGCAATGTTAGGACGCCTTAGCGGCAACCCTAATGTCTTAGATCATTTTTCCGAGGCAACCGTTTCGAGGAAACTATGATCTTTGGACAAGAGGGCAATCTCTAAAACTTCCTATACTCAATGACCGCGTACGAAGGCAACCAAGTGAGGTGTAGCCTAAGAGTGCGCATGTGCGAGTGTGTCGTTTTCAGTTAATTTTGTCTTGATACATGTTAATGGTGATTTATGTTGATTTTAGGTTTAAACGTTCAATCTTGTCATGCATCCCCTATTATCAAACATCTAGCAGTTGTATAATTTGAAGAAATTAAATTGCGGAAATTAAAACTAACTATTACAAGGCGTCGGTCGGGTATTTACATCGCCAAAAACAACCCTTTGAAATTAAAATGCGTAAAATAAATAAAGCGATAAAAAATGTACTAATTAAATTATTACAAACTGTGAGCAGATACAATAATTGGGCAAAATAATAATAAAGCGCGCGATTAAAAATTAGATCGACGAGAAATTAGGGTGTTGACCCTCTAAATTAAAAGAAAGTGTTTTGCTGTTTTTATTTATTTAATTTTTAGGACTTAATTTCTTTTCTTAAAAAAAAAACACTTTCTTTTAATTTAGAGGGTCAACACCCTAATTTCTCGTCGATCTAATTTTTAATTGCGCGCTTTATTATTATTTTGCCCAATTATTGTATCTGCTCACAGTTTATAATAATTTAATTAGGACATTTTATATCGCTTTATTTATTTTCCGCATTTTAATTTCAAAGGGTTGTTTTTGGCGATGTAAATACTCGACGCCTTGTAATAGTTAGTTTTAATTTCCACAATTTAATTTCTGCAAATTATACAACTGCTAGATGTTTGATAATAGGGGGTGCATGATAAGATTGAACGTTTAAACCTAAAATTAACATAGATCACCATTAACATGTATCAAGACAAAATTAACTGAAAACGACACACTCGCACATGTGCACTCTTAGGGTGCACCTCACTTGGTTGCCTTCGTACGCGGTCATTGAGTATAGGAAGTTTTAGAGGTCGCCCTCTTGTCCAAAGATCATAGTTGCCTCGAAACGGTTGCCTCGGAAAAATGATCTAAGACATTAGGGTTACCGCTAAGGCGTCCTAACATTGCTTTAGTGACTGCACGTCCCTTAATCGAATTGACCCTCAAACTCCAACGACGATACTACCTACTCATCAATAGTGGGATAGTATTGTCTAAAGGACATTAGCACAGATTGATTCCTTTTTCGAGTAGGTAGATGGTTCTTAAGTACTTGCTCTTTCAAAACGAAACAATTTTCACACTTACACTCCTTTTCAAACAAAAACTTCTTCAAACCCACAAACACAAAGGAAAGCAAAATTTTGAAAACAATTGAGCAAGTACCTAAGAGCCCGTGGATAACCATGGATAAAAAGGGTGCTAACACTTTCCCTTTCTATAATCTACCCCCTGGACCCGAGAAACATCTCGAAAAAGGAATTTTTCTATGCTTTTTTCCTTTCCTTGTTGGATAAAATAAAAGTCGGTGGCGTCTCTTGCTTACCGCGACAATTTGCGAACAAAAAACGCAAAACTCAAACCAGCATATCCAAAACAGTCAGTTCTTTCCCACCGTATCACAGAGATTCTGGGTTCGTTCCCCAGCAGAGTTGCCAGTTCTGTGATACGGTGGGAAAGAACTACCTGTTTTTTTGGAATGCTGGTTTGCGTTTTGCGTTTGTTTTCGCAAAATGTCGCGGTAAGCAAGAGTCGCCACCGACTTTTATTTTATCCAACAAGGAAAGAAAAAAACACAGAAAAATTCCTTTTTGAGATATTTCTCGGGTTCGGGGGGTAGATTATAGAAAGGGAAGGTGTTAGCACCCTTTCTATCTGTGGTTATCCACGGGCTCTTAGGTACTTGCTCATATTGTTTTCAAAATTTGCTTTTCTTTGTGCTTGTGGGTTTGAAAAAGTTTTTGTTTGAAAACTTCGATTTAACTTTTGCTTCTGTCCTCAAGAGCGTATGAAGTGTTTTTGAAAACTTTCTTCGAAAAGTGTAAGTGTGAAAAAGATTTTGTTTTTTGAGAGAGCAAGTACTTAAGAACCATCTACCTACTCGAAAAAGGAATCGTTCTATGCTAACTTCCTTTAGACAATGCTATCCCACTATTAGTGAGTAGGTAGCACCGTCGTTGGAGTTTGAGGGTCAATTCGAATTTAGGGACTTACGGTCACTAAAGCAATGTTAGGACGCCTTAGCGGTAACCCTAATGTCTTAGATCATTTGTTTTGAGGCAACAATATTCGAGGCAACCGTTTCGAGGCGACTATGATCTTTAAACAAGAGGGCAACCTCTAAAGTGACCTATACTCAATGACCGCGTACGAAGGCAACCAAGTGGGGTGTACCCTAAGAGTGCGCATGTGCGAGTGTGTCGTTTTCAGTCAATTTTATCTTTGTACATGTTATTGGTGATCTAAGTTAATTTTAGTTTTAAACGTTCAATCTTGTCATGCATCCCTATTATCAAACATCTAGCTGTTGTATAATTTGCAGAATTAAAAGGCGGAATTTAAACTAAATTATTACAAGGCGTCGAGTATTTACATCGCCAAAAACAACCCTTTGAAAATAAAATAAAAGCGGAAAAATAAATAAATGTTCTAATTATTTATTACAAGCCAGGAGCAGATACATCAATTAGGTAAATAAAGCGCGCGATGCAAAAATTAAATCGAATGCGAAATTTAGGGTTTTGACCCTTTTAATTAAAGAAAATATTTTTTGTTTTTATTATTTTTAAGAAAAGAAATTAATCCTAAAGTTAAATGCTAAATTAATTATTAAATGAATTAATTAATGACATATTTTTGGAGTTTTTGTTAATTTAGGAAAGAAAATAAAATAATTAAATTAGTGATAAAAAACCTATTGATTTCTAATTAATTTTTAATTATTTACAAAATAAATGAAAGTTATCTAAAATTAACCTAATTAAATTAATTAATATTTATTGATAAAAAATAAAATTCTAAATTTATTTGGACATAAAAATATTTTTGTGATTTTTGATAAAAAAGAAAATTAATTAATTGTTAGTAAAAATAATAAATAAATTACTTAAAGAAAAATATAGAAAAAGGAAATAAAGGGTGAGAAATGGACCTGATTTTAGGGTGCAACAGTTGTTGGTGTCACGGGTAAGCTATTCTGTTTTGGCCGTTTGTGTTTTGGCTTTTGGCCATTTGTGTTCTGGCCTCAACGTTCCTTAACCTTCTCAGGATGTCTGCCTCGCCATGTATTGATGTCATGTGTAAGCTATTCTGTTTTGACCGTTTATGTTTTGGCTTTTGGCCATTTGTGTTCTGGCCTCAACGTTCCTTAACCTTCTCAGGATGTCTGCCTCGCCATGTATTGGTGTCATGTGTAAGCTGTTCTGTTTTTGGCCATTTATGTTTTGGCTTTTGGTCATTTGTGTTCTGGCTTTTGGCCATTTGTGTTTTGGCCTCAACGTTCCTTAATGAACCTGCACGGGATCCTGTCTAAATCTGTAGTGTTGAATCTCATGAACACATTAAATAAATTACTATATATCATAAAATACAAATAAAGCTAATATATGAAGAAATTTAATGTTTAAGCCAATATGACATGTATGAATGATTATACCATTTTGATCATGGAGATCAAATCAACCTTACCCTTACTGGAGAAGTAGTGATATGAATGCTTTTATGCCCTTTTGATCATGGAGATCAAGTCAGCCTTATCCTTACTGGAGAAGTAGTGAGATGTTGGTTTGTAACCGGAATGACTTGTTTGTAGTGAGATGTTGATTTGTAACCGGGATGGCTTGTTTGTAGTGAGATGGGGATTTGTAATAAGGATTTCAAGGTTTTAGGGTTCTTGAAAGAATTTGATATTCTGGCAGCGTTGTGGCAAAGTTTTTTTTTCCTCTCCTCTGTTTGTATGAAAAGAATGGGATTATATAATAGAAATTAGACAGCAAAAATAGGCTTTGAATGTGCAATTTGGCCTCCAATGTTCACTTAAGTTCGTCACGTTGCAGGCTAAATTGAAGGGGCTTAAGTGCAATTTTTGAAGTTAAAATGTGAAAACAAAATGTAGCCGACATCGATAACTAACTCCTGTCCGAAAATCGGCTCAATCGGATAAAAGGTGAATTAGTTATGAATTTTTGAAGTTTCAGCTCAGACAAACTTATTTTGGGCTCCAGTGTCGACTCTGACACGTTATTCAATAAAAAACTGGTATTGATCGGAGCATAATTCGGTCTCAACTTTTGAAGCAAAGTTGTAGATATCTGAGTCAGTGACCTTGTGTAAAAATATGAGCCCAATCCGATAAAAATTGACCGAGTTATGAATTTTCGAAGTTTCGACTCAGATAAAATAATATTCAGCATTCAGGATTTTCGGCGCGTCACGCGTACTCTGAGCAAAAAACAAAGACCTTTTGTATATCGTTTGAACTCAATACCTTCTGTGAAAACTTAGCCAACTCAATTTATGAAATTTTGGCGCCGGAACCAGCTCGATACGATAAAAATCGACCAAGTTATGATTTTCTGAACATGACGCAAATAAACTTCTGTCACAAATTTTTTGTACAAAAATACTTGATAAATCCACATTTTTGAAGACCTTCTGATCGAAATTGGCTTCCAGCCGTGAGAGATGAAAACGTAGATAATGTCAAGACGGAATTTTGGCCACAAGAACGAGTTCAAAATAAGTCACAATCTTCAAGTTATGAATTTTTTAGCGCATAAAAACTACACTTTCAGCACACTTTTTTCACCATATTTCTTCGAGAAAACTCACACATTCGGGTAACTTATTTAAAGAATTGACTCTTGAGTCGAACCTGAATTTGAGAATATGTTATCAGAGATATCTTGGCGAAAGAACACTTGAATATGATGTGCCGGGTTGGACTTGTGAATCTTTGAACCCCGAATCGTTGCAAAACAGCGAACCGATCTTCAGCACGGAAAATACTCTGAGAATATCCATTGACGAAATAAACGTCACTTGTAACCTGAAGAAGCTTGATAAATATACCTTTATTCCATAAACATAAAACCAATAATATGCGTGTATGAAAAGAGGGCAAATTTTGGAGTACAACAGGTAGGGTTTGTTCATCAATGCACCGCCAGTGTTGATGGTCATCTTAGTGTTATAAATGTGTCCATTATAGAAGGTATGAATGATTAACTATTATTCTAGGTCATGGTGTGCACAAGCTCTTAATAGGTCTTTATATCTTTCCCAAGCTTCAAAAAGTGATTCTCCTTGGTTTTGAGTAAATCTGCTGATCTGATTTCGAAGGACAACAGTCTTACTCGGGGGGAAATATCTGACAAGGAACACTCTCCTAAGGTCTTCCCAGGTTGTTATGGAATTGGCTGGAAGGGAATCTAACCAAGAACGTGCTTTATCTCTGAGGGAGAAAGAGAATAGTCTTAAACAAATTACCTCAGGTGTAGCTCCATTGGTTTTAAAGGTGTCAACTAATTCGATAAAGACATTTAAATGCTGATTTGGGTTCTTTGTAGCGAGACCCACGAATTGGTTTTGTTGTACTAATTGTAATAGAGAGGGTTTCAGTTCGAAATTGTTAGCAGGAATAACAGGGGTAAATATACTAGAAATGGGTTCGTCATCAGAGGGTTGGGCGAATTCCTTAAGGGGTCTTTGGTTACGTTCTTCAGCCATAACTTTCCTAACTCTTTGGAGTAAGAGAGTGTGCGGGCATAACATTCGGGTTTTGCTAAAGGATCTAATAAACTTCTGGTGCTGCGAGTTCTTCGCATTTACCTGCTTAATAAAGCCTTAGTCTAGAAGGTGTAACAACAGGGTACGAAATTTGACGTAATTGTTCCCCGACAACGGTGCCAAAAACTCGATGCAGTATTTTCGCAAGTATATGAAATGCGTCAGAGTAATATAAAATATTATCGATCCCACAGAGACCAAACGTCAATCTATCGATTTCTGTTATTACAATGTTTATCTAAGGTAAAACAATTCAGGGGTTTATGAGTACACAATAAAAGTAAAGTACAAAGATATAAATTCAGATAAAAACAACAGGATTGAATGTAATTCACACAATCTGATAATATTCCAAATGCTTCTAAATAGAACTACTTATAGGGCAATATTTTCTACTCATGAAAAGAACTAATTTAACAGGCGCTGTCGCTTTTGCGTATTCATAATCGATTTTATTCTTTAATCGATCCCTCTTATTGTCACTTATAAAAAGGTGCGCATTGCGTTAAAGTAATAAATCTATTTTTAAGAAACATAGTTTCTTGACTTAGTTGAAAAGTAATTTTGACTTGGAACTTCTAACCAAAAGAGGAGTAGGCCTTTAAACTCATAAACGCATCCGAAAAGAGTTTTGAAATCGTTTTTCTAAAAGTGTTAAAAGATTCCTACTTAATTGAACAAAGCGCTTTTGCTTCCTTTGAACAACTAAGACTATCCAAGTTTAACTGAAGGTTGGACGACTTTCGATCTTACCCAACAAAAATAAAGTGTAGAAAACTTGTGTTAAAAACCAAAATAACCCTTAAGTATTTCTACAGCGAGTGCAATGAAATAAATAAAGTAAAGCGAGTGCAATGAAATAAACAAAGTAAAGCGAGTGCGATGAAATAAACAAAGTAAAGCGAGACTTGTAAATAAAAATATGCGCCAAATTGAAGGCTTTAAATCAGGTATAACTGGAAATAAATGCGATTGGAAATGAAAATGATGGCAGGATTAACTTTTACCAAAGTGCTCAAAAGTCGATTACAGACTCTATCAATGGTGTGATAACTCTTCGATGTAAAGCGATTATCACTTACAAAATCTGACAATATATGGCTTAAGTTTGTAACTAAGTTTGGATGAAAAGAAAATGAAACTAAAACCTCCTATTTATAGAAGAACAATACTCCATGGAATTACCAAGGTGCCCCCCAACTCCTTTTGGGCGGGACACCATTTAACAAGGGTGACGCCCGCCATGCCCCCTATGGCGCCCACCATGTGTACAAGGGTGAGAAGTTGAGGAGAACGTGGCAGTTGAAACTAATCCATGTATGGCCAATCCTATGGCGGACGCCATGCTGGATGCCATGTGTACAATTTTCTCAAAAACTTGATTTCTTGCTCGTTTTTCTTCATTTCTTCAAGAGGGGCTCTAGATAATCAAAGTACCTGAAAACAAAACAAAAACAAGCATAACACAAGAAAATGACAATAAAAATTCTAACAAACATGTGCAATCTGAGTCAACTATGCAGTGTGTTTTAGTGTTATCAACTTGTCAGATTCTCATAATGGTAGATCACAAACATGTTATTTGTTTACATATGGTGGTACGACTATTTCATAGAGATCGGTGAAATAAACAATAACAACAACTTTATCTAATCATGAAGAAATTTTTAACACTACATGAGGCAAGTCAAGAATGAGTTTGGTTGAGATCCCAAATTTAACATACACAAGACTTATGATTTGTCTTTTGCAAAAATATAAATAACGACCATATATGAAGATAATACTGCATGCATCGCTCAATTGAAAGATGCTTACATTAAAGGAGACTGAATAAAGCACACCTCTCCAAAGTTCTTTTTCACTTGTGATCTTCAGAAGAGTGGTGATATAAACACCCAACAAATTCGTTTATATGATAATCTTGCAGACATTTTCACAAAGTCACTCCCAAGTAGAACTTTTAATCAACTAGTACAAAAGATTGATCTTCATCGTCGAAGAAATAATCGTTTAGCTGAGAGGATAAATAAATTTATTTTAAAATTATATTGTACTCTTTTTCCTTCACTATGATTTTTTCTCACTGGATTTTTTTAGTAAGATTTTAACGAGACATATCCAAAACAAACATCTAAGGAGGAATGTTATGAATAATTAGATGATTGTCTTCCAATAATCTCATTTCTTATTTATAACAAATTATATTTATTACATTGTATATATAATATCCTATAAATAGAACTAATCTCTTAGTAGAAGATTACACCAATGCAATAATACAAAATTATTCCCATATTTTCTTTTATCTTTTATCTTCTTTCTCCTTATATTATAACAATTATAAATTATTACATTCTTAAAAATAGATAAGTAATAATTACACATTAAATTCTATCCACTGATAAATTTTTTTTTTAATAAATCAATTATAATGAGCAAATATTTTTTACTCAATAATCGGCATATCATTGAAAATACTTGATTAAATAATTTTAAAATTTTAGAAAATATCTATTTATAACATATAAAAAAATTAATTCTAATTTTTATTTTGAATCATTTTACTTTATTTTAATTTTAAATAGTTCCTTATTTAATGTTTTTTTTACTATATAGATATAAATATATAATAAAATTAATTCTAATTTTATATTTTGAATAATTTTACTTTATTTTAATTTTAAATAGTTCCTTATCTAATGTTTTTTTTAATATATATATATATATATATATATATATATATATATATATATATATATATATATATATATATATATATATATATATATATATATATATATATATATATATATATATATATATATATATATATATATATATATATAGTTCCTTATTTAATTTTTTAAAATATTTATAGATATAAATATATAATAAAATTAATTGTAATAATGTATTTGAATCATTTTACTTTATTGTTGTAATATATTCGTTTATTACAATTTTAGTCTGAAATTAATTTTTTAGCCCAAAAGTCTAAATTAGTTGGCAGAGGGACCCACGAAGCATGTAACGAGGAAAAAAAAAGGACACAAGAGGTGTTAAAGCCGCCACATTGGCGTTTGAGTCGAAGATCGAGCGCAACGGCAAAGAGATCAAAGATGGCTTCAACGGAGTCACCGTTCAAATCCGACATATTGAAAGGAAAAGTAGCGCTCATAACAGGCGGAGCATCGGGAATCGGGTTTGAAATATCAACACAATTAGGGAAACATGGTGCTTCCGTCGCTCTCATGGGTCGTCGTAAACAAGTTCTTCAATCCGCTGTTTCTGTTCTCCAATCACTTTCAATCCCAGCCGTTGCTTTTGAAGGTGATGTAAGGAAGCAAGAAGATGCCGCCAGAGTTCTCGAATCCACTTTCAAGCGTTTCGGTAAGATCGATATTCTTGTTAATGCTGCTGCTGGTAATTTCCTTGCTGCGGCTGAGGATCTCTCCCCAAATGGATTTCGAACCGGTCAGAATTCTCTCCCCTTTCTAACACGATCCTATTACTTTGGATTTTTTTTCTCTACATGAGTGCGCTGTATTATTTTTACCTAAAATGAGATAAAATGTTCAATTACATGGTTGATTAAGTTCAATAGATGATTATCAACCACGCTTTCTAACATCGTTGTCAAAGTCTATTTATCATGCATAATTGAGCACCTGGAAATCAAATATGTCTCAACACAACTTCAACTTGGATCATTAATGAATATGACTGTATTGGAACACCAAGAAAGTCCTAGTCAATTATGTTGGAGCAAAACCCCAATCACAACATAAAATGATGAACAAGAGAATAATGGAGAGAGGGAGAGAGAATTAGGGTGAAAATGGTGGTTATTCATTATCAACCTAACATGTGGTATATCTACAATAATACACAAAAGTTCGGCTAACCAACTAAAAGAAAAAGCAGATTTTTCAACCATGTAACCGGTTACATAAAACTTGTAACCTGTTACAAACTCTACTGTCTTCAGAATTATCAAAATCTGGAGGGTGGTAACCAGTTACACCAAACCTCCTGTAACCAGTTACAAGACACACTGTTTTGATATTTTGCTGTTGGAAAGGGGTGGTAACCTGTTACACCCCTGATGTAAAAGGTTACATCAACTTGAATTACCGAAAATCACAACAAATTACACTGAGTTGATGTTTAATGAATTGTGATACTTTGTTATATTGATTAACCATCCATCAAGGTAATTAACCAAATATTTCAACTGTGTTCATGATTCAGATTGTTGAAGATTTTTTTGTCAAGTTTGTGTCAAAATCTCATTTATGAATTGAAATTATGCATATGTTAATGTGCTTTTAGACACAAGACACTGCACTAAATTTTCCTGTCATATTGCTCAAAGAAATTGAGGTTTGGATTCTCTCCAGTGAAATTTTCATTGGAGGCAGTAAAGTGTCAAACTGGTCCATTCAAATCTATTTTTAATAACTTGATTAAGATAAAATGAAAATAACAAATGGCTTGGATTTCACTGGAACATACTTTCATGGGAGAGGATCCCTCCCCAAGAAATTGGCATCCTTCAATAATGTGGCTATCATAATTGTATTGCTATGTTACTGTATTTCTGATGACTAGTTATTCCTAGACTTTTAAGTTACAAGTTTTCTGTACAAGACACAACTTTATTGTAAAACTGAATAAAAGAACTGAGTTGGTGATCAATTTTAACTGATGTTTGCAGTTTTGGATATTGATTCTGTTGGCACATTCACTATGTGCCATGAAGCACTTAAATATCTCAAGAAAGGGGGACCAGGACGGGACTCTTCTAGTGGTGGAGCAATAATTAACATTAGTGCTACCTTGCATTATACAGCTTCTTGGTATCAAATTCATGTATCTGCAGCAAAGGTTTAGTTTAAAACACAATACCTAGTTGTTAAATTTCATTTTGTTTACATTAACTATTTAAACTGCTTTACACTTACATCTAATTAAAATATATTATTTCTCCACACCAATTTACTTTTGTGAAGGTATTTTAAAATTCATGGCATATCATGAAAGAATGGTAGTTTCTCATTACATGTCAGTGTAAAATTGATATTCAATGATAATGTATTTCCACTAAACTCTTTAATGTTTAAACTTTAAATTTTGTTTATTCAACAGGCAGCTGTTGATGCCACAACAAGAAACTTGGCACTGGAATGGGGAACAGATTATGATATTAGAGTCAATGGGATTGCACCAGGTCCAATAAGTGGCACTCCTGGCATGAGTAAGCTGGCTCCTGAAGAATTAGGTAGCAAAGCCAGAGAAGAAATGCCTCTATTTAAAATTGGGGAGAAATGGGATATTGCAATGGCTGCTCTCTACCTAGTATCAGATGCAGGTCAGTAACTTTGTGTAGTTACCCACACAAATATTTTAGTAAGAATGTTAAGATGCGTGTTAGTAACTAATGGTTACTAGTATCCCAACTATGTTCACCATACAGCTCAGTAGAAACCATCTGCTAACGGTGTATTTTGTGGTGACCACCTGAAAGCTGCGAAACACATTTTCAAAACTTCCTTCAAAGTAAGGGAGATGTAGTTAAGATTTCTTGCATGATTAATTAGTAGTGATTGGTTGGGAGCTGATGGATTATTAGATGCCATGCACGGATTTTTGCTTTGCTGGCAGTTAGGGATCTGGTTCTGAATCTAAAAATATGTTAGGTTTGCAAGATATAATTATGTGATAATAGGGATACTGATCATTTTATCCGGTGTTCTTACACTAGTTGTATCTCTGACTGCTCGAGTGTAAGTGATTTGAACACCTTTTTTTGGCTAAAGTCTTCCACAAAATTTGATCAGTGATTATTTTATTCTCTTCATTTATTTATTTAAGTATTTGTCTATGGAAACTTAATTTCTTTAAATCTGTGAAGGAAAATTCATTAATGGCGACACTATGATAATTGATGGTGGACTTTGGCTGAGCAGCCCTCGTCATATACCGAAGGAGGCAGTGAGGCAAGTATCACGTGCACTAGAAAAGAAATCCAGAAGTGAACCGGTTGGTGTTCCCAAAAGCAAGTTGTGATGCAGACTCATAATTTATAAATTGAAATTATTACTAAGTTCAACTTTCTCCAACTTAGACATATAAGTTATGATAATTTCAAGTTGTGGCTACATCCAACAGAAAATAAAAAAGCCATTGTTAGGTCACATGATTGTGCATTATGCTATCTGTGATGGTTGGAAATGTATTCAAACTCGGGTGTAACTTTGTATGTGATATGTGGCAAGTGATTACGTTCTAATAAACACATACTTGGTCATTTCAATTCATGATTGGTAATTTAAAAAGGTTTTGAAATAACACTGTGCATTCATCTGATTATACATATATGTTCCTAAAATGTAATTTTCACGAGGAAAGAGTTAATGAAATTGTGTGATGCAGACTCATGATTTGCTAATAAAAAACAAGTGTCAACAACATAATTACATCCCCTATCCCAAAACGAAGGTGCGAATAGCCGGACCAACAATCATTTTCAACCCTTCAAAGAATGAGACGAAGAAAAAAAGCAATGGTTTGACTCCTGCTTATCATCGAAAAATACCAGCATATATGCTTGCTGTTTCATCACTAAAGTAGAACAATACAAAAAAGTATCCATGGTGACTTTTAATAATGAACTTAACCAGTTTATGTTGTAGGGGTAAAAGTACCTCTGGGAAGTTTTACTTGGAATGACTTTTGAAATTCTGGTACAGCAGACTCAGATGTTCTATAAGGATATCGAGACATCTGATCAGACACAAACACACAGGCAAGATAAAACAGTACTGAAAAGATAAAGAACACACCAAAATTGCTTATCCAGTTCGGTGTACAACAATACCTAATCTGGGGGCTACCAAGTCAGGAATGAAGTCCACTATCAGCAGTATCAATTTGCAGACCCTACAGCCAACACATCCGTTGACGATCTACGTACTTAATCACTACCCAATGACCCTTCTACCTAGGTCCTCCCTAGATATGGAATATTCCCATCCCACTTTCAATCATCTCAATGATGTCTAGTAGTCAACACCTCAGTCACTGCATTGACGACCCTTCACCAAGATTCTGATCACACATATAGACAGTTTGGAGGACACACTTCCATGACAACCTAGCTAAGTCTCCAAGCCAAACTCCACTATTTGTTAACTTTGCTCCTAACTAAGAACACATCCTGGAGTTGCTTCAAAGCTTCCTCTAAGAACAATACACCTCTTACCTACAGGTTTCGAGTTGAACATGGTAATCTTCCCACAACTCAGGAGGTTTACCTTGACAAAATCCTAGACTTCTACATCTTGAGCCATATCTTTTCTAGGTTACAAATCCTTCTATTTATAACCTGTTACCCAACTGGTTTTGGGCCTTCAATCACATCAAATCAGCTGTAGCAAATTGCAAAAACTTTTGGCCCAAGAAAGGTCTTCAATCTTTAGTTTTCTAAATAATCTCCTTATTTTGAAAGTCTTTATTCTCCTTGATTTCTGATTGAATTTTCTAGATCTTTAAATATGTGCCACATAAGATGCATAATATTCTCCTGAATATTCTGCCTCTGTTACGAATAAACTGAATCTCATTAATTCAGCTCAGCAGACGCGATGTCGAAGACATCTTCTTGGACATGTTGTTCCAGTTGTTGAAAAAGTTCAACACAACATGTTCTGACATTGTAATCTTCTTGTTGTACCTGTTCTTCTTAGCAAGTTTATACATCATATTCTACATTACATTATTGCTGCTATTATTTGTTTTATAAAAAATAAGTCGATCCTAAAAACAAGAGAACTAACAATCCTCCCCTTTGACAAATTTTGGCTAAAACAAATAATCTAAAAACAATTGCAATCTAGGAGATTACGACAATACAAAAATATAATCCTCGACAGTAATATTCAGAAGCTACTGCACACAATAATAGATCTTCAATTGAAATAATGTCTCAACATCTTGTTCGACATCTTCTTTGCAGCACTCTGAAGAACTCAATTGCATCAACACCAACGAACAACAACTTCAGGATAAAAGGAAAGAAAGTCCTGAAGTTTGGTTGATGCACATGAGGAAGAAGTAACAGAAGAAAACTTGTACGCCTCCTAAATCCAGGAACATGTTCTAAACATAGAAGACTAATGATGGAATAAGAGAACTCTTAATAACTCCTTAAGACCAAATCAACCACCGCCCCTGATAATTCATAACACAGATCACAACTGTGTTCATAACTCAGATCACAGGTCACAAAGGACATATCCAAATAAATACATGATAGAACATTTATTCTACATGTTTGGACACTATCTCCTATCTAAGCAAAACTTTTCTCCCCCTTTTTGGTCAAAACTTGACAAAGGAGGCCTTCACAGAACCAGACCCAGGTATAACTTACCTAGACCTGAACAAAACCCATTGTGGTGATGAGAACAACACTCACTTGGTATTTAGAGGATATGAAAAGCCTCTATAAATAGCAGAGTAGTTTCTTAAAAATTAACAATCTTTAATTCTTGGTCAAATAAGCGATAATTGAGGATGGAAAAACTGCTGCATAAATTAATATGCACTGTCCAACCTGACTTTAAACACCTTTAATAGCTCTAGAGAGTTTCTACTGAAAGAACCAGTCCTAATAAATACACATTTGTGGTCAACAACACTTTCTAGACTTTCTTCTTACACGAGGCTGAATGCACAGTCTAGAATATTCTTTAGTTGGTCTTCATAGAAACATGTCCTGAACAATGTTCAGACATTCTATCAGACGTTGTCTTCAACTTCAAGCAAACAAACCTTCAGCAATTTAGTCAAAGATGTTTCCTAGACTTTTTCATATGATCAGAGGCATGACCATAATGCCTTCATCTTAATTCTCCAAGTGCATTCCTTTCACTTAGAATTAGTGTCACACAACACAAAATGACAGAAAAAATCAGCTCCAAAAAGAAGATGTTAGAACACCTTCTAGGACATTAAGCTCCCCCTCAACCTCGCCAGTCATATTCTCCCCCTTTAAGACATAATATTCCAAACAAGTGAGCATTCAAGAGAACAATAGAAATTAGGAGTACACAACAGAATATCCAAGTATCAAGCATATTCAAGAGGCAAAATAAACGAAGACATCAAAACACAAAAGAAAACCAAAATGGAAACACCAGTATAATGTCTAATTATCTTCAGGACCAGTAGACCTAGCAGCTTTAGAACTTCCTTCATTATCAAAATCTCCTCCTTCAGTACCCACTTTTTCACCAAGGTTGTCATCCCTCTTCAGATCCTTGATCATCTTTTCAAATTTCAGCTTCCTCGCAGAGCTAACTCTGATTACCTCATCAAGTTCTTTACAAGCATCTATTAACTAAGAAATCATATCATCCTAGCTTGAGGTCTTGTTTTCAGAGGATGCAGATGTCAAGACAATGTCTGGGACATGTTTGCCTGAAAACAATTTGAAGTGAAGAGACAGAGTAAACTCCCTTTTGCACACCACATCAGTACCATAAAGAATCCCAGGGAGTTGATTGAGAATAATGCCATAAATAAGAGAGGGAAAGGCACTCGGCATCTTGATTTCACAAGTTCCTGCATGCTTTACAGTCTACTGAAAAATGTAAGCACCATAATCAAACATCTTCTTATTTCCAACAACATAAATGAATTTTCCCAAACCTACTGTAATGGTTGAGGTGTGATTGGTAGGGACCCATTTAACAACTCCAATTCTATGCAGGATAACATATTTCACACTTAACTTACTAACAAATTACAACTCAAGTATTAAAAGATTCAAACTTTTAAACACAAGGAATATATTTTTCTTCAAGTGTTGCATATACGAATAAGGTTGCAAGTCCTTATAAAGGTGCAACAGCTTCTTTATGGGCTTGGGCTAAAAAACAAATATTGCAATATATTGAATCCCTTGAATATATCCATGAAAGTAGGCTAAGATATAATCCATAAAGATAAGACTGATTAAAAAATATTCCTCCATATTTTTCGCAAGTTATAAACCATAAAACCTGAATAAGGCGCGCTTAAAAAACAAAAGATCTGAAAAACACGTTCAGATCAGAAGGCAGATGTTAAGACATCTTCTTTAACATCATTCAAAATCAGTTGAGATGATTTTCTTCAAATGTCAAGACATTAAGCAAAACATTATCAAAGCAGTATTTTACCAAAATTGTTGCAAACAAAAACTTACAAACTTCCCCTTTGGTAAATTTTGGCTAAAACATTATTTGACCATATTATCATAGCAGCAGTAAAAGAAACTCAGTTAGTAGTTAGAATTGGAAGATGTCAAATAAATGTGACATCTCCTAACAACCAACAGGATAGTCTTCTTTATCCCATTCACTATTGTAGAGAAAAATAAATTCTCGCAGAACCAACACATCCTATTGGAGAAGGATGATATACTCTAGCAACATCTGGATAGAGTCTTCAGAGACTCATAAGGACATAAACAACTACATCTTGTAGCAACATGTCTCAACATGTTATCCAACATCATCCTCATAGGAGGGCAATAACTCTATACGCTTGAACATCACAAGCTCCAAACAAACCAATTAGTCCACAGACTCCTCCTGTCATGGACAATCAAAAACTTCATTATGGAGAAAACACAATACTAAAAACCCACTAGATAAGAATATAGAGTCTTCCATTTGTTTAAATTTCAGACTTAGAAGGTAAATTAACTCACCAACATGGCTCATCTTAAATTCTGATTGCATTTGCTTGACAAAATGTTGAACCATATCATTTGACATCCCACCAACCATAATATCATCAATATAAATTTGTGCAATCATGATCTTCCCCGCTTCTTCCTTAACAAAAGGAGTTTTGTCTATACCACCTTTCCTATATCCATTCTCACCAAGAAATTTTGTCAATCTCTCATACCAAGCTCTTGGAGCTTGCTTTAATCTATACAGAGTTTTCTTCAGTCTGTACACATGATTAGAAAAAAAAACTTGGATCAATAAATCCCTTAGGTTGTTCCACATAGACTTCCTCATTCAAATAGCCATTTAGGAAGGCACTCTTTACATCCATTTGAAACAACTTAAACCTCAGAATGCAAGCAACTCCTAAGAGTATTCTAATTGATTTAAGTCTATCCACAGGAACAAAGGTTTCATAAAAAACAACTCCTTCAATTTTGAGTGTATCCTTGAGCAAATGTCACTTTTATTGGTGAAGAAACTGAAATGTTATTCCAACATCTTGTACGACACCATCCATTGTTACTATGATTCTGGGGGAAACATCCATAGTAACTCATACTTAACTCTTGTGGGGGAAACACAAGGAAACATACCAACAACAACTGATCAATCTCCAGGATCAAACTACCAACATATGTCGGGGATTGCACGAGCCACATCTTAAGCTTTTCTTCAGACCTCCTGTCTGACTTTGAGATGATGGATGCCATTGTCTGTACCTACATAGGAGATTCCTCTATTAGGTATTGTTGTACTCCAAAATTTTCCCTCTCTTTTTTCAAGACATTTCTCACAAGATCTTCAATGGCTCAAAATTGCACAAGTGGTGACTAGGTCAAACCATCTCTTACACACTGATCTCTCAAATTAGAGTTTTGATTTTCACAAGGATAATTGGATTTCTAATGTCTCAAATGACCTTAATGGATCATTATAGACCTCTAAGAATACTCATGTCAAGTTTCAAGTCTTGAATCACAATTTTGCTCAGTCAATTGACCAAATGATTGAAAATCAACTGTATTGGATAAAAAGTCAACTATGGTCAACCTACAGTCAAATTTCATGATTTTTGGCCAACAAAAACATTTTAAAGCCCTATTCATCATTTGATCAATCCCTCAAGAAAAGCACTCAATTTACCAAAAGGGCAAAATGGTCAAAATTCGGGTTTTGATTGTAATTGACTGATCAGTGACTTTTGACCTAATACATGATCTAATGGCTTGAAGAATAATCTTAAGGATTCAAATGCAACATGATTGACCTAATTTTATGGTTCAAAATATTCCTCAAGATCAATGGACTGATAGTTGAAATTTGATCAACTGATGCATAAAAAGTCAAACTTTGACTTTTTGATCAAGATTTGATTTCAAAGATCACCATTCATCAAGACATTCAAAAATATGAAGCTTGATCATCAATAAATCAAGAAAGTCAAAAGTCAATGTGAAAAGTCAAACTTTTCAAGACTTAGAAAATTTTCTAAGTGTTTTTATACATGATAATTTCATTACTTCATGCCAATTTTTCACCAAGATGCAAGATGATTCAAAGAAAATTTTCAACATGAAAGTTGTAGACCTAGATGAGATATACAACTTTCTTTACTGATCAAGTCCTAGAAGTGCTTGGATTTTGAGTTATAAATTCATGAAGTCATGCACTTTTTCTAAGAACACAGTGAAAATTTGACCTAGTTTAGGCAGATTTTTGACCTAACTTCTTGGCCAATTTTCAACAAGATCCAAGATGATTTTATCAAAATGGTCAACATGAAGGTTATAGAGGATGTTTCAAGCTTTCCAAAATGTCTAAGAAATTGAAGAGATCATGCTTGAGATAGAAGTTTCGAAGAGATGAAGATGGCCTCATAAACTTGAATTATAGGTCATTTTCTTGATGAACATTTGATCCAATCTCATAGTCATGCTGCATAATATTACTTTGCAGGCTTCTAACTTGTGTTTCACTCCATAATTAATTAATTACACAACTGATAGAGCCATTGTCCAAGCATTTGAGCCATTATCCAAGTTGCATTTCCATTTATGGCACAAAGTTACCGTTCCATTCTTGAAAAGTTACTTTAATCACAAAGTCAACTTGTCTTGAGCTTCTAAATTGTTCATTCAGCATACACTCAACATACAAAGTCAGATAAACATGTTTAAAACTTGTAACCACTCTAGATAGCCATGTACTATGCATTGGGACAATGTGTATCAAGCTTGCTTTAAAAACAAGCCAAAGAGCCATAACATGTAAACTTGTACTTCTGATCACCTCAAGCTCTCAAAACCTTTTTTCTATAAATTCAAGCATTGTTTACAAGGCTAGGACATGAATGAAAAAACCCTGGAACTCTCCCAAACTCCCTCTAGCCAGAAATTACACACAAAACTCCATTTGTATACAGTTCTGCCCTTGAAACTGTATCTTCCATTTCCATCGTGTGTTTTCCCTCAAAATCATTTCAAAGCTCACACATCAAATATAGTTCATCCCTGTCCTTGTTCGACAACTGTAACTCCATCTTCATCACTTTCCAAACTCAAAAACAGCTACCTGCAACTTGACTTCTCCAAGACAATACAACAACTCTCAATCAAAACTAATCATTACATTAGCTTCCTGGAGGTCCATTGAAGCTATTTTAATCATCACAACACCTTGAAAGGTGCTCTAAATCAAAACACGAATTTCAGTTTCAAGGTAAGTTTTCTTGGCTTTGAACTTTTCATACAATCATCATTAGTGGTTCATTTGTGAATATAAAATGTAGATATCATTGCCCTGAAGCTAACCATATGCTTACTTTTCATTTTCATTAACCATGTGTTGAGAATTTTAGAACTGAAAATCCAGAAAAGTTAGGTTTTATTTTGGGGCCAAACAAAATTCTCACTCATCTTTGATTTATAATTTATGAAATTTATATGGTTGAAATCGTGGTAAAAAATGGAGCAAGATTCATGTTTGTACTTTTGCAAATGGTTGAGAAATGAGTAAGATCAGAGATTAAAAAATCTTGTCCATGGGAGCTAGCGCGAGGAAGAAGAAGACTCATGTTAGTTATAAAACATGTGATGAGTCGATACAATGCATTATGTATTAATACATACTTTTATATATTTTTATTGTTATTCATTATTCAATACGGTTGTAATAGTAATTAGGTTTTAATTGCTTTCATCCTCCATTTGTAATTTGTATCCCCATCCCCTAAATGATGTAATAGCGTAGAATTTTAAATTTCTGCAATTTATTGCTTTTAATATTATTGCTAGTAATTAGGGTTTGTATGGAAAGACTTAAATTCAACAAGTAGACAACCCTAATTCAAGACAAAAAATGTATGAAATCAATATACCTTTCACACTTGCACCTCTAGGATTAACCCACACTTGTTGCCTTAGAATAAAACAGTCATGTCCCTCAAACGTGGAATACTTTAGCAAAGACCCTCGAATACAAGATTATAGTCCCTCGATGACTCTTCAATGTTTCCTTCGATAAACGATCTTATACCCTTACAATAAATTGCTAAGGTATCCTACGATGTTGCCTTCTATGACTGTACGATGAGCCACGCTCGTCCATTCACATCCAATGATATGGTTTCTACTAACTAATGGTAAGATAACAACATTGTCTAAAGCAGGAGGAAAAGAACAAAGACTTCCTTTTGAGTAGGTGGAACGCTCGTAGTTGCTTGCTCGCAAACATTTCAAAACAAAACATCTTTCAAACACACCAACACTTTTATGAAATATTTTCAAAAGTTAACACTTTGTATACATTCTTATAGAGACGAGAATCATTACAAAGTTCGCCTAAATGAAGGCACTTTTCAAAAATACTTTCAAAACAAAATCACAAACACATTTCACAAAGCATTTCAAAGTGAGCTAGCAACTAAGAGCCTGTAGATAACTACAGATGAAAAGGGTGCTAACACCTTCCCTTTTCATAACCTACCCCCAAACTCAAGAAAATATCTCAAAAGGTCTTTCCTGTTATTTTTCACCCTTTCCTTTATTGGATAAAAGAAAATTCGGTGGCGACTCTTGCTATCTGCAACAATTGCGATAAAATGCAAAACACCCAAGTCAATTCTCCCACCGTATTACAGATACAAACTTTTCCAAGAAGTCTGTTTCCTCTGATTCTTCAAAAATAATGCCCTTCAAATTTTAACATCTTCAAAGATGTCACGACATTTTGTCTGACATCATATCAACCCTTGACAAGGGGATCTTCTTCAACAACTTCTAAGGGTACACAAAGAGAATCACAAATTCTATTCCTCATGGGCAATCAAAACAATACACAGGAGTATCAAACACTATGGTTGGTCACAATAATCCTCTTCAAACATAATCTGTTCTATGGCCACAAACAGGATTCCATGAATCTGGTTCCTTTGATCAGAAGGATCTTTCAGATACGAGCTCATCTCATATACATAAAGGATCGGGTGGAGATTCCTTTATGAGTTCTTCTTAAGAACATGAAGCTTAACCTCTATACTCCCATAAGTCTTGGTCATAAATAAACTGACACATGGAGTAAATAAAATGTTGATTGTGTCCTAATCAACCTGCACAAACCAGATGCCTCCTCTTCCAGATCAGGAGTAGGTTTCAAACAAAAAGTATTCATAACATTTTTGTTCAGCACCCAAGGCATTTAATCTTCAACTGGTAGTTGCATACCTGCTGAAATAATGTTCTAACATCCCATAGAACATTAGTTCCTTCTTCTTGGAACACACCAACCTTGACAGTCTTCAAGGTCAATATACAGATATATATGAGCATCATTGATCAATTAATTCTCATCAACCTTATTAATAAATGTCTTTATGAGTGGACTTGAGGAAGATCTCAAGTATCTTTGACACTTTTAATACGGTTGAAAATGCTAGCATATATTATGTTGATGGTAACAACCCTAGTATCCTTCCCATACTTTCAGGGTTATATTAGATACCATGCAGCGAAATACAAAAAACTCCTCAACAATATTCAGACACAATGCTTACACCACTATCCAAGTATAAGCATGGAAACTTAGGATTGAAAATAAATCAACCTTATGTGCAACAACTTTCCACCAAGCTACAAGCATGAAGGCAACAGACAAGAACAATACCTGTCACAGATAACCAATGATCCTTTCCACGAGATCATCCGTACAATAATATGAATTGTCTAAGTTCATACCTCTTTTCAGTAAATACTTTCTTCCTTTCCCATGACCAGAAAGTACCTTCCCTGGATCTCACCTAGAACAGAACAAGATGCGTGCTCTGATATCAATTGAAATTTTGGTACAACAGACTTAGATGTCCTATAAGGATGTCTAGACATCTGATCTTACACAAACACACATGTAAGATAAAACAGTATTGAAAAGATAAAGAACACACCAAAATTGTTTACCCAGTTCGGTGTACAACAACACCTAATCTGGGGGCTACCAAGCCAGGAATGAAGTCCACTATCAGCAGTATCAATTTGTAGACCCTACAACCAAAACACCCATTGACGATCTACGCACTACCCAATGACCCTTCTACCTAGGTCCTCCCTAGATATGGAATATCCCCATCCCACTTCCAATCACCACAATGATGTGTAGCAGTCAACACCTCAGTCACTGTATCGGCGAACCTTCACTAAGATTCTGATCACACAGATAGATAGTTTAGAAGACACACTTCCATGACAACCTAGCTAAGTCTCCAAGCCAAACTCCAAGAACACATCTTGGAGTTTCTTCAAAGCTTCCTCCAAGAACAATACACCTCTTACCTACAAGCTTCAAGGTGAACATGGTAACCTTCCCACAACCCAAGAGGTTTACCTTGACAAAACCCTAGACTTCTACATCTTGAGCCGTATCTTTTCTAGGTTATAAACCCTTCTATTTATAACCTATTACCCAATTGATTTTGGGCCTTCAATCACAACAAATAAGCTGTAACAAACTGCAAAAACTTATGCCCAAGAAAGGTCTTCAATCTTTAGTTTCCTAAATAATCTCCTTATTCAGAAAGTCTTCATTCTCCTTGATTTCTGATTGAATTTTCTAGACCTTTAAATATGTGCCACATAAGATGCATAATATTCTCCTGAATATTCTGCCTCTCTTACGAATAAACTGAATCTCATTAATCCAGCTCAGCAGGCGCGATATCTAAGACATCTTCTTTGACATGTTGTTCCAATTGTTGAAAAAGTTCAACACAACATATTCTGACATTGTAATAGGACTTCTTGTTGTACCTGTTCTTCTTAGCAAGTTTATACATCCTATTCTACATTACATTATTGCTACTATTATTTGTTTTACAAAAATTAAGCCAATCCTAAAAACAAGAGAACTATCAGCTTTTCAAAATCCTCAAATATTGTTTTCATCTTTTCTTCAACCTAAAAAAGTGAAAAATAGGCTTGGCATCAGAAACTCTATGACTTAGTCATAAGTTTGATTATTGGACCACTTTATAAGAGTATAATTTATCATTTCTTGCAAAGCCTATTTTTTTAAACCACTATTGATTAGGCTCTTGTAGACTCATAATATTTCGATCATGGTTGATGAATATTAAAGCATCACAGTCCTACAACAAAAATAAATCACCGTCAGAAATGTCTTTCAAAGTAAGATGAAGAAGATATATTTTTCATTCTATTTTCATGGTTTACCTCTCCATCCCATACATGTCTAGCAGTATGGTCTAAGTATAGAGGCAACAACGATAAGTCGGACGAGCCTCCTCCAAACCCCTACGAGGCATTAGGTGCCTCCCGCGAGACCTCAGATGCCTCATGCAAAGACTCAGGTGTCTCTTATGCCTCAGTGGGTGACACTTGTCTTTATGGGAAGACGAAGTCAGAGATGCACAAGCCCTAAATGTTGACGCCACCGCAACGATCGAGCTAGAAAAATAGGTGTGTGTGAGGCTTGGGATCTCTCCCTCCGAACCGATGCATAATGTGCAACTCTGTCATTTTTGAATCTATCTTTCCTATCATTCGTAAGGCCTACAAGAAAACCACACAACTATTACACAGATGAAACACAATCAGGTCAAGCAAAAAAATGAAGACATATAAATTTACGAGATGCACCTCCGAATTCTGGAAAACAAAACATTGAAAAATTCAAGAGATACAACTCATAAACATGTCAATGGCAGAAATGAAGTTTATGCAAACATCCAAAATAATGTCTTGACTAATAAAATAGCCTATCAAACACATTCCTCCTATAATTGACATATCTAAACTACCTATTACATAACCTAATGCTAAACTTCTACAAATGTATATAGAAAATTAAAAAAAATTAAAAAAATTAAAAACTTATCAAATGTGAGTTAAATTTGATGTTGAGTGACCTCTTTAATTGATTTGATGTTGATGAAAAAAGATTTGAAGTGAGTATAATAATTTTGAGAGAATGTGACTTGAGAGAGTTTGATAGTTTAGAGGTTGAATTTGAAAGAGTATTTTGAGAAGTGATGAAGGAGAAAGGGTTGGGCGCCCTTTTGATAAAACAATGTCTGGAGATACATCTCTGTGAGGTGTACATAGATGCATTTCCGTAATTTTTTTAACATAGCCTAAGGGTATGATTCAATAACTAATATGTTTGTGGTACGTCTGGAGATGCATCTTCGAAATCTAGAGATATTTTAATTTTTCACGAGGGGTGCTAAGATGATTCAGGAGAAGATGAGGACTTCTCAGAGTCGTCAGAAAAGTTATAACAATAAGAGGAGGAAAGATCTTGAGTTTAGCGAAGGAGAACATGTTTTTATGCGAGTTACTCCGATGACTGGTATTGGTCGAGCTTTGAAGTCAAAGAAGTTGACTCCACGTTTTATTGGTCCATTTCAGATTACCAAGAGAGTTGGGAAAGTTGCTTATCAGAATGCTTTGCCGCCGTCACTTGCAAATTTGCTTGATGTTTTTCATGTATCTCAGCTAAGGAAGTACATTGCTGATCCATCTCATGAGATTCGGGTAGACGATATACATGTATGAGAGAATTTGACTGTGAAAGTGGTACCTGCGAGAACTGAGGATCGGAAGTTGAAACAGTTGCGAGGCAAGGAGATCACGTTGGTAAGAGTGGCTTGGGGAGGACCAGCAGATGGAAATGTCACTTGGGAGCTGGAGAGTCAGATGAAGGACTCGTATCCCGAACTGTTCGTCTAAGGTATGTTTTCGAGGACGAAAACTCTTTTAGTTGGGGAGAGTTGTGACACCCCAAATAATCCGATTATTAAATAATTAGAATTTTTAATTATTAATTTAATTGGAAATTTAATTATTGGTATTTTTGGATTATTGGAATTAATTTAATTAATTAAAGGAAAGAAGTATTGGTGGTGTGAAGAGTGATTAGAGGGTGTGAGGGGTAAAATACTCTACTCTTACTAATTACTAATTTAATTATTTTATTGGAATAATAAAAGGAGTATTAAAAGGAAAAAGAAGAGAAAGAGAGTTATTTTAGAATATTCATCATACGTGCATTTGAGAAGAGGAAAAAGAAGGAGAAAACCGGAAGCATCAGAATTCGAAGAACCCACAAGGTAAGGGGTGATTTCAATTAGTTAATTCGTATTATCGGTTTAGATATTCAATAGTATGGATCATAGTATGTTAGGGAATCCCGGTTTGGAATTCTAGGGTTCCGTAGAATTGTCCCTATTGCGTCGAATTGTAGGTTGAAAACCATTAAGGTGTCAGATGATAAAAAGGAATGATGAAATAATGTTGTTTGATGTTATAATGGTGCAAAATGAATGTGTTTTAGTGTTTCTCATGTTGCAATTCATATGGGTATGTTTGGAATTGGTTTAGAATGAATAAATGCTGTCAAAAGTGCAGGATTTGACTCTGCAGGTCGTGGGAACCGGTTCCTAGTGGGGAGGAACCGGGTTCCACTGTGTGAATTTATAAAAACTGGCAAAAATGCACGTAGGAACCGGTTCCTGTATAGGTAGGAACCAGGTTCCCATACATTTTTCCAGAAGCGTGATTTTTGAACTTCGCAGGAACCGGTTCCTACATATGTAGGAACTGGGTTCTGCTGTAACTTTTTGAAAAATATTAAACTTTGAAAATTCATAACTTTCAAACCGTAAGTCCGTTTTGAGTGCCGTTTTGGACGTTATTTCTTAAATTTAATGCTCTATTTTATAAAATGAAAATATTTCCTAAAACCTGAAATTATTTTGAAAATGAGTCAAATCCCGGAATAAGTGATTATTGGCTAACGCACATGGGTGTGTATGTAGCAGTGAACCTGTGATGGATGGATGTATTAGTATTGTGTGAATGAAAGGCATGTTTATGTTGCTAATGATGGTGTGCATGATCGTTGAGATATCATGTTTTTGGTTTTGGTTCAGTTATGATAAATTGATGTATTTCATAGACTAATTTGATGTTGCATGCTAGTGATGTGCGTGCATATGCATTGTTTTGGTGAAGTTAATTCCCATTGTGTGGAATTTGACTTGTATTGTCGTTAACCGATACCCGGGTGATGATGGGTGGTTAGGCTGGATTCGTGTCCGGGTGTTTATGGACTAATCGATGGTTGCTGTATCCGGTTGATGATGGATCAGTGTTGGGTGACTTGGTCACATGTTGGTACCACATGCATTGTGTCTGCATTTGTGTTTGCATGGAATTGTAACATGTTAGGAGGTCTTCCAGTGTTACAATTCTTTGGTTGATTATTGATTTGTGCATAATGACTTGTATGATTGGAACTGCGTGTTGAATCTGAATTTATGCTAAAATGGGTGAAATAATATGCTTGTGATATAATGTTGATTGAGAAGCTTATAATGCATGTTAATTATGAGAAATCTCACCCTTACTTTAACAATTTCAGATTAAAGTTAGCAGCTCAGGAGTTGGTGAGGATGGCTCTAGAGCTATGTTACTTTAAGTCCGCGTGTCAGTGTCGTGCTCTGATAGGTTGTAACACTGGGGAACGTTTAGTTGAGGAATTAGTTATTATTCAATTGTTTCTTTGAATTTCATTGGGAATAATTATGTTTTGGTTTATTCCGTTTTGGTTATGGTATTTTTCCGCTGTGTAAGACATGGTCTTAATTTGATTGAATTATTTGAATAATGACCCTCAGTGTAGCATGACTACTGTTTTATTGGAAGTTTTATTTATTTCATAATTGACATCCCTTGTTCCGTGTTAACTCTGATGGAATATGTCTTTAATCATTGATATAATTAATATTGTTCCGTGTTAACCTCCTAGTCTCTATGAGTTTACTCACTCATGATAAGGTAAATTACAACAATAATATAAAAAATTATAAGAAAAATAGACAAAGTAATTACAAAGATGAAAATAGAACACTTGAAATATATAGAACAAAAGCTTTGAGTTACAAAGTAACTAACAAGAGCAAAGTATAAAGTATTCTAATAAGAAGTGATGGATAGTACGTAAGTGTCACCCTTAGGTTTCTCTTTCCTCTTTCTTGATACCTAAGTCTCTTTTTATAGTAATCCAAGGGAAAGGACACTAATTACATGCACTCATTTTGTGCTTAATGAGTACTTAACACTAATCAAAGAGAAATTCAAAGTCACTTGTTCTAAATAATCACAAAAAGGCATCAAATGCTCAAACTTCATGAATGTCATAAGTGCTGACATAGGCAATGTCAGCTAACACGGGAAGGCCGTGTCAGGTAACACGACTGTGTCAAGTAACGTGGCCGTGTCAGACAACACGGGCTGGCCGCGTCAGCCTCTGGTTGCTTGTATGAAGGTTCCTCAAAGGGGCCAACATGGCCTGTGTCATGGGACACAGGCTGGTCATGTTTGTCTCTTACTTTTTATACTGAAAATAGTCCTTTGTGCGGTGTTTGGCCCTTTTATCGTCCCAATTTGTTGTATGAACTTCTTATTGTCTGAAAATATGAAAACAAAGAAAAAACGAAAAAAAACTTAAACAATAAAAACGCATAAGAAATGAAATAGAAAATAAGCTAGAAAACACATACATTTACCACTTATCAAATACCCCCAAATTTGAATTGTTGCTTGTCCTCAAGCAACAAGTATGCCTTAGGAAAAATCAAGATCAATCGGTTTTCTGCTTCTTTAAAATTTCCAAAGGATGAAGCTTGTTGGTACTGATACGTGGTTCGTTATTACCAACACACAAAACTATAATATAGTCATTAGTTTCTCTTTTAGGCCACCTCTCCAACTATGATTTGTACTTAAGTCACTTTTCGATTTTCCTCCCCTTATTCGTTCAGAAAATAAGATTAAGGAAATTAGATTTATTATACTCATCACAAGCACAAGATTGGTTGGGAATTTTTGTTTAGGCACCAGACAAACAATATCTTTATTTAACGATGAAGTTACACACTTTTGTGTGTTTATTTATTGTCCATATTGGGACGATATTTGAGGTTCAACCACCGTTGGGCTAAGAAACCAGGTGAGGATTACCCAACTTAGAAGGTGCAGTTTCCTTTTAGCACTTTTTCATTATTTTGGTGCCAAAATTATTTTTTCTCAACCAATCATACATGACATGTAAATCAAAGTTATGTCGAATTGTCATAAAACAAATCAGGGGGTACTTCTCATAATTTTGGGCACTATGGTACAAATCTACATGTTAGACTTGTATCCTTCATAATAAACTAAGGGTGTTAGGATAATACCATTTTTATCGGTTTTCCACGGGTTCCTAAACTAAGCCAAACTTCATTACATATACTTTTTAAACAAAACTTTCAAAATCAAGAACTTTCAAAGAAAAAAAATTATGGCTCAAAATTTTGGATTGTTTACAATGGTACATGCATTTTTATTGAAATAAACTATCCTAACAACACACAATCACACGAGATTAATTATTTAATTAATTTAGTATGAATATTGGTGATAATTGGTGAATATATGAATTATGGCGAATTAGTCGATGCGGTGTAATTATACGAGTTGATGTATTTTATGATGTGATATGATGCCTTGTTAGGGACTAGATGCCTTGGAATTATAGAAGTTGAGGTTATGTGGGTGTTTGGTTGATTGTGTAGAAACATAGGAGTGTGTGGGATAATATAAATTACTATTATTATTATTATATTATTATTAGAATAATAATTATTATTTTATAATAATAATTAATTAATTACTTATTTGGGTTAGTAATATTATTATTAGAATATAATAGAGTGAGAAGAAGGAAAAAGGGAATAGTACGTGAAATAGAAGAAGAACAGAGGAGTTAGAAGAGAGAGAAGCACTAGGAAGCTAGGGCAAGGATTCACCGTAGGAATAAAAAACCAACCAAGAATCTAAGGTAAGGGGGGATTCTAACTCTATAAAAGGTTTCCTAATGATGTGGTATGGTAGGATTTAGGTTGCTTAATTGTGTGTTTTGAATTCTATCGATTCAGTTGTTTTTGGGGTTTTCCCCATTGATGGATTTTTGATGATTTTGTTGTGTTTGTGATGAAATTTGATGACATGAATTGGTTAATATAAGTGTACAATATTGGTGAGTAATTAGCCTGCTTAAAAGATGAATTTGGGTGTGAAAATTATGAATTTTGGGTGTTGAAACATGGGAGAATTGTAACAGAGACTGCATAATTTTACTTATTATCGTAGGATAACCGGTTACCATATCAAAGGCTGAAAATGAATAACTACTGTCATGCGGTAACTGGTTACCATAAGTGGGTGACCGGTTACCGTGTGGAATTTTGAAAAGGAAAAGGTTAATGTCTTGCGGTAACCGGTTACCATAAATGGGTAACAGGTTACCACTGTTACTGACAGCATTTTGAAAACTTCTAAAACTCATAACGTTTGCTTCGGGTGTCTGTTTGACGCGCTGTTTGGACCATTGGAAAGATAAAATAATTTCTTATCTTATGAAAATGACTTATAATGCAGTAGTTAATTATTTCACCAACATTGATACTTATCCGTGGATGTATTTTTGAATTATATGCCACGATTTATTTTGTGATTGCAAAATTGTGAATATGACGATGAATGTGAATATATTTATTGATGTGAAGATGTTGTGATGATGTATGTACTAGGATATGTGCTTGGTGGCCTATACTGGCTTATTATGTTGTTTTGATGTAATTGCAAAGTTGTGAATACGATGATGTTGCATGAATGTTTAATGGTGTGACATGATATGTATGATAATGATGATGAGTGAAGGCCTGTATTGGTGTGACATTGATAGGTAAAAATAATCAATGTGAAATTAAGTTGTTGCATGTCAGTGTCACATGCATTCATAAGCGAAGGCATGTATTGGCGAACGAAGGCCTGTATTGGCGAACGAACTTGATTGCCCTAAAATGACATTATTGCAAAGAGGGTTTTACCCTGTTGGTACCACATGCATTGATTCTGTGTCGGTATTTTGCATCATATCGTGATTGATAATTCGATGGTTGAATATTGATGAAAGTATGTGTTGTATTATGATGAATGTTATGTGCTGATTTTGTACTTGAATTTGTACCTGCTCATTATTATGCTTTCTCTTATATTGTTATGATATCTCACCCTTTCTATTTGAATGTTACCTCAACATGGGTAACGTGAAGATGATCCAAAGTAGCTAGAGATCGAAGGTTAGCTGAGGAGTTCCTTCAGTTGCGTAGATTGAGTCAGTGTCTTCTCTGATATGTAACACTCGGGGGGATTTACGTGAATTGTCTTATTATGTTAGGAGTGAACTTGTATTACTCTATTGTTTAAATTGTTTTATAATTATGTTGATGTTTGAAAGATAATAATTGTTACTTCGATTTGGAAAATTGAGATGACTATTTATTGATGTTTTTATGCTTCGAATAAATGCATTGAAGTTTAGACCTATGATCATGTGACTTGTGTTGTGTATCCTAATTTTGAGCATGTGTGATTTGCGAAGTATATGACATCCTATTTGATTGATGTTTATTTATAAATTAAATTACTCTGATTTTATATAATTTACACCCGGGGAAATAGGGTGTTACAATGTGTATTAGAGCAGGTCGGTCCGTCCGACCAAGTTGTCTAATATTGTTTGTTCTTAGTATGCAACATGTGTATGAAACACTGTTGGTACTTTCTTGTTGTTCTAATCACTTGTTGCAGGAGTAGGATTGAAACAAGTGGGGGAAGCTTGTACTTCTCTGAGATGGTTCATGTGTGAACAATAGGTTTAGCATGTCATGAAGTTCATAGGTACACACATTAGTGTTGTTGTGTTGTTTTTCCAATTGTGAGGGATGCACAGATTCAAGATTTAAGTCTAATGGTCAGATGAAGTGTTCTTAAGGGGGAATGATCAGGTACTCGTGTTGTTCGTATATCTAGAAATGGAGGGCAATGTTATGACTAATGAATGATGTTCCCGTTGTAGGTGAGTCTTGGTGTTTTCCCGGAGAATAATTGCGACTTGTCGTTAGAGCGAAATGTTGGATTAACGTGATGTTAGCCTTAGGGTGAACTATCTAGAATTAAACCAAGAGATTACAAAGTATTTTGGTGAGTCGATGTAGATTTTCATGCTTGAAGGTTGTACGGATTCAAGTTTCTTATTTGTTGGTCCAATAGAGTAACCTCCAAAGGAAAAAGAGAGTTGTTAAAGGTTGCTTCTCAGAGGACATAGAGCAATGTGAGGACTAGTGATATACAAGAGGTGTGTAATTTCTTGATGATCCCCTGAAGACATTATATAAGCAATTAGGACAGCTCTTAGAAGATGAAGCTCAGATGATTGCGATGCTTTAGAAAATGTCGGTTGATTGTGAAACTGTCATTGTTGAGTTACCATTGTCTATGATGTTGATGTTTTGAATGGTGATAGAGTGATGAAATTGAGGTGATGTTGGTGTTAGAATTATGGTATATATTATGTGTCAATGATTACATGAATTGATACATTTTGGCATGTTTACAAAACTAACTCTTGGTGAAAAAGATTGGAATTCCTTAGTAGAAAAAAAAGAGTTTTTAGGCTCTGCTGTCACAGGTAACCGGTTACCATTGTAGGAAAACCGATTACCACATTCAAAAATGCATGGCAAAGGAAAGAAAAGGGCAGTAACCAGTTACTATTATGGGGCAACCAGTTACCGCTGAAGCTGGCAGGACTTTTAGTAATTCTCGAAAATTCGTAACTTGAGTTTCGAACATCCGATTTGAGTTCCGTTCAAAGCGTTAGAAAGCTAACATGATTAAATTTGTTTTAAAAAATAGTTCCAACAACTAGAAGTGAATTATTTGTCACATGATGATGTGGAATGAGAGGTGGAGTTTTACTTTTGATCTTGTCTTCCGTATCAGAATTGTTTCTATGGCACCATACATGATGTCAACGTCTGAATTAGAAGAGTTGAAGAGATGATTAGAATGTTTGTTGAAAGGAATTTGTGAGATCGAGTGTATCGCTTCATAAGCTCCAGTGTTATTGGTTTGGAAAAAGAAAGTCGTATGAAATTGTATGTGGATTAGTGATAACTGATTAAATTAGTGGTTGAGGTTACATATCCACTTCATATGATTGATGACTGGATGGACCAACTGGTAGGCGAGTATGGTCTTAGTATAATTGAATTGGGGTTGGATTACCTTCAGATACAGATGAAGAGTGAGGATAGTTAGAGGACAACTTTTAGAAATTGGTGAAGTTATTTTGAATAATTGAATCAGTTTGTTGCGGTGTTTCTTAAGGGCATTTTGGTTTAGTCTGAGTCAGAAAAAGGAAATGTTGAATGTCGTAACTTGAATTACGGTGTCGAAAGGGAAGGAAACATATGTTAGGATGTAAGGATGTAGATCATGATTTGAAGAGGTAATTTTCTTAAACATGTTATTTTGAACGAAGATATTTGTGGAATCTATTCAAAGTAAATATAGGTTTATATCGAGAGACTCTGAAATTGGTTATGAGACTAGAAGCTTTTCAGGAATTAACTGGTTATTATCGCAACTTTCTTGAGATGAGGTCAAGTGAGATAAGTTGTTAGCGAATGAATTAAGGGAATGAAATGTCTGACATTAGTAAAGGTGTGAATGTATTAGATAAGTGCATAAAGCTGCAACTTATGCCGATTAAGCATGATTAGAGTGATGGTAGCGTTAAGATTGTGATTAGAATGAGATCTAAATACGAGATTAAAGGAAAGAGTAATGATTCATTGATGTGGTCGAAATATTATAACTGGATAACGACTTATTTTGGAATGAGACGATTTGGATTATACCTGGTGTAGTAGTTTTCCTATATTAATATATACTTAGCAATTGTGTTGTGCTGCATGCGCGTGAAGGAGACTATGAAATGGATTTTTGGCGTTTATGTAACATTGACGAGGTTGAAATGAAGGAAATTAAGAAAAACATTGTAAGCCTTGGAGAGATCGTTAGGCATTATGCTTAGATAACCTTGAACACGAGGTGAAAGACGCTATTATAGTTGGGTAACGATGATTTATGCCACCTTTATGGTTGTCAGCTACCTATTGACAAATTGAGGAACTGATCACCCTTAATCTCTTGTTGATAGTAGACGGGATCTTAATGGATGGGATAAACGTGTCTTACTAGCTTGATGGTGTGTAAAGTGATTAACATTTTATCAAGAGGATTATTGTTCACTATTTTATGTGAACCTAATGTAAAAAGTGGCTATGAAAGAGTTGGGATTTATTAAGCAGTTTAGAGACTTGAGTTGGTATGCGAGTTAACACCGTAGAATAGACGGTTGAGGATGTCAAAAAGTGAATAGTGATTTGCTGGTGGTTACTAAGGAGAGTCTGAAGATAGATGTGAAATTTGTAGATCTGATGGTTATTGGAAATCAAAATGAATATATTGATTGACTTAAGATAGATGATCAGAGTAGCACAGTGAAAGTGTAGTGTGGCACGGTTTGTTATGCGGGTATGACTGGAGTCAAATATTGAACATTATAAGTTCTGGGATAATGCAAACTATTAAACATTTCATGATGGAATTGTTAGGTGAAAGGTCACACATATTATTCGTTTTATCACCATGTCAATAGATGTATTGAATTGCATGATCGATTTTTTTGGGATATAGCACGGTGGTACTAAGGTTGTATTGATGTTCTTAGGAGGGTATTGTTGTATGATGTAATAATATTGACGGTGTTCATGTCATGAGAATCTGCGTCCTTAAACTATGTTGTTGTGTCAATTCCTATGGCAAGGATCGAGGGTGAGCATATTTTTCCTTATGAAGAGAAATTAGAGGAGTGTTACTTATGGTGACTGAAAAGACCTCGTTGTGTTCCGGTTCAAGCGTGAACAATATCGTAAAGTAATAGATCTTGTATCGCAGGGTGATAGGACAAGGAGAAAAATGGATATGTGCATTCATAACTCGATAGTAATGCATCTTGTTGGACTGTTGTAGTTGATGATATATAATGTTGGATAGTAGTATTCAAAAGGTTTCCAAACATGACATTGGAGTTGTAGGGTGGGATGCGAGGGTCGTACACAGAGTTGTTCGCAATAGGTAATTTTCGAGGATGAAAATCTTTTAAGTGGGGGAGAGTTGTAACACCACAAAAATCTAGATTAATTATTTAATTAATTTAGTATGAACATCGGTGATAATTTGTGAATATATGAATTATGGTGAATTAGTCGATGCGGTGTAATTATATGAGTTGGTGGATTTTATGATGTGATGTGATGCCTTGTTAGGGACTAGATGACTGGAATTATAGAAGTTTAGGTTATGGGGGTGTTTGGCTGATTGTGTAGAAACATATGGGTGTGTGAGATAATATAGATTACTATTATTATTATTACTACTATATTATTAGAATAATAATTATTATTTTATAATAATAATTAATTAATTATTTATTTGGGTTAGTAATATTATTATTAGAATATAATAGAGTGAGAAGAAGGAAAAAGAGAATAGTACGTGAAATAGAAGAAGAACAGAGGAGTTAGAAGAGAGAGAGAAGCACTAGGAAGCTAGGGCAAGGATTCACCGTAGGAATAAAGAACCAACCAAGAATCTAAGGTAAGGTGGATTCTAACTCTATAAAAGATTGCCTAATTATGGGGTATGGTAGGATTTATGTTGCTTGATTGTGTGTTTTTAATTCTATCGATTCAGTTGTTTTTGGGGTTTTCCCCATTGATGGATTTTTGGTGATTTTGTTGTGTTTCTGATGAAATTTGATGACATAAATTGGTTAATATTAGTGTACAATGTTGATGAGTAATTAGCCTGCTTAAAAGATGAATTTGGATGTGAAAGTTATAAATTTTGGGTGTTGAAACATGGGAGAATCATAACATAGAGACTATAGAATTTTAGTTGTTATCGCATGATAACCAGTTAGCCAAATATGGTAACCGATTATCATATCAAAGGATGAAACATGAATAGCTACTATCCTGCGATAACCGGTTACTAAAAGTGGGTGACCGGTTACCGCAATGAATTTTGAAAAGGAAAATGTTACTGTCTTGCAGTAACCGATTACCATAACTGGGTAACCGGTTGCCACTGCTACTGACAACATTTTTGGAAAACTTCTAAAACTCATAATTTTTGCCTCGGGTGTCCATTTGATGCGCCATTTGGACCGTTGGAAAGATAAAATAATTTTATATCTTATGAAAATGACTTATAATGCAGTAGTTAATTATTTCACCAACATTGATACCTATTTGTGGATGTATTTTTGAATTATATGCCATGATTTATGTTGTGATTGCGAAGTTGTGAATATGACGATGAATGTGAGTATATTTCTTGATGTGACGATGTTGTGATGATTTATGTACTAGGATATATGCTTGGTGGCCTGTATTGGCTTATTATGTTGTTTTGATGTAATTTCGAAGTTGTGAATACGATGATGTTGCATGAGTGTTTAATGGTGTGACATGATATGCATGATAATGATGATGAGCGAAGGCCGGTATTGGCGTGGCATTGATGCTCTGATACGTAACACTCAGGGGGATTCACGTGAATTGTCTTATTTGTTAGGAGTGAACTTATATTACTCCATTGTTTGAATTATTTTATAATTATGCTGATGTTTGAAAGATAATAATTGTTACTTTGATTTGGAAAATCCAGATGACTATTTATTGATGTTTTTCCGCTACGAATAAATCCACAGAAGTTAAGACCTATGATCATGTGGCTTGTGTTGCATATCCTAATTTTGAGCATGTGTGATTTACGAAGTATGTGACATCCTATTTGATTGATGTTTTTTTAGAAATTAAATTACTTTGATTTTATATAATTTACACTCGGGGAAATAGGGTGTTACAAAATACCCCCCCCAAAAAAAAAACTTAAACTAAACATTATCCCCAATGTTCCAATTCAAGTAGGAGAGGTAAATGGAAAACTCACTGAAACTTCATTGAGGAGGTGGGAAGCGTAACAAGAGATCCTGAAGTGACCTCTGATTTCCCTCTCTTCTTTTTTAGCTCTTCTTGTTTATTAAAATGATCCTGCAAAATAAAAATAGAATAAAAGCAATTTAAAAGCGTGGGTTGCCTCCCATGAGGCACTTTATTTAACATCGTTTTAGCTCGACGGTTCATGAGTGTCACCATGCCCATTTATCCAACCATCTCTCATATCCACTACTCTTCTTTTTCTTCTTCCTATGGGGTGGCTCATACTTCTGAAACTGTGGGGGTGGTTTTAGGATATTTGTCTTTATTAACTCAACTTTTTCATCTCCCACCTCAAGGGTAAACCTTTCCCTATTAACATTAATAATTTCCCTAATTTCATGGTCCCTACCTTAGACTCCATAAATATTTTTCGTGAAAGGAATTGGTGGATTGTATGGAGGAGGAGAAACATAAAGTGTTTTCTTCTCCACCTCTTTGACAATCTTCTTTCTAGGTGTTTCGGTGAATTTTTATCAATCTCTACTTTTTCCTCACTAAAACTTTCCTCAACCTCTTTATTATTCTCCCTATAATTCTCAATTTGTTTTTCACTTTTGGTTGTGATAACATCCACATGTTCATCAAGGAAGGGTCCTAGAGAAATGTGTGCAACTAGGAGTTTTGGGTCTCCAATGCCTTGCTATGAGTTGAGAAGTACTTGACCATTGTGTTTAAATGTCTAAGGGTTTCATTATTATTGAGATTTTGGTTTCTAAACTCTTCGTTATGGAGATTTTGCATCGCCACAAAACTCTTCATCTGGATTCCAAGTTAGAGCAGACTTGTATCACAATGAAATCCTTTATTAACTTTTCAAGGTTGGACTGTTGGAAATTTTATGGTTCCTTAACATACTTAGGGTGGTTTTTGTAAAGAAAATTTGAGTGATTTCCCCACTCCGGATGATAAGCATCAGGGTATGGGATTCTAAGGTAATTATTCGTGAAACTGCCAATCACTCTAACAGATTCTTCAATGAGAATTTTTCAGAAAAGAGGGCTCAGAGCACACAAAAAAATACCTTAGTCTAAACGGAATTAAAGCAAATCTTTGATATCAAAATATTTACCCGAAAATGGCACCAAAAACATGATGTGTATGAACCGCAAGTGCATCGTTTGTGTCAAGTAATACAAAAGTTCGATCTTACAGAGAAGTGATTGATTACCAAGATTTATGTTAACTTTGATTATCTAAGGTGGTCAATAGTGGCTTGTTGTTTTGAGCAGAAAAATAAAGAGATAATAATAAAAATAAGAAAAAGCAAAACATGGGAATTATGTTTTTTCCATCTAGATTCACATCTACGTTTTGCACATGTTTTAAATCACGAGAAGTTATTAGGAATTTTTTTATAGAAGTAGAAAATAATGCGGGTCACCCACTTTCGTAGTGTGCACAAATAAACTTTTTATTGGCATGACTAATTTGTAATCAAGAGTGTACGCCTTGTCATGCGATGTCATATTCTTGATTTTTCTCTCAATTGAGATAAAGTCGCCTTGTCAGTGTCTGTAACACCCCAATTTAATTAGAATTATTTTAATTAAATAAAAAGATGATGCGGTGTAGTTATATGAGTTGGTGGATTTTATAATGTAGTGTGATACCTTGTTGGGAACTGATGCCTTAGAATTATAGGAGTTGAGGTTATATGAGTGTATGGCTAAATGTGTAGAAACTTGGGGTGTGTGTAGAATAATATGGGTTATTATTATGTCATAATATTAGGATTATTATTATTTTATAATGATAATTAAATAATTAATTAAGTTAGAAGGGTTATAATATTATTTTGGATATATTAGAGTGAGAAGAAGAGAAATAGAGTCAGTACGTGAGAATAGAAGAAAATCATAGAAGTTAGAAGAGGAGAAAGGCACTAGGAAACTAGGGCAAAGATTTCACCGTAAAAATCAAGAATCAACCAAAAATCTAAGATAATGGGAGATTCTAACTTTATAAAGAGTTTCCTAATGATGGGGTATGGTAGGATCTAGGTTGAATGATTGTATGTTTTAATTTCTCCCTATTTGGTTGTTTTGGGGTTTTTCCTATTGATGAATTTTTGGTGATTTTGGTGTGTTTTTATGGAATTGGATAATATGAATTGGTTAGGATTGATAGACAAATGTTGGTGAATAATTAACATGCTTAAAAGATAAATTTTGATGAGAAAGTTATGAATTTTGGATGTTGAAACATGGGAGGATCGTAACTGGAAACTTGCAGAATTTTTCCCTGTTATCGCAGTGTAACCGGTTACCCAGATATGGTAACCGGTTACCATATGAAAAGTTGGAAGGCAGGGGCTACTAACTTGCATTAACCGGTTACTGTAAGTGGGTGACTGGTTATCACGAGGAATTTTTGAAAAATAGGGTTACTGACTTGCAGTAACCGGTTACCATAATTGGGTAACCGGTTACCACTGCTACTGACAATATTTTTAGAAAACTTCTAAAACTCATAACTTTTGCCTCGTGTGTCCGTTTGACGTGCCGTCTGGATCGTTAGAAAGATAAAATTATTTACTATCTTATAAAAATGACTTATAATGCAGTATTTAATTATTTCATTGACATTGATACCTATCCGTGGGTGTGTTTTTTTATTCATATGCCATGATTTATGTTGTGGTTAAGTATGATGCTTGTTTTGATTGTGTGACATGATATACATGATAATGATGATGATGATGATGATGGCCTGTAATTAGCGAAATTGTGATGAGTAATAATGATAAATGCTAAGTATGTTGTTGCATGATAGTGTCTCATGCATTCGTAAAGCGAAGGCCTATACTGGCGAGCGAAGGCATGTATTGGCGAGCGAAAGTGATTGCCCTAAATTGACATTATTGTAACGAGGGTTTTACTCTGTTGGTACCACATGCATTGAGTCAGTGTTAGTATTTTTGCATTACATTGTGATTGCTAATTCGATGGGTGGATATTGATGAAAGTATGTATTATATTATGATGGATGTTTTATGCTGATTGTGTACTTGAATCTCTACCTGCTCATTATTAGCTTCCTCTTATATTGTTTTGATATCTCACCCATTTCTGTTTGAATCTTACCTTCATGTGGGTAACGTGCATATGATGCAAAGTAGCTAGAGATCAAAGTTTAGTTGAGGAATTCCTTTAATTGCGTAGATTGAGTCGGTTCTGCTCTGATATATAACACTTGAGGGTGTGCAATTATTTTGCTTTGTTCGGAGTAAACTTTGTATAACTTCATGGTTTGAGTTTATTTTATAACTATGCTGATTTTTGGAAGATGACAATTATGACTCTTGTTGGAGAATTGATAATGATTTGTTGTTGAGGTTTTATTTGTTGCGAATAAATGCGCTGAAGTTTCAGACTTATGAACATGTGAATTATGTTGCGTATCCTAATTTTTTGAGCATGTATGATATATGAAGATGTGACATCCTATTTGTTGGTGTTGTATTTGAGAAATTAGTTTAATCTGATTTTATATAAATTACCGACGGGGAAATAGGGTGTTACAATTGGTATCAGAGCAGGTCGGTCGGTCTGACAAGGTTGTTGAGTAGTTAGTGGTGTGATGGTGGAATATTATCGATGTTTTTTGTCTAACCGTTGTTTGATGTTGTGATGTGAAGAAGAACAATGTCTGGAAGAGGCAATGGTGCACTCGCTAATGCGTTGCAGGCGTTGGCTCAGGCAATGCAGAATCAACCTAACGCTGGTGGGAATAATGTGACTCATGCTTTGGAAACTTTCCAAAGGAATCATCACCTACGTTTAAAGGGAAGCATGATCTTGAAGGAGCACATGAGTGGCTCAAGGATATTGCGAGGATCTTTTGAGTTATGGATTATTCTGATGCACAAAATGTGCATTTTGGTACGCATATGCTAGCACGAGAGGCTGATGACTTGTGGATTGCTACTTGCCAGAGACTGGAAGGCATACGAGAGGCTATTACTTGGGTTGTGTTTCACAGGGAATTCCTGGTGAAGTATTACCCAGAGGATGTTTGTGGGAAGAAGGAGATTGACTATCTAGAACTGAAACAAGGGGATTTATCGGTAATTGATTGTGCTGCCAAATTCATGGAATTAGTGAACTATTATCCTCATTACAACGAAGAGATTGCTGAATTCTCAAAGTGCGTGAAGTTTGAAAACATACTATGTTCAGAAATCAAGAAGGCAATTGGGTATCAGCGGATCCATAAATTTCCAGATTCGGTGAACAACTGCAGGATTTATGAAGAAGATAGTAAGGCTCACTACAAGATTGTCACTGAGAAGTGAGGCAAGCAACAATAATACCGTGAGAAGCCTTACAATGATTCAACTGACAAAGGAAAATAGAAAGCTACTTATGGTAAGAGGCCAAGTGGGAGAGGTTCTCTTGCTAGTATTGTGTGTTACAATTATGGAAAACCTGGTCATTATAGTAGTGAATGTAATGTTGAAGTGAAGAGGTGTTTCCATTGTGGAAAAATCGGGCATGAGATAACCGAATGTAAACACAAGGAAGTAATATGTTTCAACTACAGTGAAGAAGGACATATCAGTGCCCAGTGCCAAAAACCTAAGAAAGACCGATCCTTTGGGAAAGTGTTTGCTTTAGCTGGTACTCAGACATCTAGTGGAGACCGCTTGATCAGAGGTATATGTTTTACTAATAGTACTTCTCTAATTACTATTATTGATATTGGTTCTTGTTGTACCCCAAAATTTTCCCTCTCTTTTCTCAAGACATTTCTCACAAAAAGATCTTTAATGGTTCAAGTTTGCACAAGTATTGATTAGGTCAAGCCATCTCCTCAACACTGATGCCTCAAATTAGGGTTTGGATTTTTATAAGGACAATTGGACTTTTAATGCTTCAATTGACTTTCATAGATCATTATAAGCCTCCAAGAATAATCATGTCAAGTTTCAAGTCTTGAATCACAATTTTGCTCAGTCAATTGCTTAGATGACTGAAAATCACTTGTATTGGGTAAAAAGTCAACTATGGTCAACCTACAGTCAAAACTTCAAGATTTTTGACCAATATCAACATTTTTAAGTTATATGTATCAATTGATCAAGTTTGAATCACAATTCCCCAAGAAAATATGTTCAAATCATCAAAAGGGCAAAATGGTCAAAATTAGGGTTTTGATTGTATTTAACTGATCAAGGGTTTTTGACCTAATACATGATCTAATGGTTTGAAGCACAATATCAAGGATTAAAATACAACATGTTGGCCTAATTTCATGGCTCAAAACATTTCTCAAGATCAATTGATTGATAGTTGAAATTTCAATCAACTCATGAAAAGTCAACTAATACACCAAAAGTCAAACTTTGACTTTTTGATCAAAATTGAGTTTCAAAGATCACATTTCATCAAGTAATTCAAAAATATGAAACTTTATCATCAAGAAATCAAGAAAGTCAAAATTCATCTTAAAAAGTCAAACTTTTCAAGACTTGGAATTTTTCTAAGTGTTTTTAAGTCTTATTTTTTCATGACTTCTTGCCAAATTTTCACCAAGATGCAAGATGATTCAAAGAAAATTTTCAACATGAAAGTTGTAGATCTTAATGAGATATACAACTTTTCTTTGCTGATCAAGTCCTAGAAATGCTTGGATTTTGAGTTATAAATTCACAAAGTCATGCACCTTTTCTTAAAACACTTGGTGAAAATTTGACCTCGTTTAGGTAGATTTTTTACCTAACTTCATGGAAAATTTTCACATAGTTCTAAATTTATTCTTCAAAAATGGACAACATGAAAGTTGTAGAGGATGTTACAAGCTTTCCAAAATGTCTAAGAACTCATTGAGATCATTTTTGAGCTAAGGGAATCGAAGAGGTGAAGTTAGGGTTTCAAACATGAATTACAAGTCAATTTTGTGATGAACACATAATCAAATCTCAAACCATGTTGTGTAATATTTGCTTTGCAGGCATCAAACTTGTGTTTCAATCTATAATTAATGGTTTACACAACTGATTGAGCCATTATCCAATTGATTCAAGCATTATCCAAAACAAATTGCCATTAATGGAAGGAAGTTCATACTTCCATTTTGGAAAAGTGGCTTTAATCACAAAGTCCACTCTCCTTGAGCTTTGTAGTTGTTCCTTATTCACACACTAAGTCTATAAGCTTAGGAGAAGTATGTTTAAAGTGCTCAACCACCCTACCTTGCCTTGAAACCATGTTTGTCCATGTTGCTTCAAAAACAAGTCAAAATCCATAAACATGTGATTTTGTACTTCTGACTTCTATAAGTCTCCAAACCTTTTCCTATATGTTAAGACACTATTATGCAACTTGACACACGAAATAACAACCCTTATAACTCCCTCAAACTCAGATTTTCATTCAAACTTCCATAACTTGCCATTTTTGCCCCCAAACTTCCATCTCATAATCCACTCGTGTGTTTCCTCTCCAAATCATCTCAAAAGCTTCCTTAACTCAAATATAAGTCATCCCAACACCTGTCATACTCCTGTAAGACCATTTCTCTCATCCTCCATAGCCAAAAATAGAACACTGCACATTGACTTCTGCAAGAAGATTCAGCCACTCTCAACTCAAACTAAGCATTGCATTAGCTTCCTAGAGGTCCAAGGAAGCTAACCTGATCATTGCAGCACCTTGAAACAAGCTCATTTGCAGAACACGGTGTGATACGGTGGCAGAACCGACTGTTTCTTTTTAGGAATTGCTGGTTTGTGTTTTGCATTTGTGTTTGCAAAATGTTGCGGTAAGCAAGAGTCGCCACCGACTTTTATTTTATCCAACAAGGAAAGGAAAAAAGCACAGAAAATTCCTTTTTCGAGATATTTCTGAGTACGGGGGGTAGATTATAGAAAGGGAAGGTGTTAGCACCCTTTCCATCCATGGTTTTCCATGGGCTCTTAGGTACTTGCTCATCTTATAAAAATTGCTTTTTTGTGTGTTTGTGTGATTTGAAAAGTTTTTTTTTGACTTCGATTTAACTCTTGCTTCTGTCTTCAAGAGTATAACGAAGTGTTTTTGAAAGCTCTGTTTGTAGAGGAGTGTAAGTGTGAAAAAGTTTGTCTGGATTGAGCAAGTACTTAAGAACTAATCTACCTACTTGAAAAAAGAATTGTTCTATGTTCGTTTCCTTTAGACAACGCTATCCTACTATTAGTGAGTAGGTAGCACCATCGTTGGAGTTTTGAGGGTCAATTCGAAAAGGGACGTACGATCACTAAAGCAATGTTAGGACGTCTTAGTAATAACCCTAATGTCTTAGATCAATTATTCGAGGCAACAATATCCGAGGCAACAATATCCAAGGCAACCATTCCGAGGGACTTTGATCTTGGTTTAGACAAAAGAGCGACCACTAGAGCATCCTATACTTAATGACCGTTTACCGAAGGCAACCAAGTGGGAGTGTACCCTAGGAGTGCGCATGTGCGAGTGGTTCAATTTTAGATTATTTATTTTTGCACATTTTAGGGTTATCTAACCGTTTTAAAGTTAATCATACATTCTTGTCATGCATCCCTATATCATACATCTAATAGTTAATATTTTGCGGAAATTAAAGTGCGAAAATTAAACTAAGCTATTACAAGACTTCGGGTATTTACATAGCCAAAAACAAAACCCTTAAAAATAAAGCGATAAATGAAAGTAAAAGACCTAATTAAACTATTACAACTTGTAGGCAGTTACATCAATATGGTGAAAAATAAAATAATAAAGCGCGCGCGAGGAAAATTAGATCGGGAGAGAATTAGGGTTTTGACCCTTTTTAACCTAATTAAAAGAAAAATGTTTTTGTTGTTTTTTTAATTATTTTTTAAGGAAAGAATTAGGTTTTAAAATAAAATACAAAATTAGTTAGCTAATTAAATTAATTAATGAAAATAAATTACATGGCCTACTTTTATGTTTTTGGTTATTTTAAGAAAAATAAAATATAATTAAGTTAGAAACAAAACCCTAATTATTCTATTAATTTTTAATTTATTTACAAAATGATTAAAATTATCTATTATTAACAACCTAATTAAATTAATTAGTTTATTGATAAAAAATAAACCTAAGTTTAATTGGATGAAAAATATTATTTGTGATTTTTGATTGGTTAAAAAAAGATTTAATTTGTTAGTAAAACAAATAAATAAATTAAATAAAACAAAAATATAAAAAAAGAAATAAGAAAAGAAACTTGGGCCTGGTTTGGAGATTTGGGGTGTGTGGACAGCAATTTGGCCCAAGAAGAATGAGGTCCACGTTGACCTTCAAGATCACATGCTCTGTGTTGACTAGGCTTCATGATGCTCCCTCATTGTTGGCCTTTGGATTTGGCCATTTGGCCACTTAACAAGCTGGATCATGAAGGTGTATGGTAGCCCTTGGCCTTGTACGCGCACGTAATTCCTGAAAGAAAAATAATATGAAAGGAATGGGGGCCTGGGATTCGAACCCAGGTCCTGAAGCACTTTCCATCTGCACCAATGCCATATGAGCTACGTGTTCTATTTGTTCATAGAATAATAATAATATATAATATGCGAATAAAAGGAGTTAATGTAAAATAATAAAAACGCGCGCCAGAAGTTTGAATGATCCAAGGGAAAGGCGCCACGCAGGTCATCCCCAACCTTATTCCGTTGGTAAAAGTCTGGGACTTTTACCTACGGACGTTTGTCCGTCGCTATATCCCTGCAATTTCTCAAAATCAAGCGTGAGTAAGATAAATCAAAACTAAAGCCATGGATAGCTTCGTCTGGACCTACTAAGTATAATGGTGGCCTTTTCATGGCCCAATTTTTCCTATACACGAAGACCCCAAATCAGAGCTACAAACTCTAACAATAGCAAACTCCAATACAGGCCATGAAAACGCAATTAAATATTACAGACAGTTTGCAAATGTTCTAAGGATTAAGAATATATGATTAATTCATGCTATCAATGTCTAAATCATGATATTCGAATTCAAGAAAAGCCCAAGGTTGTGGCTGACTTACAGTGAGTTTCAAGGCCTGAGAGTGCTCGTTCTTGATTGATTTAGGTCCCTTGTAATCCCAGGAAGCGATTGGGATGGTGAAAGAGTCTTGTAGTTGCATGTAACTAGGAATTCATATCTTCACTTTTTATGGTTTTTTCCAAGTTTGGTTCTGGTTGTTGCGCCTCCTTCTAGCCTTGCTTTAGGTCTGCAAATCATCCTTATGTACTGAGGAATGAATTAGGGTTGAAAGAATGATCACAATCTTCTTCCATCAATGCTTTTGATTTTGATTTGATACACTTGAAAACCATTCCAAAAATAGTCCAAATCCAGTCTTTTTGTGCACCCCATGCCTTTACACGAATTTGATCTTATGCTAGCTGAACATTAAGACCTGAAACATGTAAAAAATCTTGGGTTTTCAATATTTTGGATTTTCTATGATTTGTTTTTTATTTAAAATGATTTAATTCAAATAAAAAATCAAAATAAATAATAAAAACAAGATAATGACAAGTGGCAAAGGCTAGGGCTCGTGAACCCCGTTTCCAACTCAAAACAAGTGAAAAAGATTGGGCCCATTTGGCAAAAATTGCATTTTTAGGCATAGTTGACTTTTGGCAATTTTGCAAAAAAGGTCAACTTCACCAATGCACAACTTCCTCAATTTTGACTCTTTGAAGGTGTTCTATGACTTTTTATAAAGCTTGATATGTCCTCTAAGCAACCCTTTTGGTCCCATCTCAATTTGGTATTCCATGCTCATGTATGAAGCTTTGACAAAAAAGGTGTTTTTTGTTGACTTTTCAAAATGACCTATAATGTCCAAATTCATAACTTCTTGTGAGTGCATATTTTGAACTTGGGAGATGAAGATGGATTGTATAGAATTGAATCCTATTCAAAATGAGCTTTGGATGGGTCATTTCTCATAAAGTATGAGAAAGTTATGCTTGGTCAAAGCTGAGTTGACTTTTCCTACAAAACCCTAATTTAGCAACTTTTGATTCTTGATGAATCATGAGCAATCCTTGATGAATCATGATCAACCCTTGATCAAATTATGAAATATACTTCAAAATGAGGATGTTGACCAAAAATCTTGAAGCTTGACTGTATGGGGGTCACAGTTGACTTTTGCCCTAACACAATCGATTTTCAAGCCTTTGAGCAATTGACTGAGCAAACTTCTTCTCCAAGGCTTGAAACTTGACATGGATGATCTTGAGAACATATTAGGACATTGGTGAGAATTTTGGATCCCTTGGACTCAATATCTTGGTGCAACATGAAACCCTAATTTGAGGTAGACTGCCTTAGGAGAGAGCTTGTCTGGCCAACCCTTGGACTACCTTGAGCAACTTGAGGATCTTTCTTGAAATGTTTTGAGAAATATGGGAGGGCAAATTTTGGGGTACAACACATGGATTCCATTTTGGAGGTAAGTTTTCTGATTTTCAATCTCTCCATATAGGCATTGTTAGTTTTCCATTTTCAAATATAAAATGTAGACATCATAACCCTGAATCTGACCATGTCCTTAGAATTCAATTATATTGCTTGAGTAGTGAGAATTTTAAGAACTTTCTGAAAAAATTAGGTCTGATTTGGTACCATTCAAAATTCGTGCTCATATTTGATTTATAGTTTTAGTTATTTACATTTCTGGAATCGTGATAAAAAATGGAGCAACTTTCATGTTTACAGTTTTAATTTTTGTTGAGAAATGAGAAAGTTACAGGATTAAAAAATGGTGAAGAACAAGTCTGGCGTGAGGTTGAAGATGATACAACCATGGGGTTGTTTTAAAATATAATCCAATGGTTTGATATAAGACACCAGATGTATAGTCACCCTAGTGGTAGAGAACGCGCACGTATTGCCAAAGGGTCTGGGTTCGAGCCCCAGCGCTGTCCTTTTTCCTAACATTTTCATTAGTTTTCTTTCTTTTTGTTACAACCAAGCGCGTCTGGGCCTAAGATCAATGGGCCTTGCATTTTTATTCCCTTAACACCCCTGTCTACTTATCACAACACAGTCCATTTTGTTTTATTTTTGTTTTTATTCTGACTTAACAAAAACAATTTTGGGCCCCAAAACAAAATCAAGATTGTTTTACTTCTAAACTCCCAAATTCAATTTCAGACCCCCCATGACATGTAATTTTATTTTTCTATTTTATTTTATATTTTATTATTATTATTATTATTATTATTATTATTATTATTATTATTATTATTATTATTATTATTATTATTAATATTATTTTTATTGTTATTTTTATTAATAGAAAAACCAAAAATAAATATTTAATATTTATATACTATATATATTTTTATTTTATTTCTTTTAAAACAAAAAGACCAAAAATATTTTCCTAACAAATTTATTTATTTATTTAAATAAAAACTAGACTTAGATTTATTTTATTTTATTTTTTAAATTAAAATTAATTTAGAACTTAGATTTATTTTAATTAATTAACTTTTTATACTAGTTTAATTAAGATAAAACCATTTCATAAAAACCCTAAAAATTGCTTTCTTGATTAATTCAATTTCTTTTCTCAAAATAACTTAGGTTTAGTTTTTCTTAAATTAACTTAGAATAATTAGTTATTTTTTTATTTTTAATTTAATTAAGTTAAACCCTCGTATATAAAAAAACTCAAACAAAAAAACCATTTCATTTTTCTATCATATTGCCTTTACATTCTTGTACATTATTTATTCATTCAATATGGTTGTAATAGTAATTAGGTTTAATTTCTCTTATCCCCCCCATTTGTAAATTTGTACCCCCATCACCAAATGATGTAATAGCGTAGAATTTTACATTTCCGCAATTTATCGCTTTCAATATAAATGCTAGTAATTAAGGTTTATATGGCAAGACATAAAATCAACAAGTAGAAAACCCTAATTCAAAGACAAGAGCATGAACTCAAAACACTTGCACACTTGCATCTTTAGGGCTAACCTCACTTGTTGTCTAAAGATAAAAACAATCATGTCCCTCGAACGTGGGATGCTTTAGCAAAGACCCTCAATTACAAGATCGTAGTCCCTCGATGACCCTCACAACAAATTGCTAAGGTGTCCAACAATGTTGCCTTCTATGACTGTACGACGACCCACGCATGTCCCTTCACATCCAATGATAAGGTTTCTTACCAACTAATGGTAAGATAACACTATCTAAAGGAGGAGGAAATGAACAAAGACTTTTTGAGTACGTAGAACATTCATAGTTACTTGCTCACAACATTTCAAAACATCTTTCAAAACACACTGTGATCGGTGGGAATAGAACTGACTGTTTTGGAATGCTGGTTCACGTTTGCGTTTGTTTTCGCAAAATGTCACGGTAAGCAAGAGTCGCCACCGTCTTTTATTTTATCCAACAAGGAAAGGACAAAAGCACAGAAAAATTCCTTTTCGAGATGTTTCTCGGGTTTGGGAGGTAGATTATAGAAAGGGAAGGTGTTAGCACCCTTTCTATCCGTGGTTATCCACGGGCTCTTAGGTACTTGCTCATTGTGTTTTCAAAAGTTTGCTTTTCTTTGTGATTGTGGGTTTTGAAAAGATTTTTGTTTTTGAAGAGAGTGTAAGTGCGAAAAGTTTTGTTTTGTTTTAAAAGGAGCAAGTACTTAAGAACATCTACCTACTCAAAAAGGAATTAAACTGTACAAATGTCCTTTAGACAATGCTATCCCACTATTGAGGAGTAGGTAGCACTGTCGTTGGAGTTTTTCGGGTCAATTCGATTTTAGGGATGTGTGGTCACTAAAGCAACGTTAGGACACCTTAGCGATAACCCTAATGTCTTAGATCATTTTTATCCGAGGCAACCGTTTCGAGGCAACTTATGATCTTTGGACAAGAGGGCGACCTCTAAGACTTCCTATACTCAATGACCACGTTCGAGGCAACCAAGTGAGGCGTACCCTAAGAGTGGCATGTGCGAGTGTGTCAATTTTCAATTATATTATCTTTACATGTCATGGTGAGCTACAGTTGATTTTAAGTTAAGATAGATCTTGTCATGCATAGCCTATTATTCATACATCTAGCAGTTACTGGTTGCGGAAAATAAATTGCGGAAAATAAAGCTAAGCTATTACAAGGCGTCGGGTATTTACATCGCCAAAAACAAACCCTTAAAATTAAATGTGAAAAGGTAAATAAAAGCGATAAATAAAGGTCCTAAGTTAAAGCTATTACATCCTCGGAGCAATTACAATTATGGATCAAAAATAATACGCGCGAGAAAAGTTGAATCAGATTGTCCTTTAGGGTTTTGACCCTTTTTATTTAAAGAAAGCATATTTTTTGGTCTTTTTTGAATTAAGAATTAAGTCTAAATTAATAACGGAATTAATTAATAAAAAATGTTTTTTTTTGAGTTTTATTTTAATTAAGGAAATAAAATTAGAAAGGTAAAAATATGTCAAAACCCTAATTCTAAATCAATTTTTATTTATTGCAAAAAATGTTAAGATTAAACCTAATTAAAACTAAATTAATTGGTTAATGGTTTATTTACAAAAATAAAAGTAGTGAAATTAATAAATATTATTTTTTGTTATTTCTGATTTTTTTTTATGAAAAAAAGGTTAGTTTGTTAATTAATTAGTTAGTTTTTAAGCAAAAGAAATATGAAAAGAAAATAAAAACATAAACAAACTTTGGGGGGCGCTGGGCCTGAAGAAGGGAGGTTGATTCAGCAATTCCAGGCCCAGATTCGAACAGCCTCGTTTGACTTTCAGATTGCCTGGACGTTTGTTGACCAAGGTTCATGGTGAACCTCATCCTGGACCACTGGATCTGGATCTGGAACCACCTGGCGCATGGGCGCCTGAGGCATATGGTGGACCACGTTTGGGATGCTGCGCCTGAATACCTGAAGGAAAAACACAACAACATTTTGGGGGACCTGGGATTCGAACCCAGGTCCCATTGGACAATTCGACTGATGCGCTACCAACTGAGCCATGATGTTAACCTGTTAGTGGATTATTAATCAAATATTCTAAAACAAACCAACAATTATTCCCTGAAAATAAAAAAAATGGCGCGCGTTTTAAATGGACCAGTGGGAAGAAGACACGTCTTCGTCTTCCCCACAAACCCCTAGTTCGTTTCCTGTAGATTTACATCCGTAGCAAAATCCCTAACTGCCTTCCAAAACTATCTATAGGCCATGAAAACGAGTTTTAAGGACACCCTCACACTCGTCTCCTTCCTCTGAACCCATCCATGGCCATTGTTGGCCTTGATTTAACCTGCACGCAAAACGCCTAAAAACATACACAAGAACCCTAGGTTCTGGATATGGGGTTAGAGGTCACGAAAATACAATCAAATAATGCAGTTTGCTTAGAAATTTAATGATTAATACAAATGTGCAAGAAATTTGGCACAAAGATGCATAAAAACTGAGTTACGATTCCATGTGCAGAGCAAGGTTCATGGGGGCTTACAGTGCGTTATAGGCAGTGAAAGGCTTGGTTTCTGATTGGTCTCTCTTCAGGAGGTTGCTGGCAAGAGGGCTATGTTGTTCTTTCGGATTGAATTCGCCTCTAAGGTTGTTTTCAGTCTCACACTTTTTCAAGGTTTCTTGCAAAGTGGTATGGCCGTTTCTGCAGAGTTTTTATGCGTTTTTTCCCGTCCTTTTTTGTTTGTGAGCATGAGGTTTATATAGACAAGGAATTTAGGTCAACATTTGTGTATCAAATCTTGGTCCATTATGATGAAGAGATTTGATTTAATTTCTTCATAAAGACTTGCTATATTTGATTTAATCACGTGCCAATCTTCTTTCATGCGTTACTGCCAGCCTGTTATGAGCTGTTTGGGCCTCCAACATGATGAAAATCAAAAGCTGACTTACAGATCCACTTCCCTTCGATTGACACTCCCCCTGCTTCGATTGCTTCAAAGCCCCAATTCGAACTACTCCAGTTTCGATGTCACAGCCCCTTCGATTGAGACTCCCCCTGCTTCGATTTCATATTTGCAAGGGACACATGCCATTGTGAACTTTGGGTGAACCTGTACAGGTTAGGATATGTGCTTTTGCTTAGTCATGCCAGCCTACTTCATTCCTTCGAATCTGCCTTCTTTGCCAACTTCAAAGTCCAATTTGAATCTATTTAGAACATTCCCCATTAGACAACTTCGGCCAGCCCTTGGCCTTGTGATGAGTCTAAGTTATGATTTGAAGTGTTCAGAACTTCCTTCATCAGAGCATCTTAGATTAAAAGAAACTCTGCACTGAAATTCCATTCGAAGGTCATTTCGTTCTGATGTTCTGATTGAGGTAAAGTATGAAGTTCCATTCGAAGGACCCTCTGAAGTACTAGTCGAAGCATTGTGACATTGAGTTGATCGAAGGGGTCCAGCGCTTAATCGAAGACTTGCAGACAAAAGCTTGATCGAAGGAGGTCCAACGCTCAATCGAAGACTTGCACACCAAAGCTTGATCGAAGGAGGTCCAGCGCTCAATCGAAGACTACTAATCAAAGCCTGATCGAAGAGTGCCAAATGCCCAATCGAAGACTGGTGAACCAAAACCTGATCGAAGAGTGCCAAATGCCCAATCGAATACTGGTGAACCAAGCCTGATCGAAGGATTTTGGATGCCCAACCAAAGACTTTTCCCAGATGCCAATCGAAAGACACTTTGTTCATCTTCAAAAAAACTTTATTTTTCTTAGGCAAGGGTTTTTGACCAACCATGTAAGGGAAGACCTTTGAAAACATGAGAGGGAAAATTTTGGGGTACAACAGTTGCTCCTGTTCAATTTTCTTAAACCTGAGGATGTAGATTGGCTTGCGTGCCTTTCGTGATCCGAAGGTGGAAGATAATTGAACACTAGAGTGCCCAGAAATTTGCACTCGCATGGTGTAGTATCAGCATTGTGATGTCGGGAATGGGCTTACAGATGCCATTTGGAGATTGTTGGTAGGAGGATGGGCTTATAGATGCCATCTGGAGATTGTTGGTAGGAGGATGGGCTTATAGATGCCATCTACAGGAGTGTCGATCGCATAAGAGATTCCTTAGCGAGAACTTGCATACCTGAGAAAGAAAGATGGTCTTCCTGGCTTGTTACAGGTGTTAATCTTCAATCTCTTTGTGTAGATAGTTTTCCTGGCTTGTTACAGGTATTGAACTGGGACTTGAAAAGGTTGATGGTAGAGTCTTGCTGGAGATGGGCTTAAAGATGCCATCCAAGAATGTTTGTTGACCCACAATGCTGTAGGTCAAAAGAATGAGTATCGAAATGGTATTCGTGTCTAGAATGCCATTGAACTGTATCGGGGACTGAGAAGGAACCTGGGTAAGGTTACTTCATGATGAGTCCATGTAAAACTTCATCTGGAAAGGAGGAACCTGTGTAGGATTTCCTGATGACGATTCCGTGTAAAACTTCATCTGAAAAGGAGGAACCTGTGTAGGGTTACTTCGGGATAAGTTTGTGTAAAACTTTATCTTTGGAAAGGGAGAACCTGTGTAGGGTTTCCTGATGATGAGTCCGTGTAAAACTGCATATGAAATTTCCTGAGAAGGAACCTGTGTAGGGTTGCCTGATGATGAGTCCATGTAAAACTGCATCTTGGAAAGAGAGGGAACCAGTGTAGGGTTTCCTGATGACGAGTCCGTGTAAAACTTCATCTTGGAAAGAGAGGGAACCGGTGTAGGGTTGCCTGATGACGAGTCCGTGTAAAACTTCATCTGGAAAGGAGGAACCTGTGTAGGGTTACTGTGAGATAAGTTTGTGTAAAACTTCAGGAGGAACCTGGGTAAGGTTACTTTGGGATGAGTTCGTGTAAAACTTCAGGAGGAACCTGGGTAAGGTTACTTTGGGATAAGTCCGTGTAAAACTTCAGGATGAACCGGGGTAAGGTTACTTTGGGATGAGTTCGTGTAAAACTTCATTCAGAGATATATGAGAAAGGACCCGTGTAGGATTTTTCAGGATGAACCCGTGTGAAGCTGTATTTAGGAGAAACCCGTGTAAAGCTGAATTTGATCGTGCAGATAATTACTCTGTTTAGTTTCCGGAGTTAATCTTGAACTTGCTAGAAGTTATTGATGATAACCATCTTTCCTGAAAGGTACATGATTAATCGTATATGATGCATGACATTAATTTATAGTCTTTTAACATAGCTTCTTAGTGATGAAGAAACCTAAAAGTTTGTGATAAAGAAGAAGAAAAATATTGAAAGTTTTTACCTCTATTACACCATATTACAAATATGGTGAATAAAAAGATTATCGAACTTTATCATTTAATTTTAATTATAAAAAATATATATCAAATATGCATCGTTAATTTAAAGACTTTTAACTTAGTTACTTAATGATGAAGAAACCTAAAATTTGGTGATGGAGATGAAGCAATCTTTTGAAATGTTTTACATATAGGCAAAATACCCTTTTTAGTCCTTTAAGTTTATCCCAAGGTCCATTTTAATCCTTTATCTAAAAAAAGTGTCAAACTGGTCCTATAATTCTTTCAAAAGGACCATAGGAGTCCTTTCCGTCCATTTTGGTCCTTTTTGGTTCAGCCCATCCTTCTTTATTTCAATTTGTAACTCCATTATCTTATGTTTCAGCCCATCCTCCCTTTCCTTTAGATGATGTATCTCCATCTTTGCTCCATCAAGCTCATTTTGCAGCTTCTCCAATGAACCAAAAAGGACCAAAATGGACGGAAAGGACTCCTATGGTCCTTTTGAAAGAATTATAGGACCAGTTTGACACTTTTTTTAGATAAAGGACCAAAATGGACCTTGGGGTAAACTTAAAGGACTAAAAAGGGTATTTTGCCTTTTACATATATTATACCATAATATAATGTGAATATGGTGAATAAAAATAATATCGAGCTTTATCATTTAATTTTAATAATTACCAATATATTTAAAATATGTGTCATTAATTTATAGTCATTTAACATAGTTTCTTAGTGATGAAGAAACCTTAAATTCCGTGATGGAGAAGATGCAACATATTGAAATGTTTTACATATTTATGCCATAAAGTAATGTGAATACGGTAAATAAAAATAATATTGAGCTTTATCATTTAATTTTCATTATTACCAACATAAATAAAATATGTGTCATTAATTTATAGTCTTTAAACTTAATTTATTAGTGATGAAGAAACCTTAAATTTCGTGATGGAGAAGAAGAAAAATATTTTAATGTTTTACATATATTTTGCCATAATATAAGGTTAATATGGTGAATAGAAATAATGTCGAGCTTGATCATTTATTTTTAATTATTACCAATATATAAAAAATATGTTTCATTAATTTATAGTCTTTTAACTTAGTTACTTAGTGATGAAGAAACCTAAAATTTCGCGAAGGAGAAGAAACAATACTTTGTAATTTTTTACATATATTATACAATAATATAATGTGAATATGGTAAATAAAAATAAAATCTAGCTTGATCGTTTAATTTTAATTATTAACAATATATAAAAAATATGTTTCATTAATTTATAGTCTTTTAACTTAGTTTCTTAGTGATGAAGAAACCTAAAATTTGGTGATAAAGAAGAAGAAAAATATTCAATGTTTTTTCATCTAATACACCATATTACATTATAAATATGGTGAATAAAAAGATTATTGAACTTGATAATTTAATTTTAATTATAACGAATATAAATCAACTATTAATCATTAATTTAAAGACTTTTAACTTAGTTACTTAGTGATGAAAAAACATAAAATTTTGTGACGGAGAAGAAGAAAACCATATTAATATTTTATTTATATTATATCTTAATGAAATATGAATATGGTAAATAAAAATAATATCGAGCTATATCATTTAAATTTAATTATTACCTATATATATATATATATATATATATATATATATATATATATATATATATATATATATATATATATATATATATATATATATATATATATATATAATATTGAAAGTTTTAACCTTATTTACACCATATTACATCATAAATATGGTGAATAAAACCAATATCTAGCTTGATAATTTAATTTTAACTATAACCAATATATATCAAATATGCATCATTAATTTAAAAACTTTAACTTAGTTAGTTAGTGATGAAGAAACCTAAAATTTGGTGACGGAGAAGGAGCAATCTTTTGAAATGTTTTACATATATTATACCATAATATAATGTGAATATGTTGAATAAAACTAATATCGAGCTTTATCATTTAATTTTAATTATTACCAATATATAAAAAATATGTGTCATTAATTTATAGTCTTTTAACATAGCTTCTTAGTGATGAAGAAACCTAAAAGTTTGTGAAAAAGAAGAAGAAAAATATTGAAAGTTTTTACCTCTATTACACCATATTACATTATAAATATGGTGAATAAAAAGATTATAGAACTTTATCATTTAATTTTAATTGTAAAAAATATATATCAAATACGCATCATTAATTTAAAGACTTTTAACTTAGTTACTTAATGATGAAGAAATCTAAAGTTTGGTGATGGAGATGAAGCAATCTTTTGAAATGTTTTACATATATTATACCATAATATAATGTGAATATGGTGAATAAAAATAATATCGAGCTTTATCATTTAATTTTAATAATTACCAATATATTTAAAATATGTGTCATTAATTTATAGTCATTTAACTTAGTTTCTTAGTGATGAAGAAACCTTAAATTCTGTGATGGAGAAGATGCAACATATTGAAATGTTTTACATATTTATGCCATAAAGTAATGTGAATACGGTAAATAAAAATAATATTGAGCTTTATCATTTAATTTTCATTATTACCAACATAAATAAAATATGTGTCATTAATTTATAGTCTTTAAACTTAATTTATTAGTGATGAAGAAACCTTAAATTTCGTGATGGAGAAGAAGAAAAATATTTTAATGTTTTACATATATTTTGCCATAATATAAGGTTAATATGGTGAATAGAAATAATGTCGAGCTTGATCATTTATTTTTAATTATTACCAATATATAAAAAATATGTTTCATTAATTTATAGTCTTTTAACTTAGTTACTTAGTGATGAAGAAACCTAAAATTTCGCGAAGGAGAAGTAACAATACTTTGTAATTTTTTACATATATTATACAATAATATACTGTGAATATGGTAAATAAAAATAAAATCTAGCTTGATTGTTTAATTTTAATTATTAACAATATATAAAAAATATGTGTCATTAATTTATAGTCTTTTAACTTTGTTTCTTAGTGATGAAGAAACCTAAAATTTGGTGATAAAGAAGAAGAAAAATATTATATAGTAATGAAGAAACCTAAATTTAATTATATAGTAATGAAGAAACCTAGAATTTGGTGATAAAGATGAAGAAAAATATTGAAAGTTTTAACCTTATTTACACCATATTACATCATAAATATGGTGAATAAAACCAATATCTAGCTTGATAATTTAATTTTAACTATAACCAATATATATCAAATATGCATCATTAATTTAAAGACTTTAACTTAGTTAGTTAGTGATGAAGAAACCTAAAATTTGGTGACGGAGAAGAAGCAATCTTTTGAAATGTTTTACATATATTATACCATAATATAATGTGAATATGTTGAATAAAACTAATATCGAGCTTTATCATTTAATTTTAATTATTACCAATATATAAAAAATATGTGTCATTAATTTATAGTCTTTTAACATAGCTTCTTAGTGATGAAGAAACCTAAAAGTTTGTGAAAAAGAAGAAGAAAAATATTGAAAGTTTTTACCTCTATTACACCATATTACATTATGAATATGGTGAATAAAAAGATTATCGAACTTTATCATTTAATTTTAATTGTAAAAAATATATATCAAATACGCATCATTAATTTAAAGACTTTTAACTTAGTTACTTATGATGAAGAAATCTAAAGTTTGGTGATGGAGATGAAGCAATCTTTTGAAATGTTTTACATATATTATACCATAATATAATGTGAATATGGTGAATAAAATAATATCGAGCTTTATCATTTAATTTTAATAATTACCAATATATTTAAAATAGTGTCATTAATTTATAGTCATTTAACTTAGTTTCTTAGTGATGAAGAAACCTTAAATTCCGTGATGAGAAGATGCAACATATTGAAATGTTTTACATATTTATGCCATAAAGTAATGTGAATACGGTAAATAAAAATAATATTGAGCTTTATCATTTAATTTTCATTATTACCAACATAAATAAGATATGTGTCATTAATTTATAGTCTTTTAACTTAATTTATTAGTGATGAAGAAACCTTAAATTTCGTGATGGAGAAGAAGAAAAATATTTTAATGTTTTACATATATTTTGCCATAATATAAGGTTAATATGGTGAATAGAAATAATGTCGAGCTTGATCATTTATTTTTAATTATTACCAATATATAAAAAATATGTTTCATTAATTTATAGTCTTTTAACTTAGTTACTTAGTGATGAAGAAACCTAAAATTCGCGAAGGAGAAGAAACAATACTTTGTAATTTTTTACATATATTATACAATAATATACTGTGAATATGGTAAATAAAAATAAAATCTAGCTTGATTGTTTAATTTTAATTATTAACAATATATAAAAAATATGTGTCATTAATTTATAGTCTTTTAACTTAGTTTCTTAGTGATGAAGAAACCTAAAATTTGGTGATAAAGAAGAAGAAAAATATTAAATGTTTTTTCATCTATTACACCATATTACATTATAAATATGGTGATTAAAAATATTATCGAACTTGATAATTTAATTTTAATTATAACGAATATAATCAACTATTAATCATTAATTTAAAGACTTTTAACTTAGTTACTTAGTGATGAAAAAACATAAAATTTTGTGACGGAGAAGAAGAAAACCATATTAATATTTTACTTATATTATATCTTAATGAAATATGAATATGGTAAATAAAAATAATATCGAGCTATATCATTTAAATTTAATTATTACCAATATATATATTCATTAATTTATATTCATTTTACTTAGTTTCTTAGTAATGAAGAAACCTAGAATTTGGTGATAAAGATGAAGAAAAATATTGAAAGTTTTTACCTTATTTACACCATATTACATCATAAATATGGTGAATAAAACCAATATCTAGCTTGATAATTTAATTTTAACTATAACCAATATATATCAAATAGCCATCATTAATTAAAGACTTTAACTTAGTTAGTTAGTGATGAAGAAACCTAAAATTTGGTGACGGAGAAGAAGCAATCTTTTGAAATGTTTTACATATATTTTACCATAATATAATGTGAATATGTTGAATAAAACTAATATCGAGCTTTATCATTTAATTTTAATTATTACCAATATATAAAAAATATGTGTCATTAATTTATAGTCTTTTAACATAGCTTCTTAGTGATGAAGAAACCTAAAAGTTTGTGATAAAGAAGAAGAAAAATATTGAAAGTTTTTACCTCTATTACACCATATTACATTATAAATATGGTGAATAAAAAGATTATCGAACTTTATCATTTAATTTTAATTATAAAAAATATATATCAAATACGCATCATTAATTTAAAGACTTTTAACTTAGTTACTTAATGATGAAGAAACCTAAAATTTGCTGATGGAGATGAAGAAATCTTTTGAAATGTTTTACATATATTATACCATAATATACTGTGAATATGGGAAATAAAAATAAAATCTAGCTTGATTGTTTAATTTTAATTATTAACAATATATAAAAAATATGTGTCATTAATTTATAGTCTTTAACTTAGTTTCTTAGTGATGAAGAAACCTAAAATTTGGTGATAAAGAAGAAGAAAAATATTGAATGTTTTTTCATCTATTACACCATATTACATTATAAATATGGTGAATAAAAAGATTATCGAACTTGATAATTTAATTTTAATTATACGAATATAAATCAACTATGCATCATTAATTTAAAGACTTTTAACTTAGTTACTTAGTGATGAAAAAACATAAAATTTTGTGACGGAGAGAAGAAAACCATATAAATATTTTACATATATTATATCATAATGAAATATGAATATGGTAAATAAAATAATATCGAGCTATATCATTTAAATTTAATTATTACCAATATATATATATATATATATATATATATATATATATATATATATATATATATATATATATATATATATATATATATATATATATATTATAATATATATATATATATATATATATATATATATTATATATATATATATATATATATATAACATGTGTCATTAATTTATAGTCATTTTACTTAGTTTCTTAGTAATGAAGAAACCTAGAATTTGGTGATAAAGATGAAGAAAATTATTGAAAGATTTTACCTTATTTACACCATATTACATCATAAATATGGTGAATAAAACCAATATCTAGCTTGATAATTTAATTTTAACTATAACCAATATATATCAAATATGCATCATTAATTTAAAGACTTTAACTTAGTTAGTTAGTGATGAAAAAACATAAAATTTTGTGACGGAGAAGAAGAAAACCATATAAATATTTTACATATATTATTCATAATGAAATATGAATATGGTAAATAAAACTAATATCGAGGTATATCATTTAAATTTAATTATTACCAATATATTATATTATATATATATATAT